>BSBM01000577.1:2475000-3675000 GCA_027924585.1 Larix kaempferi
TCTGATACTCTCTCACTGTTCCCATTTGGTGAAGTTTAGTGAGTGCTCCCGTGAAGTCATCAAAAGCACTAGGACCAAATTGTGGCAAAAGGAGTTGGCAAAAATCTGTCCAGTTTGGCTCGGGATGAGCTTTGATGTACCAACGGTACCATTGAAGGGTTTCTTGTTCCAAAGGAAAGGATGCAAGTGGAACTTTCTGGACATCAAAAGTATTATGCAAACTGAAATATTGTTCTGCTCGGTAAATCCATCTAGTCGGATCAGTACCATTGAAGCAAGGAAAATCAAGCTTCAGCCCACGAAAATTGCTAGAAGAAGAGAACCCGGTGGCTGCAAAAGATTCTAGCTGTCGGTTATTGTTCATGGCTGAGTGCTGAAGATGGAGGCTGAGAAATTTTTCATCCAGATCTTGGAGTTTGGTTTGGATGGCTGCAAGTGCTTCCTCCATGGTGTGTGCTCCTGCATGGGTGACAACCATAACCAGGGTTTTTTTTTTTTTTTTTTTTTTTTTTTTTGGGGAATGGGTAGAAAACACAAACAGAAGCTGATTTAGTAAAGGGAAATTTGGATTGAGGAAAAAATCTGATGGGTAATTGGGATTGACTAGATTTTGGACACTGTCGAAAGGACAGGAAAGCAGAAAAGGGGGATTTCAGAAGCAGGGTGAAAGAATGAGAAAATTTGGCAGAGAGGGACAAAAAAGCAGAATTAGAAAAGGAACTATGTGGTAAAATTTGAAGGCGATCGGATGAAAATCGAAGAAGTTATGGCAAACCCTAAAAATAGACAAATGTGAGATTTTGGGTGTTGGGAAGTGGAATGTGGGATAGGGTCCTCAGGAATGAAATATGCGGAATGGGATTGCAGGGGTGTCAGAGAAGTTTCAAGGGAAACAGAGTTAAAACAAGGGAGATATGGAGAAAAAAATTTATTTATTTATTTATATTTATATTTTATTTATTTTTTCTTTTCTTTTCTCTTCAGAATGGAGCGGCTACAGCTCGGAAGGGATCTGAACAGATAGATCTTCAATGGCCTGGAAGTGAGCAGAAATAAAGGGATCTGAAACGGCGCCGAATGGAGCGAAAACGACTGGATCTGAAATAGATCTGAAATAGATGATCCGGAACGGCTTTCAGAATGGATCTGAATGGCTGAATTTGAAACGGCATAGCAGTGATCGACAACAGTTCAGCTGAAAATGGATATGGACCCCAGGTATGTGCGACTTCCTAACAGTTCAGGGGTTTCACTCGGCCACCAATGTTGTCTGACGGCTTGCGTATTGGGGAAGTACCCCTCACTCCATGGCTCCGGTAAAACTGATAATTGCTTTGCCACAAACGACAACTCTTGGTTTACCTCACGGGTGGGAACTAGTCAATCAGGTAGGGGTCATTGCCCTTTTCGCTGGCAGGTCCTCTCAATGGGCCAGCTACTTTGGGGTTCCTATGGTACTCCTCACAATGAGTATTAGGGCTTATGCCCAAGTACTTCCCACAGTTAGGTGGATGGGGATTATTCCCAAATCCGAACCTGCAACAGATGTGAAAAAAAATTTGGCAGAAATTTCACCCAGCGAGCCCAAGAAAGTGCTCTGATACCAGATGTGATGAACTTGCAATAATTAATTAATGCAAATACATGAGATATCATAAATAACAGAAATCAGAATCACTTTTATATTGATCATAGGCCACTTCGAGGGGGCAACCTCCTTTGAGCAAGCTCAATACAATTAACTCCACGGTGCCTTCATAGGCCTCAACACACACTTATATACTAAGTCTAGGCGCCAATACCATGGGTCAATACTATGTGTCAATACAAACCATGGGCTAAGTCTAGGCGCCAATACTATGAGTCAAAACCATGGGCCAGTACAAACTATGGATCAACAAAACTACGGGACGACTTACAAAGCATATGCGTCCAACAACAATATACTAACAAAGTAAAGACATGGGTTCCTAACAAGATGATGATGATGATGATGGTGGTGGTTGTGGTGATGACGACGACAATGATGATGATGATGATGATGATGATGATGATGATGAAGATGGTGATGGCGATGAAGATGATGATGATGATGAACAAGATGATGACGATGATGATGATGATGATGAGGAAGAGGGTGATGATGATAACCATGACGATGATGTTGATGGTGATGATGAAGATGACGACGATGACGACGATGATGATGATAATGATGATGATGATGATGATGATGATGATGAAGATGAGGAAAATGATGATGATGAGGATGATGATGATGATGATGATGATGATGATGACAAATATGATGATGATGATGGAGATAAAGATTATGATGATGGAGATAAAGATGATGATGATGAAGACCATGAAGATGATGGTGATGATGATGAAGATGATGATGACGAAGATGATGATGATGATGATGATGATGATGGTGGTGGTGGTGGTGGGGATGACGACCAAAACGATGATGATGATGATGAAGATGGTGATGACGATGATGATGATGATGATGATGATGATGATAATGATTACAATGATGATGATGATGATGATGATGATGATGATGATGATGATGATGATGATGATGATAACCACATGATGGGCCTTGGTTGAGAAAACCTTCTTAGTATTTGATGGCTAGAATACTTCTTCCCTGGAAAACCATTTCCAATTCCTTAAGACATATAGATACTAAGTTCAAAACCATATAATGGCACTTCCATCCTCAATCACAATACAATGATACCTCAAGAGGCCATGTCTAGTTGGTGGAGGTAACCTTCTTAGCCCTAGATGGATATAAGATTCCTTTAAGGCTTGAGTCTTAGGTATCCTCCCTTGACCATGTCCAATTCCCTAAGTCTCCAAGACTTGGATACATCTAGCGCAATGGATACCCTTATGGAATAGAGGGGGGGGGATTGGGTGGATAGGAAGGGAAGAGGGGTGGGTTATAGATAATGGGGGGGGGGACTCGTTAGGGATAGATAGATAAAAAAATAAACATGTAAAACAACAATGCGTGCACGTTTATACCACTTTTCCATAAATAATGACATACCAATATTCGAATAATGACATTTTGGGGTGGTTATACCACTTTTCCATAAATAAAAGTTATACATTTCGGAAGGTCATCCGTTTTTCTACGTTTCATCTTTTTACACCTAATCGGACAAAGTTTTGTAGGTACCTCTAATAATTCATTTTAATGATAATATTTCAGTTTTTCCAGAATGTCATTGCAACTAATGTGTCATAATTGGGTATCATTACCTTGCACCAGCCCATGATCTAGATGACGATGTTGTTGATCGTGATGATCTAGATGACGATGCTACTGATCGTGATGGTTTAGATGATGACACTGCTAATCGTGATGGTCTATATGTCGATGATGTTGATCGTGATGATCTAGATGACAATGATGTTGATCGTGATGATCTAGATGACGATGCTATTGATCGTGATGGTATAGATGACGATGATGTTGATCGTGATGATCTCGATGACGATGCTGTTGATCGTGATGGTCTCGATGACGATGTTGCTGATCGTGATGGTCTAGATGACGATGCTGTTGATCGTGATGGTCTAGATGACGATGATGTTGATCGTGATGATATAGATGACGATGATGTTGATCATGATGATCTAGATGACGATGCTGTTGATCATGATGGTCTAGATGATGATGATGTTGATCGTGATGATCTAGATGACGATGATGTTGATCGTGATGATCTAGACGATGATGCTGTTGATCGTGATGGTCTAGATGACGATGATGTTGATCGTGATGATCTAGATGACGTTGTTGTTGATCGTGATGATCTAGATGATGATACTGATGATCGTGTGATGACGATGCTGATGATCGTATGATGACGATGATGATGATCATGTGATGACGATGCTAATGATCGTGCGATGACGATGCTGATGATTGTGCGATGACAATGCTGATGATCGTGAGATGACGATGCTGATGATTGTGAGGATCCAAATGTTGATATTGTTGTAGCTGTTCGAGTGCTGCAGAAGATGAAGATTCAGTACTGAAGATGTTGATGTTCCAGTAACTGCTTGAGTTACTGATGATGTATAAAGAAAGCTTCCAATGATTTATAGATGTATCATGTATGATGTTGATGACTCCTTGCTCCTGCAGATGTTGTTATAATATCCTTCTTGTTAAGGGGGAGCATTGAAATATTGTAACTTCTAAGAATATTATATTTGTACTTTATTATTCCGGAGATGTTTCATTCCTCCGTGAAGACCTTATTATATATCTGGAGATGTTTTATTCCTTCGTGGAGAATGTGGTAAATTGGGTTATTAGACTTCCCTAGTGGGGGTCGGCCCTGTATGAGTCATGTGGGTTAAAGGGGTTATTAGACCACCCTAGTGGGGTCGGCCCTGCCACATTATGTTAAGTAATTAAGTTGGGGCCGACCTAGTTAATGTAAAATACAAGTCAGAGTTGTGTATAAATAGAGGAGGTATGCTCCTCGTTTAACACACAATACACTCACCTATGAATAGCGCATAGGTGAGGGAGAGATATGCTATGGAGGAGAAGGAGCTCATGTCTATGGTTTACATATTTTTATTCGCTGGTCATCTATATTGAGGAAGCTTTGCTGGGTTTTCTTCCCCATGAGGGTTTCCCAGGATAAATCTGTGTCTCTTGTGTTTATGCTGTGCTTGTTGTTCTTTCAGTGATCCTGTATATGCTATTATTGTGAAATGGAATGTAATGTTGATATTTTCTGTCTTAGCATATTGAATCTTAACACTCTGGAGCATCAATATTAACTAGACTCATTATGTTTGATTTGATGTTGAGATGGTAAGCTATGGAGCATTGAGATGATTTAGACTTACTATGTTGATGTGATGATGATCAAGTGGGATCCAGAGCATTAACATTAGTTAGAATTATTATGTATTTGGTTTGATGATTGAGCTTGAAGAATATGGACATCAAGTACATTTAGTGATGTGATGATTCCAATGTTCTTTTTGAAAAGTATCTATTATTTGTCATTGTGACTGACAGTGTTTTGAGGCAATTGCAGGTATGTGCTATGGCAGTTCCAATAAAACTATAATTTAAGAAAGATCTTGAAAGTATGAAACCTACAATAAGAAGAATGAAACTTAATAAAAGAAAAGACTAATCAAATAAATAAATATAAAACCTTTGAGCTAATCACGGGGGCCATCCTGGGTTATAAGGCTCTTGAAATTTTAAGAGATATTTTTACACTAAACAAAACTCTTTATATTGAAAATTAATTAATTTATGAAAATGAAGAAGTGAACTTATGGGGTGGCAGGTGCAGGAGGGGTTGTTTACGACCCTGGAGGAAACAAGTTATTTCAATTCGCATGGGGATTAGGAAGGAGAACCAACAATCAAGCTGAATGGGAAGCTCTACTCCAAGGGGTTGAAGAGATGATCTTGCTACATATAGACCACTTCTCAATCCTCAGAGATTCCAATATCGTCATATAGAAAATGATAAAAATTCAAAGAGGCCACAAAAAGACTATGAACAGAATTAAAAAATGCATTGTCTCATCCATTAGTGACATCTATCGGATTTAGTTCTTTCACATTCTCAGACATAACAATGTGGTGGCTGACATCATGGCTAACCAAGGGGCTAAGCTAAATGAAGGGATTATTGTCCTAAACCAAGGTCCTCTTATCACCAAATGGTCTCCGTGTTTTTAAACCTAAACTTTCAATGGGGGCGCACATGCATGATTCCCATCCCATTTCTTGGACAAGTGGTCTCTATCACAACCCGCGCCTTGAAGATCACCCTAGGATCTCTTCCCGCATTTACAAAGGCTGGTGTGGAGGTAATATGGAAGCATGCAGATTGATGACAATGTTTTGAGGTCCTCGTTCACATGATTCTACACAGGGAGAGGGTACCACTCTTAATTCAGTGGAGTCAGGATTTGAAGCTCTCACTTGTAACGAAGGATTTCTCTCGGCTGGCTTGTGCTGTTGATGTATTTGTAACTTCGAAAGATATTCACTTGTATATTACATTTGTACTTTATTGTATATCCAACAGAGATGTATTATTCCTCTAATTGGAAGTGTCATCATTTGTATTTGCAAGTGTCGCAAGTTACATTGTAAGTGTCATCATTTGTATTGATGGGTTATTAGATCACCAATGTGGGGTCAGACCTAGTTAGGTCATGTGGTTGGGTTATTAGGCCTCCTTAGGAAGTCGGCCCTGTTAGTTTATTGGCAGGTCAAGTCAGTGTATAAATAGAGGGCGTGCCTTTCTCATTCTATTCATTCACTCACTTCTCCAACTCGCATAGTTGAGAGAGAGAGTTGCACACAAGTGGAGGAGGAGGAGTATATGCTAGAGACATCTCTCTGGGTTTGATCATTGTGATATTGTATTGTGGCTTATTCTATCTCTGAAGAAGTTGCAGGGTTTTTCACCTTCTTGGTTTTCCTCGAGGAAACTCCGTGTCTCTTGTGTGCATATGTTATTGTGTTTACGATTGATATGCTATACATGTTATTCTATTAGTATGATCCTGAATGATAATGGAATGAAATTATCAAAAAATTAACATGGTATTAGAGCTGACCTAAGAAGAAGACACTGTGCAGCTGCGGAAGCTAGGGCTTCTTAATTTTTTGGTTTCTATCCATAGATCATCAAAGGAAAGAGGCTAGATTGACTTTCCTAGCAAGGGCGCATCTTTCTGTCGAGACATAATTCAATTCTGAGCATTTTCAGTTTTTGGCCTGTCACTACTGCGGGAAATTAGGGTTTCAAAAAAAGTTGGAATTTTTAGAATTTGAGACCACGGCTGGAAGCTCCTCTCAAAAATTGAAGTTTAGAGACCAAGATAGAAATTTTTGGTTGGGTGAAGCTCCGGGAAAATCAAACCCTAGTTCGGGGTCCTGTCTAGTGAATCCAGAAGTTTCAAAGGCAATTTTGAGGGGTTAAATTTTGCAGTTTTCAAATTTGGAGTATACCCACTTGACCAGCTCAGCAAGGCGCATCTTTCTATCCTTTCAGAAGTTTGAAATTAAAATTTTGAATTTTTAGTGTTTCTTTGACAAACCTTAATCCAACTCTAGATCTAGTTTTTAGCAAATCAAGTGGTAAGACCTAATAACTTTTCTATTTCCATTTGAAGTACTCTTTAAGATTTCTCACCACACCCAGCTTGAGGATAAGCTTGAAGGGGATGATAAATTCTGAGCCTGGAAGTATAGGATTGGGTTAATCATAGAAGAGAATGAGTTGGACACTTACATAAGTGAAGAGGTTCCAGTTCCAGAGGGAGAAGAGGCTAAGGCCTTACATAAGAAGAACTTGGTTAAATCCAAGAGAATCATTGTTGATTATATTAAGGACCATCTCATACCCCATGTGTCTTACCTAAAGACACCTAAGGAGATGTTTGAATCTTTGACTAAGTTGTCTGAAGGAAAGAACATAAATCAAAAGATGATTCTGCGGAACCAATTGAAAGGGGTAAAGATCCAGGATGGAGAGACCATACAATCCTAGTTTTCTAAGATCTCTCAAATTAAGGAACAACTTGAAGCTGTGGATGAAGTAGTGGAGAATGAAGAAATTGTCATGACCACATTGAATGGCCTACCTAGGTCATGGGACTCCTTCATCCAAGGAATTTGTGCAAGAAAGAAATTGATTTCTTTCAGTAGACTGTGGGAGGAATGTTCACAAGAAGAAGCTAGGCTTGTGGCTCGAAAAGAAAAGATGGGAAATGAATATCAAGCTCTCACAACACACACCAAGAAA
Source organism: Larix kaempferi (assembly GCA_027924585.1). NCBI lineage: Eukaryota > Viridiplantae > Streptophyta > Pinopsida > Pinales > Pinaceae > Larix > Larix kaempferi. Next base: position 2,482,833 of record BSBM01000577.1, read on the forward strand.
ATCAAGTTCAAGAAGGAGCAACCTCAGAGTAGAATACCTTCACACCACAAACACCACCATCATAAAAAAGATAAGAAAGATATGAGATGCTTCATTTGTAATGAGAAGGGACACTTTGCCTCAGTTTGTCCCAAGAAAAAAAAGGGCTACAACAACAACAACAACAACAAGAGCAACAAGAAGAGATATCATGCTCATGCTGCTGAGGATGATGAACCTCCCAAGAAGAAGACTAGGGAAGAAAGTGAAGATTCTTCAAGTGATGAAGAATATGTTCTAATCTCTGTTCTCACAGGTACTATCTCTCATGGGTGTGATGATTGGATTATTGATAATGGGACTTCCAAACACATGACTGGGTTTAAAGAATCCTTTATATATCTATATGAACATGAGTCACCTCATAAGGTGAAACTTGGGGATGGCTATCAATATCCTATAAAAGGAAGTGGTGAAGCCTCCTAAAAACTAGACTCTGGGAAGTCTTTGAAGATGAAAGATGTTCTATATGTACCTGGACTCAAGAAGAATCTTCTCTCCATATCATCTTTGGATGCAAAATGAATGAGAGTTGCATTTGTGGATGGCCAAGTACTCATGTGGCCAAAGGGTAAGACCATAGATGATGCAATAGTGATTGGAGAGCAAGAGGGAGGATTGTACAAATTGAAGGGACAACCTGAACATGCCATGGTACATGAATCCATGGAGCCAAGTGAACTTTGGCATAGAAGGCTTGCACACATGCACTATAGAGCACTACCAATTGCAAGCAAAGCTGTAGAAGGTCTTCCTGAAATCCAATCAAAGCATGAAGGCATTTGCAAAGGATGTGTAAAAGGAAAGAACACCAAGAAGGCATTTCCAAGTAGTGAAAGCAAAGCAAAAGGAATCTTGGAGATTATCCACTCCGATGTATGCAGACCAATGTCATCGATTTCTCTGAGTGGGTATGTATATTATGTTTCCTTCATTGGTGATTTCTCTAGGAAGACTTGGGTTTACTTCTTGAAAAATAAAGATGAAGTATTTGATAAGTTCAAGGAATTCAAAGCCTTGATAGAAAATCAAACTGATAAGAAGATCAAGACCTTCAGATCCGACAATTGCAGAGAATTCACTTCAGGATATTTCAAGAAGTTATGCAGTGATTCAGGGATTAAGAGGGAGTTGACCACTCCTTACAATCCACAACAGAATGGGGTTGCAGAAAGGAACAATAGAACTATCATGGAAGCAACATGGGTAATACTTCATGACCAGGATTTGCCTATGCATCTATGGGCAGGAGCAGCTAGAACAACTGTATATGTGCAGAACAGAACACCTCACAAGATACTTGACAACAAGACCCTAGAAGAAGTTTTCTCTGGTAAGAAACCTGAAGTTAGCCATCTCAAGATATTTGGCTGTCTAGTATACACACACATTCCAAAGGAAAAGAGGACAAAGCTAGATCCTTCAGGAAAGAAGGGCATCTTTGTGGGTTACAGTGAAAGCTCAAAGGCATATATAATCTACTTTCTAGGGTTCAAGAAGATTGACATCAGCAAGGATGTAACATTTGATGAAGACTCAACATACATCAAATCAAGGAAGACACCTGTTGAAGACAATGAAGAACCAAAGGTAACCAGATTTCAAGACACCACTATGAATGAAGCAATTCCAGAAGAAGATCGTGAAATTGAAGATCCACAAGAACCTATAGATCCACACCGTGAGAAGAACTCTCACAAGAAGAAACCTGCATGGGATAGAGAGCTCATCCAAGATGCAGAAATATATGGCATTCCAGAGGAAGAACACAGAGAAAAAAAGAGGACAAGGTCACACACCAGTTAAGTTGCCTTACTCTATGACATTGTGAACAAAGAGCCTTCCAGTTATGAAGAAGCAATGGAAAAGAAAGAATGGAAGCATGCCATGGTCGAGGAGTACCAGTCGATCATGAAGAATGATGTTTGGGATGTGGTCCCAAGACCTAAAGGGATGTCTATTGTGACTTCCAAGTGGATCTATAAGACCAAGCATGTTATAGATGGTAGCATAGAGAAATACAAGGTGAGGTTTGTAGCTCGTGGCTTCTCCCCAAAAGAGGGAATAGACTATGAAGAGACTTTTGCTCCTGTAGCCAGATACACTTCCATCAGATCAGTACTTGCTTTGGCTACAGTGATGAAGTGGAAGATACACTAGATGGATGTCAAGACATCTTTCTTGAATGGTGTAGTCGAAGAGGAAGTGTATGTGGAGTAGCCATTCGGTTTTGAGACACATGACAGGGATTCATATGTGTGCAGGTTGAAGAAAGCCTTGTATGGCTTGAAGCAAGCTCCTAGGACTTGGTATGGTAGGATAGACAACATTCTATCCAGTTTGGGATTTACCAAGAGTAAAGTGGATTCCAACCTTTACTACAAGGTTGAGGAAGGCAATCTAGTGATACTACTATTGTATGTGGATGACCTATTTGTTACAGGTGAGGATAAGTTGATTGCCGACATGAAGAGGAAGCTTGCTACCGAGTTTGAGATGAAGGACTTGGGGATGATGCATTACTTTCTAGGAATGGAGGTGTGGCAGAGTGCAGATGGAATCTTCCTTGGACAAGGGAAGTATGCAGTAGAGATCCTGAAGCGGTTCGGGATGATGGACTGCAAGGCCATGGCCACACCTATGGCATCGAACCTGAAGCTTTTGTGTGATGCTTCATCTGAGTCAGTTGATGTCACGGTGTATCGTCAAATGATTGGGTCCTTGATGTACCTGACGAACACGAGACCAAATATTTTCTTTGCGGTGAACACATTGAGCGAGTTCCTGACAGATCCCAGAGGTGCTCACTTGGTTGCTATAAAGCATATTCTGAGGTACCTGAAGGGTACAATTGATTATGGGCTCAAGTATGATGTGAATCAAAAGTTTAACCTGGAGGGTTATGTTGATTTAGATTGGGTAGGCAGTGCTGCAGATAGGAAGTGCACTTCGGGGTGCTGCTTCAGTATGGGATCAGGTGTGATCTCTTGGTTTAGCAGGAAGCAGTCCTGTGTAGCACTAAGTACAGTTGAAGCAGAGTATGTCCCAACTTGTTTGGCTAGTTGTGAGAAAGTATGGCTTAGGAAGCTACTGTCTGAGTTATTTGATCTCCCGTTGGATGCTACCTGTATCTTTTGTGACAACCAGAGTTGTGTGAAGTTGTATGAGAACCCGGTGTTCCATGACAGGTCGAAGCACATTGAGATCAAATATCACTATATCACTAGCCAGAGTGAAGTTTGGATACTTCAGAGAGAGGCTTGTTGTTCTCTAGATAGAAGATACTTCAAGGAAGAAGTGATGGGACACATTTGCTAGACCCATTCCAAGCATGGTGGTAGGAGGATCCTTCCCATGGTTGTGGATATAAGTGCTGTATGCTGAGCATCAGGACGATGCTCCAGATGATATGCATCAGGACGATGCTATGACGATGACCAGGATGATCATGCGATGATGATTTACATCAAGATGATGTATTGTATGATGATGAGCATCAGGATGATGCTTCATGCGAGGATCATTAGGTTGATCTTGAGTATCATGATGGTACTCTGTGGCCATGGACAGGTTGTGCAAGGGTAACATGTAATACGTCCTGGAGATCCGGACATGTTGTGCTAGTCACGTAAAAGGCCTCAGATGCTCTTTAGAGATCTTATTGGGAAAGACACTCTTTTAAGGTTTTGCTAGACCACATGTAATACGTCCTAGAGATCCGGACAGGTTGTGCTAGCCACGTAAAAGGCCTCAGATGCTCTTTATATATCTTGCTGGTCAAGACACTCTTTTAAGGTTTTGTGGAGACCACATGTACTACTCCTGGAGATTCGGACAGGTTGTGATAGTCACATAAAAGGCCACGGATGCTCTTTATAGATCTTGATAGGAAAGACACTCTTTTAAGGTTTTGTGGTGGGGGTCACATGTAATACGTCCTAGATATCCAGATAGGTTGTGCTAGGCATGCAAAAGTCCTTGGATGCTCTTTAGAGATCTTGCTAGCCAAGACACTCTTTTAAGGTTTTGTGACAATCACATGTAATAGCTCCCTGGGAGATCTTGTCGATCGTGCTTAGGCACATAAAAGATCCTAGGATACTCTTTCGAGGTTTTGTTTATGCACGTAATTAGTCTTGAGGATTCCACAGGATGGCCAGCTCGCAGAGATGATGAATACCTATAGGAGGCTAGGCCTACATCCAACATGAAAAAGGGATGGCTTTGTAGAACTTCCTATGATGAGAAGAATTCAGAGATGCCCAGTGATCGAGATGTCGAGTACAACAGCAGTGATGATGATGATGCTCCGTGATCTAGTGATGATGATCCATCTCCAGAATTGAAGACTTGCGCCGATATGTATTGATGACTTGTGTCGAAAGAATACCTTCCTAGTTAAGAGGGAGTGTTGATGTATTTGTAACTTCGGAAGATATTCACTTGTTTATTACATTTGTACTTTATTGTATATCCAACAGAGATGTATTATTCCTCTGATTGTAAGTGTCGTCATTTGTATTTGTAAGTGTTGCAAGTTACATTGTAAGTGTCGTCATTTGTATTGATGGGTTATTAGACCACTAGTGTGGGGTCGGCCCTAGTTAGTTCATGTGGTTGGGTTATTAGGATTCCTTAGGAAGTCAGCCCTGTTAGTTTATTGGCAGTTCAAGTCAGTGTATAAATAGAGGGTGTGCCTCTCTCATTCTATTCATTCACTCACTTCTCCAACTCACATAGTTGAGAGAGAGAGTTGCACACAAGTGGAGGAGGAGGAGAATCTGCTAGAGACATCTCTTTGGGTTTGATCATTGTGATCTTGTATTGTGGATTATTCTATCTCTGAGGAAATTGCAGGGTTTTTCACCTTCTTGGTTTTCCCCGAGGAAACTCTGTGTCTCTAGTGTGTTTGTGTTATTGTGTTTATGATTGATATGCTGTACATGTTATTCTCTTAGTATGATCCTGAATGATAATGGAATGAAATTATCAAAAAATTAACATGCGCTTTGTTTCCTGGTCTTTCTCTGCTCTCAGAATGATGAATCTTGAGAACATGGTGAAGGAGCTCAAGGAAATAAAAGGGGCCCACCAGGATATCAAAAAGAACTCTCACAATGACTTTGAAGCCTCGAAGGCCGCTCTGGATGAGAGAAAACTCATCGGTCAAGATATTGTTCGGATGGAATCGCGCATTGAGGATGTGGAAACCAATGCCAAGGTTCAAGTGGGTGAGATTGAGGGGATGCAGAAGGAAGTTAAAGGCATGAAAGAGTACCGGCAGGATAATTTCGAAGGCCTTAAACAGTTTCTGTTCTCTTTGAAGGGGAAGCTGTTCGACACCCTGCAAAATGACAATGAAAGGATTGAGGCTCGCCTGTCTCAGTTGGATGTGTCCTTGAGCGACCTGAGGGATGATTTCGAGAAGAAAAATGATCCCGCAGACCTAGGGAACCAGCATGAAGATAGTTCACTGATGGAAGACGACTTGCAAACCCATGAAGAGATTCCACCCGCTTAATCTTAGGAATGTTGAAGCATTTCTCTTTTTTTGACTTGTTAAGTGTTTTTTTGTTCCTTTCTATGTAATCAATATGTCATGATCTATTCAAAAAAATACAACAGATATGAACAGGTAGGAAGAACAAATCTCAGGGATGAAAATCTGAATTTTTCAATTCTGAATCGTTCATTAACCATGCTATGGTTTATCTTCAAGGAAGGGTTTTTTTGTATCTTATTCTTTGTTTAATATAATCCTTTTCGCGTTCATGTTAAAAAAAGAGAGGAAGAAGTGAACTTAATATATATATATATATATATATATATATCAAGAAAGGAAAATATTAAAGAAGCAAAAAATAATAAAATCCCAGTCAAGTTCAGAGGGAAGACATGAAAAAAGTGAATGTTATTAATTTCTCACAAGTTTGTGAAAGTGCAGTAGAGGTATGCTGCAATCTAGTACAAGGTACTGAGAGGTAGTCCAAAATATTGTAAATATTCCAGTGTTTGAAGCACTAAGAGGTATTTATGTTGTACAACTAACTATAGCTGGGGTACAATTAGAAGAAGTATTCCTAGATATGAACTTACGACTGGCGGAATGGTTAAATGATAAGTGAGGAAATCATACATAAGGAACACAAAGAACTATTAAAGGGAAAATTATTCAATCTCCTCGAATGGAATCCTATCTTGGCTTGGGGGTGTTCTAGCAAGGGACAATAATTTGTTTCTTGCATACTACGATAGGGTGGTCCATTGCTGTGTTGACTGGGTGCAAAATGTTGATACCCTATATAAAAATCAGATAAGTATCTAAGATATCTGTTATTGATTTTATTTGAAGGATTTGCTTGCGTAGCCATAATTATTGTCATATTATTATTATCTCTTCATGTGCCATGAAAATAATTTTGTGAATATTTGATCTTAGACCATGAGTTATATATATCATGTATGATTGATAGACATTGCAAGTACATGAAGTTTTGTAAGTAAACTAAACTAAAAAAAAGAGTTGTTATGAAAATACAACGATATGCTGTTGCAAAGGAAATTATGATTTATGTTCCTCTTGATTTTGAATAATCATGTGTAAGCATATGCTTTATGCTTAAATCATAGAAATAATTTGTATTACTTGTGTAAAGTACAGGTTTTGAAAGGCAAATAATTATTGAAGATACCCAAAAGAGATGTTGAAGACATAGAATTTTGGAAAAGCAAGTAAAAAAAATCAGAAATTGTATTTTGTAAGGACAATTAAAACTTGACAGCAAAGTTTTGAAGGGAACAAACATCGAGGACAATGTTATTTCTAGGGGGGAGGATGTAATATCCTCTCTGCTACCCCTCTTTTTCTATAATAGAAATAAAAATGTAAATGTACAATGGACCAGTTCATGGCGAGGAGCTCAAGGCCAAGGTCCCGCTAGTAAACTCGGTTAGTAATGTTACGATTTCGTAATTTGTTTTGGAGATTAATTTGTAGACTTAGGAGACTGAAGGGCTTGACACAACTAAACGATAGGGGCACGAATCTAATAGAGGGAGAGGAGAATGGTTGGGAATCCATGAGAATTCAATTACTGATGACATGTGTCATCTTGGTGCCTCAGGAACTCGAAGAAAATCAATTGTGCACTTAATGACATAAGTTTATAAGTTTTCTTTCTAAATAAGAGTGATTATTTGTCAAAAAAAATAGCGAGCTTCTATAACCTACCTATTAGCATAAAGCTAAATATTATTTGTGAACCTAAATAAGACTACAAAGCTAAGTACTGTAAATAATTATCTTATTTCTGGCCAGAGGTGCCTGAAAAATATGTTTAAAGGCTTCTAATGGAAAGAAGCTAGGCCTTTATCATCCTAAAGAATTATATTATTAACACATTGCTTAAGGAAGTGGAAGAAAGAGATAATTACCTTTTGAAATATTTAGATGAAAATATTTATCTCTCTCTATATATAATATAATGTAACATCAAATAAATACATTTCCATTATATTTTATATATATATGTGGAATTGAAATATATATTTAATAGAAATGTTAAACACATCTTATAAATAGTTATACTTTTATATATTCAAAAGGAAAAAAATATTATACCTTTTCGGAAGGTAAGCAGTGAAGCTTTTATATATAAACATTTCTATAAAATTAATGATCATGGCCCAATGCTATGATTAAGGAGGGCGCACTCTCTCCTTTAGAAAGTTAGATATTAAATACATTTAACTTAAAACCTAAGTGGAAGATAACCGCTAAGGAGAGTCGTTAGGGTTACTCTCCGCATTAAGATCTCGAATCCACTTGAAGGGGGGAGAAGGGAGACCTCTGGATGATAGCGTCAACCCCCCCTTTTTTTAAATGACTTCACAATGAGGAGATATGGAAGGAGAAGGCATGGAAGGAGGACCTGCACATATTTTCTAATGGGTCGATTTTCAATGAAGAAAATTGATGTGGAGTGAACCTTAAAAATTGTCTATGTGACAAACAATCTAGGAAAGGACGGTGCCCAATGCTTGAAAGGTTTTGCATCCCTACTCCAATGGAAGAAGGGAAGTTTCCAAGTTTTCACTATTTATGCACCATATATATTTATTGTCATTTATATATAACGTGTATGTTCAATTTCGAAGTATCCAAATGAGAGTCTCTCTACAGGTAAATCTCTTAAGCCAACCCATCTCTCTCATATTTAAGTATTAAGCCATTGTCAATGTAATACCTCCAATTTTGACTTGGAATGTATTTAATCTAAATTATGTAAATGATGTAAATATGCTAGTATGGATTCCTCTTTAGTCAACACTCTTTTGATTATTTTTTTTTTCATTCTCTCACGTATGCTGCTACACTACGTAGAGTTTTTCCATGATTGTTCATGACCATTACCAGACTGTGTTTAACCTAGAAATTCAAATTTGAAGACAGATAAACACTTTTGGAAGGGAAATTAGATGGTTATAGGTGAATATGGAGGTTGGGAAAGTTAGGAACCCTTACCCATTGAGAACTATTACTGTTGGATGCTCGATGAGCCTTGCAGGAGGTTCTCCATTAGCATACATCAGGTTGGAATCTTAATGCACAAACTGGTAAGCACTGTAAGGGTTGGATTTCTTGAAGGAGCTGTGGATTAGTGAAGGGAAATTATTTCCTTGTGTTGTGTGGTGCAGTTGGAAGGATTTCCATGGCTGTGATGGCTTAGTGAGACCCATGTAGAGCTCTGGTTGAGATTTCTGGCTAAGCACATTGACTAGAATGGGTTGTGGTATGAGAGATAGAATCCTGTAGGTGTTCCCTTTTCCTTGGTGGCCTCATAGCCCAACTTGGGGTTCACCTCTCAGTAGAAAGAGTATATGCTGGACAGAGTGCCTATGGCTGGGTAGAAAATCTCTCTTACACAATTGCTTGGATATTCTTTGTTTAACGATAAGTATTCTGATGTATTTGATGTGTAATGATCTTATTTGTGTTCATGTGATAATTATGCATGTAAATTGCATGTTGTGTGTGTGTGTGTGGATCAATTTTATTTCCGATGTGTGTTTTTATTTCATGTATGCACATGCATTTAGTTGTATGAATTCATAATTATGGCTTATGGGATAAATTTTGAGGCCCTGTTGTAGCTAATGTCCCCTCTTGCTGGACAGATTGATGGATAGGGATGTTACATAGTGCTATCAGAGCTTCTGGTTGCAATACCAGAGCTGCATGGGCTGTGAATGCACAGTTACATGAAAAATACGAGTTGCAGGTGAAATACTCATGTAAATGACGGGTTCTGTTAAGTGACGGTTAAGGACCAAAATTAAATTGGGGATAATGCCCTTATTTCTGGAATTGCAAAATTTTGGGGAATTTTTATGTGGACCCCACCCATGCCATGTGGAGGGGTGACGTGAAGATCTGTGTGAGCCAGAGGTATGATGTGGACCTGCGACATCGAACCTGCGCATAGAAGGTTTCCCAAGAGGAAGTGTGGGGCGGGTGAAGATCTGACTGTTCGATGGAAGGGTAGATCGACGGTCGGGGATCACCGCGCCTTGGGAACTGGTGGGGTTATTAGTGATAAGCGGGCAGAGACCTGTCCATCATATCATATCAAATATCAATGAACCAGATTCATCGCGCGCCGATAAAGTGCATGATAGATAAAATGGGATGATGGGCACGTTGTGCCCAAAACTGCCCAAGACACGTGGCCTATTTTGATTGACTGTGCATCCACAAGAGCATTTTTCTGAAATTGCTTCGCAAGGGTGCATTACTGCTTATGGTAAAAGGGAAAACCGCCAAAGCCTAGGGTCAAGTGTCAGGTAGTGTGGCGGCCTATTGGCGGAGGAAGGTGACATGGCCATGTCATAGGGTGACAAGTAGGAATTTATGACACATCGACATGCACATGTCAGGCCATGTTGACACCCTTGTAACATCAATGTAAAATAATATTTTCTTATGCGCTAGATTGCGCGAAATTGAACTAATTACAAAAAAAAAGGGGCTTGGGATTTGGGGTTTAGTAGCGACCATTAGAGCAGCAAAAATTTGGTCACATTTTGGTTTATGAGAATGTATTACAGGACTGCAAAATTTTCTAAGTCTGGAGGAAAGTTTAAAAATACAAAGTAGACAATTCCAAAAGTTTATAGCAGGTGACTGGGGCATCAATTTAGGAAATTGGGAATTGGTGAGTAATCCTGGTCACATCTATTATCTAAGACAATAAGGAATTTGTCTCGATTGCACATGGGTGATCTTTTGCACGTGTCTAAACTTGTCCTTTTGGGTTAAATGTACCTACTGTTAGGAGAAGTGCATAAATTGGGCCAAATTAGCAATTTTGAAGGACTGTAACTTTGTCCTCGGGAATTAGAATTGAGCATGCTTACAATCCTTGGAAAGCTTGTCCAAAGGGGAACACTTTTATAGGGTCAAATTATGAATTGGTGACTCATATAATTCTATAATTTGATCAAAAAATGCCAGTATCTATAATTGACAAAAATTGTCAGTATGGGTATTTTCCAGAATACATGAAAATTCATTTTTATTTTGTAATAAATCTAACAGATGTGTTTATATACCAATACTTTTGCAAATTCATAACCATATCAATGGATTTTGAAGGGTAAGCAGTGAGTATAGTGCAGTTGAGAAACCTATGATCTTGGTTGGGCCAAGAAGTTCATTATCATGGATGATGCACATGATCCTTATGAAGTTGAGGCAGATGCAATGGGATAGAATATTCAAATTGAGAATGAAGAGACATAATCCAATGGTAGTAGAAACCAAGTGACTGCCCCAAACATTGTAGAAACCATGATGAGCCTAAGGGTGGAGCTGCAGAGTTATAGAGTAGACAATGAGAGGTTTCTTAGAGCTCAAGAAGATCATAATCAGTTGAATGCAGCCATGCTCCAAATTCTGACAGACATTTAGAGGAAGATTAAATTTGGACATCACTCATAAAATCAAGAGAAGAGTGGGAGTATCTCAAGAAGCTGGCACTCTCACAAGAGGTATCATAGTTCAAAAAGGATTTCTTGAGGCATGCCATATACTCTGAAATATCTTCTAGTGAGTCATCTATTAAATTTCAGAATTTACTTCAATTTGATCTAGGATCTTAACTGAGAGAACAACATGTACAGCAAATCTACAGCATATCAATCATGGACACAATAATGCAAGGACACAAGAGACACAGAGTTTACTTGGGGAAAACCATAAAGGTGAAAAACCCCAATAACTTCCTCAGAGATAGATAGAGCAATGATACAACCAGAATACAAGAGATAGTCTTCTCCTAGCAGCAGAGCTTCCTCCTCCACAAGTGCGCCACTCTCCCAAGTGTGAGTGAGAGAATAGAATGTGTAAAATGAGAGAGACACACTCTATTTATACACTAACTTGAATTGACCTTTACTCAACTAGGTCGGCCTCAACTTAACCACTTAACATAATGCTGACTGGGCCGACCCCCACTACGGTGGTCTAATAACCCTTTGACCCACATGGCCGACCCCTAATAGGGTGGTCTAATAACCCTTTGACCCAAATGACTTATACAGGGCCGACCCCAACAAGGTGGTCTAATAACCCATTAAGTATAAGTTACGACACTTACAATATAAATGACGACACTTCCGTATAGAGGAATAATAACATCTCTATAGGAATACAATATACATATATGTGAAATACATTCCGAAGTTACATATACATCAACACTCCCTCTTAAGTAGGAAGGTATTTCTCGACACAGGTCTTCTAGCACAAGTCATCTTCTCTGGATCATCATCAGCGAATCATCATCCTCGAATCATCGTTATCGTCACTGCTGCTGCTATCTCAATCAATCTATGAATCTACTTGTCATAGGAAGTTCTAAAGAGCCAGTCCTTTTTCATACTGGATGTAGGCCCACCACCTGCAGGTCTTCATCATCTGTGCGAATGGTCTGATAGAGGTGGCCTCTCAGGACTAATTTTATGTGCAGATGCAATACCGGAAAGAGTATCCCAAGAACATTTATGTGCCTAAGCACGATCGGCAAGATCTCCCAGGACTGATTACATGCATCTCCTCCACAATACCTTTAAAGAGCATCCCAGGAACATTTATGTGCCGCAACACAACAGGAAAGATCTCTAAAGAGCATCCCAGGACTTATTACGAGCACACAGCTCAACCTCTCGGATCTCCAGGACTGATTACATGTGGATAGACAAAACCTTTAAAGATAATCCCAGGAACATTTATGTGCTGTAGCACGACCGGAAAGATCTCTAAAGAGCATCCTAGGACTAATTACGAGCACATAGCTCAACCTCTCGGATCTCCAGGACTGATTACATGTCTCCGTAGTAATACCTCACCCCAGGACTGATTACGAGCACACAGCTCAACCTATCGGATATCTGAGGACTGATTACATACTACATAGCAATACCGGAAAGAGTACCCTAGGAACATTTATGTGCCGCAGCACGACCGGAAAGATCTCCCAGGACTGATTACATGCTATTTGCACAACCTACCACATATCTTCTCTCACCTCCAAGTATCAACCTGATACTCATAATCCAACGGATCATCATCGCACGAGGCATCATCCTGATGCCCATGATCATACTGATCATCATCACATGTACCATCCTGGTACATATCATCTGGAGCAACATCCTGAAGCTCATCATCATGATCAACCTGATCATACAATGCATCCACCCAATGCACACCAAGTATCTACCTGATACATATCATCATACATGATCCACCTGATCATATAGTGTATCCACCTGATACAATACAAATACATGATACATATCAACATACAAGATCTACCTGATCATACAATGTATCCACCTGATACATATACAGATACATGGTCCAAGCATCCAACATGATGCATATACAAAATACATACAAATGATCCAACTGATCATATCCAGCATCCAACATGATGCATACATACATATACATATAAATGATCCAACTAATCATATCTAGCATCATCTTGATGCATATACAGAGTAGTAACTGGAGCATTGTCCTGATGCTCATCATCCAAGATCCTCCTGATCATCATAGCATCATCCTCTTCAGATCATCTCATCGTCCACAAAGCACAGCCCAGATGCACATCATCTAGTACTTACACCACCGACATGGGAGAACACATATACCACCATTCCGGGAAGGCTTCAGCCCTTACTTTTTCACCATGGGAGAACACATCTACCACCATGTGAAAAATGGCTTGGCAATTATATCACGACCAAGGGAGAACACATCAACCATGTCAAAAAAGCTCATGTGCATCTGCATCTTCCGAACTCATCACTTCCCTTTGGAAGGAACCTCGATCTGAAGTGCACCAAGCCTCTCTATGAAGTACTCAAACTCCACTCTGGCCAACGGCTTGGTCAATACATCTGCAACCTGCTCATCCATCGCAACATACTCTGCTTTGGCTGTACTCAGTGCTACGCAGGATTGCTTCCTGCTAAACCAAGAGATCACACCTGATCCCATACTGAAGCAGCACCCAGAAGTGCTCTTCCTATATGTAGCACTGCCTACCCAATCTAAATCAACATAACCTTGCAGGTTAAACTTTTGATTCGCATCATACTTGAGCCCATAATCAATTGTACCCTTCAGGTACCTCAGAATATGCTTTACAGCAACCAGGTGAACATCTCTCGGATCCGTCAGGAACTGGCTCAATGTGTTCACCGCAAAGCAAATATCTGGTCTCGTGTTTTTTAGGTACATAGAGGACCCAATTATCTGACGATACATCGTGACATCGACCGGATCAGATGAAGCATCACACAAAAGCTTCAGGTTTGATGCCATAGGTGTGGCCATATCCTTGCAGTCCATCATCCCGAACCTCTTCAGAATCTCTACTGCATACTTCCCTTGTCCAAGGAAGATTCCATCTGTACTCTGCCACACCTCCATACCAAGAAAATAGTGCATCATCCCCAAGTCCTTCATCTCAAACTCGGCTGCAAGCTTCCACTACGTGTTGGCAATCAATCTATCATCTCTTGTTACAAACAGGTCATCCACATACAATAAGAGTATCCCTGGATTGCCTACCTCAACCTTCTAGTAAAGGTTGGAACCCGCTTTACTCTTGGTAAAGACCAAACTGGATAGAAAGCTGCCTATCCTACCATACCAAGTTCTGCACATATATGATTTCCTGTCATGTGTCTCAGAACCAAGTGGCTACTCCACACACACTTCTTCTTCAACTACACCATTCAAGAAAGCTGTCTTGAAATCCATCTGGTGTATCTTCTATTTTATCACTTTTATATTTCTCTATGCTGCCATCTACAGCATGCTTGATCTTGATAGATCCATATGGAAGTCAGAACAAACTTCCCTTCAGGTCTTGGGACTACATCCCAAACATCATTCTTCATGATCGACGGATCATGGCATTCTTTCCATATCCTGGGAACTTTAATATCTTCAAATGTTGTAGTTCTTCTTTTGTAGGTGATGGCATACGATCTTTCCTACACAACAAGTTAAATTGCATGATTAGAAAACATTTCATAGTTTTCAGAACAAATTCTTACACATAAAGAAATATGTCATACAATCATGCAATTATCTTAGCCAATGCTTCAATAGAACATTTATCCATATCCCGTAACTTTCTAGATGCCTTCCAATCTCTACCAAAACATTGTTAAGAGTGTGAAGAACTCCCAACATGTCAGCAAAGAGGTTTCATTCTAGATAAGTAGCAATGGAATGTTGTACAGTGCCATAGGCCACTTACCATGCATATTAGTAGTATACTGTTCATCAATGCAACTATTCTAATATGCATATTGCACAACCTAATTCTAGGAACATCAGTATATACATTATTGAACAATATTATTTAAACAATAAAATATGCAAGTAATGACAATTCAAATACTTATCTTTGTTTGTTTGTTGGGTTGACTCCCTCTCATTCTTTGCTTTTTTTCTGCAACTCCATTCTTATGTGGATTGTGAGAAGTGGTCAACTCCCTCTGAATATCTGCATCCTTGCAGAAACTACTGAAGTGTGCTCCTTTGCTTTCTTGCAGGAACAACTGGAGTGTGCTCCCTCTTGATCTTTGCTTCCTGGATTACTTGTCCTTGAACTTACATCCATCCTTAATCACTATGCATGCTTATTAGTATCATCATTGTGATATCCTTGAGGTCTCATACATAATCACACATTTATTATTATAATCTTAATATTATCAAAACACAATAATCTTAAACATGTATGTTCATGATCATTCACAGATAATAAACATTAGTATTCAAGGTTTCAGGGAAGTCTTCTTTTACTCATGCATATTCTTATTTAATCATAGGACTCTTCTGATTAGTTAAATCATCAATGCATAAACCCGTGATTACTCAAACCTATACCTTCATGATTCTTCTGGTTAGTCATATCATCAATTATGGTAAGAAACATAATATGCATCAGCCATGACTATTCAAACCTATGACTTCATGAATAATCATTATCAACAACACAACAGTATAAGATCCTAACACAAGGTAGGATTCTAGCTTGATATAGGAAAAAAATACCTGGATTAGCATGCTAGCTAGTTATGTCTAACATACCCGCATAATGTCTTCTGGTTCTCTTCAGTGACTTGTGCTAGTAACCTGCATGTCTCATAGGTTAACCATTGTAGGACCAAGTTATACATACCTCGAAAGTAGATCTTCTATGTGATCCATGACAATGGATGAATCTTTGTCTTCATGTCACCATGATCATATGTTCTTGAAGTAGAACATGATTTGTCTTTCTTGGTGTACCTTTTATGTTAGCGAACAACATAAACCTCATACAACATCACAATGCATTAGTACATTCATAAGTGTCAAAACCTTAATCAATGAATATCTTCTATTAAGGTGATACGACAAGTCTAGTAATTAATCAAGATTGTACTGTAATGATATGAAGACAAAGATATGATAAACTTAACCATGAAACATACCTGTAAGCCATACCTGTCAATATTGCTTGTAATCTTCTTATGGAAGGCCTTAGCCTCATCTCCCTTTGAAACAGGAACTTCTTCACTTATGCAGGTGACCAATCATCCTCTTCTAGGATTAACCCAATCCACTTGATTTGCAAGAATTGGATCTGGAGCTGTAATAGGGTTTGTCAGAGAAACCCCAAAAATTCAAACTTTGAATTTCAAACTTCCGAAAGGATAGAAATATGTGCCTTGATGAGCTGATCAGGCTGGTATATTCAGAATTTGAAAACTGCAAAGTTTCATTCCTCAATTTTTCCTTTGAAACTTTCGGATTCACTGGACGTGACCTTGAACTAGGGTTTGATGAAGCCCACTCTACTGCCCAATCAAAAGGTTTGATCCAAATCTCTAAGCTTCTATTTTATGAGGAGCTTCCAGCCGTGGTCACAGATTTCAAAAATTCCCATTTTTGCAGAAGCCCTAATTTTCCACTTTTCTGATCAAAGTCCCGAACTAGGGTCTGATCAAGCCCGGCATTCTACCCAACCAAAAATTCTGATCTTGGTCTCTAAATTTTGATTTTGATGAGTAGCATTCAGCCGTGGTCTCCGATTACAAAAATTCCAACTTTCTCTGAAGCCCTAAATTCCGGAAGCCATGAATGAAGGTGCTCAAAAATAATTCTGATTTGACAGAAATATGTACCTGATTGTTTATAGTGTAAGTCTGAACTTTTCAATCCATAGGGTCTGAAAATTTTTCCTGAGATATCCCGACCTATTATATTTCCATCCCGACAGGTATGACCTCAATTGGATTCTCTTAGAGAGAGTTATTCCAAGTGTCGCAACGTGACCTGTTTATGGGATAATAAAGGAGAGCAAACTTTTACGGTGTGCCACATGTCACTGGTTCAACATCGGCCTCTAAAATTTTTTCCTGAGATAGCACAGTCTGTGTACTACCTGTCACTTTTTACGAAATTTCATTTGGAGCTTCCTATCCCAAGTTATGACCTTTTTCCCAAGGTCACCTGATTTTGACTCAGATCTGGAAGAGGCCGAAACCCTATATTGGACAGATCATAAATCACAAAGTACAACGAATTAGAGGTTTTCCTTTCGACACAAGGTACATGTGGATCTGATATTCGACCTGTAAAAGTTTCAGATCCGAAAACTTTGCCAAAATGGATTTATAGTGAAAGTGCTACAATGACTGGTTTTTGATATATCAAGCCCTAGCATCGTGAGTGCAACAAGTGTCATACATGCCATATAATTCCTTCTTTCAGGCTAGCTCTGATACCATGTTAAATTTTTAGAATTTACTTCAATCTGATCTAGGATCTTAACTGAGAGAACAACATGTACAGCAAATCTACAGCATATCAATCATGGACACAATAATGCAAGCACACAAGAGACATAGAGTTTACTTGGGGAAAACCATAAAGGTGAAAAACCCCAATAACTTCCTCAAAGATAGATAGAGCAATGATACAACCAGAATACAAGAGATAGTCTTATCCTAGCAGCAGAGCCTCCTCCTACACAAGTGCTCCACTCTCCCAAGTGTGAGTGAGAGAATAGAATGTGTAAAATGAGAGAGACACACTCTCTATTTATACACTAACTTGACTTGACCTTTACTCAACTAGGTCGGCCTCAACTTAACCACTTAACATAATGCTGACTGGGCCGACCCCCACTAGGGTGGTCTAATAACCCTTTGACCCACATGGATGACCCCCATGTTGAGATATTGTAACTTCAAAGAATATTATATTTGTACTTTATTATTCCGGAGATGTTTCATTCCTCCGTGAAGATCTTATTGTATATCCGGAGATGTTTATTCCTCCGTCAGAATGTGGTAACTTGGGTTATTAGACTTCTCTAGTGGGGGTCGGCCCTATATGTGTTATGTGGGTCAAAGGGTTGTTAGAACACCCTAGTGGGGTCGGCCCAGTTAGTTGTAATGGGGTATTTAACCCAATGGTTAAATACGAGCCTACATGATTTGTGTAAAAGAAAAGTCGGAGTAGTGTATAAATAGAGGAGGTGTATTCCTCATTCAACACACACTCACTCACTTGAGAGTAGCGCACTTGTGGAGGAGAGGTATCCTATGGTGGAGGAGGAGATCATGTCTTTGGTTTGCATCTTTGTATATTGCTGGTCATCTATATTGAGGAAGCTTTGCTGGGTTTTCTACCCCATGAGGGTTTCCCAGGATAAATCTGTGTTTCTTGTGTTTATGCTGTGCTTGTTGTTTCTTCAGTGATCCTGTATATGCTATTATTGTGAAATGGATTGTAATGTTTCTATTTTATGTCTTAGCATATTAAATCTTAACATGGTATTAGAGCTAACCTGAAGGAAGGCAATGTATGGCACTTACGACACTTGCTTCACTTGCGACAATTTGAAGGTTTGGGTTTTACATAGAAAAAACTAGTCATCGTGGAACTTTCGCTATAAATCCATTTATGCGAAGGTTCAGGATCTGAAAAGTTTACAAGTTGTAGATAACATCCCCAGGTACCTTGTGTCCAAAGGGAACCCTCAGATTCGTTGTACTTTGTGAGTTATGATCAGTACAAGTTAGGGTTTCTGCCTCTTCCAGATATCAGTCAAAATCAGGTGACCTAGGAAAAAAGGTCATAACTTGGGCTACGAAGATCCAAATGAAATTTCATAAAAATTGACAGGTAGTGCACAGAATGTACTATCTCAAGAAACGTTTTTAGAGGCCGAAGCTGAACCAGTGACACACGGCACGTTGTACAAGTTCGCTCTTCTGTTTTATCCCATAAACAGGTCACGTTGCGACACTTGGCAAAAATTGGGATAGGAAGCTCCAAATGAAATTTCGTAAGAAGTTACAGGTAGTACACAGACTGTACTGTCTCAAGAAACTTTTTCAAAGGCCGAAGCTGAACTAGTGACATGTGGCACACCATACAAGTTCGCTCTCCTGTTTTATCCCATAAATAGGTCACGTTGCGACACTTGGCATAACTCTCTCTCAGAAAATCCAATTGAGGTCAGAACTGTCGGGATGGAAAGATGACAGGTCAGGCTATTGCAGAAAAAGTTTTTAGACCCTGTGGAGTGAAAAGTTCAGAGTTATAGCAGAAACAATTAGGTACATATTTCTGTCAAAACATAATTATTTTTGGAGCACCTTTATTCATGGCTTCCGGAAATTAGGGTTTCGGAGAAATTTAGAATTTTTGGAATCGGAATCCACGGCTGAATGCTACTCAGGAAAATAAAATTTAGAGACCAAGATCAAATTTTTTGGTTGGGTAGAAGACCGGGCTTGATCAAACCCCAGTTCGGGATTTTGATCGAAAAGATGAAAGATTAGGGCTTCAGTAAAAGTTGGAATTTTTAAAGTCTGTAACCATGGCTGGAAGCTCCTCAGAAAAATAAGAGTTTAGAGCCTTGGATCAAACCTTTTGATTGAGCAGAAGGGTGGGCTTCATCAAACCCTAGTTCGGGATCCTGTCTAGAAGATCTAGAAGTTTCAAAGGCAATTTTGAGGGGTCAAATTTTGGACATTTCAAAATTGAAGTATGCTAGTTTGATCAGCTCAGCAAGACACATCCTTCCATCCATTCGAAAGTGTGAAAGTCAAAAATTGAATTTTAAGGTTTTTTCTAGCAAACCCTAATCAAGCTCCAGATCAAGTTTCAGGGGGAGTTGAGGCTAAGGCCTTACATAATAAGACTACAAGAAGTCTCGACAGGTATGACTTAAGGAGATACAGGTATGTCTTGAAATCTAATTCTTGATTAAATTCATAACGTGTTTGTCTTCATATTATTTGTTAGTACAATCTTGATTAATGTTAGAATTGTCTTATCACCCTAGTAACAGTATGAATGCATGTGAATGATCGAAGACATTCATTGATTAGGGCTATATGATTGTACTAATGCATTATGGTGTTGTGTGAGGTTGATGTTGTCTGCTAACAAGATTCAGGTACATCACGAAAGAGAAATCAAGTTCCATGACCATGACAACATGAAAACAAAGACTCATCCATAATCTTTGTTCTACTTACGAGGTATGTATGACTTTGTTATATTATGCTTAACCTATGAGACATGCAGGTTCTAGCTCAGGATCTCTAAATCATTGAAGAGATTGTTTAGGTATGTTGTACATAACTAAGCAGGTATACTGATCCAGGTATGTTTTCCTATGTCAAGTTCGAATCTTACCTTGTGTTAGGATCCCTTATATAAGTATACTTGGTATGATTGGTTATGCTTATTCATAAAGTCAGTAATCAAGGGTTTATGCATATTATGTCTCTTATCTTGATGATTTAATTAACCAGAAAATTACTATGATCAAACGAGAAGAAGACTTTCTTGAAACCCTGAATACTAATGATCATGACTATACATATTCAAGTTTATTTAGAATTAGAATGTTTTGATAATATTGAGAATATACTAATGAATGTATGTTTGTGTATGAGATCATGATGATGACACTAGTTCACACTTGAGCATGCACAATGGTACAGAATAAATAGAAGTTCAAAAGACATATAGAAGATCAAGGGGGAGGCAACCACATAGACATAAAAGATAAGTATTTGAGTTGTTACTTGAAATAGTAAATGATATTGCTTGTATGCATGCTTGTATTCCTAGAATATATCATGCTGAGTATAAACATTCATAGAGCATTGAACAATATACTACTAATATGCATATGATTGGTAAGTTGGACAAACATTCCATTGTTGCTTGTCTAGAATGAAACCTCTTTGCTGACATGCTGAGAATTGTGCACACTCTCGATAGTATGTTCTGGTAGAGATGGAAGGCATCTAGATAGCCATTGTATGCATACAGAATATGGAAAAGTGTTGTGCCAAAGTATTGGTCAAGATAGTTGCATAACTATGTAAATGATATCTGTATGCATAATAGGTTATCATGTCAACATGATTTGATGATTATGAAGCATTACTAATCATATACTTAATCTTGATTTGTAGGAAAGATCATGAAGAATGACGAATACCGAACAAGTGATGGATGGTCAACAAAATATTTAAAAATCAAACATAATATAGAAGGCTCGTGGATGAAAGATTCTCTTAGAAAGAGGAAGAGAATCATGACAAGATGTTTGCTCCAAGTGGCCAGATAAGACCATTCTCTTAATAATATAATTAAAGAAGAAGTGTGAATCAGGTTCTGAATGGGTACCCAGGATCGATAATCAATTGATGAGCTTAATGATCACCATGGGTGATGTGGATCTCAACCTTTGCTACAAGGTTGAATATGGTTTCTATACACAGTTGACATGGATGCAAGAAGGAACTCACCACAGAGTTCGAATGATATTGAGGCTCATATGAGTAGACCCATCTAATGAAAGATGGCACAGATAGATATGCAGAAGATCATTCAATGCAGAGTATGAATGATGTTCAGTCACAAAGGGAGAATTGACAGTTTCTTGATAAGCTTGGGCTTTACCAAAAGTAAAGTTGCTCCTAACCTTTACCTTAAGGTTATGGATCATACTATTATTGTATGTAGATGATATCTTTCTGACAGGGAATGAGAAACAGATCATGAAAAGAAAGAAGAAGATGGCTGCAGAAATGAAAATGAAAGATCAGATTGATGCATTACTTCCTAGGTCTGGAAGTATGGCAAGGCTTAGAAGGAATCTTTCTCAACCAGGGAAAGTATGCTGAGAAATATTAAAAGGACTTGATGTGTTGGAATGGCCACTCTCATGGATTCCAACTTGAAGTTGTTAGCAGATGACTCATCAGAGTTAGTGGATATAACTCTGTACAGACAAATTATTGAGTCATTGATGTATCTAACGAATACTAGGTCAGATATATGATTTGCTGTGAAACACCTTGAGACAGTATCTAGTGGAACCTAGATGAGTTCACCTAATAGCTGCAAAGCATGTGATGAGGTACCTAAATGGTATGATAGAATTTGATCTATGCTATTTTGGAGATCATGACTTCAGATGGCTACACAGATGTTGATTTAGCAAAAAGTGTATCAGACAGGTAGAGCACATTGAGAGGATGTTATTGTTCGGGATCACCCATGATCTTGTGGTTTAGCAGGAAGCAGTCCAGTATGGCTCTCAACACAAGCAGAATATATGGCTGCTTGCTCTACTAGTTGTGAAGAAGTATGGCTTCAGGATTGTTTGACTTAGAGATAGACCCAACTGTGATCCTATGTGACAAACAGAGTTGTATCAAGATGACAGAGAATCCAATGTTCCATGATAAGTCAAAGCACATAGAGATCTGACATTTCTATATACAAGATATGGCACAGAAAGGAACTATAAAGTTCAAATTTGTAACAGGTTACCGATGTACTAACCAAACCTCTACCTCATGTGAACAAGTTGCCGATGTACTAACCAAACCTCTACCGATCCGATGTACTAACCAAACCTATACCTCAAGTAAAGTTTTCTGAGACAAACTTAATATAGTTCAGAAGGACCCTCCTCGAAAGGGGGAGTGATGTGATCACTCATGATGAGATTGCCTGCATCGATAGTAAGGTCGATGATGAGGATACCTATATTAGTAATGCCAATAGAGAGGTTGGTGGATGGTCCTTAGACAGGGTCTAAGTTGACAAGAGGGATTGCATCATCCTTGAACATATGTTCGAAAAGGATCCATAGACAGATGTCTCCGATAAAGAAGAGGGATTGCATCATCCTTGAACATATGTTCTAAAAGGATCCGTAGACATATGTCTTCAAGAATGAAGTCCTTAGTGGACATGTGGGGATTGGATCATCCCTGGACTTCAGTCCTAAAGTGAGCCGTAGACGTATGTATTTGAGAATGAAGTCCTTGGTGGACATGTGAAGATTGTATCATCCGTGGAATTTAGTCCTAAAGTGATCCGCAGACAAATGTCTCCGAGAGTAAGAGGATTGTATCATCCGTGGACTTTAGTCCTAAAGTGATCTGTAGACAAGATGTCTCCGAGAATAAAATCCTGAATGAACAGGTAAGGGGATTGGATCGTCATCGGACTTTGGTCCTGTGAATTGAGCCGTAGACTAGATGTCTCCGAGAATAAAATCCTGAATGAACAGGTAAGGGGATTGGATCATCCTCAGACTTTGGTCCTGTGAATTGAGCCATAGACAAGATGTCTCCGACAATAAAATCCTGAATGAACATGTAAGGGGATTGGATCGTCCTCGGACTTTGGTCCTGTGAATTGAGTCGTAGACAAGATGTCTCCGAGAATAAAATCCTGAATGAACATGTAAGGGGATTGGATTGTCCTCGGACTTTGGTCCTGTGAATTAAGCTGTAGACAAGATGTCTCTGAGAATAAAATCCTGAATGAACAGGTAAGGGGATTGGATCGTCCTCGGACTTTGGTCCTGTGAATTGAGCCGTAGACAAGATGTCTCTGAGAATAAAATCCTGAATGAATAGGTAAGGGGATTAGATTGTCCTCGGACTTTGGTCCTGTGAATTGAGCCGTAGACAAGATGTCTCCGAGAATAAAATCCTGAATGAACAGGTAAGGGGATTAGATCGTCCTTGGACTTTGGTCCTGTGAATTGAGCCGTAGACAAGATGTCTCTGATAACAAAATCCTGAATGAACAGGTAAGGTGATTGGATCGTCCTCAGACTTTGGTCCTGTGAATTGAGCCGTAGACATGAGGTCTCTGAGAATTGAATGATAGGACTAGATCGTCCCTGGACTTCGGTTCAAAAGGTACATGATAGGACTGGATCGTCCCTGGACCTCGGTTCAAAAGGTACATGATAGGATTAGATCATCCCTGGACCTTGGTTCAAAAGGTACATGGTAGGACTGGATCGTCCTTGGACCTTGGTTCAAAAGGTACATGACAGGATTGCATCATCCATGGATCTATGTCCTAAAGAGAGTAGGATTGATCATCCTGTAATATGATCGTGTGTGTTGCAGGGTATGCTGCTATTGTGTGTATACTTGTATTGATGATGTGGATACTTGTATTAGTGAGGATACTTGTATTGATGATATGTATTGATGAGGATACTTGTATTGATGATGTGTATACTTGTATTGTGTGGATACTTGTATTGATGATGTGTATACTTGTATTGGTGTGGATACTAATACTGTTGATCTAGATGACGGTGGTGCTGATCGTATTGATCTAGATGACGATGCTGTTGATGGTGTTGATCTAGATGACGATGCTGCTGATTGTGTTGATATAGATGACGATGATCCAGATGCATGTAGATTGAGATGATCCAGATGCTGTAGATCGTGATGATCCAGATGCTGTAGATCGAGATGATGTGACGATGCCGATCATGTTGATCTAGATGACGATGTTGATGATCGTGTGATGACAATGCTGATGATCGTGTGATGACGATGCTGATGATCGTGTGATGACGATGCTAACGATCGTGAGGATTCAGATGTTGATGTTGCTGTAGCTGTTTGAGTGCTGCAGAAGATAAGGACTCAGTACTAAAGATGCTGATGTTCCAGTATTGAAGATGTTCCAGTAACTGGTTGAGTTACTGATGATGTTGAGAAAGCTTCCAATGATTTATAGATGTATCATGTATGATGTTGATGACTCCTTGCTCATGCAGATGCTGTTATAATATCCTTCTCGTTAAGGGGGAGTGTTGAGATATTGTAACTTCAAAGAATATTATATTTGTACTTTATTATTTCGGAGATGTTTCATTCCTCCGTGAATATCTTATTGTATATCCGGAGATATTTATTCCTCCGTCAGAATGTGGTAACTTGGGTTATTAGACTTCCCTAGTGGGGGTCGACCCTGTATGTGTTATGTGGGTCAAAGGGTTGTTAGACCACCCTAGTGGGGTCGGCCCAGTTAGTTGTAATGGGGTATTTAACCCAATGGTTAAATACGAGCCTACATGATTTGTGTAAAAGAAAAGTCGGAGTAGTGTATAAATAGAGGAGGTGTATTCCTCATTCAACACACACTCACTCACTTGAGAGTAGCACACTTGTGGAGGAGAGGTCTTTTATGGTGGAGGAGGAGATCATGTCTTTGGTTTGCATCTTTGTATATTGCTGGTCATCTATATTGAGGAAGCTTTGTTGGGTTTTCTACCCCATGATGGTTTCCCAGGATAAATCTGTGTCTCTTGTGTTTATGCTGTGCTTGTTGTTTCTTTAGTGATCCTGTATATGCTATTATTGTGAAATGGATTGTAATGCTGCTATTTTCTGTCTTAGCATATTAAATATTAACACCCCAATAGGGTGGTCTAATAACCCTTTGACCCACATGACTTATACAGGGCCGACCCCAACAAGGTGGTCTAATAACCCATCAAGTATAAGTTACGGCACTTACAATATAAATGATGACACTTCCGTATAGAGGAATAATAACATCTCTATAGGAATACAACCACTTCCGTATAGAGGAATAATAACATCTCTATAGGAATACAATATACATATATGTGAAATACATTCCGAAGTTACATATACATCAACATCATCTGACTCTAAGGATTCCATTGAAGGATCAAGCCCTTCATCTCATAGGATGAAGAGGAAGAGGTATTCAAAGAACAACTCACATGAAGAATTTAGGAAGGCCAAACTTCCTACCTTTGATGGAGAGATAAAATATGGTCAAGAAGCTAAGGCTTGGCTTCTTCGGATGAGGAAGTATTTCCAAGTCCAAGATTACTCTAGAAATATGAAAGAAAAAGTGGCTATATTCAATCTGAATGGAAGAGCATCTATATGGTGGGATCATCTTAGGCAAGTGAATAAGATCAATGAAATGAATATTGTTTGGAATCAATTCAATAAATACTTCAAGCAAAAGTACCTCTCTGATAGGTATTATGATGGAAAAATGAAATAATTCCATGAGTTGAAGTTGGGACAAATGACTATGGAGGAATATGCAAATAAATTTTTGGAGCTGCTGAGGTATGTCAAGTATATCAGAGATGATAAAATCAAAATTCAACATTTTCTAAGTGGGTTTCCTCAGTCCTAAAAATATAGAATTGAGTTTGATGAGACTCAAACTCTAGATGAGACTATAAGAAAGGCCAAGTATTGTTATGATCAAGCTACAAGAAATCCAGATTTCCATAAGGCATGGAAGGAAAAGAAGAATGAGAATTTTGAGAAAAGGAAGAAAGGGTTCAAGCCTCCTCATTTCAAAAATCAACCAAGGAAGCCACCACAAGCTGTGACAAAGCCAATTAAGATGATGGGAGACAATACAAGAGATCCACTTCAATGTTGGGGATGTGGAGAGGACCATTTTCTTAGAAATTGTCCACGTAGAAATGGGAGTGAAAAGCAAGTTCTTAACATTCAAGAAGTTGAAACTGTGGGTCAAGTGGCAAGAACTATTCCTAGGATTTATGTTTCACTAGAGGACCTCCAAGTAGATCATCAATCAATTGTTGTTGAGGTTGAAGGAAATATTGCTAAGCAATCTATTTCTATTTTGATTGACCCTATATCTAATCACAGTTATATCAGCCCTAAAATTATTGAGATTTGTGGTTTCAAGGTTGGTTCAACTAGCCACAGGAATAAAGAGAAAAGTTAATGAAATGGTGGAGAAATTTCCATTAGAAATGGGTGGACTGTCTACTTGTGCAAATCTGAATGTTTTACCACTTGGTTCATGCGACATTCTCATTGGAATGGAGTGGTTGGAAGCAAATACATTTAAACTTGATTTCTACAATAAGAATTTTGAGTGCATGGATGATGAAGGAAACCCAAGGGTTGTGAAAGGAATTCCAAAGAAAATTTATGTTAGGCATGTTTCAGCCATGCAGCTAAAGAAGTTTTGTAGAAAAGGTTGTCAATTGTATGCATCCCATATATTGGACAAATCAGAAAATGAACTTCCAAAAGTGGAGGACTATCATTTGCTACAAGAATTCAAGGATGTGTTTCCTGAGGAAGTGCTAGGACTACTTCCCAAGAGGGACGTTGATTTCACAATTGATCTTGTGCCAAAAGTTGCACTAGTGTTTAAGACACCTTACAGAATGAGCACACCAGAATTATTAGAGTTGAAAATGCAATTGCAATAATTATTGGAAAATAAATACATAAGGCCAAGTGTGTGTCCATGGGGAGCACCTGTATTATTTGTGAAAAATAAAGATGGTACACTCAGGTTATGTATTGATTACAGGAAGATGAATAAATTGACAGTGAAGAACAAGTACCCATTGCCTCAAATTGATGATAGTTTTGATCAAATGAGAGAGGCAAAGGTATTTTCAAAGATTGAATTGATGTCTGGTTACCATCAAGTAAGGATCAAGGAAGAAGACATTCACAATACATCCTTTAGAACAAGGTATGGACACTATGAATTTGTAGTGGTGCCATTTGGTATCACTAATGCACCAACTACCTTCATGTGTCTCATGGATAGCATTTTCCACAAATATTTGGACAAGTTTGTTCCTGTGTTTCTAGATGACATTCGTATTTACTCTAAGAATGAAGAGGATCATGAAGAACATTTGAGAATGGCTTTGCAATTGTTAAGGGAGCATAAGCTATATGCAAAGCTAAGCAAATGTGAGTTTTATCAAAATAAATTCATTATTTGGGTCACATTATTTCAGAAGAAGGAGTATCAGTGGATCTAGAAAAGATTGAATCCATTATGAATTGGCCAACTCCAAGGAATGTCACATATGTGAGATCTTTTATGGGTCTTGCTGGTTACTATAGAAGATTCATTGAAGGATTCTCCAAGGTTGCACACCCAATCACTTCTTTGCAAAAGAAGGGAACACAATTTGAATGGACCCAAAAATGTGAGAAGGGATTCCAATTATTGAAGAAGCTTCTCACAAGTGCACCAATTCTGAAAATTGCAGACCCAAAAAAAGAATTTGTTGTGTGTACAGATGCATGTAAACAAGGACTTGGAGGAGTTCTTATGCAATAAAATCATGTGGTGTGTTATGAGTCTAGAATATTGAAGGAACATGAAAAGAATTATACCACACATGATATGGAACTTGCAGCCATAGTTCATGCCTTAAATATGTGGAGACATTATTTAATGGACATAAAATTTGAATTGAGGACAGACCATTGTGGACTAAAATATTTATTTGAGCAACCAACATTAAATGCCAGGCAAGCTAGATGGATGAAATTTTTATGTGAGTTTGATTTTGAGATCAAACACATAAAAAGAAAATAAAATAAAATGGATGATGCACTCAACATAAAGGTGCATGAAATGAATATGGCATCCATCACAACTTGCCAATCAAATTTAAGACAACAGATTGCTAATTCTCTTGCTGAAGATGAATTGTATGTGCAAATAAAAGAAAAATTGCAGCAACAGAATTTCGAAAAGAGGTATGAAGGGTATCATTTGGAAGAGGATGGAATTCTTATTTATAAAAGTATAATTTATATTCCAAATGTGACAGAATTGAGGAGAATTGTTATGGATGAAATCCATAAAATGCCATATTCTGCTCACCCATGATATTAGAAAACAATTGCTACAACTAGGAATCAATATTTTTGGCTAGGGATGAAGAAGGATATTGCTGAGTATATATCTAAATGTATGAAGTGTCAACAAGTGAAAGTTGAGAATCAACACCCAACAAGTTTGTTGCTTCCTTACCAATTCGAGAATGGAAATGGGAAGTGATTTCCATGGATTTTATTACAGGTTTGCCAATGATTGTGAAATAACATGATTCTATCATGGTTGTGGTGGATAAATTGTCAAAATCAACACACTTTATTATAGTTAAATCTACATATACAACATATGTCATTGCAACTATTTTTATGAAGGAAATTTTCACATTGCATGGATTGCTTAAGGTAATAATTTCAGACAGAGATACCAAATTTACTTCAAATTTTTGGAGAAGTATTTTTGCAGACTTGGGAACATAATTAAATTTTAGTACTACCAATAACACGTATTTCATTAAATTTGGAATTAAACAGTGGATCTGGAATTCCAAAATAGTTAAAAAACTCAAGTTTGGTTATGTCCTTGGAATAAAATGTTTCCAAATTTAATGAAATATGTGTTCAATCATCCACAAACAGATGGGCAAACTGAAAGAGTAAATTAGGTGCTTGAGGACATGCTTTGCATGTATGTGATGGACAAACCATTCAAGTGGGAATATTATCTACACTTGGTAGAGTTTTCATATAATAATGGGCAGCAAGCTTCGTTGGGCATGAGTCCATTTGAAGTTTTATATGGCAAGAAGTGCAAGACACCAGTGACATGGGAAAATCCAGTGAACATAATTGTAATTGGGCCATAATTGCTTAAGGAAATGGAACAAGAGGTTTTGAAAATTAGGCAGAATTTAAAGGCAACCCAAGATAGGCAGAAAAACTATGTAGATAAGAATAGAATGCATAGATAATTCAGGGTTGGGGATCATGTTTACCTTAGAGTGAGGCCAAGGAAGAGTTACTTGAAGCTTGGAAGTTGTGACAAGCTATCTCGAAGATATTTTGGGCCATTTGAAGTGCTTCAAAGAATAGGGCCAGTTGCATATAGAATTGCATTTCCTGCTAACAATGGAACTCATAATGTTTTTCATGTTTCTTTGCTTAAGAAATATGTACATGATCCTAACCATGTGATTGATTGGGATGTGATCCAGGTGGAACCTGATAGAGAGTTCCAAACTAAGCCACTATGCATCCTAGACAGGAAGGTGACATTTCTCCAGAACCGAGCCATCAGACAAGTAAAGGTGCAATGGAAGTACTTCAGTCCCGATGAGACTACGTGGGAGTTAGAGGATGCCATGAAAGAGGCATACCCAATTTTGTTATGATTTTGAGCAAACATCGAGGACGATGTTATTCCAAGGGGGGGGATTGAAATACCCCCAAGTTTTACTTGGAATGTATTTAATCAAAATGATGTAAATATGCTAGTATGGAGCTGAAGGCCACAACCCAACTAGTTAATGGCTAGGCATGTATGATGTATATATTTTTATTCCAGACCATATGATTGGTTTCTTATGGAAATTCGAAATGTATGTAAATATTATGCTGAAAATTAATAAAATGGTCCAAGATGGCTGTGTAAAGAGCACTAGAGGGGATATGATTCCACCAAAGGGGAAGAGGAAGGGGGCCTATGAGGAAACCAAATCCTATGCTTCCATGTGTCAACCTTAGAACTTATCCAAAATCTGCTATGTGCCTTAAATAAGCCAATTACCTTCTTTTAACTATTAAATGCAATCATTGAATGCACATGTGAGGTTGGTGGGGAAAGTCACTTCTTGTAGTTATTGAAGCATGGGGGTTGTGACAGTTATGTCAACTGTCAGCAGTCCTATTTCTTCTATGGTCACAAGCCATGTCAGTTTTCCTTTCACCCTTACCTCATATCCTTGGAGTCCACACTCCTTTGATCATTTTTTTTCATTATCTTAGGTGTGCTACTACACTACGTAGAGTTTTTCCATTGTTGTTCATTACCATTACCAGACTATGTTTAACCAAAAATTCGAATTTGAAGACAGAGCAGTTGCACTTTTGGAAGGGAAATTAGATGGATGTAGGTGAGTGTGGAGGTTGGGAAAGATAGGAACCCTTACCCATTGAGAAATGATGTTGTTGGATGCTTGAGGATCCATGGATTAATGTTGCAAGAGGTTCTCAATTAGCATACATCGGGTTGGTTTCTTAATGCGCACACTGGTAAGCACTGTAAGGGTTGGATTTACTAAGGGAACCGTGGATCAATGAATGGAAATGGAAGAAGTGCCATTGCTGTGATGGGTTAGTGAGACCCTTGTAGAGCTTTGGTTGAGATTTCTGGCTAAGCATAGTGAGCAGAATGGGTTGTGCGATGAGAGATAGAAGCCTGTAAGTGTTCCCTTTTCCCTGGTGACCTCATAGCCCAACTTGGGGGTGGCCTATCAACAGAAAGAGTATATGATGGACATAGTTCCTAAGGTTGGGTGGAAAATCACTCTTACACAACCAGTTGCTTGTATCTTCTTTGTTTAAAGATAAGTATTATGAAGTATTTGATGTGCAATGATCGTATTTGTGTTCATGTGATAATTATGCCTGTAAATTGCATGTTGTGTGCGTGGATCAATTTTATTTCTGCTGTGTGTTTTTATTTCATGTCTGCACATGCTTTTAGTTGTATGAATTTGTAATTATGGCTTATGGGAGAAATTTTGAGGCCTTGTTGTAGCTAAAGTCCTCTCTTGCTGGCCGGATTGAGGGATGGGGACGTTACAATCAAGTAATAAGAGTGTCTCTTTATAGAGCTAAAGCACCTTCCATAGTGGATTCAAACTACCAATGTACTTGTAGTCTTATTGACTGTGGAATAGGAGCGGATTCTATGGGGAGAACCAACTCCACTCCTTTCCCCTTCTTCGTATTACTAATTGTGTATAAAAAAATAGAGGAGTGGTCTCATTAGATCGAAACTTCTCTTTTAAAACGGTTTCTATTCAATAATATGAGAGGTGACTTCTACCTATGAAGGCCAACCCTTTTGGATATTATTCCTAGAGAAAGGGGTGGATCTAGAGAAGAGGACACAGGTTTCCAAGAAAGAACCGTGATCTGCCATTTCTCCATTTCGTTGAGGTTGCAAATACATTTATATATTGTTCATTGTCAATCCATATAAATTCCCAGTTAGTATAAGTCTTTATACTGAAAAAAAGGACGACCTAGGGTAATGCTTAGGTTTATCATCTTGCACTTTTGCAAATTATTAAGGAAATCCGCATCTGGAATATATTGTTGCTTGCAAATGAAAGATGTAGCTGAGAACTCTACATTTCCCTGCATTGCCTGAATTTTCCGTTAAGAGTAGAAACCGAGAGGGCACATCCCTTAGATATTATTGATCACTCTATTGAACTAAATAAGTAGATATCATTTTGTTTGGCCAATTCCATGAGGGAACCGCCCTAGACTTGTTTACTCGTTGTATTTAATATACATCTGTACATTATGTGTATGTATGGAATGAAGCAAGGGAGGGTGTAACCCTTGGTTCGATGTTTAGTTATATTTGAATTAGTAAACAAAGTATGAGTACATGGTGAAGGAAGGGAATATCCCCAACAACAATGTGTTAAATTATAGTAGACTACAATTACATATGCAAGATGTATATACATACATACATACATACATATATATATATATATATATATATATATATATATATATATATATATATATGCTAAGTGTGTTATTAACGTCTAGTCCTAATTTCTTGAGATGTAAGAGTGGGAGGACTCTTAATAAAGTGATTCTTATAACTCTACTGCCCTAGTGGATTCATTGCCCAGCTCGGGGGTGACCTTTTGGTGGAAGAACATACACCGGACAGAGGGCCAAAATGTTGGGTGGAAAGTTGCAGTCAAGCCTTCAGTCGCCTTTAGTTGTGAAAGCCTACAAGAATCAGATAAGTATTCTATTGATGTAATGATAGTCTCCTTGTGTTGAGTTGATGAAATCTATTTCAGGTGTAAACATGTCCAATATTTAGCAATATTTAAGATAGTTGTATTGTTATTTTTATATTCAAAATGGCTATAAGTAATGAATGGCATGGTTATAACATTCATAGTTATTATTAACCTTCATAGAATTATTGAATAGTAATTTATTGCTTTATTTATTAACGAGTCATCTAGACCTTGAAGAGAGAACAATATTCTTATCTTGATAATGATTCGTTCTTAATAGTGTAACTAAATAGTTATACTTATGTTTGAACTGTGTAAATGGAAATAAATTGTATGTTAGAAATTATTAGGGATTGTCCTATCCTAAAATGTGAATGCGTATATTTGATAATAATACATATGATTTCATAAGTTAGAATGTGTTGTCTTTTTGCTTGAGAAGTTTGGTCGAACTTTGATTAAAGAGAAACAAATGGCCACATCCTTATGATTAATAAGGATGTTGTAAGGAATTAAGAGAAGGTTGTAAAGGGGTACACTAAATGTGAATTGTTATGTGAATATGTTCTATAGAATTGATAGAGATTTGGAATCCTACTAAAAGGATACATTGAACTCTTACTACTATTAAAGTACCACAAAGTGAATGTTTTTCATAATTAAGTATTTTTATTTTAAAGGAATAACCAAACTCCTTAGGTTAGAATAGTTAAAGATAAATAATGGATAATCTTCTTATTAGGCGACTATGTTCATTAAAGAGGAAGTACCATACTTCTAAGGCTTGAATGGGTAAGTGAGGATGTTAGACAAAAACTTTATGTCATTGATGATGTTAAATTAATGTTATTGGTAAGAACAACTAAGCAGGGGTTATAAAACTTAACACCATTTTATGATGGAAGGTTTATTCATATGATTTCCTATGTGTAAGATTATAGGAATGCATTTTATGATTATAATGTTATGTGAAATGAATCTAACATATTTGGTTGTTGAATGAAATTAAAGATAAAAATTATACCACATTTCCCTTAAAATGTATTAAGGATTTTGGGTACATTACAACTACCCTGACCAGAGAAGACATGCTTCAAGAGAATCCACATTCTGCACATCCCATTTTTGCATTTTTTGCATAGGTATGTTCAATGTTCTTGGAACGTATTTGCACGCCATGCGATGCTCATCTTATCCAATGTACTATAACATTATTTTATTCCTTTTCGGGATTTATAATATGAAAGAGACATTAAAAATAAAATATTATAAAAAGAGAGAGGGGGAAGATATCAAATGTCTGTTATATTGTGGCAGCAAGTCAATTCATCCTTGAACATATCACTAGTCCTAAGTCTCTCAGCAATTGGATTCTAGTTTCTGGCCTTAGGATTCAAGCCTTTATCTCAGAGTTATTATTGATTTGGTTGGTTACTCTTCCAATCATATAGAGAATCTGTCAATCTATCCTACATTGCAGATTCATATCGTTGGTCCCTTTGTGTCCAAATATTCCCAAGTCACTACTATGTCATGCTCACTATTCAAGGATATAACTTGTGTCGACCATTCTAAAGTTTCCTTGACCTCATGTGTCTATCATTCCCTGGTGTTAGTCTATTCTCAATGTATTAATGAAATCTTAGTGTTCAGACTTGTGCTTGTGGGGAAGGTCCCCATTGAATTCTCACAGGTAGGTTGTGTTTCATCGATGAGGACTCATCTACTCTAAGGAATTAACCTAGAGTAGTAGAACCATGGCCCTATTTACATCATTGACAGGTAACCTTTCACTCAACATATGACAATCCATCATTGGTCACTGATTGAGTGATTCCCCTTGATGTTCGATGCCAAGAAATCTATTAATCTTTCGAGATTCATGTTGCACCTTGGATTTCATTTTCATCATTGGTGGAGTTCCCCATCCTTGTCAATGGATTTTATTATTGGTTGTTTCTCAGGGGGTCTCTTGTGCGTATTATTTACATCTAGTACATGCAAGAGATGTACTCGGTGGTCCGTTATGCAAAACTTTTCCATAGTCCCTTACTAAGTCAAATCAGTCCTTTATATTTCATTGTGATGGATGATGGGGGATGCCTTAATGCCTCTCTTCCAATGGGTCTCTTTCCATAGAATTCAATTCATCATTATATGGGAACGATATCTAGAGTCCCGATTGTTACAAAGAAAAACTTCCTATGGTATGGGGTAGACCAAAACAGACAGATGACTGCTAGAAGTTAACTCAATTCTCAAAACAATGCTATATAAATGAAAATGCTAAGATATGGAGAAAATACCAACCTTCAACCGGATGTTCGAAGTAGATCCCCATTGAGCTTTCAATCTCTACACTTGAACCTGCAGCTTAGTATCAACAACAAATACAAGCAAGTGCATATAATATATGAAAGTCATTAGCATAATCAATAACATGGTCCATGATATAATAAGCAAATGTAACCCAATGTAATTTAAACAACATTTACAAGATCAATTGGACAAGAAAATAAGTATTTCCATGAATGATAACAAAAATTACATGATACAGCCTCTTGCCGGCAACCCATCTGAACCGAGAACTAGGTCCCTCCACTTGTGCCTCCACCACTTCAACCCCCCATGCAATGGAAAACTCAAACTATGAAGGAGTTTGGTAGGTGAACATAAGAAGTTCAAAACAACAAGGATCAATGGATGTAGACTCAAGTCACGGCAAAAATCCAATAGAGTTACGGTGCTCTCTCTTTCTCCTCCCTTCCACACACCATATTAAGAGCTCAATATATAACCCTCCAAAGGTAGGTGAAAGGTCGAATCGAGTCGTTTTGGGGTGCATGGAGGGCCAAAGGTCACCCTAAGACCGCTTTTTGGAAGTAAAATTAGAGTTTTTACTGTTTTTTACCATATAACTCGATGTACGTGGGCTATATTGGTACAGCTTGCATATACCCAAGGTATAGTGGAACAGATAGCGTACATGAACAAAAATAGGGAACAATGGTTCCTGGAGGATAAATAATGGATCTGAGTCAATAAAATGAATACTGAAGGCCAATGAATGCTGATGCTCACAAGGTGGAAAAATACGCTGTAACAGATGCCCCCTAATGTGTGAGGTCAGAGAAGGTACTACGATGGCCAAAATACATTATAATCTCAGAAGTGGAGTGATGGAGACACAAATGGAAGGAGTAGCCCACTCATCATAATACAATGATATCTCTTATATATGTCGGTACAATACAACAATCTGATACAATGGCTATGAATAGGTAGTACATAATGAATGCATGTCATAGGTGATCATAGCCATGATCCATATACAGTAAGATACGGTCTCCTGTTGAAAAGGAAACAAATGGTGCAAACTGGAGGTACAAACTGCTGATGTATGAGAAATGGCATCTCATAAGTACAATCACGATCATGAGTAGCATACTGAATGCCACCAACGCCTGGGGTCTTCTACACAAATCATCTATGGTGCAAGTCTCATAAAGTGAATAAAGGTTTTGAAGTCGAACCTGATGCGACATTGTCTGATTACCGGTTAATGATGTATACCGTTAACAGACACGAGATAACCCACCAATAATGAAAATGGGCATCAAGGCACATAGTACATTCATCAGAGTGTGAATAGAGGTGTTGAGGTCAAACACTAAGATGAATCCATCGATCAGGGGACATTAATGTATTCCCAAAACTGTTGATGGCGAGAGAACCTACCACTAATGACTGCAAGCCTCAAGGTACTCAACAGAATCTAAGTCTCAATTCCAGAATAAATGAGTTGAAGTTGACAGAATGAAACTCATTGTAAGGATGGAATTAATGCATCCCCCATCAACCAACATGAGGTAACAACTACACTGAAAGATTTGGAAGAACTCGGAGGAATAGAATGGATTGAATCAATAAAGATGGACGACATGCAATAGTCAAGGGATATGAGGAGTGGCTGACTCTTGTTTCAGAACTTCCTTTGAACAAGAGCATGAGAAGATGGATAGACTCGGGCAACATAGACTCAAGTATTAGATGATAACAACACTGTGCAATGTAGGAGGCATCAACAAAGGGCTCCATAATGACTGGAAGCTTAACTAGTTGGTGGAGTAAAATATGAGAAACGAGTACAACTCCTAAGGTCCTACTATAGTACTGACTGATAATAAATGGAGTGGAGTGAATGCTCTATTCAAAGGTGACATGACAGTTGCCAATAAGAAGTAGTAAAATTTTTCCCATCTGGCTTTTTCAGTTATTTGATTTTTTGGGTCTTTTTCATATTGTGAAAGCTTGAAAAAGAATAAAATTGATTATAGTACAACAGGTGAGGGAATGAGTGTCAAATAGAAAGCAAACTAGTCCCATGCATTGGAACATACCTATGATCAATGCAAAGAAGCATGTGCAAGATGTGGACACTCAGGGGGGTGTTCCCTCAGGGTAAAGGGTCATCAAATTGCGAAAGGCAAATGAAAGCTCTGCTTGGCTCGACAGGGAGAGTGCTCAGGAACCTGGCTAATAATTGAGTAAGCGGGAGCCGACACAGCTCTCAAGCGACAAGCAAGATGATGCAATGCAATCACAACTTGACATAAAATGGGGGAGTCCTCATGGGAGATGGCCAGAATAAGACAAATTAGAGTATGAGTCTTTATCGCAAAGTCATGGCGTAACTACAAAGGACTCCCAATCCTAAGGAGAAACAATGACATGGGTGCCAAAAGACATAAAAGGGTTCTAACTAGGGAACCCATGGTTGGACAATCCCTATCGCCAAATAACGACACTTTTATAACAATGTGAAGGTTTCGTGTCGGTTAAAAAGCGGGGTCGCACCTAGGGTTAATGAAAAATGGTCAAAGGTCAAATGCAAATGCAGGCAAAAATGACATCTAACGTATATGATGGGTGTAAAATATACCAGCCATAGGCGCGAAATGGTCAAAAATCTACTCTCGTCGGAAAAATCTTTTCAAAAAGGTACTCCAAGACGACATATTAGTCCAAATAGCTCAAAATGACAAAAAATATAGGAAAGTGGGTTTAAAAAATTTATAATTAGTAAAACGAAATTTCTATCACCATTCCATTTTCACATTTCACCCAAAATAGTGGTTTTTGGTTAGTTTTCACCTCAATCTTCAGTTGTTGATTCTGGGAGCTACGAGCGTCGGATCCACGAGCCGTGAGGAGCAGGTTGGTAGTCTCACCCCCTCTTCAAATTCATGGATTTTATTTCAATTTTTGATTGTTAAAATTTTATCTTTGCCAAGATCTACATCTCCTTGGCACTGTATGCGAGCTACTACTTCGTGGGTCAAGGGTAGGGCTTCCTGGACACGGTCAACCCATGCATTGACCATGTACAGACACGATTGTCCACATTTTTATCACGTACAGGGATGTGAGGATGGTTTTTTAATGCATGAATGCTAAAAAATTCTTTGTTTTTGCCTCCAGGATGGTCCTAGAGTGGAGAGAGAGAGAACATGATGTCGTTGATGAACAGGTACGCTAAGATTTACCCACCCAACAAGCATTACAAACGTGTGGTCTCTATAAGTTTTGGAGCATTTGGGGTTTAAGGGCCCAAAACCAATTGCTCTGCAAGCTGGTTGATTATTGGGATGTAGATGTGCATAACTTTGACCTGGATGGTCAACCAATTCCATTGGAGGTGGAGGATATTTACTTTATCACAGGTTTGTCTTGCCAAGGGGATGTGGCTAGCCTCAGGTCCCGCAATGTAGGCGGTGGGATCACTATTACTGAATACATAGACCGGTATTGCCTTCCTGGTACCCAAAAGGTGGGCAGTCAGATTCCCATTGAGGCCATTGCAAGCCTAAGCATTAAGATAATAGTACTTACGCTCATGAGAATATCAGATTTAGCTGCTCTACATCAGGATTCGAGGCCGTTGGTATTCTACGCGGTAGAGTGTATGAGACCTATAGTGTACGACTGGTGCACAACGTTACTGGTTACTATGAAGAGCCAGTTAACGGAGTGCAATCTTGGACGGGCCAAAAACTTCAGTTTTGGCAGCATACTCTGCAGTTTCTTCTTTGAGAGAGTTCCGAGCTTGAGTCCGAGGGTTGAAGTCTCTCTGCATAGTCTCTGGGATCGAGCCTAGACCCGGTTGGCTGAGATACTGACGCGGCAGGGGTGTGGCTGATAGGACTCCCCATATTCTGAGGAGTTTTTCCATTGGTGGGCACGACAGGTAATCTCCATCGATGACTACCCATATGAGGGGATATACTACCGAGGTGATTGTGACATGCCACTCCCTCCAGGGGTAGCATTCAGAGAGATTGGTAAGTTTCTCTTTTTGGAATATGTATTTTTTTTGTATTTTTGATTATAAGTGAATGCAAATTTTTTTTTGGTGTGGTATCACATATTGACATATGACTGTTTGCTTGCAGATACTGGTCTGCGAAGATAACAGGGCTTCCAGCAACATAGTTGTTGAGGTAGGGGTGGAGAGGTGGTTGGCGCTGTAGCAAAGCGCAGGCTAGAGATAGTACGGGTCAACCTGACCCGCATGACTACCAGAGTATCGGTCATAGAGGTAGAACATCTCCCAGAGGCGATGCAGCGACATGTTGTAGGGGTACCGGGTACCTGGGTGCGATTACTGCGATGCATAGCATTGCAATGCATTACTATGTTCAGAAACATCCCGCCGAGGCATCGAGGCCACCCTATAGGGATTAGATGCCACATAGTCCTATATTTTTGTATCGGCTATGTATATTTTTGAGAGCTACAGGCTCCAGTTTTGTACTGTGACACCACATTTTGGACATATTATTTATGAAAAACTATGATTCTCCAGTTCTACTATTTGTGTATGTACAAGTGTGTGAATGAATGTTTATTTGTGTGCTTCTTTTATTGATGTGACAAATTCCAATCTAGAACATAATTAGCATATGCATCAGGTACATGATTAAAACATCTTGGAACAATGAATGTATGTAATAAAAACAAATTGATGCTCCAAGAGTCTTACCTTTAAGAACCTCCGTAGTAATGTAGGATCCCTCACACGGTACTGGCCATTCAATTGAGACACAACCAATTGTGAATCCAGGAGGACTTCTAAAGACTAGATACCATGCAAAATGGAATCACGAAGTAGCTCAACAACGACACTATACTCAACCACATTATTGGATGTAGGATCGAGACAAGCACCTCCCGAAGACACAATATGATGGTCAGGTGAATAAATAACCCACGAAGTAGAAGCAAGTCTTTGTGTATGACGGCTAGCACCATCCATGAATCCTAAGAACACTGGAGATTTCGTTGACATCTGTCAACCAAATGGAAGCGAATCAGCAGACCCGGACAATCAAAGAAATCTAAACTATGTACAAAAGCAACTATACAATAGTATACAAAAGTATCAGCTCGAGCTAGAAGCTCAAGCATAATATCGCTTGAGGTAGAGCCCATTTCTAAGATCCTTCAAGGCGTTCCCCTCATAGTATTCCAATTCATAGGCTCCTTTCTCAAGGACATGCCTCACTATGTAAGGACCGTGCCACATGGGGTTAAACTTGCCTGCCCCCAGGGGTTCCTTAGCTTGGTCATACAAGAGGACCCATTCACCTTCAACATATTGTTAGGGACGGACAGACCTATCGTACTGAACCTTAACACATCGTTTGTTGTCATCTATAGCCACGGAGGCATCTCGACATTGCTCGTCAAGCTGCTCAAGGTGGATCCAACATTGCTCAACATCTGAGGTGTCAGGTAGGAGCTCTATGGCTAGTTTCAATGAAGGGATTTCGCATTCAATCAGAAAGATAGACTCCACACCATGTACTAGCTGAAATGGTGAGAAATCGGTGGCAGTCTTAACTGTGGTTCGATATGCCCACAAAGCATGATATAACATGATATGCCAGTTTCTCTTGCTTTGTTGAATGGTTCATTGGAGAATGGTCTTTAAGGACTTATTTACTGCCTCGAATTGAGCATTCGCTTGGGGATAGTAGGAATATGAATGATCTTGACGAAACCCAAGATTGAGTGACAAATCCGCCATCATTTGTTTTTGGAAGTGACTGCCATGGTCAGTGACAATCTCTTTCGGGATACCGAATCGAGCAATAATATTATTGAATACGAAGTGGGCTGCAGTAGCACCATCGTCTTTTATGGTCGGCATGGCCTCAGCCCAGAAGGAAAAGTAGTCCACAACCACAATAATATGGTGATGCCCCCTAGCCGAAACTGGTTTGCAATCCATGACATGCACCCCCCACTTGGTGAGGGGACCGACGGTGATGACCAGATGAAGGGGCGCAGAATGCGAGTGTACATTCCGAGAAAAAACTTGGCAAGGGTGACATCTCTTCATGGCGTTCATACAATATTTGAAGATCAAAGTCCAGAAGTAACCTGCTCGCATGATGCGTTGGGCTGTTGCAAGCCCAGATAAGTGACCACCACATGCATTCATTAAGCACAAGCTCTGCTTCTTCACAAGTTAAACAATGATGGAGGATGGAGTCTTTTCCCCGATGATACAAAATGTTGTCGACGATGACATAGTATTTAGCATGATGTCTCACACATCGTCATTTATCTCGCGAATAATGCGAAGGGAATTTCACATTTTGGAGATATATGATGATATCCCCATACCAAGGGTCTTTTGATGAGAAAAGAAATAAATGTTCATCCACAAACGAGTCTTCATGGATGATGTCCTCATCAACTCATGAGAAATCCGAAATGAGCTCAGCGAAAACCAAGGACTTCACCGATTTCGCCGAAGAAAAATCAAGTTCAAATTCTTGAAGAATAACAATCCATTTATTATACTTCCCCCCAATCAGGCATCGTGAGAGAACGAACTGAAATGGATTGACGTGTTCTATGACAGTGGTTTTCCTAAGCAGAATGTAATGCCTTAAACGTTGGACTACATGGACAGTCGCAAGTGCCAATTTCTCAATGTGAGAGTATCTCAACTCAACGTCTACTAAATTTCAACTAAGGTAATAAACAACATGCTCTTGGAGCACATCATCCACCTGAACTAAGACCATACCAATCGTCTCTTGAGACACAACCACATAAAGTAAAAAATATCTCGCAATGTCGGGTGGACTAAGAAGAGGGGTTGATACCAAAGCTTTCTTCAAAGCGTCAAAAGACTGCTAGGCTCGCTTATCCCAGATAAATGGAGTGTCCTTCAAAATTCACGCGAAACCTTTGGTAATATTGGCATAATTCATGATAAAGTGTCATAAGAAAGTGTCTCTCCCTTGGAGGCTTTAAAGCTGAATCAAGTTATGCAGGGGAGGCAACTGAAATATTGCCTCAACCTTTAGAGGATCAACTCTTATACCCTCTTTGGAAACTACGAACCCTAAAAGTTGACCCGTTTTCATGAAAAAGATGCACTTGTTGGGGTTCAAACGAATCTTGTAATACTGACATATTTAGGAAATGAGGCGGAGGTGCTTGGGGTGGTCTACTCTCTTACGAGAATGGCCAGCAAAATCATCCAAGTAACCCTCCACTACACGGTTAAGGTCATGAAAAGCGTACATCATAGATCGCTGAAAAGTAGCTCGGGCATTTTTAAGGCCGAAGGGCATCTTCTAGTATGCAAATGTACCCCAAGGACATATAAAAGCAGTTTTATGTTGATCTTCGGGTTTAATCTGGATCTAATTATATCCTGAGAAACCGTCCATAAATGAAAATACCTCGCTTCCCGCACACACATCCAATATTTGATCTATGAATGGAGTGGGAAAGTTGTCTTTCGGACATGCTCGGTTCAGATCTCTAAAATCTTTACATACACGGATGGTCCCCTGCTTCTTATCCACAAGAACGAGATTTGACACCCATTCGGTAAGGTGAACCGGGTACATGAAACCAGCCTTGAGTAGTTTCT
The DNA here is from genome assembly GCA_027924585.1 of Larix kaempferi. Lineage (NCBI taxonomy): Eukaryota > Viridiplantae > Streptophyta > Pinopsida > Pinales > Pinaceae > Larix > Larix kaempferi. The sequence goes on from BSBM01000577.1 coordinate 2,525,415, forward strand.
TCACCTCTGCCTTAATCGCGACTGCCTTCCTAGGATTCACAGCATGAAGAAGTTTTTGAAGCGGCTTAATATTAGGATATGTCTTAATCTCATGCTTGACAATGCTAGGGTCTATTCCTGGCATCTCCTCATATGACCAAGCGAAAACATCCATAAAATATTTGAACAACTCGGTGTATATGCAGATCTCATCAGGAGAACTATCAACATTGATATAAATGTTTTCAACCTTTCCGGGTGTGCGATAAATGTTGATCGGAATGGTTGGGGAGATATTAGCCATATTCCCCTCTGCTTAAATACCATGCAAATCCAAAGGAGCCACAGGTGACCAACTTTCTCTACAAGAGTCGACTGAAAATCTTCCTGTTCAATAAGGTCAAGGTTGGGAATAAAGTAAGAGCAATGATGAAAATCTTCCCAAGGCCTATCGCTACCACTCATGGCCTCAATGATAGCTTCATCTGAAGGAAAAGTACCATCAAGACAATCATGCAAGCAAGATGAGTCGGCTGCTCACGCAGGAAGCATAACGAGATCTTCCTTTTCTATCCATGAAGAGGAGAGATCCGACTCTACAGTGGCTTGTTGAATATCACGGTATGCATGATTGGCTGTAGATAGTGGCATAGCCATTCCAATGTGCGAAATGTCTCCAGACGGGGAACTCATAGATGGTAAAGTCTCCAGATCATTAAAGTATGAGGTATGGAAGGGTACATTATTCAATGAGGAAGGCGCACTATCGGAAACGGTTCGAATGAAGGAGATTGGTGCAACAAAGTCGAAGGATCCCATCAAAGAGGAATACAATCCTACACCAATATTCCCAATTGCTGACTGATAATTTTGATCTAGGGAACAATAGTTCCTGACGATGATGCGGTATTGGAACTAATGAACTCTAGCTGATCAATTGTCACAATTTTGCCTTCGTGAGGAAAGTAAATAACTCTAAACACAGAGGACACGATCGCTCTCATTGCGTAGATCCAATTCCTACCCAGAAGAAGGTTATAGTCAATGGGCGCATCAACCACCTCAACTTCAATATGCATAGATTTCCCACTCAAGTGGACCTCAAGGGAAGGGAGAATACCATGCGGCCTAAACAACCGACCATCGAACGCAGTAAGCATGGTCATATATTTTGACAAGGGAGGAGATCCAAGAGCTTTCCAACAATCCAACGACATTATTGAGGTGAATGCACCTTTGTCAACCACCATACGTTTAACAATTTTTTGTAAGCACCTAACATGGACTTGAAAAGCCACATGATAAGGAAAGCGAGGCTCGACATTAGTAGTGTGGAATTTAATAATGTTAGGGATACCCTGATTCTAGAACCCCAAATCATATAAAAGGGCATTCTTTTGTGAAGGACATGCCTGGAGAACCTCAAGAGCCGACATGGCACACGGAGTTTGGCCCAAATATTCTATAATGGAGTAGTTCTAAGTGGCTCGGGAATTGGGATTATGTGTTGAATGCTTAAGAACACCTTTCGGTATCCGTGGCTATTGGCAGGTGGTTTGGATGAGTCAACATCGCAGCATCGTGGGCGCCGCACAAGACCAAGGGTACTGTGAAAGGAGGGAAGCATCGCGCATGACGATAGTAATTTTTGTAGTTTTGGGTCATTTGGACCGCGTCATGTGTATTGTGGGTCATTTGGACCACATTATGTGGATTTTGGGTCATTTGTCCGCATTATGTGGGTTTTTGGGTCATCGTTTTGTAGAGTTTGTTTAGAAGTAGTCAGGCGGTTGCCTAAGTGGACCGTAAATGTAAAGGCGCAAGCCTATAAATAGACATAGGACTGTAAGTGTTGATATACAAAGTTGGAGATCCATGAACTGATGATTCGAAGACATAGTTGAGCACAAATGATTTTGCTTGTTTGTTGATCTGGGTATGCGACATAGGGAGTATTGTTGTATTTAAGGGTTGTTGCCAAGGTTAATATGATATGATGTTGAGCAGAATTACTGTGTCTTTCCTGTTCCCTTGTGATGAATGCATTATGTGATATGAATATGTGAATGATGCGATGTTTCCTTGTTGCGATTAATGTGTTATTGGTATATCTGTTGCACAATTATAATTCTGTCAATGATGCGATCTATTGAATGATGCTGCGAATTATGTATAAGTGTCTAAGTTGAATGCTTGGATCTATTTCTGAATGTCGCAATAAGTTGATTAGTTGATGCACAAAGTCCTCCTTCATTCGGTAGAAACTTGGTTCCTTCAACTCTCCCTTGAACATCTCGGGTGAGACCTCATCTGCTCCACAGGTGTTACTGGACAGGGTAAAACCTGTCTGGGCCAGTGCTCAGGGAGATCGTGGTGGTTTGGGTGTCGACAGTGCGAGGTACCCCTGTCGATTGGATTCGTGTCAACAAATGGTTCCATTGCTAGGACCGTGCGCGAAGTGATAGGAGGACATGTTGTGGCATCCAACGAAATCGAAAATTCAAAACTGGTTTGACCAGAAGTTGCAAGAGTTTGCTGAAAAAGAAAACCAGAACCCTCGGCTGACGATAGATCAGTGGGTGGCAAGGTACATTCACGCCGGTCCGCATGAATATTTTTTCTGTGAAATCCCAGTCATCTTGTTTGAGTGGTTGGCGAAGTTGACCTTTCAGAAGAGGAACTTTCAAGGTGGTGAGTCGATGTCTTAGACCCCAGAACTGATCCAAGAACTCCAAGAGGTAGACAACAAAGCATCGTGGGCTGTCGAATTTTGGCTTGACAGTATATTGGAAGGATATATCACTGAGTTTGCGGTTGATATGAACAAATGCTATAGCGAAGCTAAAAGATATTTCTTCCACAGACCACGAGGTAGGTTTCTGTTGTCGCTACAGTTGTCCTTTAAGATGCTCGTTTGCGAAAAGGGAATACTAAAGATGTACCTTGATCAGTAAAAACCCTGGTGGGTGTAGGCTGTGGATACCACAGCAAAAGGGGGGCGGTGAATGGAATGATATGGGGTAGATGGGTGGAAGTTATGACAAGACTGTGAAGGAAGTCGAGGAAGAGTGTGGTATTACGAGGGGAGGAGCAAGGTTTCGACAGGAAACGAGGTAGAGGACAGGAGAAGGTACTGCTGCGATCGAAACGCAAAGCCGCGAAGGAAGACCACACGGGATGAAGCGACCTCATAGTACCGACAAGGACAACCAGGCTACCCCCAGGATAGAGGCAGGACCAACCCCCAATAGCAGCGTACCCACACCTCCTCTCACTATCTCTTGCGTGGGAAGAAATATCACTTCGACACCGTCGTGTTCATCGTGTCAACAGAACTTGATTACTAGTAGCTCAGTGATTGCAGGAAGGAAGCCCAGGATGGTGGGCGAAGATGCAAAGTTGCCGCTGTTCCATGGAGATGGAACAAACAACCCTGAGTAGTACTGGTTCTTATGTGAAGCAGTATGGACTGTTAAGTAGATTACTGATGATGATGCTAATAAAGGACAAATGGAGACAACTCTTCGAGGTCGCACATTGGACTAGTTTATGAAGTTTGTTCAAGTTCCCATGGGCGCTCCAGAGAAGACGCTGGATGAAGTTAGAAAATGATTGATTGCAGAGTTCAGAAAGCCCAAGTATGAAGCACAATATATATTACAGAACGAAAAGAGATTAAGCAATATCCCAATGAAACTGTGTGGGATTTTGACCAATGATTCAAAGCGCTGACGGCGTGGGTCAGCTTTGACATGAGTGATGTCCAGCACAAAGAATGGTTCATTGCAGCATTTCTATCTCACATTCAAATACCGCTGATGCAATAGAACATTACAACACCGAGTGAGGCTCTGGAAATTGTAATGCGGTTAGAAGCTTCACCAATTGGTGAAAACGCGGCTGGCATGTCGCAGATTGAGACATAGTTGGAAAACCTGACAATACAGTTGCAAGACCTAAAGAAGGGTAAGGAATATCGTGAATAGGCTTGGTGTACGCGGTGTCGTGCAGAAGGGAATACTAAGGATAACTGCCCCTATTTTTGCAACTATGTAGTATCCGTAGCACCGAACCCATTGAGTGGTGTGGGTATGCCATGGTGTCGGATCTGTCAGGTATATGGGCATCGACTTGAGGAGTGTCAATACATGCAAAAGATGGTTACAAAGCCGATGAATTTATATTGCACGTTCTGTAAGTCTGTGGGACATGATGATAAGGACTACCCTGCATATGGCTTACTTTAGGAAAGAACGTACGATGCCTACTATGTGAAGGATGATCAGCATGCGATACCGCAACCGTAGCCACAGGTGGCCCAGCTGTTACCTCAACCACAGATGCAGTTTGCACCACAACCACAACAACCGTTTGTGCAACAACTGTAGTACATTCAACAACCACAGTACGTTCAGCAACCACAGTACGTTCAACAGTCGCAGTATGCTCAGCCAGGACAGTGTGTTCAACCAGGACAATGTGTGCAGCTGCAACCGAATCCCATGCAGCAACAGTTTCCTCAACCACACTATCAACAGCAAGGGGGATTCCATGGAGGATTTAGAGGAGGACTTGGTGGAGGTTTTGGAGGTCGTGGAGGAGGACAAGGTCATGGAACTATCCAATGTTACAATTTTGGAGTGTTGGGCCATTACCAGATAGATTGTCCACAATTGCAAACACAATGTACGTCTTGTTATGTTACTGATCACACCGTTGAAAACTGTTCACAGTTGATTGCGCGATGGTAGGTAGGAAATATACCACAGTTACAAAATCAGAACCAGGTGCCAAATCAGAATCCACCGCAAAATTAGAACCAGCGTCTGAATCCAAATGCACCTCAGAATGTAAACCAACTTGCGAATCCACAGCCAAACTAGAATCAGGGACTGATGGTAGTGACAATTTTTGCAGAGCCGAGGACACAAGATGCTGCTGTTGTTGTTATTACTCGCGGGGGTGCAACAACAGGTGAATATGGTTCACATCCTCTAATCTAGCTAGTTGGGAAGAAAAAGGCGCAGTTTGACATTGATGCCAAGTATGAAGCATTCTTTCAAGCGCATAATGCGATGGAAAAAGATCGTGGTAAGTCGATTGTTTATGACATGCCCTCGGTTTTCGACTCAACGTTGGAAGCAGGATCTTCACGTGAGTATGGAACATTGCAACACTTATTGGAAAGTTGCTTATTATTGGCAAGGGATCTCGATGCTCTGGATGATATCGAGAGTCTGTTGTGTTGTCCGACTCGGGGGACGAAGGGAGTCCACGGTGAATTCCCTGCAGAGGAAGAAGACAAGAAAATAAATGCGTATGAATGTCCAGATCGAGGATTACAAGGTCGATTCAGTTATTCTGGATCTAGGTTTCGATGTCAACATATTGACAAAGCAAGCATGGCAGAAGATGGGGAGCCCAACATTGAGTTGGTCTCCTGTACAATTGCAATTGGCTAATCAGGCCAAGGTGACACCGATTGGCCGCGTTCCACGCCTCGTTGTAGATATTGAGGTAATGAATATGCATGCGGATTTTGATGTCATTGAGGTTGTCGAAGGTGGAAGCTCCTATCCAGCATTACTGGGGTTTGGATGGGTTAATGAAAGTGCAACAGTCATTAATTTTAAGAAGAGGGTGATGACCTTTGAAAACGAGGATCTCTGCATCATCACTCCGTTGGATCCGGCTGAAGGACGACGATATATTGAACCTGTCAAGGATGAAGTTGTACGGGGATGGGATCATGCGTACAACATTTCAAAAGATTATGTTCATCCAACTGTCGAGGGAGAACTCGGATGGCGCAGCTCTAGCTCTGTGTCTTTTGACTCTGAAGATGCTTTAGAGAATTGGTAGAATCGCTTGCATGAGGTATCATTCCGGAAGTGTGGGTTGATCACACAGTCGCTCCGACGTGTTGTGACTGTAACTATTGAGTTTCCAGTATATTGAGGACTACCTGAATTGTCTGCATTTCTATACGAATTTGAAGCTAGGGTGTCAGAACCGCAACAATTGCTAGCATTGGAGGAAGCACTGAAGGTGACACTAGCAAGATGGTGGGAGACCCATAAGAAGTCAATTACTGGATGGTCGCAATGTCGAAGGCTAATGACAGTTCACTTTGGTGATACGGAAGTATATCACACTGGAAGGTATGATGGGAAGAATGACCTTGGCAGTCATCTGATGGAATGTTAGAACTTGTGGGCCTCGTGACCATAGGATGAATGGGTCTATGCTTTTATCCATACTTTGGACGAAATGTTGCGATCATGGTATGCTTTAGCTGAGTTGAGAGGGGAGATCACCACTTGGTTGGAGCTGACAGTGTGTTTTACCCATACCTTCAGCTTTGCGAATGCTAACCTCGATGTTCATAATGCTTTGCAGCGCATCCACGATGTTGTTCTCAAAGTAGTTCTAGTGGCATATCCTGTGGATCCACATATGCATTGGAAAATGAAATCGATGATGGAATGTTATAATATAATTGGAGGACTGGAGGATGGTGATGATCTGTGGAATGTCAATATTTCGGTGTCAGAAGGGAGTCGTGATGTTGTAGCACCTAATGCACCGATGGATCCAATCAATCAACCGCTAAAGCTCAGGAAGGTCAACATTGGCACAGAGGAGAATCCAAAGTTTGGAAATATTGGGGACTATTGGGATGATGAGATGATGGCAAAGGTCATAGAGTTGTTGCATGAGTTCCAAGATTTGTTCCCTATGAAGTTTTCTGAGATGAAGGGAATCTTGGGGGATTTAGGGGAAATGAAGATCCCATTGAAGCCAGATGCGAAAACGATTAGGTAGTGACCATATCGCCTGGATCCGAGACATAACGAAAGAGTCAAAGTTGAGCTTGATCGCATGTTGGATGCTGACATCATTGAACCAGTTGAAGAATCAGAATAGATTATTCCAATGGTGGTGCAAGACAAGAAGACCAGTGAGGTCCGGATTTGTGTTGATTTGAGGAAGCTGAATGATGCATGCATGCATGATCCTTTTCTGACACCATTCACTGATGAGGTGCTGGAAGGAGTGGGAGGCCAAGAGATGTACTCGTTCACAGATGGGTTTTTTGGTTATCATCAGATCAGGATTGCGAAAGAAGGCCGCCACAAGACAACATTTGTGACTGAATGGGGTTGTTTTCAGTACACTGTGATTCCGTTTGGGCTGAAGAACGCCCTTGTGATATTCTCTCGGGTTGTTGTTGCTGCATTCAGGTATTTTATTCAGAAATTTCTGCAGGTTCACATGGACGAATGGACAGTGTATGGCTTGATCAACGATCATCTGGAAAATCTACGACTCATGTTAGAGTGTTGTCGATAGCATCAGATATCGCTAAACTTAAAGAAGTGCATCTTATGTGCACCATTTGGGATATTGTTGGGTCACATTGTTTATAAGGAGGGATTGTTGGTCGACCCAACAAAGATTGCGCTCATTCTGAGTTTAACTCTACCTACCAATTTCAAGCAGTTGAGAGCGACGTTGGGACACACCAGGTACTATCGCAAGTTTATCCGGGGTTATGCAGTGATCACAACCCCTATGGAGAAGTTGTTAAAGAAGGATGTGGCATTTTTGTGGAGTCCCAAATTTCAAGACAGCTTTGAGACGCTGAAGGGTAAGATGGCTTTGGAACTGATATTGATATTTCCTGATTGGAACAAGGAATTCCATGTCCATGTAGATGCATCATTGATTGCGCTCGGAGTTGTGCTCGCGCAACCAGGGGAAGGGGATCTGGATCACCCCATTTCTTTTGTGAGTCAGAATTTGTCGATTGGAGAGATGGATTATACCGCGATAAAGAGGGAAGGCTTGGCGATGGTATACGTGCTACAGAAGTTCAGGCATTACCTGTTGGGCGGTCACATCAAGATGTTCATAGACCATTTTGCTTTGAAGTATCTGGTCAATAAGCCTGTGTTGGGGGGGAAGATATGTCATTGGTTACTTCTCTTCAAGGAGTTTGATTTTGAGGTAATTGTGAAACTAGGCCGATTGAATGCAGGACCAGATCATTTATCGCGGAGTCAGACAAGGGAGGAACCAACCAACATTAACGACGGGTTTCCAGATGCGCAACTATTCAGGGTTGAAGTAGCTGATGACTACTATGAAGAAATCATTCAGTTTCTGGCAACAGGTACCGCACCATAGGGGTTCACCACAAGTCAGAAGAAGCAACTGGTGGTTAAGTCTGCAGATTTCCAGTTGATTTCCAGACAGCTGTACAAGTTAGGATCAGATGAGGTCTTGAGGCACTGTGTCCTGCCTCACGAGCAAGGGAAGATATTTTCGGAAGCACATGCCAGAGTTGTTGGTGGAAATTATGGCAGTCGTGCAACTGCCAGGAAGGTGCTTCGCGTAGGGCTTTGGTGGCCCACTCTTCACAATGATGCAACCGATTATGCGCGAACTTGCAATGTGTGTCAACATACTAGAAAACCCTCCAGGAGGGATGAGATGCCGCTAATACCTCAAGTGACACTGCAGCCATTCAATAAATGGGCAGTAGATTTTGTGGACCTATCAACCCACCAGGGAAGCACACTAGTGCACGCTACATAATCATAGCGACAGATTATTTGACAAGATGGGCAGAGGCCGCACCAGTTGTAGATTGCACCGTTGCCACAGCAACGCGGTTCTTGTTTGACAACATCGTCACTTAGTTTGGTTGCCCGAAGTTATTAATGAGTGATCAGGGCAGTCACTTCATCAATCGCACAGTCAGCGCATTGACAACCGAGCTTCAAATACAGCATAAGAAGAGTATGCCATATCATCCGCAGCAAAATGGCACGGTGGAGGCCTTCAACAAGGTGTTGGAGTATGCGCTTATTAAGGTTTGTAACGCGAATCGTGATGACTGGGACTTGAAGATTCCCACAGTCTTATGGTCATATTGCACTACGTGTAAAATGTTGACGGGACAGACACCGTTCAAATTGGTGTATGGGAAAGAGGCGGTTATGCCTATGGAATACATTGTTCCGAGTCTGCGCATAGTGCAAGCGACAGGCATGAATGATGAAGCAGTGTTGGCGGGCCGATTGGAGCAGCTGATACAGCTTGAGGAAGACCGCTTTATCGCAGGTTTTCACCAACGGGTGGAGAAGGATAGTCAAAAATCTTGGCATGATTGCCATATCAAGAATACACAGTTTCAGCAAGGTGACTTGGTGTTGTTGTATGTGTTGGTGTCCATTTTGTCACCAATTTTGGCCATTAAATACACTCTCAGTGGCATCATTCTCATCATTTTTGATATAATAAGTTACTCTTTCCACCATTCAGACTGTCAAACAGAGCAGGTATGCGTATATTCATACATCACATGAATTTTGGGTAAAAATCGTCGTATTATGATTTATTGATTTTTATTTGACTTACTTGGCAACTGTATTTCATTCTATAGGTTGTTGCTTGGTTTTTCAACCAAGCATGTGCAAGGATGCACCTATTAACTTGTAATAGCAGTCTCGAATAAAAAGCAAATAACAATAAACTTAATCTAATCTAACATTAACATATGTAAGAGAAATAAAGAACTAGATTGATAACAACAAGAAAATAAGACAAGAGATTTAAAAGAATTTGTTTTTGTATTATCTCAAATGGTGAGGATGATGGGTGTTGAGCAACTCCAAGGTTGAGAAGCTCCAATATCCAATGGTCTCTTCTTCTCCAAAGCTTCAATGGGATTCTTCAAACTCGAAATGGGAGGAAATGGCTCTCAAAGGGAATTTGGCAGCATAAGGATAGGATGAAATGTGGATGGAAAGTGAGGAGCCCCTATCACCTTTTTATAGTTTTTGGTGATGGGGAATACCATTATGGTTTTGAGGAAACCAATGGTATTAACCAACATGGTGTAGGTCTCTTTTTCCCTCTTTTTCCTTTTTTGAATATTTTTATTCCCTTTTAATATTTTTTGGGAATTTTGGACCCTTTTTTAGGGTTTTTTGTGTTTTTTGAGGAAAAAATACATATTTTGAGGGGAAAAAGGGGTATTATGGTCTTTTTGGTGACCTTTTGATGGCTTTAGGGGCTCAAATTGTGGAAAAGTGGACACATGGGTTATGTGAATAAGGGAATGAGCTAGTGAGCACTTTTTGGGTGTTAACAGATTGCCCCTTGATGTGTGAGGGCAGGAGCTCATCATATGGCCAATAGACATCATAGTTATTTTGTCTTTTTCCTGGTTGTGGAGAAGAGAAGAGACTGATTGGAGACTGGAACAACGGCCCCTTGGAAGCTGCAAAAACTGAAAAAATAAATGGCCTCAAAATGAATGAGGAATAATCTCTGATTATGGATGAGGCGGGCATACCCATGCTAGTATCGAGATATATACATAAAAATTAGGCCCAAGAAGGGGGACCTGAATAATACATAAAAATTTGTTGGTACATCATAATGGTCCAGAGGGGACACAATTTTGGGACGTACTCATAATCATGACATGACTGATCTCAATAATTGATACATTGGAATAAAGAAACAACCATTCTGAATAAGGTATCATAAGGGTTGATGAACTACTGAAACTGAAGGTGTCCAACATCTATAGGGACTCAATAACTGTGAGTCAATTCTGAGGTGTATATGTAACTGTATACTTGAGGGATTATAAAAATGCGGTACATCTGGAAATTGTCGCCGAGCGCAACCCGAATATCCATAGGAATTTGTAATTGGTGGTTTCCTCAATTAGACTCTCAAATGTGGTAGAGTCAGGTGATATCCGGGGTCTTCAACAAAAAATTGAAAAGACCGATACCCTGTATGAGTCTCAACAATGCAATCAAGGTGTTGAAGTCGAGCATGTGAGAAACAATAATTTGGAGAGGCACTGAGGATTCCTTTCAAAATGATCCGTAGGCACTCATCACTAATGGTGATGAGTCCAAGGCATAGGGACCTCTGGTTCTATCCTTTGGAATAGATTTGGTTGGAGTCGACAGAGGGAGACCGGCAACTACCAAGGCAATGATGTTTCCTTGATAGGAGTGCGAGGTGTGCAACGAAACTATGATAATAGGACTGACATACTGTGGGGATGTGGAAAAAACTGGGGTCATAGAGTGGGTGGACTCAAACTTCCTTTGTTCAGAGCATGATGACATGGTTGACCTGGCAGCATATGAAACTATTTTTTAGGTGTGTAGATTATAGCTTAAGGGATCAGGGGTATGTATTGTAGACCGAAGTGACTCTGGGGGACAAGCTGATGGATTCTATTGGGAGATTCCCAGGGTGACATACTGCATAATACTCTAAACAAAGGTGACCAAAATGGGGAAGATGCCATATGAGTAGACATGATCTGTTGTGGCGTCGGAAAGCACCGTTGGGTCCTTCTTCATGGTTTTAATGAGCTCCAAGAAGGGATAAAAGTGTGCTCTAAAATGGTACTATCCTATGGATTTATGCGAGCCCAAGACTGTTCATGCTTGTGAGTGCTTTCGTTTTTAAGGAGTCTGAAAACGATAAGAAGACTTTGAATTGGTGGATGGGTACCGTCCTGTGGATTTGTATGAGCCCAAGACGGTGATTGCTCATGGTTGCTTTCAATTTTAGAGAGTTTGAAAGCAGCAAGTAGACTCCAATGGTGTTCTTTTTCATGTGTTAGCCTCCAAGGCCCGAAAAAACATAAAATGATGCAAATGGAGAACTCTTCTAGCTAATGTGACTAGAGTATTCCTTTTTCGTAATTAGTCTACAAGGTCCAGAAAAGGGGTAAACTTATACCAGGTAGATGCCCTTTCAAATACTTTTAGAAAGCATGAAAGGAAGCAAGATTGCTCGGCTATCTTTTCATTTTTTTAGGAGTCAGAAAAGAGCTTAACGGAAACTCCCTAAGTGCCTTTTTCGTAAAAGAATTGCTCGGCCTGAAAAATGGATAAAATTATACCGAACAAGAAGGTATTGGAGAGAGCGAGAAATGATCTCGAGCATCATCATGAGCACGGAAAACTGAATCTGGTGACATAAAGATCGTAAAAAACAGACAACGGCTGATGTGGCACACAAACTGAGGGGATGAGGGGTGTGTGAAAAATGCCTGAAAAATCTGGTGGCGAGAGCGAGAAATGATCTCAAGCATCATCACAATTTCGGAAAACTGAATCTGATGGTATAAAAATCGCCCATAAACTGACAACAGCCAATGTGGCATGCAAATCAAGGTATCGTGGGGCATGGAAAAAATGCCCAAATTTTTTTTGTGAGAGCGAGAAATGATCTCAAGCATCATCACGGGCACAAAAATATGAATCCGGCAGTGCAAATGGTGCAAAAAATGGAGGTCATAAGGACTCTGGAATGGTCAAAGGAAATAACTAGGTTAAAAAATGGCTACAAATAAAGGTGAGCCCACCAAGCCAAGGATGCAGTGGTGGGGAGCAATGATGACCCGCGGGGGAAGAATACTAGGTGTATCATATCAAATAAAATATACAAGTGATATGTGACCTAAAAAATGGTTGAGATCACGTATGTGAAAAAGTGAGCAGGGTTAATGACCTGCCCCCATGCTATGTGCATGGGGTTTATGATTGTGGATCACATATGTGTTGGTTTGAACAATGGGGTCATTGAAATAATGAGATAGATGTGATGGGGAAGGTTCAAAATGATTGATCATGTCCCCTATCCCAGGGTCTAGGTAATCTATTATGCCCCCTAACTCAGAGGTGTCAATGTGGTGCAGATGTTGTCTCAGAGAGGGATCAATAGGGCATTGAGAAACTGCTGGCGGGGGGGGGGGGTATACCATGAGGCTGTGGGCCATGGTGGCATACTGAAGTGATGATATGATGATGGGGGATTCATCTTGTGGGGTGGATGCCCCCAGTATCTCCGACAAGAATTATGATGATGATGAGTAGGCAAGGTTTTGGGCCTGCCTCCTTGTTGTGGACATGTGGTTTCCTCGTCGATTTGAAAGGGTTGAACATGTGTGTCAAAGGGATCAGTGGAAGGGGCCGATCGGACAGAGGGGTCTCCAGTGGAAACCGTGTAAATGGTGTTAATTTCTTCCGAGGAGGAATATTTTGGGGGATATATTTCCTCAATGAGAAGAGGGGATATCTCTAGGTCGGAATTATTCAGTTCATATAGTGCTGCTCTATAATCTGGGAGATCAGGGCAGTGATGTGAATAATGGCCGTAGATGGCGCATATCACACAAGGGTGGTTGGTACGCAAATATTTATCATGAGGCTGAGGGGGCAACTCGAGTTTGACAACTGGAATGTTAGTGTCATCATCTAACATTTGCATATGCTCTTGAAGTGCTGGTAATTGTGGACATTGATGGGTAGCATGGCCTATATCGTCGCACAAAGAGCACTTGGGGGGAGCATGGATTGTTGGGGGATTCTTCGCCAACCTGGGAGTCGGTGGGGCAGTGCGGGTTGTGGGTCCAGTGGTGTAGGTTTGTTGGCCTATGCCCCCATTGTAGTGGAGTTCAGGGGGAGCATTACTAGATGTTGATGCAGTGGCCACTGTTGGAGGTGGCCGGTTCTGGATGTTTGCTACACCAGGGGTTGACGGTTAGAAGTATTAATGGGTTGCACTGGTTGTAAAATGACGTTCGGTGTCGAGGGAGAGGTTGGGGCAGGTAGGTACCACACATGTAGTCCTAATGTTAATCATGGGAGATTAAGTGTAGCCATGACTAGTGTGCTGATGGCACCTGAAGGGGGAAATAAAAATGGGATAGTATGAATTGGTGTGGCTCCTATGTGAGTTGGCACTAAGGGGCGGTTGCGGGAGTAAAGGGGGTTGTTGGTTTGGTACCTGTGTGTTATGCGAGAGGGTGCACAAATAAGATATCTCAGTTATCTTCAAAGGGGGTGGGATGGATTGGAATGTGGAAGTCATAGGTGATTCCGAGTATAATCCGGGTCTGATTGTGGAGACGAACGATGTAGGTGCATTATGAACTGGTTGTTCACTCATAGGGAGAACATTTTTAGGTGCAGTGGGGACATATTGGTTTCGACGCGTTTGGAGATTCATGTCGGACAATGACATCATAAGGAGATGATGACTACTTGAATCCATCAGTTGGTTTGTGTGTGCAGCATATGTGATTTGTTGTTGTGGTGCTGTGGTTCCTTGAGGAGGATCCAACGGACGAGTGTTCGCCACTCCTTGTGTGGGAAAGGATTCTGCAACACCATGGGTTGTGGTTGAGTAGGTGGCACTAGTTGTGCCGCGTGCCCTTGGCATTGGGCGTCATCATTCCACAGTTGGTGTGCTTGCTCCAAATGGAGGCAAGTGTGTGTGTAATGGTCGTATACTCCGCATATGGAATATGGGTGGTTTGTTTGTAAATTGGGGTTCTTACCCTGTTTCGGTGGTCGATCAGGGTTTTGGTTGGTGGGGGCAGCATTGTTGTTGTTTGGTGGATAAGTCTGAGCGACTGGAGGTTGTGGTGCAGCAAGCGCTTCCTGTGGTGGGTAATAAGCCGCTGGGGCTTGTGAGTGAATAGGAGCATGTGTGGCTTGTTGATGGTAATACATAGGGGGTGAAATTGGAGGTGTATAGGCTGAAGGTGCATGACCATAACACTGTGGTGGACATGAGGGTCCATGAGTGTGGTGGGGGTGGGCCATGGGAGCATACGAAGTTGTATCTCCAGAGTGAGATGTGGCCCGTGAAAGATTGGGGCCGGTATTATTGCGTATAATGGAAAAGGGTTGGTTGTGGGATGCAACTTGTCCAATGATGCTGTCGACAGCGTGGGATGACCCTTGCGCGTCAGTCCGGGAGGAATTGCCACAGGGAGCATAAGGTATAATGGTATATAAGTAGCCACACTGGGCGTAAATCAGGTTGAACTACTGGGCTTTTAAGATAGCTTCTTCTTCTGACTGGGGTCGTTCAGAAGCTACATCCTTGGCTATGAGGGGGAGGAGTGATTTGAGGAACCAATCTGAAAATATACGATCGTCAAGCTTTATCTTGCAGAGGCTACGGTGCTTATGCCACTCATGGATATGATCGGTGATGTGTGTAGCGGTGTTCTGTCTGCAAGATAAAAGTATTTCCACTCCTACATCATAGCGTACAGGTAGTTGAAATAACTGGAGGAAAGTTGAGGTGAGGGATGTAAATGTGTTGTGAGTCCCATGTGGTTGCTCAATGTACCATTTGGCTGCAGAGCCAGTGAAAGTTCTTTGTAAAAGTCTCAATCTAATAGAATCATCTACTATGGAGTTTGAGGAACACCATAGGTGAAACGACATGATATGGTTTTGGGGATCTTCCCCAGCTTTTCCTTCAAATTTTTGGATATCTGAGGGAAGCTTTGTGGGCATGGGGGGCCACGCAGGGTCATGTCTAATATGGTCGTTAGTTAACCTTGCTAGGTCTGGTAAGTTTAGACTAGCCATGTATGGCAGACTGGTAGATGGGTGTGGCATGGTCACTTGGGCATAATTGCTAATGGTAGCATTATGGATTGGTCCAGTGCCCCCTAAGGATATGTTAGGTGTGAAAGGGATGTGTCCTCCAGCCAATGTGGTGTGGGAGGGTCCTGCGCTCCCAAGTGCAACATGGGTTGCAGATGGGTTAGGAATGGTTCCAGTAATCCTTGGGATCTGGGTAGTGGCAATGAGGGAGGGGGTGACTCCCATGTTGGGCATACCTAATGTAGGTGTTGGTCCTATGTTGGGCATGCCTAAAGTGGGTTTGGCCCCCATATTAGGCATGCCTAAGGGGCTTGTGGCTACCATGGTTGTCACGGTAGTAGCGGGTTTTGTTGATGTAGCTCCAATAGCACTGGTGAAAAGGGGGTCAAATTGTGATCCAGCCATGGGGTTGGTTGGTGATGTCTTGGTAGGGTGTTCGGATTCAGCCTCAGAATCAGATGTAAAATGAGGCGTGTCAGAATCAGATGATTGGGTTCTATGCCAATGACCTGTGGAGTCAAGGGATAACGCTCTGCGTCTATGATGTGTAGAGTCAAGTGTACCAAACTGAGGGGGTTCACCTTGAAAACGATGGGATTGTCTTAAGTTCTCAATGGTGAGAGATGTCTAGAAATACCAATGGATGGTGGTGAGATAAAAAACTCAAGACCCTAATGCAACAATGTGTGCAGGAGGGAAGTGTGAAAAAACAATGGCTCTCAGGACAACAACCAACCTCAAAATCACTTACTATAACAACTGTGCTATAATAAGTGGAGGAATCAAGAAAAGTGGTCAGAATACCAAAAATCAAGCGGTTTCTAGAAAAAAGTGGTGCTTACTAGACCAAGGGGGGTAGCAGAGCATGCAAACACCTAACTAAAAGTGGTATTATGACTCAACGAAACATATCCTCTGCAAGGTGATGAAATCCAAGTCAGACAATATGAGTAGTGGAATCAAAGGCTAGATATCCCCCCTACCAGGAGGGACACCGGGTAGACAATCCTAAAAATTGGTCACTAAGATACCCCGTTCATGACACGTTCGGTTGGGTGAATCTGCAGTTTGGTTTGATCACCGTTGTACTCCCATACGGGTGGTACACCGAGAACTGCGAAAGGTATCCTTCGGTTACTGAATGGATAGCGGTATTCCACTCAGGCTTCCGGAACCAGTCTGACTACTTCAACCCTCCTAAGGGAGAGGCCTTCCCGATAAATTGGTGTATAACCGTGTCAACAAATAATAAGGGATTTTTGGGACCCTAAAAGTCAAAGAAATACGTCTTAGATGTCAATAATTGAGAGGTGTTATTGGGACACCTATCCCCCCAATCCTACCTAGCTACAAGATTCTTGAAGTGCTCCCCAAGTGGGGTTAAAGTGTTTGTTGAGTTTAGGTAGATTTTAAGGCTCAGTTAATTAAAAATGTGGCAGATTGGGTGCAAGTGTGGTTATTTAACTGAAAAAAGAATTTGCCTTGCTTGGGCGATTGATTACAAATTAAAAACAAGACGATTTCAATTTGCAAACAATAAAAGGCGTTTTCTGAAATGTAAATGCTTTAACAAAAATAATTCGAAAACTATGGAGTTTTGAAATAATTTTTTAAAGGAAAGCAAATATTGTAAAAAATGCTAGAAATAAATGGATTTCTAAGTGCTTGCTTAGGCAAAACTATTGAGCAAATCGGAAATATGGTTCGAAATTTGCAAACAAGTGAAATCTATCATCTAAACAAAGTGCTAAAAAACCTTTCTTTCACTAGTTGAAATTTTTTAAAAAGATTTTAATTGAGCATATGTAATAGAAAATGATTTACTATTGCTGCAATAATTAAAACAGAATGTTGGAAAAAATTGCAGGAAAAATAATGATGGACGAAAGAGGCTAAATGGGCAAAAAATGCAGCAGAATTTTTTCTAAAAATTGGGCCGAGCGAAAAACAGCAGCATTGCAGGTTTATGGGCAAAATCCGCGATGTGCATCACGGGTTTAAGGCGCACAACCGCGATGTGCAGCGGGGAAAAAAGCCGCGAAGTGTAGCGCGGAAAAAGGCCGTGAAGTGCAGCGCGGAAAAAAGCCGCGAAGCCGCGATGATCAATGCGGAAAAAGGCCGCATAGCCGTGATGGTCAGCGCGGAAAAAGGCCGCGAGGTCGCAATGATCTGCGTGACTGTCGGGCGAAAAGATGTGATGCGAAAACGGAAAAATGGTCGCCGGAAACGAAATCGAAAAGTGAAATTTTGGGTTGTTAAAGGCTACAAAAAGGGCCAAAGGCTAGGGCAGCAAAGGATATGCTGTCTAGTATGGCAGATCTGTAAATTGGAATGGTAAAAACTAGTAAAAAATGAAGATCTAAAGCTAAAATTTAAGATTCAAAAATTTGAATACCAGTGGAGTCACCAAAAACTGTTGCTTGGTTTTTCAACCAAGCATGTGCAAGGATGCACCTATTAACTTGTAATAGCAGTCTCGAATAAAAAGCAAATAACAATAAACTTAATCTAATCTAACATTAACATATGTAAGAGAAATAAAGAACTAGATTGATAACAATAAGCAAATAAGACAAGAGATTTAAAAGAATTTGTTTTTGTATTACCTCAAACGGTGAGGATGATGGGTGTTGAGCAACTCCAAGGTTGAGAAGCTCCAATATCCAATGGTCTCTTCTTCTCCAAAGCTTCAATGGGATTCTTCAAACTCGAAATGGGAGGCAATGGCTCTCAAAGGGAATTTGGCAGCATAAGGATATGATGAAATGTGGATGGAAAGTGAGGAGCCCCTATCACCTTTTTATAGTTTTTGGTGATGGGGAATACCATTATGGTTTTGAGGAAACCAATGGTATTAACCAACATGGTTTAGGTCTCTTTTTCCTTCTTTTTCCTGTTTTGAATATTTTTATTCCCTTTTAATATTTTTGGGGAATTTTGGACCCTTTTTGAGGGTTTTTTGAGGAAAAAATACATATTTTGAGGAGAAAAAGGGGTATTATGGTCTTTTTGGTGACCTTTTGATGGATTTAGGGGCTCAAATGGTGGAAAAGTGGACAAATGGGTTATGTGAATAAGGGAATGAACTAGTGAGCACTTTTTGGGTGTTAACACAGGTTATGGATCTCAAACGAATCAACATTTGGACACATATTGAAGTTGCAAGCATTCAGCCAGTCGTTCAGACCCGCATTCAACCCGCAAGATCGTTGGTTGAGATATTCTCAGGCCATTAGAAAGAAAACCGTCACATGGGTTCTGTTTGGGACATGGCCCTTATGGTGCGTGAGCTGGTGTTTCTGGAAGATCCCCTCTCCTCTACGCTCAGTCCAAAAGCACATCTATCTCCACCCACGTCAAAGGAGGATTAGCGCTTCAACAACTGCGTGGAGGATCGACGCCGTTGAACCAGGAGGATGTGCTGTGCGTTGTCATGAACCATTACGAAGCCGTTCCTTGGCTTATGTGTTGTCACAAGATGCTGAGAAAAGTCGTTCCTTGGCTTATGTGTTGTCACAAGAGGCTGAGAAAAGCCGTTTCTTGGATTATGTGTTGCCACGAGATGAAACAGAGTCATTTCTTATTATTAAGACTGCCTATTATTAGAGTAGTCGACCACTAAAGGGTCGACTTTCTCCCCCAATTGTAATTTTGTATATATAGGCGTCTTCGTGACTGAGACGAACTAAGTCTTGTTTTGTTGACATGAATGAGACAGAGTTGGTCTTGTTTGTCTTTCCCTAGCTGCAAATGGATACATAAATACTTAAACTCTGTTTTAATTCAATATACCTCTGTTCTAGTTTTATGAATATTCAGCAGCATGCATGGTGATTGACTGATCAAGGCACAACCTCTGATTGCTGAGAAGGGCCCCTTGAAAACTAGTGGTCTTCTGTCTGTGTATATAATTTGTCTTTGTTTTCGATAGATAAGTGATGTTTTTTATTTTATTTTATATTGTTCTGTACATGATAATTTTGTCTTGTAAATACAAATGATGCCTTGTTTTTTATACAAATTAGATTTCTGTTTTGTGTCATGGGTACTTTTTCGTTGTTCATGTTAAATAATGTTTCCATAATATAATTGGTGATCGGTCACACTTAGGTCCATTTAGCTTGCTTAAATAGTTTAGGTCACTTTTAGTCTATCTAGTTTGCTTAAATAAGCTTAACTTAAAAGATTTAGTTTGCTTAGTTAACTTAGGGTTTAGTTACCTTAACTTCTTGAGTCTACTCATAGTCAAACCTCAAGTTCTGTAGTTCTTTTCTATAGCAGTAGAATAGTTTCAGTTACAGTTTAGTCTTGTCTTAGGATGAAATAGAAATAGCTAGTTTCCTAATTGACATAGATGGTTTTTTTTCCCTCTCGTTTCTAAATAGTCACTCACTACTTCCCTTGCATTATAGGATCATATGCATTAGCCAGCTGGTAATTAAGATCATCCAACTTTATTCCTTCTCTAGTATAAATCGTTTTCTGCCATCCGGACCGTCATTCCGACTATCTTTCGGACTGCCATCCGGATCATCATACAGACCTTTGATCTTTTCTGCATTATTTTTATGCTTGTTTAAAGTTTAGTTTCTTGAGTTTTTAAGTTTTGTTATTTCTTACAATTAGTCAGTACTTGTAGGTGTAAATAGGACCTTGTTTTAGAATACATAGGATGTTAGATTAAATTCATAATTCACACTTAGTTCTTGCACTTGTATGGTTATAATCTTTAAAGTACAGGATTTGCTCTTTTCATATACATAGCTAAAAGCAGATGCTCATGGTTTTGTTCAGAAATAAACATCTTTATCAAGTTTTCTACTTGCTTCTACAATTAGTATTTTTATCAAGTCTTCTATTTGCTTCTAAATTAAATTCAGTTCAATTCATTTTTATTAAGTTTTCTATTCTTCTAGATTAATTTTACTCTCAAGTCAATTGCATATGCCTAGGTAGTACAGATAATCAAATGTTTCTAATTCTGAAATAGTGAACTACATGTGTGTGCTTTCTTATGAAGTAGATTGGTTTATAAATCACCTCTTGATTCTTTGTAAATATCAGTCGTCATGTTTAAGATTAGTTGTATCAGTAGTTTACATCTCTCTGTAGAAATTAAGTCTCTCAGCTTAGTTATTAATACATGAGTAATTTACATTATTTCAGCAATTGTAGTTTTATTTCAAGTTCTTTGCATAGATTAGTTGCAAGGTTAATTGTTCTATGTGTCATAGTTCAATATTTGTTTTTCTCACCAGAATAGAATAGCGTGATTTGATATTATTTTGATCTGTTGGTTTGATTTAATTAGCTCAGTAGTTGTATTTTCTGAAGTTTGACTTGGTTTTTCATTTTGAAAGATCTTTCGATCTTTTTCTTTATTTAACATTTCTAAGGTCTGACAAGCCGAAATCTTAGGTACCATTCTACCTTAGCATATACTTTTCCTCAACTCTAAGATTACCAATCCTGGTCGATAATTAATATTAGGTGTTTTCTTTGAGATAGCTCACACACCCAACATTTTGGCGTCGTTGCCGGGGAGTTGAAGATAGGTAGAATTTTAGTTATAAGGTAGGTAGAATTCTCTTTAAAATTTAGTGATAGATTTCAATTCTTCCCTTCGAAACTTAATAGGCTGGTGGCGGGTGAGAGGTAAGACGAGAGGTAAGAACCTACGCACTTGTTATAACAGGCATCCCCAAAACCCAACAATTATAGTAATGCACTTAGAATTTATTTTAGTTATAGATTTATTTTCATGAATAAGTCTATATATTCAAAGGAAGATACATTAAATAGCAACCAAAATACTAAAATCCCTACTAACCTGTTAAGGAGGGGGGGGGGGGCATCCTACCCCAACTACTAATTTAAACAAAAAAAGGGTATTGGAAAATAAACAAAAGGGGATAAGCCAAGAGAGATTCTGCTAGGAATTATTCAAGGGGCACCATAGGGATCAGTCCATATAGAAACATTATTAAGAACATCCTTAGGTTTTTCCCTCTTTTGAGATCAAGCCTACATGGATCATGAAGATCATGGTGAGGTAAGACACAATGAAGGAGAAGGATAAATTCATATCAAAGGAACTTTTGGATTTCCCATTTTAGACACCACAAAGGATGCAATCATAAAGAACCTCCCTTCTTCCTCATTACCTACCTTCTATGGGAAGAGTAGTGAGGATCCTGACACCTTCTTATTCAAATTTGACATCTTGTGTAGATTTTATAACTATTTACAAGATGGCCAAAAGTTAAAACTATTCCCTGCCACATTAAAAGACTCCGCTCTTCGATGGTTTATGGGGTTAGGAGAATCTAGTATTAAAACTTGGGGGGACATGAAGACTGCATTCTTACAAAAGTCTCAAAATCATTATAAATCTAAAGGCTCTCGAAATGACATTTTTAAAGTACAACAATTTGAGCATGAGAACCTAGAATTCAAACCTGAAAGATATAACCATGTCCTGCATAAACCAAGATATACTGAACTTCGAGAGGATGCAGTTGGAGCACTCTTCCTTAAGGAAAATTTAGATGAATTTCTAAGAAATCTTAACCTCATTTGTGAGATGGAAAGCAGAAGGAAAAGTGGGAGACACTTTCAGGAATCTTGTACTAGAAATTTAAAAGGTCCTGATGGATTTACTAGGGTAGAGTTGGGAAACCTAGTAGAAGACTTTAAAATAGACATCTTAGGAGCTATGGGCTCTCAACTAGATGCATTACAAGGAAAGAGGAGACAAGATGAAGAGCGTGCAGTAATAAGTATCTTCTGTCCTAGGTGTAGAATGAAACATCCTCAACATGAATGTCCATTAAATAATATTTCAATTTTTCACCCTCGTACAAAAGAACATCCAACCGATAATTATCCATCATTGCCTGGTTTGCAAGCTGTATATAGGAGTCGAAACTTTGGGGAAACATCTAGGAGGCCTTGGCAACCTAGAGATCAACCATCCTACCAAGATCCTTTATTTCAATTTCCACCCTATTATCAACCTTATCAACCTCCTCAACAATGGAACACTCCAGGTTGGAAAAATCATCCACCTCAGTACCCTTCTCAGAATACTCAACAACAACAATGGGCACATGGATGGAGAGAACAAGCCTATGCTCCATCTCCCCCTCCTGTGCCTAACTACCCTTACCCACCTAATATCCAGCAACTTTTGCCTGGATTTACACCTCCTTCACTACCCCCTATTTCAAATCAACTTCACCCTGTTCAAAATATGAAATCCCCAAGACCTATAATATTACCCACACAACCGATACCAAACCCTAACAATAAGCCAACCGAAGCTCTCAACAACATTGGGTCACAGCTCCTTCCATCTTATGTTATAACTACCACACCAGTACATGAAATTCAATTGCAGTCTGAAAGAGTTGTGCAAGATCAACCCAAATCATCAATTATCATTCAAGTACATGATATCTCCCAATACAAGGAGATGGGGGAAGTCTCTCCTTCTCCCAGTTCTTAAAATTTTAAAGGGTTATCTTCATTGTATATATGTAAATATATCTTTTCTTCGTTTAATAAGGAAAAATCATTTCTGACAGTTGATTGTATGTTCACAGAAAATTTTTATTTTTATGATCAGCTCATAAGACTACACTAAATAAAGAAGGGAAGACTCTTTTTCTCCCTCTCACATTCCATATAGTTTTTATGTACATATGTTGTTATTCTGAATAAATTTGAATAAATGGTTTCTAGTTGGTTACAGGGATCACATCTTCAGCTTGCAGGGACATCATTTGAAAAGAGAAGTGCTCTAAAATTCATTACACATTTTAAACCTTCTTAAATGTTGAAAAGCTAAAATGATCTTGTGTCACTCTTAACCATTTTCTTTTATAATTTTTTTTTAATAAATTTCACTTTTATACCCATATGGTATCTGATTCAAATATGCAAATTCATGATTTATCATTAACAGTTGCTTAAAGACCTACTATAATCAACACATATGTCAGACTCATCTCGGACTCATCATCAAAACTTGTCTCTTAAGCATTCTTTAAAAAGTAAACCCAAGGTAAATGATATTTATACTTGTGGGTAACACTACTGATATCTTATGAAGAAGATAGACTAAGAGGTCAAAGACATCTTTAGGTTATTCTCTTTTGATATGATCAACAATGCAGGCTATTATAAATAAAGTTACTCATAAGGTTTTCTTTAAAAATTTGAATTATGTGTTTAGCAATGTTTAATACACTCTTGTGCCAACTGACTTCCATATACTAACATCATTATACAAAGAAAACCCGTCGGGGTACTGAACAGGCTCGCTGGAAGCGGGTCTATGCTAAGTAAAATTTTAAATAAAGAAGCTCGGTAAATGCAAGTAAATCCATCGGGGTACTGAACAGGCTCGTTGGCAGCGGGGCTATGCTTGCATGGTACCAAGATAAACCCGATGGGGTACTGAACAGTCCTGCTGGAAGCGGGGCGATATCGGGTAAAAGAGATACGGTTAACACATTACTATGCACATGACTCATTTTACAAACTTGAGTACACAAATACATGTTTTGGCCAAATTATTTATAATATTATTAGAGAATGGCTGTAAGATGGACTTGGACCCTGTCATCTAATTCAAACAATACCTAGGAAATTTTTATCCTAGAAGTGGGACCCATAACCATGGAAATCTAACGAACTCAAGGGTGAACTTTATCTATATTCTTGAGATGACAAGTGATCTTTCAAAATGAGTCCTGGATGACTAGTTTTCCTATGGCATTTTCTTACATCAATTACACCCTTAAGCACTATCCATATGGTCTTCATAAGCACTGTTATTTTTTACTATCCATATGGTCTTCATAAGCACTGTTATTTATTTCTAAAGAGTTTGCATGTATGAATCCTTTCCATTTTTTTAGTTAAAGTACCCCTTTTAAAATAACAGTATTTCATAATTGTTGGCTAAAACTATTAGATTGAAAATTGTATACCAACTAGTTTCTTTTTTTATGGCTTGAGGACATGCCATAATTTTGGCTTATGTGTTGTCACAAGATGCTGAGCAAAGCCGTTCCTTGGCTTATGTGTTGCCACGAGATGTAAACAGAGTCGTTTCTTGTTATTAAGACTGCCTATTATTAGAGCAGTCGACCACTAAAGGGTCGACTTGCTCCCCCAATTGTAATTTTGTATATATAGGCGTCTTCGTGACTGAGATGAACTAAGTCTTGTTTTGTTGACATGACTAAGACGAAGTTGGTCTTGTTTGTCTTTCCCTAGCTACAAATGGATACATAAATACTGTAAACTTTGTTTTAATTCAATATACCTCTATTCTAGTTTTATGAAGATTCAACAGCATGCGTGGTGATTGACTAATCAAGGCACATCCTATGATTGCTGAGAAGGGCCCCTTGACAACCAGTGGTCTTCTGTCTGTGTATATAATTTGTCTTTGTTTTTGGCAGATAAGTGATGTTGTTTATTTTATTTTATATTGTTCTGTACATGATATTTTTGTCTTGTAAATACAAATGATGCCTTGTTGTTTATACAAATTAGATTTCTGTTTTGTATCATGTGCACTCTATTGTTGTTCATGTTAAATAATGTTTCCAGAATATAATTGGTGATCGGTCACACTTAGGTCCATTTAGCTTGCTTAAATAGTTTAGGTCACATTTAGTCTATCTAGTTTGCTTAAATAAGCTTTACTTAAAAGATTTAGTTTGCTTAGTTAACTTAGGGTTTAGTTAGCTTAACTTCCTAAGTCTACTCATAGTCAAACCTCAAGTTCTATAGTTCTTTTCTATAGCAGTAGAATAGTTTCAGTTACAGTTTAGTCTTGTCTTAGGATGAAATAGAAATAGCTAGTTTCCTAATTGACATAGATGGTTTTTTTTCCCTCTCGTTTCTAAATAGTCACTCACTACTTCCCTTGCATTATAGGATCATATGCATCAGCCAACTGGTAATTAAGACCATCCAACTTTCTTCCTTCTCTAGTCTAAATCGTTTTCTACCATCCGGACCATCATTCGGACTATCTTTCGGACTGCCATCCGGATCATCATACAGACCTTCGATCTTTTCTGCATTATTTTAATGCTTGTTTAAAGTTTAGTTTCTTGAGTTTTTAAGTTTTGTTATTTCTTACAATAAGTCAGTACTTGTAGGTGTAAATAGGACCTTGTTTTAGAATACATATGATGTTAGTTTAAATTCATAATTCACACTTAGTTCTTGCACTTGTATGGTTATAATATTTAAAGTACAAGATTTGCTCTTTTCATATACATAGCTAAAAGCAGATGCTAATGGTTTGGTTCAGAAATAAACATCTTTATCAAGTTTTCTACTTGCTTCTACAATTAGTATTTTTATCAAGTCTTCTATTTGCTTCTAAATCAAATTCAGTTCAATTAAGTTTTATTAAGTTTTCTATTCTTCTAGCTTAATTTTACTCTCAAGTCAATTGCATATGCCTAGGTAGTACATATAATCAAATGTTTCTAATTCTGAAATAGTGAAATACATGTGTTTGCTTTCTTATGAAGTAGATTGGTTTATAAATCACCTCTTGATTCTTTGTAAATATCAGTCGTCAGGTTTAAGATTAGTTGTATTAGTAGTTTACATCTCTCTGTAGAAATTAAGTCTCTCAGCTTAGTTATTAATACAAGAGTAATTTACATTATTCTAGCAATTGTAGTTTTATTTCAAGTTCTTTTCATAGATTAGTTGCAACGTTAATTGTTCTATGTGTCACAGTTCAGTATTTGTTTTTCTCACTAGAATAGAATAGCGTGATTTGATATTATTCTGATCTGTTGGTTTGATTTAATTAGCACAGTAGTTGTATTTTCTGAAGTTTGACTCGGTTTTTCATTTTGAAAGATCTTTTGATCTTTTTCTTTATTTAACATTTCTAAGGTCTGACAAGTCAAAATCTTAGGTACCATTCTACCTCAGCATATACTTTGCCTCAACTCTAAGATTACCAATCCTGGTCGATAATTAATATTCGGTGTTTTCTTTGAGATAGCTCACACACCTAATAGTATGATAGCAAGTTCATGAAGCATCCATGGCACTACTACATTTTTGGCCTTTAGGGGGGGTTGTATTCCGCCCCCAAAAGTGACCTATGGGGGGGGTTTTGGCTTTGGGGGTGGTTTTGGCAAAAACGCCCCTAAAGGCACCGATGTTAAAAGTTTTTCCCTTTTGTTGAATATTGTAACTTCAAAGAATATTATATTTGTACTTTATTATTCCGGAGATGTTTCATCCCTCCGAGGTAACCCTATTATGTATCCGGAGATGTTTATTCCTCCGAGGGCTTGTATTAACTAGGGTTATTAGACCCACCATGTGGGGGTCGGCCCTATGGTTATATTTTTGGGGTTATTAGACTTCTCCAGGAGAGGTCGGCCCCATTAGGTCTTTTAGTCAGTTAGGAGTCAGTATAAATAAGAGAGGTGAACTCCTCATTAGATCATTCACTCACTTGTGGAAGAGTGTGCACTTGCCTGGGAGATCTGCTAAGGAGACAAAGAAGGAAGGAGCACATCTTGTATTTTGGTTGATCATCTTATTGAGGAAAGCTTTGCTGGGTTTTCTACCCCATGAGGGTTTCTCAGGGTATATTGTGTGTCTATCTTGTGATTGTGTTTCTTTCAGTGATCTTGCTTGTCTATTTGGTTTAAACTTAACACCTTTAAGGGCGGTTTTTGACGAGATTGGAACCGCCCCCAAAAGTGACTTTTGGGGGCGGTTTGTGACCCCCCTCGTAGAGGTCTACAGAGGCGGTTTTAAACCCCCCTCATAGACCCTTCATAGAGACCTATGGGGGCGGTTTTGAACCCCCTTCATAGAGACCTATGAGGGTAGTTGTGAACCCCCCTCATACAAACCTACAGGGGCGGTTTGGAACCCCCCTTGTAGAGGACTATAGAAGCGGTTTCAAACCCCCCTCGTAGAGGTCTATAGGGGCAGTTGTGAACCCCCCTCATATAGTCCTATAGGGATGTTTGGAACCACCCTTGTAGAGGTCTATAGGGGCAGTTTAGAACTCGCCTCGTAGAGGCTTATAGGGGTGGTTTTGAACCCCCCTTTGTTGAGGCCTATAGAGGCAGTTTGAAACCCCCCTTGTAGAGCCCTATAGGGGCAGTTTGGAACCCCCCTCGTAGATTCCTATAGGGGCGGTTTGGAACCCCCCTCGTAGGTATCTACAAGGGTGGTTCTAAACCCCCCTTGTTGTAACATACAAGGGCAATTTCAAACCCCCCTCGTAGTGACATATAAAGGCGGTTTAGAACCCCCCTTGTAGTAACATACAAGGACGGTTTGAAACCCCCTCTATAGCCATAATAAATCATAATAAAATATATTTGATTAAAAATACCAATATTGCAATATCAATAGGGCATGGAGGAATCGAACCACCAACCTCCTGCTTGTAAGGCAGGCACTCTTCCATTGAGCTAGAACCCTTTCAGATTTGGGGAATTCCAAGTTAGTCAAGAATGTAATAAGTGCTAAAAGCTACCATGCTGCAACAAAAGAAAAAGAGAACTCACCCATAATAACTACTTTGGTTTGCATAAAGTAAAGATAAATTGTACCATAAAGGATGACGATGGAGGCATTCTCAAACCCCATACACCAGCAATAGTAGGCACATTGATAGTTTGGGAAGGTAGATTCTCATTAATCATAGGTCTTGGATGCTAATAATATGTTAAAAAAGCACATGTGATGAAGGTGTTGGTTGAGGCTGTTGAGAATAGGATGCAGAAGGAAACTATGATGAAGTTGTTGATAGAGGCTGCTGAGGATAAGGTGTAAAAAACACTTTTGATAAAGAAGCTAGTGGAGGCTATTGAGGTAAGGGCACATAAATCACTTGTGAAGAAGGAGGTTGTGGTTGTTTCCCTTCAAGAAGAGGAAACAGATGAACTTGTGGAGTATAATGTGCAAGTTGTGGTTGAACTGATGGAGACATGCCCAGGGTTGTCTGTAGTGTACCTTTCCTATTGGAACAAATTTCTAGGTGAATTTGTTGGCTTGCTGGTGGCATATATTTATGCCCTATAGGACTTGGGATAATCTTCTTGTAAAAAACAACATTCAAATAGAAAATAAATCACAAGAAAGAAGAAAATTCAATTCAGTTAGTAAACAAAACACAAAGTGAAACAAATCCTCAAAGCACTTTTAAGCAACTGTAGAAGTAAGACCAAACAAACATTCATTGTTCTGTTTTGTCTTATTGTTTACATTCTGAAAAACTTGATACATCCAAGAACTTGAGCCAGTCCCATAGCTACCCTGTAAAAGCATTGGTGTAAATCATACTTAAAAGAACACATTTACAGGAGCACCATGTCGTATACCTAACAACAATATATTTATTAGGCATTAAACTCTGTAAATGAACTATTTTGTATGCAAGCTTGTGAATTTAAAATGCCACTTTAATGTAATAAGGGCATTATCACTTTCTTTGTAACTTAAGCTCTAAGCTATGGTTTCAACCTATTTTTGGTATCAAATTATAAATAGGGTTTCCCCCTCTCATTTGTATCTCTTATCATTTCAATTATACAATCAACGAGTTTCATTGGAGAAGTCTTCCTCCATAGAATCTGGATTAGGTGCTATCCACCCCTTGGTGTGCAGGTGCCCCCAAATTTTGATGTTATGCTGTTATTTTCCTTCATTTCATCTAAACAAAATAAAACAAAAGGCTTGGGGGTGCATTTGAGTTTTACAGCTATCATAGCTACACCAAATCGTGTCTTCGTGAGTCTAGCAGTAACCCATTTATTATTCAGTTAATTCATGCATGCCCACATAATTATCAGACATTAAACACTGTGAATAACGCATTCTCAATGGATGACCAAGGAATGTTTTTTCAAACCATCCACCAAATACATTTGTACACATCTGTGGTTTGAGGGAATTGAACTATTAACAATTTAACATCTCCAAGTGTCACTCCATCTCTAGAGCAAATTTGAAGTCTTTCTAGACTTTACAAATAACCCCATCTATTCACCAACAAATCCATGCATACAATAATTCTTATCCTACTATTAAGAGAACGTGCTCTCATAGTTGTCAACAGGTGTAAAGCAGGATTGTTGTTATTCCTTGAACCAGGGATCAAATCCCCGGACATGTTCGCCCCTACTGGGCCAACATGCCTCCATAATTGACGTGAAGGTTTGAGATGCACTCACTTCATTGTAATAAATTCTCATATTGGGAAAAATTGCCTGCTTGCTTGCCTTGACTGGAAGCATCCATAAAAAAAAATGCTCATAGGGTATTCAAGACCTTTTTCTAGAAGTGTCAAAATATTTTGGGCTTGCAATGTGCCTCCAAGGGAATCAAACTATCAATAACTGTAAGCAAGACTCCATAATGTTTAGTTCAGAATGAGATTTTTTTTCTGTAGTTTATGATTGAGCCATCTATTCTTCAATTGATTCATGCATAACCAAAGAATTATGCAATGATGCATTTATTCAACTCTCATAGGGCATTCATGAACTTCTTATAGATTAATTCAATAATATAAGAAAAGGTATGAGTTTCTGTTCACACCTCAACATGTCCATGTTTGGACAAGGGCTCTTTTTACACATTGGATGTAAATTTTTAAAATACATACTTATTAATAACTTTTATATGTATTTTGACTTTAGGTCACATATAAATTCCAAATATGGTTTTGGCTTGTAGTGGGCATTTTCTGCCCCACCAAAACGTGAAAGAATATAAATATAATGTAAAGGGAATGTGGACAGTGGAACTATGGAATGGATGGAAGAAGAACTATCTTTGCTCCTCTTTTGTAACAACCTTATGGCAGCTGAACTGTCAGGTCAATCAACTACTATGCATACTTGTTAGAGATATTTGGCATTTGAGAATAGTGAAGGGAAAATCTTAGCAAGGCCTGAGAAAAAGAAGAGGAGAAAACATAGGAGGATGTGCCCTCTGGATGCAGCTCTCCTATCCATCTATCTGCTATAAATATTTAATGATTGTAGACATTTGCTCCACTTTCTCTGAATAAACAGAATGTTTTTTTGTTTTCCAATCTGAATGTTCTTTTGTAGTCTCTCTTTTGTACATTTTATTCCATGATATGAGCCAGATGTTGAACAATTAATGCCATTATGCTTAGAAAGATACATAGTTTTCTACTTCATAAGAAATGAGCTTATTACAGTGTGTGAAGGCTTGAAAATGCATTTATGAGATTATGGGATGCCTAGATGCCTCCATCATTAGTAACACATAAAACGATGTGTTACTGATGCGATAATTATGCGGAAGCCAGATGCTACATATTATGCCTCTGCAATGCATTCAAACCAATTTGTTGTCTTGAGTCAATTACAATTTCCATACAAAGCACAACATTTTATATCAGACAATAGTCTTCTATGAGGAGATATATCATGGGATAGAATTCCTTAAGCATATAAGGTGCTGCTGGGTATAATGATCACAGCACAAATTCCCATTCAGCCATTGGTGCAGTACTTGAATGTTGGCGATCCAATTCAACTTGCTTACCACTTGTCTTTTGAAAATTGGATTTGACTTCGGGTTGACAAAAGAGCTCAACTAATTTGATCAAAGACTGTGTGAGGTGGGAAAGCTTATTACTATCATGCATGTGCCCAAGTAATATGTCTGAGTTGCTTACCACTTGTCTTTTAAAAATTGGATTTGACTTCGAGTAAACAATGGAGCTCAGTTATATTGATCAAAGACTGTATGAGGTGGGAAAGCTTATTACTATCATGCCTGTGCCCAAGGAATAATCTGAGTTGACCTTGATTACTATTAAAGGATATGTATAATAACAAAATATAGAAAACAAACCATCATATATGCCTCAGTCAAGATATTATGGGACTCAACTCGCAGCATGATCACTTCCATCATTGCATAGGAATCTAGTTGATGGATCAGAGGTACTGCTGAAGGTTCATATTAAGCCAACCACTATCACACGCCACACTCAATGAAGGTTGGATAAGAGGTATTTCACAAGAGGAGTTTCGTGTATTGAAATCATCCAGACAAGCTTCGAGAGATTCCTTTGATTTCATAATCTTCACAAGGTGTCACAGAGTTCAACTATATTGATCAAGGGCTGTATAAAGTGGAAAATATTATTACTCAGAAATGTTATTACTCTCATGCCTTGAGGCTATTCCCAAGCAATATATCTGAGTTGACACTGTTAAAGGGTATGTATGATACAAAGTATCCATAAACAGACCATCATATGCCTTATTCAAGATATTTATGGGATTCAAACGGTAATGCAATCACCTGTATCATTACATATGAATCCAGTTGATGGATCAACAAAATTGCTTAAGGTACATATTAAGTCCAACCAAAATCGCATGCCATGCTCAGCAAAGGTTGGATAATAAGTATGTTACAAGAGGAGATTCGTGTATTGAAATCATCAAGACAATCTTTGAGAGATTTCTTTGATTTCATAAATTCAAAAGGTATCCTTTATGTTATCTATATAGGGAACATCCCACAAAGTTTCAGGCTATGTTGCGACCTCTAAATAGAGTAGAAACCTCATGAAGACAATCCTGAGTTTCGACTACTATTGTATTCACATTCAAGTGCATTGAGCTTGGTCACAAAAAAATCTAAATATATGCCAGCAATAATTTAAATGTTAAAGGCCTTTAGGATGGGATTCTATCTTTCCATTTTAGAGACAAATGTTCCAAGAAGCAGATGATGTAATTGGGTTGTGTGCTGAGCCAATTCAAACCCTCAACAAATAGATGAACTATTTTGGATAGTGGCACCAGCTCTTCTCATTGACTTGAATGCATACCTAAATTGCAATATGGCAAACTAGGCATTACATGTGGTAGCTCCGCAGATTGGGCACACAGTGTGCAGGACTCCATCAGTCATGTGTGATTGGCCCACTATACTCCTTGTGGATCTTCTTAGTGGAAGCATGTCAAGGAAGTAATTGTTTTATTAGTCTTCTTGACATTCGAATGTTGAGGGGTGAATATATATTTACATCCTTAACACCTAAACAAACTTGAAGGATGTTGGGCGGTGTTATCACACCAACTAGCATATTGAGATTAAAGCCCTAGCATTAATGATAGCTTATGGACAGCCAAGATGGAGGCCAATGTCACTACACCTAACCCTCTTCTGCTCTTTAGGCTAGCTCTTCTCTAGCTCAAGGGAGAAGTCCCTGGGCTAAGATCACTAAAGCTTGCATGCAGGTTGAAGGTGAAATAAAGAGATAACTTTAGCAAAATGGTTTATGCTAGGTAATTAAAAAGAAGGATGAATGGATTGGATAATTGTGTCTTATCCATTGGGAAAAGGGGCCAACAAAGGTCATAATGAAGAATAAAAGAAATAATTAGGAGGATTAGGATAGTAGAGCACATACCCTAATCACTTCTAATGGCTTTACTTATTTCAGAAATCTTGCAAAGGGAAACTACTAGAATAGATACTTTCAAGTGATTTTAATAGGATAATTATTAGAGATGAGAGACGTACTACACAATCACTTCCAATCAATGAACAACTATAATTAGGCTCAATGGGATTTCTCCCCAAATCCAAACATCATTACAAATGAGGATATGAGCTCAACTTCCTTTACAATAGAATGGTAATAGATCTACCAAAACCCTAGAAATATCCTAAGGAGTAAACAAATAAAAAATCCTCCAACAAACCCTAACCAACTCTAACAATATCCATGAAATGAGGTGGTCAAAGCCACAAGTACAATATCCAAGACACCTATGGCCTAAGGAGGGTGCCTCCTCCAAATGAGGAATCAAATAGAAAGCACAGTCCATGTAAAGAGTTGCGCCTCCATGAGAGATGGAGTAAGGTCCAATGTCCACCTCAAAGCTCTTTCCAAGAGACGTAGTAGCCCCTAGATCCATATGCAATCACCTCAAATAATGCATTACTCCCTCAATACATGCTCTGCAATTCACATATGCATGAAGAATGATGAAGAGTCCACAAAGTTAGCCTTCCAAGAGAAAAAGTCTAATAAGCATTCATAACCCCTAGATCTAGGGTTTGACCACCTATATCTCCTCAAAACAAACCAAGCTCCATTGTGAATGCAATAAAACAACTACAAAGTGGACCATATGTGGAATAGATATCCTCCAAGGTGGAGCGCTCAAACAACTAAGGCATAGTCCATGTCCTAACCAACCTCCAAGTGAAGCGCTACCATGAGAATAGGTAGGATCCAACCATAATAATTGTGCAATGAGCTTACTTGACAAAATGTTGTCCATGCAGCAACCAAAAAATCAACCTCCACAACTATCTCATCAATGCATACAAGATAGATCCATGAAATAAGGAGTGCATCGATCTTAAGAGTCCACAATAGATTATCAAGACAATAAGGAAAGGGATGGCCCCTTCTCCTATAACATCCCTCTTCATGTCAATATACATGTATGCATTTCAAATAAGCAAAATTATTGTCATTCTCATGCAAGCTAGAATCTAGAAAATCATCAAAGAGTGAAAAAATGGATTAGGAATTGTTGTTTCTATCCTTATCAAGAAAAACAAAAGTTGGCATCGTTTGAAGTTTGAAGTTTGAACATCCCATGTTGCACTCAGTTTTTTGGACAAGATATTAAGCCCCAATCTTAAATCATATAAGGAGAAAAAATATCAAATCCATTCTCATTTCAAATGTTCTGTTTTTCTTTTTCTTTTTCTTGTTTTGCATTTGCGTGTGGTTCTTCAAGGAGAACATCACTAGTCACAAATAGGCAATGAGATACTTCATAGGATTTTAGTTGTAACTATAAGCAGGTGTAGGGGTTGAGTGGTTGTGAATATAGAACAATAGGATCAGGATTGATCTTAAGTCACACTCAATTGATGGAATGTATCACCAAGTAAATTTTAGATCAGTTTCCTTCATAGGGATCTCCAAGGGCCTCCTATAGGACAGCTAAGATCGTGGTAAGCAATAAACCACAAGCTGATATGGGAGGGTTGGGCTAGCATCTTCATAACAAAGTTATGAACTTGATCATGCCAAGCAACATGAATGGATAGTGGACATTTTCTTCAAATAACAACAATAGTTGTTATACTTCCTAAAGCTAATACTATTGTGAAATCCATCTAGTTATATTTCCATTGACAACGGAGAAATTACAGTTATAGAAGCAAAAGTACACGACTGCTCACACATTCCACATTCATCTCAAGATATTCTTTTCCTTACTCCTTGCCTTTCCCAGAGAGATTTTACAACATTATGCTATACGTGAGAGCTCCCAAAACATTGAATTCTAACCTCTAAAAAACATCAGTTACATGTTTCAGAATTTATTTCCTATCTTTCTAATTGAAAGGATTCAGATTGGAAACATAATGGATTTTGAAATCTATATAGAACTCCAAAAACTAGATAAACAAAACAAAGTCATAAATTGTTTATACAATTTTTTCAATTTGCTCAAAGAGAAATTGATACCAAATTACCAATACCATTAATGCCAAAACTATTTCATGACTCAAATAAGATCTTGTAAAAAAAACAAAGATTAATATCAATGTGTTATACAAAAAATGGAAGAACTGAGGCTTTTGCATGTTAAAATTGCAGCACACAGAGAGTCCAAGTCCAATCATGAGGAGGATTTTCCTGCACCCTGGCCAGGGAAAGGTTCTCAAAGGCACAATCAACAATTCTCATCTTATAATGTTTACATGGCTGAAGACCTCACACGAATGCACCTAGATTCTTGGACCGGAGACAAACTGGGATTTGAAAACAAAGTCCACAAATATTTGTGAAAATGTGAAATGCCAGACCCTTTCTTTATGAAGTGAGGTTCCACATTCTTACCCAAAGCACCATGCATGCAATCTACACAACACTGTCAAGCATCCTTCTATATCGGTTTGGAAATTTAGTGTACAAATTTCATGCCAACCTCTGAAAACTAAAATAGAGAAGGTACCAAGGATCTTAATTCACACCAGGGATCTTAATTCATAGTTGCTAGTATCCATGCACCAACCCACAGTCTCAGGATTAGAGATACGAGGATCTGAACTCAAGGATCTGACATTAACCATTGTCAATTTCACCACCATAACCAAGAGGACATCAAAATTTCTTGTGTTTTCATAAATCAATTTGGCCATGAATTCCAAGTGTCACCTATAGGTAGATATGGCATCTCCTGGAACTCTTCATCCAGAGTACTCTGTGTATGACCCACAAAACACCCACATTGCATGCAGAATTAGAATCTCTTACACTATTTCAGAGCAGCTACAAAGACCATACAAAGATCATACAAAGAAACCAATATCCAATCGAACAAACAGTTGATAGAAAAGACAATCTACAGGAATTTGTGTATGGATTTAACTGTGCATATGAATAAATCCTAGCAATTGTTGCAAAGTATTCACAAATAATAGGATCATAGCATAGAAGGCCAGCCATCCTCAAAGGCTTTAGTTGGTAGTCTTACTGCCTTCTAATTGTTGTCTATTACCTCTGAATAGTCATTCATTCACCCCTCCGGGCCTCCCCTATTCAATTTTTCCTTGAGTGCATGCAAGAATGAGGAGTGTGGGAGGAGTCTTTCCTACATTCTTATCTTGGTTCCTCAAAGTTAGGAGGTGGTTACTTCTAAACACGAGTTAGGCTCTTTGTACTAAAATTACAAAGTCTCAACTCACATTCCCTTCTCATTGCTTTCTAGCTTCTTAGATCGAGGCTTAACATAGAATAAGAGTAATAAAGAAATAAAAAGAAAGAGGATTATGAGTTAGGTTAGGAATCATCACAAGCCATATGAAATCCCTCCATTGGAACCCCTTATGCTTCTTCACTAATTAACTCATAGCCCATCAGTGTCCTCCCCCGGTCAACCTTGACACGTTTCTTAAGTTGTTTGTTAAAAAATAATCATGTTATAAGTTTTATTTTTCAAAAATCACCATGGTATGTTTATCTCATGCCCTAATACAACATAGTAATTAAAACTCATTTACAACATATACAAAAATCCAAAAATTAGAGTTTCTGTAACGTCATTATTGGGGGTATTACATCTCCAATCAATAAAACCACTCCACACATACCAAGAAAGAGCCATCAAGGAGAGCACTTCATCAATAGGGATAGGTGAGAGTACCAAGGTGCCCTCCATAGTTTTAGGAAAAACAATGCTCCAATAGATAAGGCCACCGTGACATCCAATCAAGGGCTAGAAAATGGAGCACTCTAGCCCAAGCCAACCCTAATTCACTCATAAGTGCAAACCACATCCAAAACAAAGGGAGCATTTATCCAAAAATGATGAATAAGCATGCTAAGAGATCAACCAAAAGCCAAAGGAGCAAGGGCGCTCTCATAGAAGAGTCTCCAAATACCATAAGAATAAATGGCTCAAAAAATAGAATTGGATGCTCAGAGAGAAACTGCCAGGCCACCAAAAACTTCAGAAAACAACTCACAAACTAGAATTCATTGCTCAGAAAGAATGCCCAAGTATTCCACTTCCAACTCCCTAGGGAAAAAGAAAGTGCATCCACCACCATGAGATAGCCATTGAGACCAGCTTTCCATCCATCTCTAATAATCCTTCAGATGACCTAGGGCATTAAAGATCTAGGGCACCCAAGTCAGACCATCAAAACTGTAAAATTGACCTCAAAACTAGCAAGAAAGCAAGGCACATGAGGTGAGATCACTCCAAGAACTTTGTGTCATAATGGATATCATCAAGAAAAGGTGCCAAGATATCTGCCAATGAGCCCAAATCATCTAGGAGGCTCTCACAAGGCTCCCACAAGCCATCAAACTCATCATCAACCATGGAGGACCATCAACACTATCCAAGGCACCAACATGGAAGAAAAAGAACCAATATAGGGCTATTCATAGCGTCATCAACATGTAACCCCTGCTGTTGTGATGAAAATCACAAGCGAAAAATCTGCATACGATATATGGGGTAATAGGAGGTAATTGTGTAATTAGTATCCTCACATTCAGATGGTTGATCTTGATAGATGCTGGAACGTGATGTGTATTCGCATCCCCAGCATTTGTTTGATTAATCTTGGGGGTCCACCAGCTGGATCATGGTGATGCAACAGACAGCAAGCCTCTTCCCAGCATTTTGAATGATTTTGTTTTAGGTTTTGAGGTATTGATGGAAATGCCATCTTGCCCACCAACAATTTCCTGACCATATGATAACCATACAAAACTGAACAATAGCGGAAAAAAGCTATTTCTGATTGATGTTGTGAACAGGAAAACGGGGAAAAAATACAACATGGACACAATATCAAAGGTGCACATGTAACAGAATGCATTCTCTGTGGAACTACAAAGTAGCTCGAACCTTCTGGGATTGGATTTCTGAAGAGAATAACTTATTGTTTGTTTCCCCCTCCAGAAATGGGACATTTTCAAAGTCAGATAGATGGTCAAACAGGCAAGTAGAAACATTTGAGACACCATACAATTGACTGGGCCTATCCTTCTTATGAAAACGACAATGCAAACTTAATTTTTATGAAGAATCCACTCCACTATTCCACATGGGTGAATTCACAGCATGCAAATTCTATGTTATCAGAAAAGGGAAACAGGAACATAATAAGAAATGGGGCTACAGGCTTTTGAGGGATAAAAAACCTGAACCCAACCCTGCTCCCAGCAACATATTATGTATATAAAATCGATTAGTAATGCACTAATGTAATATCAAGATAGGAATAGGTACCAGGTATCCTGGTAAAGTTTCCGGTAACATAGTTCAAATCTGATTTAAGCATACAGTTTTGACTAGGATAGCATTATTCAGAAAAGATATTGACTCTCTTGCAATTGGTGCCAAAGTAGACATGTGACCACTCCTTGCTAATTCGGGAAAGGATATTCCTCATCATGCCTTGGCCCGCTGATGACTTTTCTAATGTGCACTAATGGAATATAAAAATATAAAATGGATTTTTCTCAAAAACACACAGGTAATAGAACACCCACTCCATATTTCAATAAAAAGTCGAAACCATGAATATGCTAAATAATAATTTACCCAAAGAACAACAATAACAATTCAATTAGGGAAAATAAAACAAATAAAGGAAAAAGCACCCACCTTCTTTTTCTTAACAGGCTTCAATATCTTGATAATGCACCGCTCGTTGTTCACGGTATTGATTCCTTCGAACACCTCGCTGTATTTCCCTCTTCCCACCTTACGGACCACCTCATACTCTTCCTGATAACTGCATATACCCAATAAACCCCCCCAAAAAACACAAATCAAAGGATATACATATTACATAAACCTCCAATCAAAAAGTTAAATATACATCTAAAAACCCATCCTCGAACCCAACAAAAATGAAAAAAAATTACCCCCATTGCACTGCGAGCGACTCGTAATCCCAATATTCTTTGGGGCGAAGCACGTTGATATCAGCATATACGCGGGCCTTGGACATGACACCAGGCCTCCTGATCGCTTTACCTATTCTCTGCGCCAGATTAGATAATTCCTCTTCTCTGCATTAAAGACCACAGCACAAATCTACCTTTGGCGGATTCTCCCTTCTTACTCTGTTTCTTTTTCTGTTGGCGACAATCCGCTGTTTTCAATACAACGATTAGTGTGTTTAGACTAATTGATGTGTCTGAGTTTGAGTCCAAGGGTTACAACTATCACTATATATAGAGATGGATGTACGTGAGTCATGTGACCATGAGGCCCGTATTTTCATATGAAAGACCATGCCAACCATGTGTTGAGGGGCCCTTTGAGCCGAACTCGCATCCCTCTACGAACCATGTTAAAGATATCACAAGTTTCTTTTTGGGTCGAGGTTAGGATTAAGTGGTGTGATTAAGTGTTCTGCTCACGAAAGTTCAAGTTGGAATTTTTGTGAGGGTCTCATAACTTTTTAAAGGTTTTGTACAACATTGGTGATGGTCCACTCTGGTTGATTATGCATTATCCAACATTCAAATTAGTTCAAGCCTAGTTTAAGACACTATGGGGTGGGTTTTCTATTCTAGAAAAAATAAACCAATATAGATCTATCCTAAAGGTGGATCTATCGAGCACAAGAGGCATCCAATTTCTTAAGGTGTTATTTTTTTAATGACTTTTTATTTGGTTTTCGATATTTATTTTATATGCGGATATGGATTTGTTTAATTATTTTTTATTTGGTTTTCATTTTTTATTTTATGCGCCGACATAATAAAAAAAAAAAATAAATTATTTTTTATTTTTGGTACATAATGTGGTGTCGTTACATTGTTACATTACATTACACATCTCCCCTATACTGGGTTGGAGCGCACCGAGTTTTCTTTTGGGAAAGGATAATATCGTGCAACATTTGATAATGGTGATGGTATGGCAGGTATTCTTTTGGCGGTATGTAAGATTAGTATGGGAAAATAATCTAGGTAAAGTTGTATGACAAAAATCCATGAGGGATGTCATGTCTTAGATATGTGGCGCACTTGAAGTAGCGCTACTTACACATGTACGATACATGACAACAAAATAGCCTTCACTACCTCAACAAAATAACCTCCACGCAATGATATTTATCTTTACCTTTTTTCTCATAAAATGCTATAAAAAATTCTAATGAATGCCCTTTGGCATAGAGGGAGTTCATCATGAAACTTCTTACCACATATTAGTGGCAAAGATTGCTTTGCGATGATATAAAGTCCAAACATGCTATAATCCTTACATTGGAGAGCATTCAAAGTGATAGTGAGTCTTCTTTTAACATAATTGTTGATTGAATGTGACATTGATATAATTGTCCATCATTTTACTCTAAATGTTGAGTGTGTGTGTGGATACACAATAAAGTTGAATATACCATGATGTGATTTTAGAAATGCTTCTACAAGTGCATCATTTTGCAAACAATAAAGTTGGTATGTTGGAAATACTTCTACGATTATAAAGTATCTTCTTTTTTTCCATGAAATACATATATTGGGGAAACCCACTAGGTACTTCCTCTCATTTCGAGGATAGTACCCAGGGTAAACTAGATTCCTTAATACTTACTTCAATCCTTACAGCTCCTCCCTGGGCACTTGTACCTCTTGTTTCAACAGGCCATTCTCTAAGAGCAGGGTTTCTATTTGAATTTGACCCTCTGCGACAACAGGTTCTTGTGGGTCGGCAGACTTTGGGATTGAAGTTGAGCTACCCCTTATTTCTTTCGTTTCAGGAAGTGATCGAGGTTTTAAGATTGAGATCTCAATGTATGCATCAGTTTCCTGTGCTGCCTCTGCTGCAATAGTAGCTCGGGCCTTGCTCTCTTTTATGGACTGGGCAACTGTTTCTGGGTACGCGACCTCTTCTTCTTTATCCACGGTGTAGGGGGATTGAAACCTCTGGGAGTATTTCGACTTCCTCTAAGGCAGATATGCAATAAATTAAGAACATGGAAGACAACTTGGAGAATCTCCTGGGTGCTAAAAAATAGATGTGGACTTTGAAATTTCCCATTAATATGTCATGGAATTGGAACTGTAAAAGGTAGGAACCATAAGGAATGTATATGGAATTTTTAGCAAGGTTGTGAACAAGTCAAAGCCTTGCATCTAGAGATATGTAGATCCACAATGAATAACCCCACGCAAGACACAGAAATATTACAAAACATATCATGCCTTGCATGTAGAGATATGTAGATCCACAATGAAAACCCCCATAGAAGACACACAAATATTACAAAACATACCATGCCATATAGGATATAAGGATGTTTTTCAAAAATCATAACTATGTGATGAAGACTAGAAAGCAATTGGGTTCGTATGAAAGTTGTTGGATGCAACCTACTAATCATTTGACCAAACCAACTCACTCTTTCATTTTCATTGAAATAGATAACCATTTGAATGCATGAAGCCTACAAAGCAAATGGGGTCATAATGATTGTTGATAAATGCAACCTACTAATCATTCAACCAAATCCATTTTGACACAATCTCCATCAGAATATTGTGTAGTATTTATAAGCAGGAAACCATACAAAATCTAAATCATAGAACTAGGAAGCAAAGTTGAGGTGCAAAAGAAGCCATCCAGCATTGTACTATGCCAAAATATCAGTTCTCGGGGCATGCAACAGCTTCCAAAATAACTAAACATGTTATCAATTTGCAGGTTTAGGGAATAGGTCCCATCCCACTCTTTGGTCCATATACATCTTTCATCTCTAGGTGCATCTTCAACTCATGCTGAAAAACTAAGGTGGAAGAGGTGTTTCATGTTCCTATCTCCCAAGGCTAATAAATTATATGGAATTTTTAAGCCAAGAAAAATAATAAGTTTAATAAAAATGACAAGATATGCATCTGGCTTTCATAAATTAAATGTGTAGGTGTGGGACATGACAATTTGGACATGCAACAACTTTTGAAGGTAATAAGATCAATCCTACTATTTTTTTCTTTCGTAGTGTAAGGATATAATAAGGGTATATGAAGGTGTTAAATTCATTGATGAAAAATTGTATTTTTTTTTGTACTGGGAGAATTGGAAATGGGGTGGGGCTCACAGTACTCGCGTGACAT
The DNA here is from genome assembly GCA_027924585.1 of Larix kaempferi. NCBI lineage: Eukaryota > Viridiplantae > Streptophyta > Pinopsida > Pinales > Pinaceae > Larix > Larix kaempferi. Next base: position 2,567,553 of record BSBM01000577.1, read on the forward strand.
GGGGTTGATTCCCATCCACTACAACTATACCCATAGGTACACCCACACAACCCACCAACATGGGACATATGTTATCCGAGATTTTAACCTTTGATGTCACAAGGAGTGCCTTAAGAATACACTATATCACTAGTCAGTCTACACCCCTGTGAGAAATGAAAAATTATAATTTAACCAAAGATTATATAATTGAATTCCAATTATGATAGTTTCAAAATGTCCAAATCATGTGACATTTAGACTATTTCCTTCTCTTTGTGTTGACATGCTCCCTCTATCTCGATTCTAGTAAGGGGCAGTGGTGAGGAACCTGGACTCACTCGATGGGTACAACCCCCCAGTGGTTTCTTTAGGGTTAAAGTCATGGTCTTATTCCCTATAATGTCATTACCAAGGCATTGGGACACCTACATAAGGCTCTTGCTTTCCTCCTTTGACTCTTGCCAAGGCCTTGAGATCGATCCCACTATGCAAAAACTCTTGATTGTTCCCATATCCAAATTTTATGCCAAATATCAACTTTAAAGGGTGTATGTTATGGTTCATGGCCTTTGTCATTGCCAATTACCTCAATAATATTATGTTAAGGTATACTTCTTTCAATTCCTTCCTCAGCCATTTTCTTATAAGACCCATCCCTAGTGTGGTAGGTTAAGAGTTTATTCATGGCCCTTGAGTTTCAAAGGCTACATTTTAGGATTAAGGCTAATGTTTCATCACTCTATCTTGGTTTATCCCTCAATACTTACACATAGTTCTCAAAATACCATAATGGTTCCAATATGCTCTATTGAAGGTGAAGGATCCCCTTGAGAGGCCATTTGTGTTTGCTCAAGGCATTGTTATTAGTATTGGAAGCACAAAATAGCCCTTGTGAACAATAACTTGTGCTAAAAAAATCATAATGGTATCCAGTATATCACCATTTTGAGGTCAAATATCCCCTTGAGAGGTCACGTGTTTTAGCTCAAGGAATCAATATTCTTGGGACTATATTCCATGGGTCGAGCATCAATCCATCTTTTGGAAGGGGCTAATCCTAAGTATGCCCACTTTGGAGCATTTTTATGAAGCCAACATAACCTTGAAAGGGGGATTTTGGGACATCCCCTTGTGATCACTAGTTATTATAATGAAGCATCCCCTCTTTAAAGGCCTTTTTTTTATATCTAGTTGACATTGAAAAAGTGGCTTTCACCACTATTTATGCTTATTTTGAGGTTAATCTAACTTTGGTGATGGATTAATAAAGATTTTTTATGGGCGTGGTTTGATTACTTTGAAGAAACCTTGGATTGATTGCTAAGTGGACAACATTGGAAAACAACAAGCAAATCAACATTGCAATGAAACACACTTTTAAGTTAAGGATTTGGTATTTGAAAGGCTAGAACCATGAAAATAGATGTCCTTCAAGCAACAAAAGGACACTGCAAACTTGTGACACCATATAAATTTCTAGTCCATAACATTTTCCTCGAGGGATTAGGGCCCACGCATGAGGCCCTAGTCCATAACATCATCCGCATGTGGGGAATATTTGGCATACATGCAAAATATGGCCATTTCAATCTCTACGAGACCAAGAATGGATATCATTACTTAGTCCATATTATCAAGTCAAAATATAACGTCTAAGGGTAAGGGGATCATGGTTCATGTGTGATTCCCTAGACCACCACAAAGGCCCTATATACAACATAGGGACTATTTAGACAATGAGTAAGATATGTTTTCCATTTTGAGGTTTGACACACCAAGTAGGGCTATCAGTCCCTAAGCCATGGTTGAGTCAATTTCTTGCGATCCATGATCAAGGAAACAACATCATGCAAATGAAACGACGAGACACTGCCACCCTCACTGAAGCCAATCACATGGGTCGTAGTCGTCTCCCACCCCACATCTTAGTGGGATCCAAACTCCTACACCCACTTACTGAGGTAGCCGCATTGTGTGCATGGAATGGCGAGGCACCACCGCCAACAACAAATATGGACACATGGGTCATGCAACTATCCCCAAACCCACAAAGGGGTATCGTCCGATATTCGCTTGTCAATGATCCTACCGTAGATTCACCTATGGTAACCTTGTTATGACTTCTCCTTCCTCTAAATTGTAAGGTTCAATAAACTTCTCATGACGTTGAAGGAAGTGAGCCACCTTCATTGACATGATCCAACCAATTCACCAAATAATTCAATTGGTAGGAGAAATGAGCAGTGTGTACAAAGGGTAGGGACATAATCAACATGAGCTGATGACACATGCTTACTAGGAATTCTTGTTGAATACCAATAATTTCAATGGTCTAAGAATATTTCCCAATCCTCTCAAACCAGGGAGAAAAACCCATTGGTTGCATCAGTGTAGCACGTGTGCAAGCCATAACATATAAGGGCATCATGGACCTATTATTGTCTCAAACTTCCATGGCCTAAATGGCCATCATCCCTCTAAGAATCTATCCATGAAGGGTAACCTTCGCGTATCTAGTTATCAAGTTAGTCTCGTTCATTATTGGAATTAATCGACTTGATTATGTCTTAAATAATATGGTTCCTAAACATACTAGTGGAACTTCATCTAAAGGGGAATTGCTATAGATATTAAACCTAAGAGGCTTGAGTCATGTGTTGACTCAAAGTCCAACTAAGTAATTTTCATTACTTGAGGAAAATGATACCCTCATGCCACTGATAAAACTGAAGAAACAAAGCAAAGAATTGAAGACACAATAGGTAAACATCATTTTGATGGAAGTTATTATGTTTATCGAAATGGAAGGAATTTACTTATTAACAGAAGTGAGAAAGAAACTAATAAAAGTATAGTGTCTAATGAACAAAGTGTCGGCCCCAGAGTGCGATCGATGAAGGATAACAAGTGCTCATAGAACCAGTCTGTCCAAATCGTGCGGGATTGAACCAATTTCTTAAAAAAACTCACAAAATGGAGTGGCGGGAACCAGTATTCCAAATGGCGCGAGATTCCTAAAAATGATTTTGATTTTGATTTCATTCCCATGATGAAAACATTAATTAGACATTTAGTACAAAGCTAGGCACATCACATATTAAAATACATTTATATGGATTCGCAAGAAAGCTACTAAATTCAATCAATTATTAAATACATTGTTTAAGTAAATAATTATGATTCCACTTTAGAACTGAGCGGAGCGATGGAGGATGCGCCCACTACAGAAGCTTTTTGGGTCTCTTCAGGGTTTTTCTGTTGTTTTAGAAGTGCATGAAGACTTTCTCCATTTAGCTGTGTATATGTGGAAGAATGGAGTATTTGTTAGACATGGAATGGGAGGCGGAGACTTGATTCACCCTTCACAAAAAGGGGAAAACAATGAGCAGAAAGGGTGATGGAATGAAAATTACTAGCATGTTGAAATTGGCAGGAAAATTTTCATTTTTGGTGTTACAGATCTAAAATTACCAACATATCCCACTTGTAGTTGAATTAGATTCACTCTTTAGAGATTATGTGATGTCACAAGGCCTTAATCATCACTCAAGAGCAACATAGGGAATTGTTACATATAGGCTAGATATTCCATATGTAGGTCATATGTAGTACTAGTCTAGGTTAACATGCATGGACCATCAGCCCCATAGCAAATTAATATGGTATTAGGCCCTATAATTAGTTTATAGGCCATGGTATAGGCCACGAGAACCATCGTCAGTGTTACAGATATTGAAATGGCCACAATATCTTGCTTGTAAGGTAAAGTAATTATGTGTAGGTCCCTACACATGGACCATGAATCATATAGTAAATTTATTAAGCATGGACCATTATTTAGGTTATGAGAACCACTATTGGTTTACATAACCTATAAATATTAAACCATGGTTGGTTTATTGGTTTACATAACAATGGACAAACCAACAACAACAATGACATCAACGATGGTGACAATGATGATCATGGCGATCTCACATGTAGGCTAGAGATTCTTATGTGGTAATCTAGGTTAACATGCATGGACCATCAACCCCATGGAAAATTAGTATGGCATTAAACCCTAAATTTAGTTCACATGCCATAATCCAGGCCACGAGAACCATCCTTTGTGTTACAAATATTGAAATGGCCACCATAAATAATGCCACTAATTAGACACTAACCTAACACAACCAACCCATGTAAATGACTCATGCACTTGGCACACTTAATCCATGCAAGGAATTCATTCACCTAGGAAGCGTCAACCTCTAACCCCCTCACCTTGTACCTAACCTTAACATCTAGCCCCAAACCGAATAACATGATAACTTATAAACCACTTAACCACTAGTACCAACAAAACCAGAACCCCTTTCCCACTAACCTACTGATCCCTTAGGTGCCTCGCTTCTAATCCAAAAAATCCCCAAAGCCTACCACATTATGAAATTGTAGAAAATATCCCCTTAATCCAGTTTCCCTCTAACCCTAACCCACTACCCCCTAACCCAATCACTAACATGCCTACTGCACCAAATCAACACACTAACACAATAAACTTTGACCTTGGGTTATTTATAACCAAGGTTTTAGATCAAAGACCTTGACATCATGAGTTTTAAGGGGGGTTCCAAAAAAACCGCCTCCAAAAGTTCAATTCTCGTGACTTTTAGTGGGGGTTTTGACAAACCGCCCCCACAAGTTTTGAGAGTTGGGATTTTAGGGGGGATTTTCAAACAACCGCCTCCAAAAGTTCAAGTCTCATGACTTTTAAGGGGGGTTCCAAACAAACCGCCTCCCAAAGTTCAATTCTCATGAATTTTAGGGGGGGTTTTGACAAACCGCCACCAAAAGTGATGAGAATTGGGCTTTTAGGGGGGGTTTTCAAACAACCGCCTCCAAACGTTCAATTCTCGTGACTTTTAAGGGGGGTTCCAAACAAACTGCCTCCCAAAGTTCGTTTCTCATGACTTTTAGGGGGGGTTTTGACAAACTTACCCCAAAAGTTATGAGAATTGGGCTTTTAGGGGGGGTTTTCAAACAACCACCTCCAAAAGTTCAATTCTCATGACTTTTAAGGGGGGTTCCAAAAAAAACCGCCTCCAAAAGTTCAATTCTCATGACTTTTAGGGGGGGTTTTGACAAACTGCCCCCAAAAGTTATAAGAATTGGGCTTTTAGGGGGGGTTTTCCAAAAACTGCCCCCAAAAGTCAAATTTCATGAATTTTGGGGGCGGATTTAAAAAAATCGCCCCCAAAAGTCCAATTTCCATGATTTTTAGGGGCGGTTTTAAAAGACCACCTCCAAAGGTCTAAAAAAACTTTTAGGGGGAAAATCGCCCCCAAAAGTCCAATTTCCATGACTTTTAGGGGCGGTTTTAAAAGACCGCCTCCAAAGGTCTGAAATTTTTTTTAGGGGGGTTTTACCAAGACCCCCGCAAGACAAAACCACCCCTAAAGGGCTATTTTGTTGTAGTGTGGAAGTTACAAATACATTTGCTCAGTCCATATCGCATCAATTGCATAACTTCAGCAGGTGCAATACAGTTGCAGCAGTTAGATGGGGCGATAATCCCCAAGTTGGTAAACGGTAGAAGGTTGAATCCCTACAGGACGGGCTTGGAGCAGTGCGATGCTTGAGTCACATCGGGAAAAAAAAAGAGAGTGCAAAATGCTAGGTGGTAGGATGGCGCACTAGCAGGAACAGACTGCGTAAGTGGATGTGAGTATATTGCGGTTTGGGAGCAGGTCTGTGACAGTTGCAATTGAGTTGTGACCCCGTCAAATCAACAATAAATGCAGGGAGTAAAGGCAGTTAATTAGCAGTGCGTGATGAAATGATGGGCAATAATGGCGGATCCAGACGTTGGATTGACCGAATCGACGATGAATTTGGGGTAATTAAGGCATGATTTGGTCATGATGAATGGTTTGATTTGGTAATGATGATTAAGGAACTGACTCGGCACTATATGTAACATCCCGAATTTCCATAAAAAATTAAAATTTTTAAAACAACATTAATTGTTAACATTTCAATTACGGAAGTAATAAATACTTATCATGGTAGCATTGAATAATAAAGTCATTAATGCATAAGACAATTTAATTACCGCGTCTCTTTAACTAATGACAATTAATGACAGTTACACATCATGCTTTATTTTAATATGCTAACAACATGAGTTTCTGCTTGTGTTAACTATACTTCGAATTCACATATAATTAAAATTCCTTGACAAGGTACTGACAGTTTGTTTCTTATTGATGATGAAAGGGGTCTTTTGACACCTGGGGCTTACTTAGCTGCAAACGCTAAAGTCATTTATCTTGACGTAGGTTTATAGGTAAGGGTAATTCTAGTAATTTGAAGTTATTTGAGATTTACGAGCATTTAGATAGAAGACAGTAATTTTAATTGAAGATTTAATCAGGTAAGATTTCTATTTTAAGATACCTTCTGTCGGGAATAGAATGACCTATTGAAAAGTCTATCATAAGATACTATTAGTGTTGGTCTAGAGTTGGGGCCATGAATATAATCAAACCTAATACAATTAGGTATAACATAATGCCTTTTTTATTCGAAACATAAACCATACAAAATAAGTAAAACTAGTATATAATTTTCACATTTATACAATATATAGAAATGTATTGAGATTAACATTGAAATGTTTGTAACAATGTTAGAATATCCAAATGATACAATGATCCACAATGGTAATACTAATATCAATACAATGATATTGGATTTCAATCGTGTACATAATGATATAGTTTTCTCGTAACTATTATTGAATAAATTCGTATGATGAACACAATTCTAACACTTATATTTAACCAGGTTTGAAACTATGCGATCTAATGTAATGATACGGGATTCGTCGTGATATGGTGTACAGGCTGGCCATCACCTTGAATTTAATAGCATTAACTCTATCCAAAGGTTTTACAGTCGTGGCATCACACCTGGCTTGTATCACGTGGCTTCATCTTGGTTTCTACACCCTCGCACAAGAGATGGATTAAGTCTTTATGTCCTAAACCCTAAAATCATTGTTGTGGTTGGTCTTTGTTGTGATGGCCGACCGGCTGCGGAAATAGAGGGTTAAAAGAGAGTGGCTGGGGTTTCGAAACTGAGACCTCTACAATGTTTTAAAGGTGTAATTTGGCCTTTGTAAATACAGAAGTAGCTTCAAAGGGATTGCTCAGGGCTTTCAACATGCTTTTCTTAGGGTAAGGAACTATGATAATGGTGCATGTCTTGGCGGTGGTACTGCACTTAACACACCAGTAAACGAATGCTCGTTCAGGGTTTTGCAAGTGTTTGATTTGAGCTTTCAAAGTTCTGACTTTTGTGTGGTTGAGAAGAAAATGTTAACCTGTATTTGCAAGGGTTTCCAACTTCGCCATTACCAATAAATATAGTCTGCAACTCAGTCGAATCTTGAAGGTAAGTTTTGGTGAGGCTTTGCCATAAATCACTTGTGTAAAATTTATCCATTCAACATTACGAATCTAACTGCATTTCTCATGAATACTGTGTAGGCTCTGTATGGATTAACAGTCTTGCTCATTGTGGAAAGAAGGACGCTGAGGACTCCATTGTCCTGGTAAGTCTCGGGTTCATCCATAACCTTGGACTCATCGGTAGTTGAAAAATCCTTGATCAGTAAAAAAAGATATGGTTAGGTTAGGTTGTAGACAGTAGTGTCGAGTTTTTGTACTGCCGAGGATTCAATGCCTTCGTTTATTTTGTGTGATGGCGACTTCACCAATACAGTTTTGTGAGTTTCAAGGATGGCTTGAAAGTCATAAGACTTGGAATAAAACTTGGTTTTGGTTGATGCAAACACTGTGATGTTTTGAAAGAATGGGTAAACGTGACTTGAACCTACTTCTGTAGAGTGATAAAAATGTTTTTGTAATATTGCATTCTATGTTGAAAATATGAGTCTTTGACAGAAATATTAGGACCCTAGCAACAAAGTTTGTTCTAAGTTTTGAAATTGTATTTTCGGTTATGTGGTTTCTACAAATAAAATTTCCTGCAAATGGAGAGTGTTTATAATACAAGACGAGAGTTGATAGTAGGTTTTTAAACTTAGAAGAGTTTCTAAGTGTATAACGGATCTATCTAGGGTTTAAATCTTAAAGAAATAGGAACATAGGTTTGCAACTTTACTTTTGAATTGATAGATACTAAACCAAAAGAATGTTGTAATATTGGAACTTATAGAAGAGAAAGTAAATACTAATGTTAGTAGTACTGTTCTACAATACTAATCCATGTATATACTGTAACTCTGTTTCCAATGCTAGAACGCCTATAATGATTTTCTAAAAAGGAAAATAATTATTTTTACAGTTGTTAAAAGAAAATCCAGAGAGAAAGAAAATACGATGTTTAAATATAGAGTTAGGGTTTGTAATGTATTAGTTTTTGAGACTATTACAATAAACAATCGATATATGAATCAAATAGCAAAACACATGCAGAATTTATGTATGTATGATGATCAGAAAACTATAAGTTGATTTGTTCTTGCAACTATGAAAAGAACCTTGGAAGTACTATTACTTGGACAACATGATATGTATGATTTTATTTGCATTTTCTTGCTATCATAGATGTATGGAGATAAGAGGAAAATATAAGACTATGTAAAAATTAGACTATGTTGTTCTTTCATGAAATAACAAAGGAAATCCTATATCACTGTCTATGCTTATACAGTAAATTCTTACTCTGTGTAGATATAAGACAGAAATGTAAACCAACACTTACTGTAATTATTTATCCAATCAAATGACAATATGCCTATCTCTCATCTATTATTTAATTTGCTTCTCTATACTAGAGTACGATGCAAATAACAACATGTGGAAAAATATAGAGTTGATTTTCTAATCAGATTTTAAACAAGCTTATTATTCAGACTTAAACAAAGATAATAAAAAAATACATTTATAAAAATAGAGTTTGATGATTTTACTAACAGAATTATTAAACTGTAATCAAGATAGGAGACAACAAAACCTGGTTAATATTTAGGGAAACAAATAGCCCAAGGATCCTATTCCACCCAACCAATTCCTGAAGACAACCAAGTTACTTGCATTAGGACCCCCAATCCTGTTCACTGAACCACCAGGAGGAAAAAAAATTAGAAGCTTAGGATCTCAATCTTGCAGTAGTAATAGTTATCCAGTCTTAAAGACTTAGCAGTCAAAAGGACCTGCACTAGCACCTCTGGTTCTCCTTCTTAGAATAATTTGCATACTTATAATGCACTCACATAACATCCCTATTTGAATCTCTCAGTCATCACCTGATGCACATGAGGAAATATTTCTGCATAAAATATTGTGTAAGAGCTGCCTGCTCAATTCGAATTTGCCTTATGTAGGCTGCCTAGGCCTTTTCAATTGTTAACTGGTCATTAAATAAGCTGCCTTCTCACTCCCTCCACCTGGGGGATAATGCCACATTTGTAGGGGTAGTTGTCCCATAACCAACAACTACTGGTGAAGTGAAATTGCTACCATCTGTCCCATGCCTTCTAACAGCTTCCATTCCTCCTAGTGTGTCAGTGAACACTCATTTAACAGTTCCCTTGGGTGTTTGTCTCCTACTTTAATTTATTAAATAATAATAATTCAGTAATTACATTCATCCTTGACCAATCTTGGTCATAATTACAAAACTTTGTAATTAAAATTTAACATAAATTATTTTTCCAATAAAATAATAATTTCAAAAATTGGGTAGGTGACATACACCCCCCCTTAAGTCTCAACATCGTCCTCGATGTTGGTCAATCACTCTCTGAGTGTTCCTGAAACAGAGTTAGGTATGATGCCTGCATACTAATCTCCAACTCTGAGGTTACCTCATCCGATATTAGGTGCTTCCATTGCACCTTCACTTGCCCAATGGTGCGATTCTGGAGCAGAGTTTCCCTCCTTTCGAGGATACAGTCCGGTTCCACCTGAAAATATCCGTCTTGTCCCACCTGTACATCATTCCAGTTTACAACATGAGTAGCATCGTGTACATACTTCTTTAAAAATGATATATGAAAAACATGATGTATTTTTAAATTTGGTGGCAAGGCCAGTTGGTATGCCACTGGTCCAACCTTGGACAATATTTCAAAAGGACCACAATACCTGGGTGCGGACTTGGAACAGCTTCCCAATTTCAATGAACTCTTTTTCGGTCTTACCTTGAGGAACACATGTTCACCAACCTGGAACTCTTTATGAGTCCTTTTTAAATCTGCTTGACTCTTTTTCTTATCTTGGGAAGCTTTTAAATTTCCTTGTAACTATTTCACAATTAGTTCTAATTCCTGCAATAATTCAGGTCCTAAAACAACTCTATTTACTGGGTCATTCCAAGAAACAGGTGTATCACATTTCCTACCATAAATAATTTCAAATGGGTTAAGTCTAGATGATACATGATAATGGTTATTATATGCAAATTCTGCTAAGTGTTAGTAGTCTTCCCACTTACCAGGCTGATCCTTAACATACATTCTTAGTAAGTCTTCTAAAACTTGATTCACCCTTTCTGTCTGTCCATCTGTTTGTGGATGAAATGCGGTACTGAAATTTAAGGTTGTATTCAACCCTTTAAACAAAGATCTCCAAAAGTTTCCAGTAAATTTAGAGTCACGGTCTGAAATTATAACTTTTGGAATACCATGTAGTTGAAAAATCTGTTTCATGAAGATTTCTGCAATGTCGGGATCCTTATGAGTAGTCTTCATAGGTGTTGTTAGGAAAATGCACCTATAGTTTAGGGGAGAAACTACCAACTTACGATGATAAAGATAGACTTACAAGCATTCTGCAAGTACAACAAATAAGTGAAGAGATTAGGGTTTAGAGATGTATGCACCTTATTCAGAAGGTTGATCCTAGCTTTTCCTCCCTCACTCTTCAATGCTTATCCAGTGTCGCAATGCCCAGACCTGCAAAACGACTTGATACCTTTCTCAAGTACATTTGACTACTTATATCAGACTGATATTCATGACAGAAGAAGACATCAGACTATAATCAAACAGTAATCAAATCTAAGACACATTAATAGGTCATATTTGGAAAGAGAAGAACGTATGATCTTTATTAATGAATGAAAGAAAGTACATAAAGTTATACCTTCTTTCAAGCTTGGCACTTCACGAAACCTAGATTCAAGGTCTCCTGCTTCTGTTCTCCAAGGATCCCAACCTCTAATCAGCTGTGCTAGGGTTTATGAAAAAATGAGGCACAAGAGAGGGGGATGAGGGTCTCCATTCCTCCAGCATAACTTTGTTACAGGCTTGGTCCCCTCACATGGCCCTTCTACCCTCCTTATATAGGCAGTGAAGGAGAGGAAAAGAAGTTATAACCGAGTAGGAGGTTCCCCAACCAACTTAACTTACCCAAATTTTGAGATTTTGACTAGTACATGAATGTGATCTACTCTGCAGTAGATAAGCTAGCACACATGTGGAGGTGGGCGTTACTTTAATGAAGCAGGGTAGCGCATATGCCCTACTATCATGCTTGCATACCAGTGCACATGTGAAAAAATGGCCAAAAACAGGCTTTTCTGCTAATTTTCAGGAGATGGTTTGGTTTGGAAAAATGTTCCTAAGGGTTGTAATCATCAAATGGGTCAAGAATGAGGTAATTTCAACCATTTTTAGTGTCCCAAATGACCCCTCAATCCACAAGTGTCCTATTGTGTGACTCAACTTGATCTCAATAAGTGTCGTCATGCGACCAAGCGATACAAGTGTTGTCACGGATGGAGAGGTGTCCTTTTAAGCTATAACAGATGCCCCCTAATGTATGAGGTCAGAGGGAGTGCAGGAAATGATGGCGGAAATACATTATAAATAACAAAGAGTTGAATCATGGAGGAACTGGAGAAACCAAGAATCATAGGCTCAAATGAAGTACCTGAAAGCAAAGGTAATGTCAGACAAACTCATCCTTGGGGTGACTATCCATGTTCAAATAGTGGAACATGACCTCCAAGAGGATACAATAATGATCCAAAACTGATGCATATATCATAGCCACTAAAATACAAGCGTGGATCCATGAGGAACATAAGTGTAAACATAGCCACATAAATACAAGGTGGATCTATGTCAAAATTGGAGAACATAGCCATAGAGAACAAGCTGGATCTATGTCTCATCAAGAGCCAAAAAGAGTGTGGCTCAGTCTTGCGCAACTTGGACGATAACATAAATGAGGTGATGCTATCGAGGATCCCAAGGTCTTCATTCAAAAACAACCCAAGGTACAAACCTATCCATGCGAATAAATGAGTTGATGTCGAACATGGGAGGTATCGTTTGATTACCAGTCATTGAAGTATACCGTTAACAAACGCGAGGGTGTCCACCAATAATGAAAATGGAACCCAAGGTACCTAGTACATTCAAGCAAGTGCTAATAAATGGTCTTGCCATAGAAAACTTGAAGAATCCATCGGATAGGAGACGTTGATGTTTTCCCATCTATCCAATAACGAGGGAAACTACCACTAATGACTGCAATCCCCAAGGTACTAACCGAAACTCTAAACTTCATTCCCAGAGCACAATGAGTTGAAGTCGATGGGAAGAAGTCCATTGGAAGGGAGGCCTTAATGCATCCTCCATCATCCAACACGAGGGACACTCAACATGTATGAGTTGATTTGGAGTATGATAGAACACATGATGAAACATACTGACACCAAGGAATGGCCAACACATGAGGTCAAGGCAACTGCAGAATGGCCAACACAGGTTATATCCTTGAACAATGAGCACGACACAAGAGTGACTTAGGAAGCTTTGAACACAAAGAGACCACGATGCAAATCCTCAATGTAGGATACATTAACAGATTCTCCATATGATTGGAAGACTAACCAAACGGAGGAGTAAGAACTCTGAGATCAGGTTTATCCTAAGGCCAATACTAGAACCCAACTTGTTTGATAGAGTCAAAACAGGTGCTTTGTTCGAGGAGATAGTAAACTTGTTGCCATCATACTGAAAGATATTTTAACATTCTTCCCTTCCCTTTCCTTTTTCATTTTTCAATGAGCTTGACAAAGAACTAAAGCATGCTCGACGGTATTTTCATATTTAAGGAGTCTGAAAAACCTAGAAGAAAACTCCATACACCTATCTGTGGATTTTATATCGAGCTTAGATTGGTCTGTGCTCGGTGGTGTTTTCTTGCTTATAGAGTTGAAAAACTTAAACAGTCCTCTATCAACCATCTCGTGGATTTTACATCGAGCCCGAGTAGGTGAATGCTCGCTTGGTGTTTTCACATTTCGAGAGTCTGAAAACCCTAAAGACGACTCCAAAGGTCCTTTTCATAAAGTTAGTCTCCTTCCCCAAAAAAGTGTAAAATAATGGAAGAAGAACTCTTCTAGCGCATACCAGAGTATACCTAGAGTGTACCTTTTCCATAAATTATCCACCAAGGCCCGGAAAAGGGGTAATTCTATACCTAATTGGATGTCGGTTCAATTATTTTAACGAGCCCGAAAAGACAACTATGCTCGACAAACTTTTCCTATTTAAGGAGTCTGAAAGGGGCTTAAAAGAACTCCATAGGGATCTTTTCCGTAAAGGTTTAACGAGCCCGAAAAAGTAAACTTGTGACCTCCTTACTATTTTTAACGAGCTCAAAGGAGATACAGAAAAATGCTCATAACTTCCTTACTGTTTTTAACAAGCTCAAAGTGAAGATGAAAGAAATGCTCATAGCCTCCTTACTATTTTTAACGAGCTCAAAGGAGATAGGAAAATGCTCATAACTTCCTTACTATTTTTAACGAGCTCGAAGTAAAGGTAGAAGAATGCTCACGACCTACTTACTGTTTTTAACGAGCTCGAAGCAAAGGTGGAAGAATGCTCATAATGGGAGGAGAAGAGTGTCAGGGACATGCAAAACTAGCTCCAAGCGCATGGAACAAAGCTATGCTTCATGCAAGGAACATGAGCAAGATAAGGACACTCAGGGTGTGTCTCCTCTAGGTAAAAGCTGTCAAATTGGGAAGGAAAAATGATACAGGGCTTAGCAGAAATGAGATCAGAGATGGAGGCTTATACAACGAGCTAAAAGCATGGAAGCCGACATTAGGCTCATTAGCGCAAGCGGGATCATAATAGATTCATATGCAACTTAAACACAAAGATGAGAGCCTTATCAGGATGGCTAGAAATATATGAGGAAGAAAGATATGAGGCTTCTTCTCAAAGTCATGGTAAATCTAAAAAGGCTCCCGAGCCTATGAGAAAATCTCAGCATGGGCACCAGAATGGCATTAGGGTGCTGACTAGGGTGACCCATGTTAGGTAGGATTTGCTGTCGGACTGGTGCACGATGCATAAATAGATGGCTAACACACCAATATCCAACAGGTTCGACCCTATGGTGAATTCGGATGGCAAAAGGTTCAAATACAACATAACAGCGGGGAAGCCTAAACCTATATGCAAGGTTCCGAATATACCTGACATGGTCGGACAAGGTGTCGAAAGAGACCAGTAAGTAAGTATAAATCCAGCTAAAAATCCTGTCTCCAAGAAACATTAGTACCAAGATCATATCTAAAACATATGTAAAGAAAGACTTGATACAAGTCACTGTGGTAGAAATACTTTCAACTTCACTATCATCAACAATAGGCATAAACAAGGCAAAGTTTTCAAATGAAGACTCTATGGTACCCAAGCCCAAGGACTTACAATCAACAAGATCAAATTCAGGATGAAGATCAAAGTTGAAGGACATGATGGAATCTATAGAAACAAATTCATCATCACGGGAGTTGAAAATTATAGAAGCAGAATCAAACTCAGCAGGAACACCGATTTGTGGATCTATAGGAGAGTCCAAAGACTAAACAATAGGAAGATCAAACTTTAAGGTCAAACCAAGGCTGGACATAACTACGATTGGATCAACATCCAAATGAATGGCAGACTATACTATGGACTCTAGGAAAACTTCACTGGAAGGAAGTATATCGTCCCAGATAGAACACATATCTAAACATTCAGATGGAGGTGTCACTTGGTCAAAAGCTGGGACTAAGTCCCGAGAAGGTAAGCATGAACTCAGAGACTCCTTCTCAGTAGCAGTTGAACTCAAAGAACAATATGCCACAAAAGTCCCATGTGACATAGTGGTGCCTAATGATGAGGGATCAGACTAGTATACCGTTGGGTAATAAGGAGGATCAACGAATGCAAGTTGGTCGATAGTGACGATGCTTTCGTTATAAGGAAAATGCATCACATGAAAGAGTGTAGACACCATAGCATGCATAGCATAAACGTAATCACACCCGAGGATCATATCAAAGTCCATAGGGTCCTTCAGAACCATAAAATCAACTAAGAATGTTTTTCCACCCAAAGTAACAGGTACCTAACGGAGGAATCTGATCGGTTCGCTAGGTCTTCTATTGAAGGTCAACGACCAATTAACAGCTGGAATAACATTAGGGAAACCCAAATATCTCCAAGCATAAGTGGATAAAATACTAACAGAAGCTCCTTCATCTACCATGCATCGACCAACCGTATGGTAGGGGTTCCTGATATCAACCTTTATCTGGAACGGTGTCGAAGAAGGAAGATGAGGCTCGGCTAGACTATTCCAATCAAAGGAAACGATCCTAGGGCTTGGTAGGGGTTCACATGGCACAGATGAAGTACCCCCTTTTTCAAGAACATCCAAACTAATAATGTAGAAGACTTCCATAGTAGGTGCATCAATCTCTGCAGGACTGATGGGATCGGTCGAAGATTGCATCGATTCGATTACTTCACTCTCCGAAGGAAGAGTCAGGTTGACCAAAGATTGCATTGGTTCAACCATTTTATCAACCAAAGGTTGATCTGACTGTAGGGAATCTATAGAAAACTCAGGAACAGAGCTTCCTTCAGACATGGACCACACTCTTCATGCCTCTGGAATTGCAGGGCATCGGTGAGTAAGGTGATCTCCATTACAAAGTTTACAAGGGAACTTTGGTTTCTGTCCTATAGGTCGAGACTCCCTTACAACGTTAGTACTCTTAGCATGACTAGAATTGGCTGACAGCTTGCCCCCAGCATGACTTACAGTGGCTAGTTGCTCAGAAGCAGAAGAATTTTGAACTAAGGACCACAATTTTTGCACCTCTGGAAGTACAGGGCACAAGTAAGTAAGGTGGTCTCCCTCACAAAACTTGCAAGGGAACTTACACTTCTGTTTATTGGGTTTGTCGACAATGTCAACTCCCACAGCATGACTTGCAGTGGTTGATCTGGTGTCTCCAGTATGACTCACAGGAACTAGTGACTTGTCATTAATATGACTAGCAGTGATCAATGACGTGTCCTCAACATGACTGACAGTGCAGGTTGAAGACAAACTTTCAGTGTGATTTTCAGTGACTAAAATTTTTCTCCCAGCATGACCTCCAGATGCTAGGTAGGTGCCCCCTGCATGATTTGTAGAGGCAGGGTGCTTGCCCCCAGCATGACTTGCAGTGCCTAGGTTGTTTCCCCCTTGTTTTGGCATCTTCTTCCTATTCTTCCCCCATCTATTCCTTTTAGATTGTTGGTTACCAGTATTGCTACTTTCGCCACATGAGGTAGACGGAGGAGGAGAAGATGTTACTGGCAAAGAAGGCCCAGGGTTCTGATGCTCTTGATTTGAGGTGCTTACAAAAGAAGCATCGGGAGCATGCAAGGCATTCAGAGTGGATAACAACCAAACCGGAATCCCTATAGTGAATCCAAGAAGATTCAGAGTAGCAATTAAGAAAGTACCAATGTTTCCAATGAATGGAATAGGACAAGGATCTCCTGGAACAGGAGTACCTTGATTGGCGCTCACCGAAACTCTAGACATAGTTTCCTACTCAAATGAGCAATAAATTCTCTAAGGAAAACTAAGACAAGTAGCACAAAGAGCACACCACTAAAAAAGGTCCTAGGTAAATCAAACCAGGAAAACAGATGCCTTCCGGAGAAGAGTCTGGGATGATGAGGGCCCATAACAGATCAACGAAGGAAGAAGGATAGTTACCCGGGGTCCACAATACAATGACTAAGGGTGCAAGTGCTGGAATCACCCAACCGCCCTCCCAAAGACCTGTGAGGGATTTCCTCCCACGTTTGTCCTAGGTACAACAGATATAACCCTCTGCCATCACATGTGTATGATCCTATGGTCAGATACTAAGGATACCACCACACTGAAAACTCTTGGGGGAATAGTCTCTAGTCGAATCAGAAGGCATGGCCAGGGTAACTGCGCTCGAAACTCAAAAGAGTCCCCAAACGCGATCCAATCCTGGTATATGCTCGAAATAGAAAGTAGGAGGTGTATTCCCAACAATCTGATCTCACAAGACCTACTGCATAGATCCCAGGCAAGTTTTGAATAAAGTTGGTTTACCTGCGATAGTCGAACTACGATTTTTGCGTAATGTGTGATCTTGGGTGGTTTAAGCTGTTTTAAACCCAAGATCCTAACCAAGACTAGTTGGTGTATAGTGTAACCTAGAAAAGAAAATGTTACTAGTACATTTTATTAGGGTTCATTTTAAAGGTTACTTGCTTACTCAAAAAGGTAGTGGGTGTGTGCGAGTGGTTATAACCGAGATAAAGTACTGAAATGAAATATTTACCACTAAACAAATCTTTTCTTATCAATGCAAGTCTTAAAGATACGATCTAGAATGCATATGCAAATGCAATTTTTAGTCTTTTTGAATGCAAAAAGATAAAAATAAAGTCTAAACATACAAAATTAAACTCAAAACCTAAGAATGTAGCTACTAAAACAAATAAGTATGCAAAAGAAAACTTGCTTTTTTTTTATGCAAAGCACTCTTAAATCCTTTAAGCCACTTGCAAGGTACTCTAGTCAGAAAATAAATCAAATTTTTTTTTATGCTTTCCAATGGTAAGAAACAAAACTGAAACTAACCTTCTATCAAAGCAAAAGCAAACAACTTTCAGGTTTCCTTATTGAAACAGTAAAAGCTACCAACATGACTTTCAGATTCTTATTGATGTAAGCATGTCAACCATTGGGAAAAGAGTGTGAAAACTACTTTTAGACCCAAATGAAGTAAATGAACTACAAAGAAGTATGTTTTGGTAAAGTGAGGTCTACACATAAACAATGCAAACAAGGTCTTGAACAACAGCCAAAACACTTGAGCTTTCACTACAAAAGAAAACTAAAAGCATAAGGGAGGATAAGAAACCAATATAAAGAGAAATTTCACTCAAATGGATACAAAGAGGGTCAAGTAGAGTCAGTAGGTTTCAATCCAACAGAAATGGAGCAAGTAGGTTCACTCATACTCAAATTAGGGTACAAAACACCAAACTGGTCCACAACCCCCCAACTTGGGTCAACAAGCCCCAAAACTTTCCAAACAAGCCCAAATTGATCAAAAGAGGTCCAAATCATGAACATAGGATCAGTACAAGGATAGGAGACCACTTATAATGGTTTAAATCAGACCTAGGGTCATCAGGGACCCAAAAAATGCAGCCACAACCCCCAAATTTGGGTCCACAACCCAAAAACTCAAACCCAAAATGTGTGCGCTACTGTGTATGAGGCATATCAGCACCCATGCACTACTGTGTATGAGGCATACCAGCACCCATAATAGGAGAATGCGCTACTGTGCTTCACAACAGTAGCGCACAGGTGGGAAAAGTTGAAAAAATGGGGTTAAAACCCCCCAACTTGGGTCCACCAGGGTCTGAAAGGGCTAGGAAGGGTCTATAAGAGCCAAGGAGGGTCAAACAAAGCCTAAGAACTGATTCTAATCAAGAAATTGAACAAAGACCTTCAAACAAAACTAAAGAAATGACCTTGGATACCCCTATGCAGTTAGGCCCCAACGGAGTCGCCATTCTATTGTTAGGAAAATGCACCTATAGTTCAGGGGAGAAACTACCAACTTACGGTGATAAAGATAGACTTACAAGCATTTTGCAAGTACAACAAATAAGTGAATAGATTAGGGTTTAGAGATGTATGCACCTTATTCAGAAGGTTGATCCTAGCTTTGCCTCCCTCGCTCTTCAATGCTTATCCAGTGTCGCAATGTCCAGACCTGCAAAACGACTTGATACCTTTCTTAAATACATTTGACTACTTCTATCAGACTGATATTCATGACAGAAGAAGACATCAGACTATAATCAAATAGTAATCAAATCTAAGACACATTAATAGGTCATATTTGGAAAGAGAAGAACGTCTAATCTTTATTAATGAATGAAAGCAAGTACATAAAGTTATACCTTCTTTCAAGCTTGGCACTTCACGAAACCTAGATTCAAGGTCTCCTGCTTCTGTTCTCCAAGGATCCCAACCTCTAATCAGTTGTGCTAGGGTTTATGAGAAATTGAGGCACAAGAGAGGGGGATGAGGGTCTCCATTCCTCCAGCATAACTTTGTTATAGGCTTGGTCCCCTCACATGGCCCTTCTACCCTCCTTATATAGGCAGTGAAGGAGAGGAAAAGAAGTTATAACTGAGTAGGAGGTTCCCAAACCAACTTAACTTACCCACATTTCGAGATTTTGACTAGTACAGGAATGTGCTCTACTCTGCAGTAGACAAACTAGCGCACATGTGGAGGTGGGCGCTACTTTAATGAAGCAAGGTAGCACATATGACCTACTATCATGCTTGCATACCAACGCATATGTGGAAAAATGGCCAAAAATAGGTTTTTCTGCTCATTTTCAGGAGATGGTTTGGTCTGGAAAAATGTTCCTAAGGGTTGTAATAATGAAATGGGTCAATAATGAGGTAATTTCATCCATTTTTAGTGTCCCAAATGACCCCTCAATCCACAAGTTTTCTTTTTGTGTGACTGAACTTGGTCTCAAGAAGTGTCGTCATGCGACCAAGCAATACAAGTGTCGTCACGGACGGAGAGGTGTCATTTTAAGCTATAACAACGGGTATAAAGTGTGTTGCTTTTCTCAGTTTGTCTACTACCACCATGATAGAGTCATTTTGTATCTGATTTTTGGGTAGTCCAGTAATAAAGTCTATGCTTATCACTTCCCATTTCCAACTCGGTATAGGTAATGGATGTAACAATCCGGTAGGATGTTGGTGTTCAACTTTAACTTTTTGACAATCCAAACATTTAGCTATGTACTTTGCTACTTCATCTTTCATTTTGGGCCAATAGTATTCTTTCCTGAGCATAGTAATGGTCTTCTGATAACCTGGATGGCCAGAATAATGGCTTTTGTGCATCTCATTTAAAATCAAAATTTTTATTTCTGGTATGTTAGGTACATACAATCTGTTTTTGTATAGCAAAAGTCCATTTTCCTTCAATCTGTAATCTGCCATAGAATTTTCAGAACTACTGTTTGCTGTCTTTTCCTTTAATTTTCTGTATTCTTCATCCATTTCACTCCTTTCAAGGATCTGATTTTCTAAATCTGTTGAGTAAGTACTTATGGCTGAAATAAAATTCAATTTTGCTTTATGACTCAATGCATCTGCAAACTTGTTCTCTTTCCCTTTAATATGCTGAATTTCGAAATCATACTCACTTAAGAAAGTTAACCATCTAGCTTGTCTAGCATTCAGATTTGCCTGATCTAATAAATATTTCAGACCCATGTTGTCTGTCAATAAGGTGAATTTTCTGCCAATAAGGTGGTGATGCCACATTTTTAAAGCATGAATTACTGCTAATAATTCTAAATCATAAGTAGAGTCATTCTTTTCATGTATTTTCAGCTTTCTTAATTCGTATGCCACCGCATGCCCTTCTTGTGTTAGGACTCCACCGAGTCCGTCATTACAAGCATCTGTGCAAACTATGAAATCTTTATTAGGATCTGCTATCCTCAGAATAGGTGCTGTAGTCAACAATTCCTTTAACTTCTTAAAACTGTCAGAACATTTATGATCCCACACAAATTTCTTCCCTTTCTTCTATAAGGAAGTTATGGGGTTGGAAATCCTCGAAAAATTCTCTATAAATTTTTTGTAATATCCAGTAATACCCATAAATGATCTTACATCCGACACATCTTTTGGAACTGGCCAGTCATTAATGGCCTTTATCTTGTCAGGGTCAACCGAGATTCCTTCTTTAGAAATTATGCGCCCTAAATACTGAATTTTGTCCTTATGGAAGTCACACTTACTAAACTTAGCGTATAGTTGATGACCCCTCAGAACTTGTAAGATAATCTGTAGATGTTCAGCATCCTCTTCTTTGCTTTTAGAATACACTAAAATGTCATCTATAAACACAATTGCAAATTTATCTAAGTATTTGTGTAGAATATTGTTCATCAAACACATAAATACAGCCAGGGAATTAGTCAAGCCAAATGGCATGATTATGAACTCGTAATGTCCATATCGAGTTCTGAAAGCTGTATTGAAAATATCTTCATCCTTAACCCACACTTGATGATAACCTGACCTTAGATCAATCTTTGAAAATATCGTTGCTCCATGTAGCTGATCAAATAGATCGTCTATGCAGGGCAATGGATACCGATTCTTGATTGTCATCTTATTAAGCCGGTGATAATCTATGCACAGTCTTAGGGTTCCATCTTTCTTCTTAACAAATATGACAGGTGCTCCCCAAGGAGACACGCCGGGTCTTATATAATTCTTACAAATCAGTTCCTTCAACTGTGATTTCAATTCATTTAATTCCAGTATATTCATTCTGTATGGAGCTTTAGAATTTGGTACTGCTCCTGGCATTAACGCGATGGTAAAATCTAAATCTCTTTTAGGAGGTAATTCTGGAATCTCCTCAGGAAATACATCCTTAAAATCCTTTAGGACAGGTATGTCTTCAAATTTCAGTTTGTCCTCTTTACAAATAAACTCATCATTTACTACATTTACTGCAAACAACTGACATCCTTTCTTAACTGCCCTCTTAACTTGCATAGCTGAAATCTGTCTAAGGGCTACTTTTCTTGGGATACCTTTTACTTCTACAGTTTTTCCTTCTTCATTTAAACATGCAAAACGTTTTTCATAACAATTCAAAATGACATGATTGGCTTCTAACCAGTCCATTCCAATTATAATATCATAGGATCCTAAAGGTAAAATATTCAACTTGATTTGTGTCTGTAACTGATTCATGGATAAGGTACAACTTTCTATAAATTCTGATACTTTCCTCTTTGTTCCAGTTGCTAGTCTAGCTAACCAAGATTTACTAAACTTTTTTGTTTTCAATTTAAGACTTTCCACAATATCTGGTGATATATAACTTAAACTAGCACCTGGGTCAATTAAAATAGTAACAAGATGATTTTGTAACATACCTTCAATTTCTACCATAGAGATTTGATGATCTGCTTGCCTGTTGTCAAGTGCTGCATTGATTTTGGGCATCTCCCTTGCCACATCTCCAACAGTAAATTCAGTCTGAATAGAGTGAATGTTGTTAGTTGTCCGCTTCCTCTTGGGACATTCTGATGCACAGTGAGGACCTTGACATTTGAAACATTTGATAGGTTCCTTTTGTTCACTGGTCCTGGTATTATTGGGAGCATTTCTGGGTGCTGTAAAATTCTGCTGCTGATTATTTCTGAAATTATTTCCTTGAAAATTCCGATTCTGGAAATTTTTCTTTTGGAAACCGGAATTTCCACTGAATCTGAAATTTTTCTTTTTCAGTTCAAAATTGCTGGGTTTATGACTTTTCCAGTTTGTCATTCCTTCTCTTTTCCAATTAGTGTCATAACAGAAAACTGCCTTTCTCATAGCTTCCTCCAAGGTCTTTGGACTATCATACTCGATTCTGTCCTTAATATTAAAAGGTAGGTAGATCAAGTATCTTTGAATTTTCGGTTTTTCTTCTATGAGGTATGGCACATATCTCAGTAAGTTCATAAATTTACTGTTCATTTCCTTCATGTTCATACCTCCTAGCTTCAAATCGTAGAACTCTTTGGATTTTTCTTCATAGTATTGTTCAGATAAAAACTTCTTCTTAAAGTATTGTTTAAAAGTACTCCAGTTTACATCTTTATCCTTGATGCCCTTTCCTCTTTTGATGTCCTGCCACCAAATATCCGCTTTTCCGGTCAAGTTATATATAGCCATTTTTGTTTTCAAGGATTCTAAATAGTTATAAATCTGAAAATATTTCTTCATACTAGACAACCATGCTTCAGCTGTCTCGCCCTTCTCAGTTTCTCCATTAACGTTGGAGGTTTAATCTTTTTGAACTCCCCAAAAATCTGCTCATACTCCTTATGACTTTTCTTTCTGGGTTTATAATCTCCTTTGCTACTATCGCTTGAATAGTTACGCCTCTTTTTACGTGCTTCAACAGAATCTCCTGATGATGTTGAACTACTGTTCATATCATCGATTTCATTTTCTTACTTTTGTTACCATGAGGCAGATCCTTAGCCTTGGAGATATCTTCATTATCTCTCTCCTGCTCATCAATTGGGAACTGTTCAAACATCACTTGGTTTAACTCTTCTTATGCTTTCAGAATTCTTTCATTGCCTTGTTTCATAGATCTAATTTCTTCCTTTAATTCCTGAAATGCACGTAACAATTCTAACAAATTTTTATTTAATTCCTTGTGGCCTTCTTCTGCATAGTGTTGTCCCGAGCTATGGCTGTTTGGTTGAAATATGTCTTCTGCATGTTCAGCTGAGTTCTCCATGCCTGTAACTTAAAATAATTTCTGTATAACACAATAATTTAAATTTTAACTAGTAATATTTTTTGTTGCGTGTTCTTGGACCTTTTTCAGGCCTAGAGTTCGAACATGAGCTATGATACCACATGTAACATCCCGAATTTCTATAAAAATTTAAAATTTTTAAAACAACATTAAATGTTAACATTTCAATTGCAGAAATAATAAATACTTATCATGGTAGCATTGAATTATAAAGTCATGAATGCATAAGACAATTTAATTACTGCATCTCTTTAACTAATGACAATTAATGACAGCGACACATCATGCTTTATTTAATATGCTAACAACATTAGTTTCTGCTTGTGTTAACTATACTTTGAATTCACATATAATTAAAATTCCTTGAAAAGGTACTGATAGTTTGTTTCTTACTGATGATGAAAGGGGTCTTTTGACACCCAGGGCTTACTTAGCTGCAAACGCTAAAGTCATTTATCTTGACGTGGGTTTACAGGTAAGGGTAATTCCAGTCATTTGAAGTTATTTGAGACTTACCAGCATTTAGATAGATGACAGTATTTTTAATTGAAGATTTAATCAGGTAAGATTTCTATTTTAAGATACCTTCTGTCGAGAATAGAATGACCTATTGCAAAGTCTATCATAAGATACTATTAGTGTTGGTCTAGACTTGGGGCCATGAATATAATCAAACCTAATACAATTAGGTATAACATAATGCCTTTGTTATTCGAAACATAAACCATACAAAATAAGTAAAACTAGTATAGAATTTTCACATTTATACAATATATAGAAATGTATTGAGATTAACATTGAAATGTTTGTAACATTGTTAGAATATGCAAATGATACAATGATCCACAATGGTAATACTAATATCAATACAATGATATTGGATTTCAATTGTGTACATAATGATATAGTTTTCTCGTAACTATTATTGAATAAATTCGTATGATGAACACGATTCTAACACTTATATTTAACCAGGTTTGAAACTATGCGATCTAATGTAATGATACGACATTCGTTGTGATATGGTGTACATGTTGGCCATCACCTTGAATTTAATAGCATTAACTATATCCAAAGGTTTTACAATCGTGGCATCACACCTGGATTGTATCACGTGGCTTCATCTTGGTTTCTACACCCTCGCACAAGAGATGGCTTAAGCATTTATGTCCTAAACCCTAAAATCATTGTTGCGGTTGGTCTTTGTTGTGATGGCCGACCGACTACGAAAATAGAGGGTTAAAAGAGAGTGACTGGGGTTTTGAAACCGAGACCTCTGCAATGTTTTAAAGGTTTAATATGGTCTTTGTAAATACAGAAGTAGCTTCAAAGGGATTGCTCAGGGCTTTCAACATGTTTTTCTCAGGGTAAGGAACTATGATAACAGTGCATGTCTTGGCAGTGGTACTGCACTTAACACACCAGTAAACAAATGCTCGTTCAGGGTTTTGCAAGTGTTTGATTTGAACTTTCAAAGTTCTGACTTCTGTGTGGTCGAGAAGAAAATGTTAACCTGTCTTTGCAAGGGTTTCCAACTTCATCATTACCAACAAATATAGTCTGCAACTCAGTCAAATCCTGAAGGTAAGTTTTGGTGAGGTTTTGCCATAAATAACTTGTATAAAATTGATCCATTCAACAATACAAATCTAACTGCATTTCTCATGAATACTGTGCAGGCTTTGTATGGATTAACAGTCTTGCTTGTTGTGGAAAGAAGGATGCCGAGGACTCCATTGTCCTAGTAAGTCTCGGGTTCATCCATAAACCTGGACTCATCGGTAGTTGAAAAGTCCTTGCTCAGTAAAAAAAGATATGGTTAGGTTAGGTTGTAGATAGTAGTGTCAATTTTTTGTACTGTTGAGGCTTCAATGCCTTCGTTTATTTTGTGTGATGGCAACTTCGCCAATACAGTTTTGTGAGTTTCAAGGATGGCTTGAAAGTCATAAGACTTGGAATAAAACTTGGTTTGGGTTGATGCAAACACTATGATGTTTTGAAAGAATGGGTGAACGCGACTTGAACCTACTTCTATAGAGTGATAAAAATGTTTTTGTAATACTGCATTCTATGTTGAAAATATGAGTCTTTGACATAAATATTAGGACCCTAGCAACGAAGTTTGTTATAATTTTTGAAATTGTATTTTCGGTTATGTGGTTTCTACAAATAAAATTTACTGCAAATGGAGAGTCTTTATAATACAAGACGAGAGTTGATAGTAGGTTTTTAAACTTAGAAGAGTTTCTAAGTGTATAATGGATCTATCTAGGGTTTAAATCTTAAAGAAATAGGAACATAGGTTTGCAACTTTACTTATGAATTGATAGATACTAAACCGAAAGAATGCTGTAATCTCGGAACTTATATAAGAGAAAGTAAATACTAATGTTAGTAGTACTATTCTGCAATACTAATCCATGTATATACTGTAACTCTGTTTCCAATGCTAGAACGCCTATAATGATTTTCTAAAAAGGAAAATAATTATTTTTACAGCTGTTAAAAGAAAATCTAGAGAGAAAGAAAATATGATGTTTAAATATAGAGTTAGGGTTTGTAATGTATTATTTTTTGAGACTATTACAAGAAACAATTGATATATGAATCAAACAGGAAAACACATGCAGAATTTATGTATGTATGATGATCATAAAACTATAAGTTGATTTGTTCTTACAACTATGAAAAGAACCTTGGAAGTACTATTACTTGGACAACATGATATGTATGATTTTATTTGCATTTGCATTTGCTTGCTATCATAGATGTATGGAGATAAGAGGAAAATATAGGACTATGTAAAAATTAGACTATGTTTTTCTTTTATGAAATAACAAAGGAAATCCTATATCACTGTCTATGCTTATACAGTAAATTCTTACTCTGTTTAGATATAAGACAGAATTGTAAACCAACACTTACTGTAATTATTTATCCAATCAAATGGCAATATGCCTATCTCTCATCTATTATTTAATTTGCTTCTCTATACTAGAGTACGATGCAAATAACATGTGGAAAAATATAGAGTTGATTTTCTAATGATTTTCTAATCATATTTTAAACAAGCTTATCATTCAGACTTAAACAAAGATTAGAAATAAATACATTTATAAAAAAAGAGTTTGATGAGTTCACTAACAGAATTATTAAACTGTAATCAAAATAGGAAACAACAAAACCTGGTTAATCTGTAGGGAAACAAATAGCCCAAGGAGCCTATTCCACCCAACCAATTCCTGAAGACAGCCAAGTTACTTGCCTTAGGACCCCCGAGCCTATTCACTGAACCACCAGGAGGAAAAAAAATTTGGAGCTTAGGATCTCAACCTTGCAGTAGTAATAGTTATCCAGTCTTAAAGACTTAGCAGTTAAAGGGACCTGCACCAGCACCTTTGGTTCTCATTCTTAGAAAAATTTGCAGACTTATAATGCACTCACATAGCCTCCCTATTCGAATCTCTCAGTCATCACCTGATGCACATGAGGAAATATTTCTGCAAAAAATATTGTGTAAGAGTTGCCTGCTCAATTCGAATTTTCCTTATGTAGGCTTCCTAGGCCTTTTCAGTTGTTAATTGGTCATTAAATGAGCTTCCTTCTCACTCCCTCCACCTGGGGGATAATGCCACATTTATAGGGGTAGTTGTCCCATAACCAATAGCTAGTGGTGAAGTGCAATTGCTGCCATCTGTCCCATGCCATCTAATAACTTCCATTCCTCCTAGTGGGTCAGTGAACACTCATTTAACAGTTCCCTTGGGTGTTTGTCTCCTACTTTAATTTATTAAATAATAATAATTCAGTAATTACATTCATCCTTAACCAAACTTGGTCATAATTACAAAACTTTGTAATTAAATTTAACATAAAGTATTTTGCCAATAAAGTAATAATTTCAGAAATTGGGTAGGTGACACTATAAGAAGAAGATGTCCCTAGTCGGAAGGAACCACTGTGCTGAGTATGATTTGTTGTTGAGTCGAGTTCTCGGGTTCAGTATAGTTTGTTTTCTAGCAGCGTGTTGTGCACATTGCTCGGTGAGGAACTGTTGAGCCGAGAGGGGCCTTAGTGCGGCATGCCGAGTGAACCAGTGTTCGAAGTTTCCAGTGGTATAGAGTCACTAGCTAGGCCTGTAAGCATTGCGGAGGAAGTCATCTTCCTACCGGGTGGATCGGCATTTACCGATATCCCAAAGAAGCAGAGGGGGGGCCAGCAATCCGAGTCCTCACAGAGCAAGCGGTAGCTAAGATCATCCACCGCTGTTGTGGGATAGGTGTAAGTGGAAGTGGGCCAGTCGAGCTGAGGAATTGATGATTCGGTCTCTTGGGCAGGGATATCGACTGCTGATATCCATGGGGCACGTTATCAGAATATATGGTGGGTGCAAGAACCTAAGCACCTCAAGGAATGCACAACACAGTTTTGGGTCTACTAGGAGACCCTTCAGGTCATAGCCATAAGAGTGCCTCGCTTATCTGAAGAAGCCACGACAAAATAAAAACCGATTGTGCACTTTGCGATTGGGTCTCATGCTATTCATGTGCAAGCACGACGCGACCCTGCGAAGCAATGGTTGCTGACACACTACAAATTGTCCGATGAGAAGCTGGCTGCGATCATCACTGATTGTCCTATTGAATGGAAGGAACCAGTCATTATGGCAGAGATCATGATGGGCCCAGTTGATCCACCACCCGAGCAGGACCAACAGAGTCACCATGACTCAGATCAAGAATCAACGAAAACACCCATGGATGATGAGATAGACTGCGAGATTGAGGAGTTAAGAACAAAAGTGCACTATGAGTATGGTATGATCAGTGGGGCCTCCCCAACAACGGAGGCGTAGTTGGGATGACTTATAGAGGCTGTAACTAATGCAACAAATGTAGTAGCTCGAGCAATGACGACCCAGGCGCAAGTGGGTTTCAAGGAGGTAAACGATCGCCTTGATTCATTAGTTAATATTGTTTCGAAGAAGGCACCGGAGGAGGCACCCGTGCAGGTAGATGGTGCAATCAGCACTGCGCTGTGGGTTCAAAATGTGCAAATTCCCCCGATTGCGATTGAAATAGACGATGAGGCTCTCTAGGTTTCGCTTTGGTAGTTACAAGGTATGTCAATTAACATCAACACACTGTAATCATGGATGTTGGTATAGATGCAGGCCGCTACCAGCCAGGAGTTAGTCAACAAAGAGCGGGATTCCAGTGTTCAAGTCTTGCGTCTGCAAGAGATCGAAGCAGTAGCTCAGAAAGAGGTTGATGAGTTAAAGGGAAACGCAGTCGAGGCGAGGAAAGTGGTCGATGAATTGGAAGACAGGGTCGAGTAGTTGATGGCCGAGAAGACTAGAGTAGTTATAGAACTAAAGAAGGAGCAGAATCGGTTGATGGTAGAAAGAGATACCATCTGGGACAACAGAGTGCAGTTGGAAGAGGCAGTCTCCGAAGCCTGCCAACATGTTTTTGAGCCTACTGCGCAGTTGGATCCAGTTGCAAGAGCGCAGCGCCTTGGGGTTGTTATCGCCCATTTGTAGCACAATAATTCTGAGTTAACCGCACTACTAAATCTAGGGACTCCATAGGAACAGGTAGTGGACCGGAAATGTGCCATCGAGGAGTTGGTGATCCAGCTCGGCGAGTTGGAATAGACAGCGACAAAGATCACTACACAGACTGTAGAGTTTTGGGGCAGCATTGCTCAAGACAAGCAATTGGAACAGATGACGCAGATGCGGTAAGAGGTAGAAGGGAAGCTCGCAACGCTGAAGGTGTCGATGAGAATCCGCCACCAGTTGCTCAGGTCACCAAATTAGCAGAACTGGAAGAATTGCAGTAGCACATCACTAAGACAGAAGAGCGTCAAAAGAAGCACAACACATAGCTGGAGGAGTTCTAAGAGGTTGGAGCACAAGTTCTGCACTACAGGCGGTGCAAGAGGGTCGCCGAAAAGTCACTGAGAAGATAAGTGAACATCCATCCGTGCAAGATGTGACAAAGAGCTAGGCGGTGGCGACCGCAGTACAGGAGAAGGTCAAGGAAGTTGATCAACAGTATGAGGACTTCAGGCTGAAGACCACTGAGTACACCATGTCTAGCCAGGGTATTTTTTAAGGATTCTAATATTATACTTAAGTATAGTATCCTAGGTGATTATTTTGGATTGAAAAAAACATGTATATAGATAGGTAGGCGAATATTAAATATGAAACATACAATTTACTACTAAAATGTGTAAATTTTGGTGAATATTATGATAAAAAGACATATTTTATGTAAATATAGGCGATAATAGAGACTAAAAATGACCAAATTGCGATTTATTTTTTGAAAAAAAAACCAAAAAATAGCCAATTAGAGAAATTTCGCCCTTAAAAATTATCCTGTGTCCAGCTGACGTGGCTACGGGGCAAGCCACAAGATTGTGTTGGGGGCCTGTTGGCAGGTAGTTTGGCTGAGTCAGCATCGCAACATCGTGGATGCGGCGCAAGGCTGAGGGTACCGCGAAAGGAGGAAAGTAGTGCGCACGACGATAGTACTTTTTGTAGTTTTGGGTCATTTGGACTGCACCATGCGTATTTTGGGTCATTTGGACCGCATTATGTGGATTTTGGGTCATTTGACCGTATTATGTGGGTTTTTGGGCCATCTTTTTGTAGAGTTTTTTTAGAAGTAGTTAGGCAGTTTCCTAAGTGGACTGTATATGTAAAGGCACAAGCCTATACATAGACATGGGACTGTAAGTGTTGATATACGAAGTTGGAGATCCATGAACTGATGATTCAAAGAGACAGTTGAGCACGGATGATTTTGCTTGTTTGTTGATTTGGGTATGCAACAGAGGGAGTATTGTTGTATCTAAGGGTTGTTTCCAAGGTTAATATGATATGATGTTGAACCGAATTACTGTGTCTTTCTTGTTCCCTTGTGATGAATGCATTATGTGATATTAATCTGTGAATGATGCGATGTTTCCTTGTTGCGATTAATTTGTTACTGTTATATCTGTTGTGCAATTATGATTCTGTCAATGATGCGATCTATTGAATGATGCTGCGAATTATGTATAAGTGTCTAATTTGAATGCTTGGATCTATTTCTTAATGTCGCAATAAGTTGATCAGTTGATGCACAAAGTCCTTCATTCAGTAGAAACTTGCTTCCGTCAACTCTCCCTTGAACATCTCAGGTGAGACCTCATCTGCTCTACAGGTGTTGCTGGACAAGGTAAAACCTTCTGGGCCGGTGCTCAGGGAGATCGTGGTGGTTTGGGTGTCGACAGTGTGAGGAACCCCTATCGACTGGGTTCATGTCAACAGTGGCATAGTAGTAGGATTCTCGATATGCAAAGAAGAATCAAGAGGAGGGGGCTCATTCCCCATATTCAGTTGTGGCGCACCATAATCCCGTCGGCGAGTAGCAATACTAACCTCATATTTAATCATGTTCATGCATCTGAATCCACTGGTATGAGAAGAGGACGTCGAAGTTTCATTAGTCCCATAACCAGTGACGGAAGCACTCAAAGCCATATTTTGGTGATACGGAAGGGGATATTTCAACACAGTTGGGATCTGTGCAAGATTCTTTGAAGCTTCTTCAATTCGAGGACACAAATGGGTAAGTTGATATTTCGAACAAATCTTGCAAGGAAGTTTCACTTTACGTCTAGGTTTACGGTCCCCACTAGCATTTCTGCCATCCCGAGGGGGGTTAGCGTTTTCTTTTCTAGGAGTATTTATATTGCTCCCATTATTTTCACCCCTATGGTTATTTCTCTGCTTCTTCTTTCCACCAGGTTGTGGGTTACCTGATGGGTTTGCCGATTGTATAGAGAACATCAGACGATTGGGTGGAAGCGGACAAGGTGTGAGCCTGTCCGAGGGTAGATTGGATAATAGACAAATTTTGCATTTGATTTGTAACCAAATCTATGGTACGAGTACTCGTGGATCCAACGATGCCATCAACATGTGGTCCAGGAACAGGATTGGGCTCATGACGTGATCTCGGTGTATCGGGAATAATATCGTACAGGATACCATACTGAGCGTAGACTAGGTCTAGCTGCTGGGCTTTGAAAATAGCTTGCTCCTCAGTCATAATGCCAAACACTGAAATGTCCTTTGAAATGTAGGGAAGAAAATACTTAAGGAACCATTCCAACATAACGTGTGGAGGAATGCTGGATTTCACTAGCATCTTCCGTTGATGCCACTCTCGAATATGATCAGATATGTGTGTGGCTTTGTCCTGGCGGAAGGTAGATAATATTTCGGTTCCAGTATTGTAGCGAACCGGCAGCTAAAAGTGATCTAGGAAAACCAAGGCCAAATCATTAAAAATCCTGTAAGTGCCCCCAGGCAACTCGACATACCATTTCGTTGCTACCCCCGTGAGGGTGCGTTGAAATAGTCTCAAATGAATAGAGTCGTGATTTAACGAATTTGAGGAGCACCATAAGTGACAAGTAGTAACATGATCACCAAGATCCTCACCATTCTTCCCTTTGAACTTTGGAATTTCAGAAGGGATATTGGTAGGGACTGGAGACCAAGTATAATCGTTACACACTGGATCATTCGTGAGCTTTGAAAGATCTGATTCAAACGAGCAAGAAATGGGAGCTGCGACTGCGAAGCTTGATTATAAGCTCCCAAAAGAGGCTGACCTTGCGGACCTGAAGGATGATATAAACCATGACCATGAACATAGGGATGATAACCACCCCCAACTTGACCCGTGTAAGGGTACATAGGTATATGTGTGTTGTAGGAACCATAGTGAAGAGGGTTGTAATAAGGGACAAAACTGGCTACATTGTAATAGGGGTTACCACCATAATTATGGGGTATATAAGTATTATTCATAGTAGGAGCAGTCGTGTGATGACCATAAGTAAAGGGTATGTTCCCACCCCCTGTATTAGGAGAGACATTCAGGTTAGAAAATGTGGTCGTAGTTATGGGTATATGTGTAGAGGCATGTGGGTTAAAAGGTGGAATATGAGTCGTATTATGGAAAGTGTTCCCATAGAAACTAGGGCTATTCCTCCTCCAATTTGGAATATATAGAGGAATATGACCAGTCCCAAACCGAAATGCCGAAAAAGAGGGTGCAGTGCCCCCAACAACAAGGCTAGAGTTAGAATGACTACTGGATGTAGTGGACGTAACATTTGTATTAAGACTGGGCATACCAAATGAGAAGGGAGTCATGGTCAAAGGGATTGTTGTATCATTAAGATATGGCATCCCATATCGGAAACCATGTGTGTGTGTACCATCAAATGGGTTTGGACACATAGGTGGGTTCATCATAAACCCAGGAGGAGTGATGTGTGGTGGTGAAATTCCCTCCCAACCACCCCTTGGAGTGGAAGGATCAGAGTTTCCTTTGATGCCACCCGATAGAGTCGCGGGAATTCCCACTGTGCCAGATGCAGTAGCCATAATGTGAGTTTCTTGAAGCTTGTGAGGAGTATCAATAGGACCATCGGTAGTCCTCTGACATCTCTTATAAAAGGGACATGAGAAATCGTTGGCTAGTAGACCATCCAAACGACGAGATCGGAGGAGAGGTGGACCTCGTTCCATGATGTCTCCAAAAAGTCAATAAATCAAAACACCTCCTAATGGCCAACTAGAACGATCAAAGAGCACACACATAAAGAAACTACAACCAAATGCAAACAAACAGGACTGGCTCAAGGGACCTCCCGACACTACAGCCAGTATGTCTCTCCTAGGAGAGGCTTGAGAATCCCAAACTATAACCAGAGGTAACATAATCAGTTATAATGGCTCTTAGACTTCACTACGTGCACAAGGTCAAATCCCTATACAACAACAATTGTGCTATCCAACCCCTATCCGACTCAGGACAATCGTAGAATAACCATAACGAATGCCCTATGTGATACCTAGGTAAAGCAACTAAGGCCACCACGTATAACCAATGCTCAGGCGGACAGTCGCAGGTGGGATTCGTCGTATGGGTAGGGTAGCTAAGCCCGAAAATCAAGAGGGTCAAATCCCCAAAGAGACCTCGTACTTGAACAAATCCTGGAAATATCTCCCACGTTCAGCTAGTATTGGAGGGCTATCTCCGCAACCAACCTCTCGTGACCTCGTGCTTAACTCCGGTTTGAGTAAAGATTCCTGAGAACACTGATGTATACCATGGGTTTCACCACTCCCTGGTCAGACACATAATGTTTTGTTTAATAGTCTTGGATTGTTAACTCACAATGATCTATTCCAAGACTCTAAACCTATACTAGTTGGTGCACCCTATAAAAGAGAAAATCGTTTCTAATCAATTTTAAGATTAAGCGTTACTTTTAATGGCTGTAAATAATCAGAGGATATGGTCGTGAAACTAATGATGTGACAAGACTCAATGATATGCATAATAGAAAAGCACTAGGCCCATCTATCAATAAAAAACATGCCACTAGTATGGCAATCAATCCAACGGTTCGAAATAAAAATGCAATCTCTTTTAAAATTTCATGCACAAGCAAGTCCTAAATGAAATCACAAGCACTCTGATGCAAAATGCAAAAACATAAAGCAAATATTTTTGTATTTTTGCTTATAAATGGAAGGAAAATGCAAAACATTTTTTTTTGTATTTTTTCAATATAAATGAAATGAAAAAATGCAAGCAAAATCAAACTCTTCAATCAAAAGGCAGAGCATATCAAGTAGACAACCCAAAAAATCCCAAACAGTAAGACTCATCCAAGCTAATGAGCTATAAAAACAAAAAATGGTGGGAAACCAAAAAAGCTCAAAAAATAAAGAAAGAGGAGCTTCTGGTCAATAAAAGAGCATGGGACAGTTAGGAAACAGGCCTACTAAGACTCAGGAACACTCATAACCAACCCAACAACAACCAAAGGTCATAAACAAAACAATACCAAAGTTGTACGCAATTGTTCATAGAACAATAGCGTCTATACACTAGCTACTGTGATGACAGTAGCAGGTAGATGCGGCTAACCAAATATAACTCGTGTACAGGGAAAGGTAAGTGGACCAAAAATTAATCAAACAACCCAGAAAAATCAATTTTTTTAATGCAAAACCCAATGGCCAGTCAATGACACAGAAGCTCGACAAACAACAACTCAAAATAAAGGAAAAATACCTAAAAATACCCTAAATGGAGGTTCCTCCCCAGCGGAGTTGCCATTTCTGTTACGGAGAAAAACTTCCTATGGTATGGGGAAGACCACAACAGAGAGATGACTCCTACAAATTAACTAATTCTAAAAAAAATGCTATATAAATGAAAATGCTAAGATATGGAGAAAAGACCAACCTTCAACAGGATGTTCAAAGTAGATCCCCGTTGAGATTTCAATCTCTACACTTCAACCTGTAACTTAGTCTCAACATCAAATACAAGTGTTGTTGCAACAACATCCCCCCCAAAAAAATTTTTGTACATATTGGGGCCCCTCCTTTATTTTTCTATAAAGATTGATGTAAGAGGTCAATTCTCCTTTTTACTTTGCTTTCAACTGAAAATCCTGCTTTGGGAACTCCAAGTTTTCTTCTAAGGACAAAATTCGTGAAATCTTCTTGAAGTCGCGGAAGCATTTGAGAAAGCCACCCGCAGTTGCGGAAGTATTCAAGTTATCTTCCCGAAACTGCGGGAACCGTTTGGGTTTCCCTCTCGAAACGGTGGGAGCCATTTGCATAAGCTTCTCGAAAAGGACTTAGAAATTTTCTCTTGAAGTTGCGAAAATGATTTGGGAAAGTCTCCCGAAGCAGCGGAACCTTTTGAATTATCCTCTCGAAATTGCGGGATCATTTGAGTTATCTTCCCGCAGTTGCGGAGTCTTTCGGGCTATCCTCCCGCAGTTGCGGAAGCCATTCACACAAGCCTCCCGAAAAGACTTAAAAAACTATTTTTTGAAGTTTGCGGAACGATTTGAAGAAAGCCCCGCAGTTGCGGAAGCATTCAACTTATCCTTCTGAAACTATGGAAGCGTTCGCCTTATTTTCCCGAAAAGCCGCCAGAGGACTCCTCTTTAAAACTCTTAAGTCCTTCCTCTCGACTTAACTTTTGTGGAACCATTCAGCTTATCTTTCCAAACAGCGGATCCATTCGCCAATCTGTTCCGAAACTGCGGAAGCTATTTGCGAAGGCCTTCCGCAATTACGGAAGCTTTCACGTTATCATCCCAAAAACCCGCCGAAATACTTAGACGTTCATTCAACTTGCAGGAGCCATTCGATAATTCCTTCTGAAATGGCGGGAACCTTCATGGAATTGTTCCGCTATTGCAGAAGCCATCGGCATATCTCCGTCAAAATTATGGAAGGAGATCCATTATTCTCCTGAAGCTGAGTCTCCAAAGGTTGCATTGCGGAAAGATTCATCAATCTCTTCTGAAATGCCGAGGGTGTTCACCATTCCATCCCGCAATTGCGGGTGGAATTCATAAGTACCCCCCACAAGTGGCGGTCATGCACAACTACCGAGGCAGCTTGAAAAGACCGCGACGTACAAAATATTGAAAACTTTTTAATAGCGCCACCCACCGGACTTAATACCACACGTGCCTAACCCGTTTAAATGGACGGTTGGGTTTTGGGTCGACCGTAATGTTATTTTTCGATCAAACGAACGCCGTTGGGATGCCGCGCCAGATAGCTCCAGCTCAGCTCGTCCACGTCTGCATCCACCTCATTCAACCACCTCGTCATTGCCAGGTAGGTTTCTAACCGCTATTTTTGTCTCATCTACACGTCAGATTACCTTTGAGTTTTCTTTTTCATCTAAAACGTGGCCGATAGACACTAGTTGCATATATCGTTATTTTGTCCTTAAAACCACCGAGGCCCCATGGGTTTCTCGTTCCACCAGCCAAAAACCAAAACTATGACCGCCCGAGCTTTTTCACCAGCCATATTCCAAGCGTCGTCACCCTAGTTCAAATTCCAAGCCGACCATACAGAGTCTCGTCAAGTGCTATAAATAACCATGGTAGTCGGCTGAATCCCTCACCTATTCATAAATGTGGAAAGCGGCCCCTTATTCTCCTATTCATAAATGGGAAAGCTGCCCCTTATTTCGTCATAAGGTTGTTTCACCCCAGAATCACCCACCACTAACCATTAGAAGCACAATGATGAAGGATACCCTCTCTCCTAGGAATAGATGGGAAGCAAGTTGTTTCCTCATTGCATGCTTACGTCCTAAACTGTGTCCCCTTAAGATAACCAAATCTCAGAACTATGTTTCTCACTTGGAATGGTTTATTTTGCTTTCCCAACATGCAGCTTCCTAATTAGTTTATATATCTCATTAGCATGTTGAAGTGATCCTTCTTTTGTTAAGATCTCATAATAGGTTACACATATTTTATAATGACTTGTATTTAGTTGCTAGCAGGGATAAGTCAAGATGCCAAAAGGTGGTAGGAAGAAGGCTAAAATGATGGAATCACAACCAGCACCACTTAGGACTCAGACTATGTTCCAAGATACTAGGTGCACCACCGGTATTCCTCCTGAAATCCGCTGGGGTAACATTTACAGGATGATCCGGGACCAAGATATCCCAGATATGTTACTAGAAGAGGGGCAGATCTATCTCAATATCAGAACTTCAGGCATAGCTAGGGCTTCTACCCGCCCTGAATTGTTCCCATGTTCTGAACTAATCGGGTGGATACTCGAACATACTAATGCGGAGACAAGAGTATTACATGACAGCGGGAAAATAGCCATTGCCTCATTCCACCCAGCATATCTTGCCATAGCCTATAAATTCCCACGTTCGATGAATGGTTGGGCCAGATGAACAATATTGAAATGGCCAAAAAATTATTGGTCGTAGGAAAGCACTTAAGAAAGAGAGGTAATGACGAGTATGATGTTCAGAATCTAAGACCTCCTTTCAGGTTAATCGCCTTGATGTTATGCAGAATATTCGGCATGCCCGATGGCACTGTATCCAAGATATAGTGGATCCCCATCATCCACTTCGTGGTGTTCAAAGGAACTGTGTTTGACTGGGCTACTATCCTGTCGGATAGTTTGGCATCAATGGTGACTGCTGCAAGAGAAGGTCTGGCCTTAAAAAAGGCAGAATTTTACATGTCTTCATATCTTATTGATTGTATTTTGGCCAAGCTATCTTTTCCCAGCTTAGGTTGCACGTGGGATAGAGCCAACACCCCCAATTTACACCGCTTTCAGGATGATGTGGGCTCAAAATTACAAACCCAGCTATAAGATCATCTGTGAGGGGTTCATCATGCCCCTATATGAGAAGATTTTCAAAGAAGAGCCCAACTTTTTGTCGGAAAATGCAATGGAGATCCTGGAGAACTATGGAGACTTTTATTTTTCAGAGCAAGGCACTTACATCAGAATTTTTGGAGGGACTAAAGCTCCATATATTTTTCCGAGGTATGCTACTGACTATGTGGTCCTCAAGGGAAGTGAGACAAATTTTCCTGGATGGAATCGGGGCGGTGCTTAACAAATAGCATAAGGCTTCTTTCCCGCCTTTTCCCTTCTGCATAGGAGCATACAAATTCTCAGGGGTTGCCTCAGCCAAGGAGTTTGTTCAAGAACTGAAAGCTTTCCACTTCGGCGAAGTAATTTTCCATAGGAATGATAGGCGGGGAAAAGTTGTCGAGCATTGTAAAGAAATTTATGCTCATTTTGAGTACGCTCATTATTATGATGCCGAGGAAGAGGCATTTAGAGGCATCAGCAACATGGCTGAGTTGCAGATTTGTCACCAAGGCAGTGGAGCACGCTCTAGCTCTACCAAGGCCCAAAACACCAGCCATCAGAAAGAAAAGGAAGCATCTAATGCCCGAGCCCAAGAAGAATAAAGGTTAAGAGAGAAAGCAAGGTTACTGCAAGAGGCCGAAGTTGCAAGATTACAATAGGAAGCTGAGGTGGCGAGAGTCCAGCAAGAAGCACAAAGTGAAAGGCTACAGAAAGAAGCTGAGGAAGCCCAGTGGAAGAAAGAAGCAGAAGACGCGAAGCAGACAGAAGAAAATGAAAATCAACGGCAAGCTGAAGAAGAAGAGAGAAGGCAACAAGCTGAAGTAGGGCGAAAAACGGAAGAAGAACTCAAGACAGTTGAAGATGCCCAGGAAGGTGGCTCCAGTGCCCAGGATATGGAAATAGACGTACCTCAAGCAGGTGTCTCCGGCACTCAAAATATGGAGGAGGACATAGCACAAGCAGGTGCTCTGGCACCCAAAATGTGGGAACAGATCCAGCTCAGGTAGTCCAGACCCTACCAGCGGAAGCAGAAATAGATATTATAGATCTCCCAATCGTCCCGTACACTCCATCAGAAGAACATACCGTGTCCAGGTGGGATGAATTTGTCTATGATAAGAAAAGGAAGGCTATGGTCCTTAAATCGGAAGAGAGGATAAAAAGACTCTTCCAAGAAGATATTGTTACCCACCGGGAGACCACAGTAATGCAAAATATGAATAAGGCTCCCCTAGCTATGGCATCCGCTACTGTAGAGATAGCAAAAGCAACGTTGGACAATGTAGCTGATATAGT
This sequence comes from Larix kaempferi, assembly GCA_027924585.1. Classification (NCBI taxonomy): domain Eukaryota; kingdom Viridiplantae; phylum Streptophyta; class Pinopsida; order Pinales; family Pinaceae; genus Larix; species Larix kaempferi. The sequence goes on from BSBM01000577.1 coordinate 2,606,850, forward strand.
TAAAGAAGTTGAGTCGACAAAGAGGAGATCTCGCATGCTACAACATACTGTGGCTAATGAGCAAGCCTACATGGATCTCGTGGTGAATAGGTATAATCGCCTGTCTGTTGAGCATAAAGAACTGTCAGACAAGTATAACTAGCTAGAAGAAGAAAATGAACAACTAACAGTCCAGATGATGATTGTAGAAGCAGAAAAGAACGATGCAGGAGCCAGAGTGTTCCATCTAGAAGCAGACAAGCTGGCATTGGTTGAGCAATTAGAGCAGGTGGAGAGTAGAGCGATGTACATGTCTCCTTTCCATGAGTTGTCCTGTAGCATCCTAAAGCAAGTCCATGGCACGCAGGAACTAATTACTGATGAAGTATGCAAGCTCAAGGCCATGGTGGTCAGATTAAAAGAAGTTAATGTAGAGGCCAATAGGCTTAAAGCTAAATATACACGGGTTAAGGAAAACGTCCCGAGCCAAATAGAATGGAGAGAAGAAAAGGTGGATTTCCCCAAGCATCTCCCATTCAAATCTGTAAATGGCTTCAATGAAGACATAGCCCTTTTGGAATTTTTCAGAAATTGTAGCATTAAGCTGATAGCCAAGATCCGAGGGACAATGGATAAAAGCAACGGTCTGTATCAAAGAATCCATGAAGTGCATGACAAATGCAAGTTGAGTTTCCCTCAGTCCCTTGATGATTTCCCGGTCAAAGAACAACGTTTGTCTGAGCTAAAGGAAGAGCTGGGCATCCAAAACGAATATGTGAAGAAGATTGATGTCCTAGCCATTGATGACCTCCAACATTATATTGGAATGTCATCAATACACAGTCATCTGCTCAAAGAAATGCATCAAGTTGCAGTAACAAAAATTCAAAGTATTGGAGCAGAGCTTGGTAAACATGTAACTTCCTAGAAAATATTACTCCCTATCTCAGCAAATGTAGTTATAAGGGACACTGGTGTATGGTATAGTTACATTGCAGAAGAGGAGAAGAAAGCAGCAGCAGTAGCAGAAGCAATAGCAAACCCGGATTCTTCTCTCCCAGCAGCAGCAGCTGTACCAGCTAGTTCGAGTGCCTCTTTTCAAACTGGAGCGCATGCCCAAGAGTGAAAGCACTGATATGAGAGCATTAACTCCTATATTTTGTATCTTGGCTGTCATATGTATAAAACCGTGGAGCTATGGGACAGCTGTCCTTTTCTTTTTTAAATAATTTTCTGTTTAAAAGGGAGGTCACATTTTTGTTTATTATAAGGGGAAAAGTCTGTAGGTGACAAGTGTAAAGGGCTAGGTGGCATCCCAAAGGGCATTTTGTAACATTATAAATAGAAGTTAGGAAGTAATGTAAATGAATTTTTTGGCAGGGAATTATTTTCTAGACTTGTACGAGCTATCTTGCACATGTTTTAAGAAAATAAAATATTCCTAATAAGAGCCTAGAGAGGACGTCTTTGCATGAGAATGGAGATTGGATGCACTTTGGATTATTCCTATGTCTGCTATACTTTGCTGTGAGATCTTTATTACTGTCCTGAATTATTTCATTGTATTAAATGATCTTGCTTCTCTCTGTGTGAATGAATTCTCTCTTTCATGAGTAATGAAATGTGTTCTATTTAATTAGAAGCTATCTTCTGATATCTCTTATCTTTGCTGTAGCTTTATCTTTAAGATTTGATGGTTGTTTGTTTATTCTTTAGATAACTCCTACAGCTCATTGCTCATGCTTTCAATTTGGTCCTTGCAGGGATAGTTAGATTTATTTTAGTTTTAGACATAGATCTGTTTTTCCAGTTCTGCATTTAAATTAAAATAGTCTAGGCACTTGCATATCATTATAAAATAAAATCAAAAGAACGGTGGATCGGGCCATAACCGGTATAATTGGAATAAAACTCCAAACCCACGGTTGCCGGAACTGCTAACCGGACGGATTCCCCATACCAAATGGTAGATAATCTAATTGGGATAATCTATCGGGGAGAATCCCTTTCTGATTGATGCTGCGATCTCCGAGGCATCAACAATTTTTGGCGCTAGAAGGAGGGCCTGAAAGTGCATGGATGATAGAGGAAAATATCCCACTGTCATAAATGTCACTGAAAACCCGCTCAAAGAAGGCATTTCAAACAACCCAGATCTTGAAATATTAAATCAAGAAAGCCTCATTTCTGATCCTGAGCCTCAAGAAGCATTATACGCTGTACCTTTTGCAGAAATAGAGGATTTGAGGAGGCATACACGATCCTACGTTCGACAACTAGGCGGTTTAAATGCGGTGAATTTTCTCCCTAGGAAAAGTACCCCTAGAAAAGAGCGACAATACACCCGTGATTCGATTCTTGTTCAAAGTTTTGAAGAACTTGTGAATTTAACTTTAGAAGAAATTTCAGACCCTCTGAACAAGGTAGATCTTGAAAACTCAGAAAACATTTCAGATTAAGAAGGCCTTGGAGAACTTATTACTCCAAAGAATACTCCACAGAATTCACCTTACAATTCTCCACCAGGTTCTCCACATAGAAACATGGTTGTACCTTCTTGGAGAGCAAGGGGAGCGTTGAATCTAGCTGGGCCATTCTACAATCTTCCAAAAATTCCAGAGAAGGTCTTACCTAAGTTCGACCCAGGAAAAGCTATTTCAGCCGAAGATCATCTCAAGAGTTTCTACTTAGCTCTGAATCTTTTGAACGTACAGCATGAAGATGTAGTTTGCAGGCTTTTTCCATACACATTCGAGCCAAAAGTATCATCCTGATACTTTAACCTACAACCCAGCTCGATCTCTAGTTGGGATGAATTTGAAAACTGCTTTTTGAAGAATTATGGAAACCCAAAGACTGTGGCAACACTTATGAAAGAACTCTTATCCATGAGAATGGAAAAGAAAGAAAAGGTTCAAGACTTTAATCAAAGATTCACAACGCTTTTAAATAATTTCAGTGAAGCTAATAAACCAGCAGAGGAATCTCTGATTGAATATTATACAACAGCTCTTGAAGGACCCATAGCAATGTTCGTTAAAATATCTAAGAAAACTACCCTGATAGAGAACTTCGAAGAAGCTAGAAAGGTAGAAGAAGAAGCTGATAGCATTGCTAAACATGCCTTAGATGGAGAACCAAAACCAGTAGCCAGCAAAAAGACCTTGCTGCTCACTAGAGGCAAAGAAGAATCATCTACAGACATGGAAAATGTAGTCAAGATGATGCAGAAGTTATCGAATAAGATTTTAGATCTCGAGAAAGATAAGGCTTCTAGCACATCTAGGAAACCTTTCAAGCCATTTTATAAAAAGAGGGAAGACGGTGATCAAACTCATCTACCCATGAATACTTCCCCTGTTTTGAACCTCAATGAAATCGGAATGGAAAACTTCTGTACTTTTCATCAAGAACCGCATTCAGAAAAGAGTTGCCCACAATGGATTAACTCCATGAGTTTAGTCATGAACCAAATGCTGGATTCACAGATTCCAGACCAAGATGATTCTCTAGAGGAATCGAGCCCTGAATTAGAGGAACCAACCTTGGACACTACTATGGTGCTATGGGATTGGGTACTTATGACTGAATTAGTAGAAGAGGATCCCGTAGAAAGCTCTCCCTCTGCTGTGAACGTTGCTACTCGCAGTAAAGGCCCTCTTACGGATCTTGTGCCAAGCTCGGCTTCCCCTAAGCCTAAAGTTTCAAAATAACTGCCTAGAAGGCATATAACAATTATTCCACCACAGCCTAAAGTTAACCAAACAGTGGCAAAACAGCCAAACATGGACACCATAGTTCAGCAACCTAAGCTCACGATGAGTAAAGCAGATCATCCAGCTCGAATTGGGAACGAGTCTGACATAGGATATGACATTATTGAAGATATAAAAAAGGTCAAAGCAAATGTGTCAATATTTGACATGTGCAGCTTGCCCCATCAACGAGACAAGTTGCTGCATGTTCTGCAACCCCATACCAGCACTCCATTAACGGACTCTCAAGAAAATCCCAAAATTACTGAAGCTCGCATCGGAGGGAAATCTAAATCTCAAACATTGCCATTCCTATTGACCTTTGAAATTTTTAATCACAATGTTCACAACTGTTTGGTAGATTCTGGGGCATCTTCAAACGTCATGCCACTGTCCATTTGTAAAAAAATTAACGGGCAGCCTGTGCCATCTCCAGCCCAAATTATCCAATTAGATAGGACTACTGTCAAAGAGATTGGGGAGATGAAAGATGTCCTCATTAGATTATCAGCTGACTCTAGAGTCTGTCAGTTTATTGATATAATGGTGGTTGATATTCCTGAAGCCTATGGTCTGATCTTAAGTAGGGACTGGTCTACAAAGTTGAATGGCTACTTTGCCACTGATTGGTCTCATCTGTGGTTGCCTTATCAGAACAGGCAGAATCAGATTAAAGTCCTGAGAGAACCACACATGAAGCAAAACGTAACTCAATTAGAGGAAAAAAATGAGTCTGTAACCTTCTCATCCTCGGTTCTGGGGAATTATTTCTTAGAAATGGATCCAGGTAATTATCAGTCTAAAGCCATCAGCCATGAATCCGATGAACAGTCTGATCTCCTTCATTTCTCTCGGACTGATGATATTGACTGTAATATAGTCAGTTTAGTTACTGATTTAGATCACAGAGATACTAACTTGGTTGAATCTAAAGATATTTTCTGGACATTATACTTTGATGGTTCTAAAACTCTGGAAGGATCCGGAGCCGGTTGTGTTCTGATGGATCCAAAAGGAAACAAGTATTTTTTGTCCTGTAGATTAGAATTTGATTGTACTAACAACACCGCTGAATATGAAGCTTTGGTACATGGATTAAAGAAGGCCATTGATTTAAATGTTAAGTACCTGAAGGTTTTTGGTGACTCAGAGATAGTTGTGAGACAGGTAAGGGACACCATTCACTATCTCTCACCTCATTTGAAGGCTTATCAGGCTGAGGTATGGGACTTAATTATGCATTTTGATGCTTTCAATATAAAATCAATTCCTAGATTGCAAAATTCTGCGATTCCCGATAATAAAATAATAAATGCTCGATTGAATTGATTTTCAGGCCCTCCGTTCCCGATAACATCACAAACTTCAGATTCTTCGATGATGACGAACATATTATTAGCTTTCTAATGAATGAAGATAGCTTCCAAGGAGCTGCGATAGATGAAGAAGAACACGATGCTGATTTGTTGAAGAAGGATGTGGAGAAAGGAAATTTCATCCCCAAAGGGGTAAGGTCCCTCGAAATGCTGTTTGATCTTCAAAATAAGTTCAAAAGGCCAGATAATACCAAAACTAACAGTTCATCAATGCAATATGAGTTAGTTAATTTGGGTACCGAGGCATAACCAAAATTTGTCAACCTTGGCAAATGTTGTTCACCACGAGAAAGAGATAGGTTCATCAAACTGTTTAAGCAATATAAGGATGTTTTTGCATGGACCTATGAGGATTTGAAAACGTATGATGTCCGCATTATTCAGCATGTTATACCAATGAAAGTGGGGGTCAAGCCATTTCAGCAGCAGTTAAGAAGGATGCATCCTACTCTAGAACCGCTGATTCAAAAGGAATTAAAGAAGCTCCTGGATGCTAAGATAATCTTTAAGGTCCGGCATTCTGAGTGGGTTGCTAACTTAGTTCCCATAAGAAAGAAGTCAGGAGAGATAAGGCTATGTGTAGATTTCATCAATTTAAATAGAGCTTCGGATAAAGACAACTACCCCGTCCCTTCAATGGAACAAATCCTTCAAATGGTGTCAGGATCTGAGTTGTTTTCTTTACTCGATGGTTTCTCTAGCTACAATCAGGTATTGGTAGCCGAAGAAGACCGTCTTAAGACTACTTTCCGAACTAAGTGGGGAACTTTCGCCTACAGAAGGATGCCATTTGGTCTGATAAATGCGGGAGCTACATTCCAAAGAGCAATGGATATCGCCTTCCGAGGATTGGGTGGGCAATGTGTTGTTGTATACTTAGATGATGTGACAGTCTTTTCAAAGAAAAGGGAAGATCATGTTGTTCATCTGAGGCATATTTTTTATCGCTGTTGGAAATATGGTATTTCTTTGAATCCCAAGAAGAGTGTATTTGCTGTTCCCGAAGGTAAACTCTTGGGTCATATCATTTCCAAAGGGGGAGTGTCAATAGATCCAGAAAGAGTCCAAGCTATTAATAAGATTCCAATGCCTTACAACAAGAAATCTATGCAGTCCTTTATGGGCACTATCAATTTTGTCCGAAGATTTGTTCCATATTTCGTTCAATTTGTTAAACCATTGCAACAGATGGTTAAACAAAGCATACAGTTCAAGTGGACAGATTCAGAAAAGGACGAATTTAGAGATATTAAGGCAGCTGTAGCTAAGGCTCCTTCCTTAAGAAGCCCATATTTTGATAAGGATTTTATCCTGTATACCTTTGCTTCGGATGACTCCCTCGCAGCTGTGCTCACGCAAAAGGTGGAGCTAGGAGACGAGTACCCAATCTCGTTTATGAGCACTGGTCTGCAAGGAGCTGAGTTGAATTATCCCATGGTTGATAAGCATGCATACGCTGTCTTCAAAGCAGTTAAGCAGTTTAGGCCATATATTCTTAAGAACAAAACTAAAGTTATAGTTCCCCACCCAGCTGTTAGATCCCTTTTCGTTCAAAAGGAACTAGGAGAAAGGAGGGGGAACTAGGTCACAGCTCTTCAAGAATATGATTTAGAATTTAAACCAGCCACGATCATCAAAGGGAAAGGCCTGTGCAAATTACTTGTGGGAAACTCAACTGATGAAGAGAAACAATGGAAGAATGAAGCTGAGCTAAACTCGGTTGAAGTATGTCCTATCTTCTCAACTCCTCAGTCATGGTATAGAGACTTGGTGCATTATTTACAGCAAGGATACCTACCTGAGCACTGGAACTCTAAACAAAGAAGGGCACTCTTCTTGAAATCAACACCTTATCAAATCATTGATGGGATACTTTTCAGAAAGAATTATGATGGAGTTTTCCTTAGATGTCTAGAAAAGGAAGATGCAAGTAAAGTTGTTAAAGAATTACACGATGGCCCCGCAGGTGGACATTATTTAGGAGAGATGACAGCACACAAGATACTGAGAGCTGGATATTATTGGCCCACTCTGTTCCGAGATGCCCACACGTATGCACGAAACTGTGATGTATTCCAAAGAAGTGTCGAGAAGTTACCTAAAGTAGCAGGACCCTTGCAGCCGGTTATTATCTCTGAGCCTTTTGAGCATTGGGGTATAGATGTTATCGGAGAGATAAATCCAAATTCTTCTTTACAACATCGATACATCCTGACGGCTATTGACTACTTCACTAGATGGACGGAAGCTATCCCGTTGCGCAAGATCAATGAAGATGCAGTCATCAACTTCTTGAAAGAGAACATCATAACCAGGTTTGGGGTTCCAATTTCCCTTATTTTTGATAATGCTACCTATTTTTCGTCTTTCAAGATAAATGAATTTGTTTATGAATGGGGAATTAAGTTTCACTATTCAACCAATTATTACCCTCAAGGAAACGGATTAGCTGAATCTTCAAACAAAAAACTCATTCGGATTCTCAAGAAAACTGTGATAGAAAACCAGCGAAGTTGGCATATAGCTCTCTCAAACGCCTTATGGGCAGATAGCGTGACCCCAAATAATGCATTAGGGGTTTCCCCTTTCACTCTTGTTTATGGCAAGGAATCCATCCTCCCCCCCAACATCCTACTCCCATCCTTACAGTTATCCCAAGCCTCTCGAGGGTCGGGTAGCCAAGCCTTACAATCCAGGATCAATACCCTGCTTCAACTTGAAGAAGCCCGATAGAAAGCTAAAGACCGATTCCATCAACACCAAGACATAGTTAAGAGATGGTTCGATAAGAGGAAGTCCGGTAAAAGAAGTTTTGAAGTTGGGGACTTAGTCCTGAAATGGGACCATAATCATGAAGGAACAGGAATGCATACGAAATTCCAACATTTATGGGTAGGCCCATACCAAATTTCGGCAAAGATAGGCCCATCCACTTATAAATTGACAAATCTCGAGGGAGAAGAAGTAACCCTTCCTCTTAATGGCCTCGCCCTGAAGCAATACTTTGCATAGTCTCGCTGAGATTTTCTGTACATAAATAAAATTTTCTTTTATTATTGCTTTAGCCTTTTGTTTGCTTTATTTTCGGCCATTTTGTTTCTTTTCTTGTCATTTGAACCTTTGCAACAAGTTTGTTTTCTGAAAGCCTGTGTGGTTGAGTTTCTCATCAAAGATAGGTCTCTTAAAGAAATCTCACAACCCATGAGTCCAGAACTATGCTCGAATAAAGTCTATCTATGTATTGTGCTCTTGCTGAAATTTTTCAGAAGGAAGGAAGCCTACTCTGCTAGTCACGCTAATCCTGTTTAAATAGCAGAGACCTATGACCATCTTCATTATTATCTTTGGGATCCACCCACTTTCACACTTAAAGGCATCTCAATAAGGTTACTAAAAGTTGGACCCATGGAAAGTAGCACATCTCGATGACATAGGGTATTGAAATGACTCCATGCTGCAAATTTAATAGCCAAAATGGCTTATATTCAAGGGTCTGTTTTCCAGAGATTCTCGCCTCAATTAAAGCATGGCTGAGACAAAAGAAAAAGACATGTAAAATCAAGAAGGTTTTCCTAAAGGCTCAGCCCAAAATTGGCTCCTCTCCGTCCGTGAGGCTTGATCAAATCAATAAAATCTCTAACTCACACAAAATGACATTATGGATTGAGGAGCCTAAATCAAAGATCATGTCTAAAGAAAATATCTCTGGAAGGCTCAAACAACAAAGCTGTCCAAAGTACAAACATCCCAAAGGATGCAAGCAGCAGGGGAATGAGGAACAAGAGCAATAATGTCCATGAGAAAGTGTTGCAAATCCTGTGGGGTCCAACAGTAGTAACCATCTGAAAGATGATTCTTCTAAAATGAATCTCATATGTTGGCCCTTTGAGAGTTTTAAGATGTCTCTGTCAAAGCTCCCCTTTCTCCAATGGCTAGCAGGTAAAGTGCCTTCTTCCTTCACAGAAATTCAAATGCTCAGCTGAATATTGAACATAAGATAGATGTCTTTAATAAGGTTTCGGATCATGGAGAGGAATTTTTCAGAGATCTGTGTTTGCCAGCGACTCGCCAATTGTTGTTGCAGCAACATCCCCCCCCAAAATTTTTGTACATATTGGGGCCCCTCCTTTATTTTTCTAGAAAGACTGATGTAAGAGGTCAATTCTCCTTTTTACTTTGCTTTCAGCTGAAAATACTGCTTTGGGAACTCCAAGTTTTCTTCTAAGGACAAAATTCGTGAAATCTTCCTGAAGTCGCGGAAGCATTTGAGAAAGCCCCCCGCAGTTGCGGAAGTATTCAAGTTATCTTCCTGAAACCGCGGGAACCGTTTGGGTTTCCCTCTCGAAACGGCGGGAGCCATTTGCATAAGCTTCTCGAAAAGGACTTAGAAATTTTCTCTCAAAGTTGCGGAAATGATTTGGGAAAGTCTCCTGAAGCAGCGAAACCTTTTGAATTATCCTCTCGAAATTGCGGGATCATTTGAGTTATCTTCCCGCAGTTGCGGAGTCTTTCGGGCTATCCTCCCGCAGTTGCGGAAGCCATTTGCACAAGCCTCCCGAAAAGACTTAAAAAACTATTTTTCAAAGTTTGTGGAACGATTTAAATAAAGCCCCGCAGTTGCGGAACCATTAAACTTATCCTTCCGAAACTGCGGAAGCGTTCGCCTTATTTTCCCGAAAAGCCCCCGGAGGACTCCTCTTTAAAACTCTTAAGTCCTTCCTCTCGACTTAACTTTTGCGGAACCATTCAGCTTATCTTTCCGAAACAGCAGAGCCATTTGCCAATCCGTTCCGAAACTGAGGAAGCTATTTGCGAAGGCCTTCCACAATTACGGAAGCTTTCACGTTATCATCCCGAAAACCCGCCGAAAGACTTAGACGTTCATTCAACTTGCGGGAGCAGTTCGACAATTCCTTCTGAAACGGCGGGAACCTTCGCGGAATTGTTCCACGATTGCAGAAGCCATCGACATATCTCCGTCGAAATTATGGAAGGAGATCCATTATTCTCCCGAAGCTGAGTCTCCAAAGGTGGCATTGCGGAAAGATTCATCAATCTCTTCCGAAACACCGAGGGTGTTCACCATTCCATCCCGCAATCGTGGGTGGAATTCATAAGTCCGCCCAGCAAGTGGCGGTTGCGCACAACTACCGAGGCGGCTTGAAAAGACTGCGACGTACAAAATATTGAAAACTTTTTAATAGCGCCACCCACCGGACTTAATACCACATGTGCCTAACCCGTTTAAATGGACGGTTGGGTTTTGGGTCGATCGTAATGTTATTTTTCGATCAAACGAACACCGTTGGGATGCCGCGCTAGACAGCTCCAGCTCAGCTCGTCCATGTCCGCATCCACCTCATTCAGCCACCTCGTCGTTGCCAAGTAGGTTTCTAACCATTATTTTTGTCTCATCTACACGTCAGATTACCTTTGAGTTTTCTTTTTCGTCTAAAACGTGGCCGATAGACACTAGTTGCATATATCGTTATTTTGTCCTTAAAAGCACCGAGGCCCCATGGGTTTCTTATTCCATCAGCCAAAAACCAAAACTATGACTACCCGAGCTTTTTCACCAGCCATATTCCAGGCGTCGTCACCCTAGTTCAAATTCCAAGCTGACCATAGAGCGTCTCGTCAAGTGCTATAAATAACCATGGCGGTTGGCTGAATCCCTCGCCTGTTCATAAATGTGGAAAGCGGCCCCTTATTCGCCTGTTCATAAATGGGGAAAGCGGCCCCTTATTTCGTCATAAGGTTGTTTCACCCCAGACTCACCCACCACTAACCATTAGAAGCACAATGACGAAGGATACCCTCTCTCCTAGGAATAGATGGGAAGCAGGTTGTTTCCTCATAGCATGTTTACGTCCTAAACTGTGTCCCCTTAAGATAACCAAATCTCAGAACTATGTTTCTCGCTTGGAATGGTTTATTTTTCTTTCCCAACATGCAGCGTCCTAATTAGTTTATATATCTCATTAGCATGTTGAAGTGATCCTTCTTTTGTTAAGATCTCATAACAGGTTACACATCTTTTATAATGACTTGTATTTAGTTGCTAGCAGGGATAAGTCAAGATGCCAAAAGGTGGTAGGAAGAAGGCTAAAATGATGGAACCACAGCCAGCACCACTTAGGACTCAGACTATGTTCCAAGATACTAGGTGCACCACCGGTATTCCTCCCGAAATCTGCTGGGGAAACATTTACAGGATGATCTGGGACCAAGATATCCTGGATATGTTACTAGAAGAGGGGCAGATCTATCTCAATATCAGAACTTCAGGCATAGCTAGGGATTCTACCCGCCCTGAACTGTTTCCATGTTCTGAAGTAATCGGGTGGATACTCGAACATACTAATGCGGAGACAAGAGTATTACATGACAGCGGGAAAATAGCCATCGCCTCATTCCACCCAGCATATCTTGCCGCAGCCTATAAATTCCCATGTCCCCAGCAAGCCCTGAGTGATGAATGGTTGGGCCAGATGAACAATATTGAAATGGCCAAAAAATTATTGGTCGCAGTCAAGCACTTAAGAAAGAGAGGTAATGACGAGTATGATGTTCAGAATCTAAGACCTCCTTTCAGGTTAATCACCTTGATGTTATGCAGAATCTTCGGCATGCCCGATGGCACTGTATACAAAATACAGTGGATCCCCATCATCCACTTTGTGGCATTCAAAGGAACTGTGTTTGAGTGGGATACTATCCTGTCAGATAGTTTGGCATCAATGGTGACTGCTGCAAGAGAAGGTTTGGCCTTAAAAAAGGTAGAATTTTACATGTCTTCATATCTTATTGATTGTATTTTGGCCAAGCTATCTTTTCCCAGCTTAGGTTGCACGTGGGGTAGAGCCAACACCCTGGTTTACACCGCTTTCAGGATGATGTGGGCTCAAAATTACAAACTCATCTATAAGCTCATCTGTGAGGGGTTCATCATGCCCCTATATGAGCAGATTTTCAAAGAAAAGACCAACTGTTTGTCGGAAAATGCAATGGAGATCCTGGAGAACTATGGAGACTTTTATTTTTCAGAGCAAGGCACTTACATCAGAATGTTTGGAGGGACTAAAGCTCCATATTTTTTGCCGAGGTATGCTACTGACTATGTGGTCCTCAAGGAGGCAGTGAGACAAATTTTCCTGGATGGAATCGAAGCAGTGCTTAACAAACAACATAAGGCTTCTTTCCTGCCTTTGCCCTTCTGCATAGGAGCATACAAATTCTCAGGGGTTGCCTCAACCGAGGAGTTTGTTCAAGGACTGAAAGCTTTCCACTTTGGCAAAGTAATTTTCCATAGGAATGATAGGCGGGGAAAAGTTGTCGAGCATTGTAAAGAAATTTATGCTCATTTTGAGTACGCTCATTATTATGATGCCGAGGAAAAGGAATTTAGAGGCATCAGCAACATGGCTGAGCTGTAGATTTGTCGCCAAGGCAGTGGAGCAAGCTCTAGCTCTACCAAGGCCCAAAACACCAGCCAGTAGAAAGAAAAGTAAGCAGCTGATGCCCGAGCCCAAGAAGAAGAAAGGTTAAGAGAGGAAGCAAGGTTACTGCAAGAGGCTGAAGTTGCAAGATTACAATAGGAAGCTGAGGTGGCAATAGTGCAGCAGGAAGCACAAAGTGAAAGGCTGCAGAAAGAAGCTGAGGAAGCCCAGTGGCAGAAAGAAGCAGAAGACGCGAAGCAGACAGAAGAAAATGAAAATCAGCGGCAAGTTGAAGAAGAAGAGAGAAGGCAACAAGCTGAAGTAGGGCGGAAAACGGAAGAAGAACTCAAGACAGTTGAAGATGCCCAGGCAGGTGGCTCTGGTGCCCAGGATATGGAAATAGACGTACCTCAAGCAGGTGTCTCCGGCACTAAAAATGTGTAGGAACAGATCCAGCTCAGGTAGTCCAGACCCCACCCGCAGAAGCATAAATAGATATTATAGATCTCCCAATCGTCCCGCACACTCCATCAGAAGAACATACCATGTCCAGGTGGGATGAATTTGTCTATGATAAGAAAAGGAAGGCTATGGTCCTTAAATCGGAAGAGAGGATAAAAAGACTATTCCAAGAAGATATTGTTACCCACCGGGAGACCACAGTAATGCAAAATACAAATAAGGCTCCCCTAGCTATGGCATCCGCTACTGTAGAGACAGCAAAAGCAACGCTGGACAATGTATCTGATATAGTTAAAGAAGTTGAGTCGACAAAGAGGAGAGCTCGCATGCTACAAAATACTGTGGTTAATGAGCAAGCCTACAGGGATCTCGTGGTGAATAGGTATAATCGCCTGTCTGTTGAGCATAAAGAACTGTCAGACAAGTATAACCAGCTAGAAGAAGAAAAGGAACAACTAACAGTCCAGATGATGATTGTAGAAGCAGAAAAGAATGATGCAGGAGCCAGAGTGTGCCATCTAGAAGCAGACAAGCTGGCATTGGTTGAGCAATTAGATCAGGCGGAGAGGAGAGCTATGGACATGTCTCCTTTCCATGAGTTGTCCTGTAGCATCCTAAAGCAAGTCCATGGCACGCAGGAACTAATTACTGATGAAGTATGCAAGCTCAAGGCCATGGTGGTCAGATTAAAAGAAGTTAATGTAGAGGCCAATAGTCTTGAAGCTAAATATACGCGGGTTAAGGAAAACATCCTGAGCCAAATAGAATGGAGAGAAGAAAAGGCGGATTTCCCCAAGCATCTCCCATTCATATCTGTAGATGGCTTCAATGAAGACATAGCCCTTTTGGAATTTTGAGGAAACTGTAGCATTAAGCTGATAGCCAAGATCCGAGGGACAATGGATAAAAGCAACGGTCTGTATCAAAGAATCCATGAAGTGCATGACAAATGCAAGTTGAGTTTTCCTCAGTCCCTTGATGATTTCCCGAGCAAAGAACAATGTTTGTCTGAGTTGAAGGAAGAGCTGGGCATCGAAAATGAATATGTGAAGAAGATTGATGTCCTAGCCATTGATGACCTCCAACATTATATTGGAATGTCATCAATACACAGTCATCTGCTCAAAGAAATGCATCAAGTTGCAGTAACAAAAATTCAAAGTATTGGAGCAGAGCTTGGTAAACATGTAACTTCCCAGAAAATATTACTCCCTGCCTCAGCAAATGTAGTTATAAGGGACACTGGTGTATGGTATAGTTACATTGCAGAAGAGGAGAAGAAAGCAGCAGCAGTAGCAGAAGCAACAGCAAACCCGGATTCTTCTCTCCCAGCAACAGCAGCTGTACCAGCTAGTTCGAGTGCCTCTTTTCAAACTGGAGCGCATGCCCAAGAGTGAAAGCGCTGATATGAGAGCATTAACTCCTATATTTTGTATCTTGGTTGTCATATGTATAAAACCGTGGAGCTATGGGACAGCTGTCCTTTTCTTTTTTAAATAATTTTCTGTTTAAAAGGGAGGTCACATTTTTGTCTATTATAAGGGGAAAAGTCTGTAGGTGACAAGTGTAAAGCGCTAGGTGGCATCCCAAAGGGCATTTTGTAACATTATAAATAGAAGTTAGGAAGTAATGTAAAGGAATTTTTTGGCAGGGAATTATTTTCTAGACTTGTACGAGCTATCTTGCACATGTTTCAAGAAAATAAAATCTTCCTAATAAGAGCCTGGAGAGGACGTCTTTGCATGAGAATGGAGATTGGATGCATTTTGGATTATTCCTGTTTCTGCTATACTTTGCTGTGAGATCTTTATTACTGTCTTGAATTATTTCATTGTATTAAATGATCTTGCTTCTCTGTGTGTGAATGAATTCTCTCTTTCATGAGTAATGAAATGTGTTTTATTTAATTAGAAGCTATCTTCTGATATCTCTTATCTTTGCTGTAGCTTTATCTTTAAGATTTGATGGTTGTCTGTTTATTCTTTAGATAACTCCTACAGCTCATTGCTCATGCTTTCAATTTGGTCCTTGCAGGGATAGTTAGATTTATTTTAGTTTTAGACATAGATCTGTTTTTCCAGTTCTGCATTTAAATTAAAATAGTCTAGGCACTTGCATATCATTCTAAAATAAAATCAAAAGAACGGTGGATCGGGCCATAGCCGGTATAATTGGAATAAAACTCCAAACCCACGGTTGCCGGAACCGCTAACTGGACGGATTCCCCATACCAAACGATAGATAATCTAATTGGGATAATCTATTGGGGAGAATCCCTTTCTGATTGATGCTGCGATCTCCGAGGCATCAACAGTTTTTGGCGCTAGAAGGAGGGCCTGAAAGTGCATGGCTGATAGAGGAAAATCTCCCACTGTCATAAATGTCACTGAAAACCCGCTCAAAGAAGGCATTTCAAACAGCCGAGATCTTGAAATATTAAATCAAGAAACCCTCATTTCTGATCCTGAGCCTCAAGAAGCATTATACACTGTACCTTTTGCAGAAATAGAGGATTTGAGGAGGCATACACGATCCTACGTTCAACAACTAGGCGGTTTAAACGCGGTGAATTTTCTCCCTAGGAAAAGTACCCCTAGAAAAGAGCGACAATACACCCCTGATTCGATTCTTGTTCAAAGTTTTGAAGAACTTGTGAATTTAACTTTAGAAGAAATTTCAGACCCTCTAAAAAAGGTAGATCTTGAAACCTCAGAAAACATTTCAGATCAAGAAGGCCTTGGAGAACTTATTACTCCAAAGAATACTCCATAGAATTCACCTTACAATTCTCCACCAGGTTCTCCACATAGAAACATGGTTGTACCTGCTTGGAGAGCAAGGGGAGTGTTGAATCTAGCTGGGCCATTCCACAATCTTCCAAAAAATCCAGAGAAGGTATTACCTAAGTTCGACCCAGGAAAAGCCATTTCAGCCGAAGATCATCTCAAGAGTTTCTACTTAGCTCTTAATCTTTTGAACATACAGCATGAAGATGTAGTCTGTAGGCGTTTTCCATACACATTCGAGCCAAAAGTATCATCCTGGTACTTTAGCCTACAACCCAGCTCGATCTCTAGTTGGGATGAATTCGAAAACTGCTTTTTGAAGAAGTATGGAAACCAAAAGACTGTGGCAACACTTATGAAAGAACTCTTATCGATGATAATGGAAAAGAAAGAAAAGGTTCAAGACTTTAATCAAAGATTCACAACGCTTTTAAATAATTTCAGTGAAGCTAATAAACCAGCAGAGGAATCTCTGATTGAATATTATACAACAGCTCTTGAAGGACCCATGGCAATGTTCGTTAAAAGATCTAAGAAAACTACCCTGATAGAGAAATTCGAAGAAGCTAGAAAGGTAGAAGAAGAAGCTGATAGCATTGCTAAACATGCCTTAGATGCAGAACCAAAACCAACAGCTAGCAAAAAGACCTTGCTGCTCACTAGAGGCAAAGAAGAATCATCTACAGACATGGAAAATGTAGTCAAGATGATGCAGAAGTTATCCAATAAGATTGTAGATCTCGAGAAAGATAAGGCTTCTAGCACATCTAGGAAACCTTTCAAGCCATTTTATAAAAAGAGGGAAGACGGTGATCAAACTCATCTACCCATGAATACTTCCCCTGTTTTGAACCTCAATGAAATCGGGATGGAAAAATTCTGTACTTTTCATCAAGAACCACATTCGAAAAAGAGTTTCCCACAATGGATTAACTCCATGAGTTTAGTCATGAACCAAATGCTGGATTCACAGATTCCAGACCAAGATGATTCTCTAGAGGAATCGAGCCCTGAATTAGAGGAACCAACCCTGGACACTACTATGGTGCTATGGGATTGGGTACCTATGATTGAATTAGTAGAAGAGGATCCCATAGAAATCTCTCCCTCTGTCGTGAACGTTGCTACTCGCAGCAAAGGCCCTCTTACGGATCTTGTGCCAAGCTCGGCTTCCCCTAAGCCTAAAGTTTCGAAAGAACTACCTAGAAGGCATATAACAATTGTTTCTTCTAAGGACAAAATTCGTGAAATCTTCCTGAAGTCGCGGAAGCTTTTGAGAAAGCCCTCCGCAGTTGTGGAAGTATTCAAGTTATCTTCCTGAAAGCGCGGGAACCGTTCGGGTTTCCCTCTCGAAACGGTGGGAGCCATTTGCATAAGCTTCTCGAAAAGGACTTAAAAATTTTCTCTCGAAGTTGCGGAAATGATTTGGGAAAATCTCCCGAAGCAGCGGAACCTTTTGAATTATCCTCTCGAAATTGCGGGATCATTTGAGTTATCTTCCCGCAGTTGCGGAGTCTTTCGGGCTATCCTCGCGTAGTTGCGGAAGCCATTTGCACAAGCCTCCCGAAAATAATTAAAAAACTATTTTTCAAAGTTTGCGGAATGATTTGAAGAAAGCCCCGCAGTTGCGGAACCATTAAACTTATCCTTCTGAAACTGCGGAAGCGTTCGCCTTATTTTCCCGAAAGCCCCCGGAGGACTCCTCTTTAAAACTCTTAAGTCCTTCCTCTCGACTTAACTTTTGCTGAACCATTCAGCTTATCTTTCCGAAATAGTGGAGCCATTCGCCAATCCCTTCCAAAACTGCGGAAGCTATTTGCGAAGGCCTTCCACAATTACGGAAGCTTTCACGTTATCATCCTGAAAATCCGCCGAAAGACTTAGACGTTCATTCAACTTGCGAGAGTCGTTCGATAATTCCTTTCGAAACGGCGGGAACCTTCGCGGAATTGTTCGGCGATTGCGGAAGCCATCGGCATATCTCCATTGAAATTACGGAAGGAGATCCATTATTCTCCTGAAGCTGAGTCTCCAAAGGTCGCATTGCGGAAAGATTCATCAATCTCTTAGGAAACGCCGAGGGTGTTCACCATTCCATCCCGCAATCGCGGGTGGAATTCGTAAGTCCGCCTCGCAAGTGGCGGTCACGCACAACTATCGAGGCGGCTTGAAAAGACTGCGACGTACAAAATATTGAAAACGTTTTAATAGCGCCACCCACCGGACTTAATACCACATGTGCCTAGCCCGTTTAAATGGACGGTTGGGTTTTGGGTCGACCGTAATGTTATTTTTTTATCAAACGAACGCCGTTGGGACGCCGCACCAGACAGCTCCAGCTCAGCTTGTCCACGTCCGCATCCACCTCATTCAGCCACCTCGTCGTTGCCAGGTAGGTTTCTAACCGCTATTTTTGTCTCATCTACACATCAGATTACCTTTGAGTTTTCTTTTTCGTCTAAAACGTGGCCGATAGACACTAGTTGCATATATCGTTATTTTGTCCTTAAAACCACCGATGCCCTATGGGTTTCTCGTTCCACCAGCCAAAAACCAAAACTATGACTGCTCGAGCTTTTTCACCAGCCATATTCCAGGCGTCGTCACCCTAGTTCAAATTTCAAGCCGACCATAGAGCATCTCGTCAAGTGCTATAAATAACCATGGCGGTCGGCTGAATCCCTCGCCTGTTCATAAATGTGGAAAGCAGCCCCTTATTCGCCTGTTCATAAATGGGGAAAGCGGCCCCTTATTTCGTCATAAGGTTGTTTCACCCTAGACTCACCCGCCACTAACCATTAGAAGCACAATGACGAAGGATACCCTCTCTCCTAGGAATATATGGGAAGCAGGTTGTTTCCTCATCGCATGCTTATGTCCTAAATTGTGTCCCCTTAAGATAACCAAATCTCAGAAGTATGTTTCTCGCTTGGAATGGTTTATTTTTCTTTCCCAACATGCAACTTCCTAATTAGTTTATATATCTCATTAGCATGTTGAAGTGATCCTTCTTTTGTTAAGATCTCATAACAGGTTACACATATTTTATAATGACTTGTATTTGGTTGCTAGCAGGGAAAAGTCAAGATGCCAAAAGGTGGTAGAAAGAAGGCTAAAATGATGGAACCACAGCCAGCACCACTTAGGACTGAGACTATGTTCCAGGATACTAGGTGCACCACCGGTATTCCTCCTGAAATCCGCTGGGGCGACATTTACAGGATGATCCGGGACCAAGATATCCCGGATATGTTACTAGAAGAGGGGCAGATCTATCTCAATATCAGAACTTCAGGCATAGCTAGGGCTTCTACCCGCCCTGAACTATTCCCATGTTCTGAAGTAATCGTGTGGATACTCGAACATACTAATGCGGAGACAAGAGTATTACATGACAATGGGAAAATAGCCATCACCTCATTCCACCCAGCATATCTTTTGTTGAGATATTGTAACTTCAAAGAATATTATATTTGTACTTTATTATTCCGGAGATGTTTCATTCCTCCATGAATATCTTATTGTATATCCGGAGATGTTTATTCCTCCGTCGGAATGTGGTAACTCGGGTTATTAGACTTCCCTAGTGGGAGTCGGCCCTGTATATGTTATGTGGGTCAAAGGGTTATTAGACCACCCTAGAGGGGTCGGCCCAGTCAGTTGTAGTGGGGTATTTAACCCATTGGTTAAATACGAGCCTACGTGTACCTTTGTAAAATACATGTCAGTGTAGTGTATAGATAGAGAAGGTGTGTTCCTCATTTGACACATACACTCACTTGAGAAAGGAGCACTTGTGGAGGAGAGGTCTACTATGGTGGAGGAGGAGATCATATCTTTGGTTTGCATCTTTGTGTATTGCTGGTCATCTATATTGAGGAAGCTTTACTGGGTTTTCTACCCCATGAGGGTTTCCCAGGATAAATCTGTGTCTCTTGTGTTTATGCTATGCTTGTTGTTTCTTCAGTGATACTGTATATGCTATTATTGTGAAATGGAATGTAATGATGCTATTTTCAGTCTTAGCATATTAAATATTAATATGGTATAAGAGCTAACCTGAAGGAAGGCAAGGTATGGCACTTACGACACTTGCTTTACTTACGACAATTTGAAGGTTAGGGTTTTACATAGCAAAAACCAGTCATCGTGAAACTTTCGCTATAAATCCATTTATGAGAAGTTTCAGGGTCTGAAAAGTTTACAGGTCGAAGATAACATCCCCAAGTACCTTGTGTCCAAAGGACACCCTCAAATTCGTTGTACGTTATGAGTTATGATCAGTACAAGTTAGGGTTTCTGCCTCTTCCAGATCTCAGTCAAAATCAGGTAACCTTGGAAAAAAGGTCATAACTTGGGCTAGGAAGCTCCAAATGAAATTTCGTAAAAAGTGACAGGTAGTACACAGACTGTAATATCTCAAGAAACTTTTTTAGAGGCCGAAGATGAACCAGTGACACGTGGCACGCCGTACAAGTTCGATCGCCTGTTTTATCCCATAAACAGGTCACGTTGCAACACTTGGCATAACTCTCTCTCAGAGAGTCCAATTGAGGTCAGACCTATCAGGATAGAAAGCTAACAGGGAGATATATCTTAGGAAAAGTTTTCAGAGGCCGAAGGTCAAACAGTGACACGTGGCATGCCATACAAGTTAGCTCTCCTGTTTTATCCCATAAACAAGTCACGTTGCGACACTTGGCATAACTCTCTCTTAGAAAATCCAATTGAGGTCAGACCTATCAGGATGGAAAGATGACAGGTCAGGCTACTACAGAAAATGTTTTCAGACCCCGTGGAGCAAAAATTTTAGAGTTATAGCAGAAACAATCAGGTGCATATTTCTATCAAAACAGAATTATTTTTGGAGCACCTTTATTCATGGCTTCCAGAATTTAGGGTTTCGGAGAAAGTTAGAATTTTTGGAATCGGAATCCACGGCTGGAAGCTCCTCAGAAAAATAAGAGTTTAGAGCCTTGGATCAAACCTTTTGATTGAGCAAAAGGGTGGGCTTCATCAAACCCTAGTTCGGGATCCTGTCAAGAAGATCTAGAAGTTTGAAAGGCAATTTTGAGGGGTCAATTTTTGGAGATTTCAAAATTGAAGTATGCTAGTTTGATCAGCTCAGCAAGACACATCCTTCCATTCATTCGGAAGTGTGAAAGTCAAAGATTGAATTTTTAGGGTTTCTCTAGCAAACCCTAATCAAGCTCTAGATCAAGTTTCAGGGGGAGTTGAGGCTAAGGCCTTACATATGAAGACTACAAGAAGTCTCGACAGGTATGACTTGAGGTTCAGGTATGTCTTGAAATCTGATTCTTGATTAAGTTCATAATGTGTTTGTCTTCATGTTATTTATTAGTACAATCTTGATTAATGTTAGAATTGTCTTATCACCCTAGTAATAGTATGAATGCATGTGAATGATCGAAGACATTCATTGATTAGGGCTATATGATTGTACTAATGCATTATGGTGTTGTATGAGGTTGATGTCGTTTGCTAACAAGATACAGGTATATCACAAAAGACAAATCAAGCTCCTTAAAACATGACAACATGAAGACAAAGACTCATCCATAATCTTTGTTCTACTTACGGGGTATGTATGACTTTGTTATATTATGCTTAACCTATGAGACATGCAGGTTCTAGCTCAGGATCTCTAAATCATTGAAGAGATTGTTTAGGTATGTTGTACATAGCTAAGCAGATATACTAATCCAGGTATGTTTTCCTATGACAAGTTAGAATCTTACCTTAGGATCCCTTATATAAGTATACTTGGTATGATTGGTTATGCTTATTCATAAAGTTAGTAATCAAGGGTTTATGCATATTATGTCTCTTATCTTGATGATCTAATTAACCAGAAGAGTACTTTGATCAAACAAGAATATGCAGAAGTAAAATAAGACTTCCTTGAAACCTTGAATATTATCTATAATCATGACTATACATTTTCAAAGATTATTTAGAACTAGAATGTTTTGATAATATTGAGAATATACTAATGAATGTATGTCTGTGTATGAGGATGACACTAGTGCACACTTGAGCATGCACAGTGGTACAGAATGAATAGAAGTTCAAAAGACATATAGAAGATCAAGCGGGAGGCAACCACACAAACATAAAAGATAAGTATTTGAGATGTTATTTGAAATAGTAAATGATATTGCTTGTATGCATATTTGTATTCCTAGAATATATCATGTTGTGTAAACATTCATAGAGCATTGAACAGTATACTACTAATATGCATATGATTGGTAAGTTGGACAAACATTCCATTGTTGCTTGTCTAGAATGAAACCTCTTTGCTGACATGCTGAGAGTTGTGCACACTCTCAATAGTATGTTCTGGTAGAGATGGAAGGCATCTAGATAGCCACTGTATGCATATAGGATATGGGAAAGTGTTGTGCCAAAGTATTGGTCAAAATAGTTACATAACTATGTAAATGATATCTGTATGCATAATAGGTTATCATGTCAATATGATTTGATGATTATGAAGTATTACTAATCATGTACTTAATTTTTATTTGTAGGAAAGATCATGATGAATGATGAACACTGAACAAGCGATGGATGTTCAAACAAAAGGATTTACAAATCAAACACACTATAGAAGGCTTGTGGCTAGAAAATTCTCTTAGAAAGAGGAAGAGAATCATGATAAGATGTTTGCTCCAAGTGGCTAGATAAGACCAATCTCTTAATGGTGTAATTAAAGAAGAAGTGTGAATCAGGTTCTGTATGGGTACCCAGGATCGATAATCAATTGATGAGCTTAATGATCACCATGGGTGATGAGGATCTCAACCTTTGCTACAAGGTTGAATATTGTTTCTATACACAGACGATATGGTGTAGAAAGGAACCAAAAGTTTGAATTTGTAACAATGTACTAACCAAACCTCTACCGATCCAATGTACTAACCAAACCTCTACCTCAAGTAAAGTTTTTCGAGACAAACTTAATATAGTTCAGAAGGACCCTCCTCGAAAGGGGGAGTGATGTGATAACTCATGATGAGATTGCCTGCATCGACAGTGAGGTCGATAATGAGGATACCTATATTAGTGATGTCGACAAAGAGGTTGGTGGATGGTCCTTAGATAGGGTCAAAGGTGACAAGGGGATTGCATCATCCTTGAACATATGTTCTAAAGAGAGCCGTAGACGTATGTCTTCGAGAATGAAGTCCTTGGTGGACATGATAGGATTGCATCATCCTCAAGAGAGCCGTAGATGTATGTCTTCGAGAATGAAGTTCTTGGTGAACATGTGAGGGGATTGGGTCATCCCTGGACTTCAGTCCTAAAGAAGAGCCGTAGACATATGTCTTCGAGAATGAAGTCCTTGGTGGACATGATAGGATTGCATCATCCTCAAGAGAGCCGTAGACGTATGTCTTCGAGAATGAAGTTCTTGGTGAACATGTGAGGGGATTGGATCATCCCTGGACTTCAGTCCTAAAGAAGAGTCGTAGACGTATGTCTTCGAGAATGAAGTTTTTGGTGAACATGTGAGGGGATTGGATCATCCCTGGACTTCAGTCCTAAAGAAGAGCCGTAGACGTATGTCTTCGAGAATGAAGTCCTTGGTGGACGGTTGAGGATTAAGTCATCCTTGGACGTAGGTCCTAAATGTACGGTTGAGGATTAAGTCATCCTTGGATGTAGGTCCTAAATGTACGGTTGAGGATTAAGTCATCCTTGGACGTGGTCCTAAATGTACGGTGGAGGATTAAGTCATCCTTGGACGTAGGTCCTAAATGTACGGTTGAGGATTAAGTCATCCTTGGACGTTGTCCTAAATGTACGGTTGAGGATTAAGTCATCCTTGGACGTAGGTCCTAAATGTACGGTTGAGGATTAAGTCATCCTTGGACGTAGGTCCTAAATGTACGGTTGAGGATTAAGTCATCCTTGGATGTAGGTCCTAAATGTACGGTTGAGGATTAAGTCATCCTTGGACGTTGGTCCTAAATGTACGGTTGTGGATTAAATCATCCTTGGACAGTAAATCCAGTAATTCCGAAAGGAAGGATAGTCCTAAATGAATTGAGTGGATTAAATCATCCTTGGACAGTAAATCCAGTAATTCCGAAAGGAAGGATAGTCCTAAATGAATTGAGTGGATTAAATCATCCTTGGACAGTAAATCCAGTAATTCCGAAAGGAAGGATAGTCCTAAATGAATTGAGTGGATTAAATCATCCTTGGACAGTAAATCCAGTAATTCCGAAAGGAAGGATAGTCCTAAATGAATTGAGTGGATTAAATCATCCTTGGACAGTAAATCCAGTAATTCCGAAAGGAAGGATAGTCCTAAATGAATTGAGTGGATTAAATCATCCTTAGACAGTAAATCCAGTAATTCCGAAAGGAAGGATAGTCCTAAATGAATTGAGTGGATTAAATCATCCTTGGACAGTAAATCCAGTAATTCCGAAAGGAAGGATAGTCCTAAATGAATTGAGTGGATTAAATCATCCTTGGACAGTAAATCCAGTAATTCCGAAAGGAAGGACAGTCCTAAATGAATTGAGTGGATTAAATCATCCTTGGACAGTAAATCCAGTAATTTTGAAAGGAAGGATAGTCCTAAATGAGATTGAGTGGACTAATCATCCTGTAAATAGATTGGGATTGCCTCATCCCTAGACATGGTGAGATGTCTTAAACTGATAAGGACTAATCATCCTGTAAATAGATTGGGATTGCCTCGTCCCTAGACATGGTGAGATGTCTTAAAGTGATAAGGACTAATAATCCTGTAAATAGATTGGGATTGCCTCGTCCCTAGACATGGTGAGATGTCTTAAGTGATAAGGACTAATCATCCAGTAAATAGATTGGGATTGCCTCGTCCCTAGACATGGTGAGGTGTCTTAAAGTGATAAGGATTGATCATCCTGTAAGTTGATTTGGATTGCATCATCCATGGACATGAGATTTGTCTTAAACTGAGAGGGACTGATCATCCCGTAAGCGGATCAGGATTGTATCATCCTTGGACCTATGTCCTAAACTGAGAGGGATTGATCATCCCGTAATTGGATCTTGTGTGTTGCAGGGTATGCTGCTATTGTGTATACTTGTATTGATGAGGATACTTGTATTGATGATGTGTATACTTGTATTGATGAGGATACTTGTATTGATGATGTGTATACTTGTATTGATGAGGATACTTGTATTGATGATGTTGTTGATCGTGATGATCTAGATGACGATGTTATTGATCGTGATGATCTAGATGACGATGCTGCTGATCGTGATGATCTAGATGACGATGCTGCTGATCGTGATGATCTAGATGACGATGCTGCTGATCGTGTGATGACGATGTTGATGATTGTGTGATGACGATGCTAATGATCGTGTGATGACGATGCTGATGATCGTGTGATGACGATGCTGATGATCGTGTGATGACGATGCTGATGATCGTGTGATGACGATGCTGATGATCGTGTGATGACGATGCTGATGATCGTGTGATGACGATGTTGATGATCGTGTGATGACGATGCTGATGATCATGAGATGACGATGCTGATGATCGTGAGATGACGATGCTGATGATCGTGCGATGACGATGCTGATGATCGTGAGATGACGATGCTGATGATCGTGTGATGACGATAATCATGAGGATCCAGATGATGATATTGTTGTAGCTGTTCAAGTGCTACAGAAGATAAAGACTCAATACTGAAGATGTCGATGTTCCAGTATTGAAGATGTTCCAGTAACTGCTTGAGTTACTGATGATGTTGAGAAAGCTTCCAATGATTTATAGATGTATCATGTATGATGTTGATGACTCCTTGCTCGTGCAGATGTTGTTATAATATCCTTCTCGTTAAGGGGGAGTGTTGAGATATTGTAACTTCAAAGAATATTATATTTGTACTTTATTATTCCGGAGATGTTTCATTCCTCCGTGAATATCTTATTGTATATCCGGAGATGTTTATTCCTCCGTCGGAATGTGGTAACTCGGGTTATTAGACTTCCCTAGTGGGGGTCGGCCCTGTATATGTTATGTGGGTCAAAGGGTTATTAGACCACCCTAGAGGGGTCGGCCCAGTCAGTTGTAGTGGGGTATTTAACCCATTGGTTAAATACGAGCCTACGTGTACCTTTGTAAAATACATGTCAGTGTAGTGTATAAATAGAGAAGGTGTGTTCCTCATTTGACACATACACTCACTTGAGAAAGGAGCACTTGTGGAGGAGAGGTCTGCTATGGTGGAGGAGGAGATCATATCTTTGGTTTGCATCTTTGTGTATTGCTGGTCATCTATATTGAGGAAGCTTTACTGGGTTTTCTACCCCATGAGGGTTTCCCAGGATAAATCTGTGTCTCTTGTGTTTATGCTATGCTTGTTGTTTCTTCAATGATACTGTATATGCTATTATTGTGAAATGGAATGTAATGATGCTATTTTCA
This sequence comes from Larix kaempferi, assembly GCA_027924585.1. Taxonomy (NCBI): domain Eukaryota; kingdom Viridiplantae; phylum Streptophyta; class Pinopsida; order Pinales; family Pinaceae; genus Larix; species Larix kaempferi. The sequence goes on from BSBM01000577.1 coordinate 2,633,118, forward strand.
GTCTTAGCATATTAAATATTAACATCTTTCCGCAGACTATAAATTCCCACGTCCCCAGCAAGCCCTGAGTGATGAATGGTTGGGCCAGATGAACAATATTGAAATGGCCAAAAAATTACTGGTCGCAGGCAAGCACTTAAGAAAGAGAGGTAATGACGAGTATGATGTTCAGAATCTAAGACCTCCTTTCACGTTAATCGCCTTGATGTTATGCAGAATATTCGGCATGCCCGATGGCACTGTATACAAGAAACAGTGGATCCCCATCATCCACTTCGTGGCGTTCAAAGGAACTGTGTTTGAGTGGGCTACTATCTTGTCGAATAGTTTGGCATCAATGGTGACTGCTGCAAGAGAAGGTCTAGCCTTAAAAAAGGTGGAATTTTACATGTCTTCATATCTTATTGATTGTATTTTGGCCAAGCTATCTTTTCCCAGCTTAGGTTGCACATGGGATAGAGCCAGCACCCCAGTTTACACCACTTTCAGGATGATGTGGGCTCAAAATTACAAACCCATCTATAAGCTCATCTGTGAGGGGTTCATCATGCCCCTATATGAGCAGATTTTCAACGAAGAGCTCAACTGTTTGTCGAAAAATGCAATGGAGATCCTGGAGAACTATAGAGACTTTTATTTTTCAGAGCAAGGTACTTAAATCAAAATGTTTGGAGGGACTAAAGCTCCATATGTTTTGCCGAGGTATGCTACTGACTATGTGGTCCTCAAGGAGGCAGTGAGACAAATTTTCCTAGATGGAATCGGGGCGGTGCTTAACAAACAACATAAGGCTTCTTTCCCACCTTTGCCCTTCTACATAGGAGCATACAAATTATCAGGGGTTGCCTCAGCCGAGGAGTTTGTTCAAGATTTGAAAGCTTTCACTTCAGCGAAGTAATTTTCCATAGGAATGATAGGCTGGGAAAAGTTTCCGAGCATTGTAAAGAAATTTATGCTCATTTTGAGTACGCTCATTATTATGATGCTAAGGAAGAGGCATTTAGAGGCATCAGCAACATGGCTGAGCTGCAGATTTGTCGCCAAGGCAGTGGAGCAAGCTCTAGCTCTACCAAGGCCCAAAACACCAGCTAGCAGAAAGAAAAGGAAGCAGCTGATGCCCGAGCCCAAGAAGAACAAAGGTTAAGAGGGGAAGCAAGGTTACTGCAAGAGGCTGAAGTTGCAATATTACAGCAGGAAACTGAGGTGCTGAGAGTGCAACAAGAAGCAGAAAGTGAAGGGCTGCAGAAAGAAGCTGAGGAATCCCAGCGGCAGAAAGAAGCAGAAGACGCGAAGCAGACAGATGAAAATGAAAATCAACGGCAAGCTGAAGAAGAAGAGAGAAGGAAACAAGCTGAATTAGGGCGGAAAACGGAAGAAGAACTCAAGACAGTTGAAGATGCCCAGGCAGGTGGCTCCGGTGCCCAGGATATGGAAATAGACTTACCTCAAGCAGGTGTCTCCGGTACTCAAAATGTGGAGGTGGACATAGCACAAGAAGGTGCCTCTCTTACCCAAAATGTGGGAACAGATCCAACTCAGGTACTCCAGACCCCAACCGTGGAAGCAGAAATAGATATTATATGTGAAGAAGATTGATGTCCTAGCCATTGATGACCTCCAACATTATATTGGAATGTCATCAATACACAGTCATCTGCTCAAAGAAATGCATCAAGTTGCAGTAACAAAAATAAGTATTGGAGCAGAGCTTGGTAAACATGTAACTTTCCATAAAATATTACTCCCTGCCTCAGCAAATGTAGTTATAAGGGACACTACTGTATGGTATAGTTACATTGCAGAAGAGGAGAAGAAAGCAGCAGCAGTAGCAGAAGCAACAGCAAACCCGGATTCTTCTCTCCTAGCAGCAGCAGCTGTACCAGCTAGTTCGAGTGCCTCTTTTCAAACTGGAGCGCATGCCCAAGAGTGAAATCGCTGATATGAGAGCATTAACTCCTATAATTTGTATCTTGGCTGTCATATGTATAAAACCGTGGAGCTATGGGACAGCTGTCCTTTTCTTTTTTAAATAATTTTCTGTTTAAAAGGGAGGTCACATTTTTGTCTATTATAAGGGGAAAAGTGTGTAGGTGACAAGTGTAAAGGGCCAGGTGGCAGCCCAAAGGGTATTTTGTAACATTATAAATAGAAGTTAGGAAGTAATGTAAAGGACTTTTTTGGCAGGGAATTATTTTCTAGACTTGTACGAGCTATCTTGCACATGTTTCAAGAAAATAAAATCTTCCTAATAAGAGCCTGGAGAGGACGTCTTTGCATGAGCATGAAGATTGGATGCACTTTGGATTATTCCCGTGTCTGTTATACTTTGCTGTGAGATCTTTATTACTGTCTTGAATTATTTCATTGTATTAAATGATCTTGCTTCTCTCTGTGTGAATGAATTCTCTCTTTCATGAGTAATGAAATGTGTTATATTTAATTAGAAGCTATCTTCTGATATCTCTTATCTTTGTTGTAGCTTTATCTTTAAGATTTGATGGTTGTCTGTTTATTCTTTAGATAACTCCTACAGCTCGTTGCTCATGCTTTCAATTTGCTCCTTGCAGGGATAGTTAGATTTATTTTAGTTTTAGACATAGATCTGTTTTTCCAGTTCCGCATTTAGATTAAAATAGTCTAGGCACTTGCATATCATTCTAAAATAAAATCAAAAGAACAGTCGATCGGGCCATAACCAGTATAATTGGAATAAAACTCCAAACCCACGGTTGCCGGAACCGCTAACCGGACGGATTCCCCATAGCAAACGGTAGATAATCTAATTGGGATAATCTATCGGGGAGAATCCCTTTCTGATTGATGCTGTGATCTCCGAGGCATCAACAGTTTTTGGCACTAGAAGGAGGGCCTGAAAGTGCATGGCTGATAGAGGAAAATCTCCCACTGTCATAAATGTCACTGAAAACCCGCTCAAAGAAGGCATTTCAAACAGCCAAGATCTTGAAATATTAAATCAAGAAAGCCTCATTTCTGATCCTGAGCCTCAAGAAGCATTATACGCTGTACCTTTTGCAGAAATAGAGGATTTGAGGAGGCATACACGATCCTATGTTCGACAACTAGGCGGTTTAAACGCGGTGAATTTTCTCCCTAGGAAAAGTACCCCTAGAAAAGAGCGACAATACACCCGTGATTCAATTCTTGTTCAAAGTTTTGAAGAACTTGTAAATTTCACTTTAGAAGAAATTTCAGACCCTCTGAACAAGGTAGATCTTGAAAACTCAGAAAACATTTCAGATCAAGAAGGCCTTGGAGAACTTATTACTCCAAAGAATACTCCACAGAATTCACCTTACAATTCTCCACCAGGTTCTCCACATAGAAACATGGTTGTACCTGCTTGGAGAGCAAGGGGAGCGTTGAATCTAGCTGGGCCATTCCACAATCTTCCAAAAAATCCAGAGAAGATCTTACCTAAGTTCGACCCAGGAAAAGCCATTTGAGCCGAAGATCATCTCAAGAGTTTCTACTTAGCTCTGAATCTTTTGAACGTACAGCATGAAGATGTAGTCTGCAGGCTTTTTCCATACACATTCGAGCAAAAAGTATCATTCTGGTACTTTAGCCTACAACCCAGCTCGATCTCTAGTTGGGATGAATTTGAAAACTTCTTTTTGAAGAAGTATGGAAACCAAAATACTGTGGCAACACTTATGAAAGAACTCTTATCCATGAGAATGGAAAAGAAAGAAAAGGTTCAAGAGTTTAATCAAAGATTCACAACGCTTTTAAATAATTTCAGTGAAGCTAATAAACCAGCAGAGGAATCTCTGATTGAATATTATACAACAGCTCTTGAAAGACCCATAGCAATGTTCGTTAAAAGATCTAAGAAAACTACCCTGATAGAGAACTTCGAAGAAGCTAGAAAGGTAGAAGAAGAAGCTGATAGCATTGCTAAACATGCCTTAGATGCAGAACCAAAACCAGCAGCCAGCAAAAAGACCTTGCTGCTCACTAGAGGCAAAGAAGAATCATCTACAGAGATGGAAAATGTAGTCAAGATGATGCAGAAGTTATCCAATAAGATTGTAGATCTTGAGAAAGATAAGGCTGCTAGCACATCTAGGAAACCTTTCAAGCCATTTTATAAAAAGAGGGAAGACGGTGATCAAACTCATCTACCCATGAATACTCCCCTTGTTTTGAATCTCAATGAAATTGGGATGGAAAACTTCTGTACTTTTCATCAAGAACCGCATTCGGAAAAGAGCTGCCCACAATGGATTAACTCCATAAGTTTAGTCATGAACCAAATGTTGGATTCACAGATTCCAGACCATGATGATTCTCTAGAGGAATCGAGCTCTGAATTAGAGGAACCAACCCCAGACACTACTATGGTGCTATGGGATTGGGTACCTATGACTGAATTAGCAGAAAAGGATCCCATAGAAAGCTCTCCCTCTGCCATGAACGTTGGTACTCGCAGCAAATGCCCTCTTACGGATCCTGTGCCAAGCTCGGCTTCCCCTAAGCCTAAAGTTTCAAAAGAACTTCCTAGAAGTCATATAACAATTATTCCACCACAACCTAAAGTTAACCAAACAGCGGCCAAACAGCCAAACATGGACACCATAGTTCAGCAACCTAAGCTCACGATGAGTAAAACAGATCATCCAGCTCGAATTGGGAACGAGTCTGACATAGGATATGACATTAGTGAAGATATAAAAAAGGTCAAAGCAAATGTGTCAATATTTGACATGTGCGGCTTGCCCCATCAACGAGACAAGCTACTGCATGTTCTGCAACCCCAGACCAGCACTCCATTAACGGACTCTCAAGAAAATCCTGAAATTAATGAAGCTAGCATCGGAGGGAAATCTAAATCTAAAACATTGCCATTCCTATTGACCTTTGAAATTTTTAATCACAATGTTCACAACTATTTGGTAGACTCTGGGGCATCTTCAAACGTCATGCCACTGTCCATTTGTAAAAGAATTAATGGGCAGTCTGTTCCATCTCCAACCCAAATTATCCAATTAGATAGGATTGCTGTCAAAGTGATTGGGGAGATGAAAGATGTCCTCATTAGATTATCAGCTGACTCTAGAGTCTGTCAGTTTATTGATATAATGGTGGTTGATATTCCTGAAGCCTATGGTCTGATCTTAAGTAGGGACTGGTCTATCAAGTTGAATGGCTACTTTGCCACTAATTGGTCTCATCTGTGGTTGCCTTATCAGAACAGGCAGAATCATATTAAAGTCCTGAGAGAACCACACATGAAGCAAAACGTAACTCAATTAGAGGAAAAAAATGAGGCTGTAACCTTCTCATCCTCGGTTCTGGGGAGTTATTTCTTAGAAATGGATCCAGGTAATTATCAGTCTAAATCCATCAGCCATGAATCCGATGAACAGTTCGATCTCCTTCATTTCTCTCAGACTGATGATATTGACTGTAATATAGTCAGTTTAGTTACTGATTTAGATCACAGAGATACTAACTTAGTTGAATCTAAAGATATTTTCTGGACATTATACTTTGATGGTTCTAGAACTCTGGAAGGATCCAGAGCCGGTTGTGTTCTGATGGATCCAAAAAGAAACAAGTATTTTTTGTCCTGTAGATTAGAATTTGATTGTACTAACAACACCGCTGAATATGAAGCTTTGGTACATGGATTAAAGAAGGCCATTGATTTAAATGTTAAGTACCTGAAGGTTTTTGGTGACTTAGAGATAGTTGTGAGACAGGTAAGGGACACCATTCACTGTCTCTCACCTCATTTGAAGGGTTATCAGGCTGAGGTATGGGATTTAATTATGCATTTTGACGCTTTCAATATAAAATCGATTCCTAGATTGCAAAATTCTGCAGCTAATTTGTTAGCAACATCTGCTTCTAGATTGGTGCCATCAAATAATAAATGCTCAATTGAATTGATTTTCAGGCCCTCCGTTCCCGATAACATCACAAACTTCAGAGTCTTTGATGATGACAAATAGATTATTAGCTTTCTAACGAACGAAGATAGCTTCCAACGAGCTGCGATAGATGAAGAAGAACACGATGCTGATTTGTTGAAGAAGGATGTGGAGAAAGGAAATTTCATCCCCAAAGGGGTAAGGTCCCTCGAAATGCTGTTCGATCTTCAAAATAAGTTCAAAAGGCCAGCTAATACCAAAACTAACAGTTCATCAATGCAACATGAGTTAGTTAATTTGGGTACCGAGGCAGAACCAAAATTTGTCAACCTTGGAAAATGTTGTTCACCAGGAGAAAGAGATAGGTTCATCAAACTGTTTAAGCAATATAAGGATGTTTTTGCATGGACCTATGAGGATTTGAAAACGTATGACGTCTGCATTATTCAGCATGTTATACCAATGAAAGTGGGGGTCAAGCCATTTCAGCAGCAGTTAAGAAGGATGCATCCTACTCTAGAACCGCTGATTCAAAAGGAATTAAAGAAGCTCCTGGACGCTAAGATAATCTTTAAGGTCCGGCATTCTGAGTGGGTTGCTAACTTGGTTCCCGTAAGAAAGAAGTCAGGAGAGATAAGGCTATGTGTAGATTTCATAAATTTAAACAGAGCTTCGGATAAAGACAACTACCCCATCCCTTCAATGGAACAAATCCTTCAAATGGTGTCAGGATATGAGCTGTTTTCTTTACTCGATGGTTTCTCTGGCTACAATCAGGTATTGGTAGCTGAAGAAGACCATCTTAAGACTACTTTCCGAACTAAGTGGGGAACTTTCGCCTACAGAAGGATGCCATTTGGTCTGATAAATGCGGGAGCTACATTCCATAGAGCAATGGATATCGCCTTCCGAGGATTGGGTGGGCAATGTGTTGTTGTATACTTAGATGATGTGACAGTCTTTTCAAAGAAAAGGGAAGATCATGTTGTTCATCTGAGGCATATTTTTTATCACTATCGAAAATATGGTATTTCTTTGAATCCCAAGAAGAGCGTATTTGCTGTTCCCTAAGGTAAACTCTTGGGTCATATCATTTCCAAAGGGGGAGTGTCAATAGATCAAGAAAGAGTCCAAGCTATTAATAAGATTCCAATGCCTTACAACAAGAAATCTATGCAGTCCATTATGGGCACTATCAATTTTGTCCGAAGATTTGTTCCAGATTTTGCGCAAATTGTTAAATTATTGCAACAGATGGTTAAACAAAGCATACAGTTCAAGTGGATAGATTCGGAAAAGGACGCATTTAGAGATATTAAGGTAGCTATAGCTAAGGCTCCTTCCTTAAGAATCCCAGATTTTGATAAGGATTTTATCCTGTATACCTTTGCTTCGGATGACTCCCTCGCAGCTGTGCTCACGCAAAAGGTGGAGCTAGGAGACGAGTACCCAATCTCGTTTATGAGCACTGGTCTGCAAGGAGCTGAGCTGAATTATCCCATGGGTGACAAGCATGCGTACGTTGTCTTCAAAGTAGTTAAGCAGTTTAGGCCATATATTCTAAAGAACAGAACTAAAGTTATAATTCCCCACCCAGCTGTTAGATCCCTTTTCGTTCAAAAGGAACTAGGAGAAAGGAGGGGGAATTGGGTCACAGCTCTTCAAGAATATGATTTAGAATTTAAGCTAGCCACGATCATCAAAGGGCAAGGCCTGTGCAAATTACTTGCGGGAAACTCAACTGATGAAGAGCAACAATGGAGGAATGAAGCTGAGCTAAACTCGGTTGAAGTATGTCCTATCTTCTCAACTCCTCAGTCATGGTATAGAGACTTGGTGCATTATTTACAGCAAGGATACCTACCTGAGCACGGGAACTCTAAACAAAGAAGGGCACTCTGCTTGAAATCAGCACCTTATCAAATCATTGATGGGATACTTTTCAGAAAGAATTATGATGGAGTTTTCCTTAGATGTCTAGAAAAGGAAGATGCAAGTAAAGTTGTTAAAGAATTACACAATGGCCCCGCAAGTGGACATTATTCAGGAGAGACGACAGCACACAATATACTGAGAGCTGGATATTATTGGCCCACTCTATTCCGATATGCCCACACGTATGCACGAAACTGTCATGTATGCCAAAGAAGTGCCGGGAAGTTACCTAAAGCAGCAGGACCCTTGCAGCCGGTTATTATCTCTGAGCCTTTTGAGCAGTGGGGTATAGATGTTATCGGAGAGATAAATCCAAATTCTTCTTTACAACATCCATACATCCTGACGGCTACCGGCTACTTCACTAGATGGACGGAAGCCATCACATTGCGCAAGATCAGTGAAGATGCAGTCATCAGCTTCTTGAAAGAGAACATCATAACCAGGTTTGGGGTTCCAATTTCAGTTATTTTTGATAATTCTACCTATTTTTTGTCTTTCAAGATAAATGAATTTGTTTATGAATGGGGAATTAAGCTGCACTATTCAGCCAATTATTACCCTCAACGAAACGGATTAGCTGAATCTTCAAACAAAAACCTCATTCGGATTCTCAAGAAAAATGTGATAGAAAACCAACGAAGTTGGCATATAGCTCTCCCAAACGCCTTATGGGCAGATAGGGTGACCCCAAAGAACGCATTAGGGGTTTCCCCTTTCACTCTTGTCTATGGCAAGGAATCCATCCTTCCCCCCAACATCCTACTCCCATCCTTACAGTTATCCCAAGCCTCTCGAGGGTCGGGTAGCCAAGCCTTACAATCCAGGATCAATACCCTGCTTCAACTTGAAGAAGCCCGACAGAAAGCTAAAGATCGATTCCATCAACACCAAGACATAGTTAAGAGATGGTTTGATAAGAGGAAGTCTAGTAAAAGAAGTTTTGAAGTTGGGGACTTAGTCCTGAAATGGGACCATAATCATGAAGGCAAAGAAATGCATACGAAATTCCAACATTTATGGGTAGGCCCGTACCAAATTTTAGCAAAGATAGGCCCATCCACTTATAAATTGACAAATATTGAGGGAGAAGAAGTAACCCTTCCTCTCAATGGCCTCGCCCTGAAGCATACTTTGCATAGTCTCGCTGAGATTTTCTGTACATAAATAAAATTTTCTTTTATTGTTGCTTCAGCCTTTTGTTTGCTTTATTTTCGGCCATTTTGTTTCTTTTTTTGTCATTTGAACCTTTGCAACAAGTTTGTTTTTTGAAAGCCCGTGTGGTTGAGTTTCTCATCAAAGATAGGTCTCTTAAAGAAATCTCACAACCCATGAGTCCGGAACTATGCTCGAATAAATTCTATCTATGTATTGTGCTCTCGAATAAAGTCTATCTAAGTGCGGAACCATTCAACTTATCCTTCTGAAACTGCGGAAGCGTTCACCTTATTTTCCCAAAAAGCCGCCGGAGGACTCCTCTTTAAAACTCTTAAGTCCTTCCTCTTGACTTAACTTTTGCGGAACCATTCAGCTTATCTTTTTGAAACAGCGGAGCCATTCACCAATCCGTTCTGAAACTGTGGAAGCTATTTGCGAAGGCCTTCCGCAATTACGGAAGCTTTCACGTTATCATCCCGAAAACCCTCCGAGAGTCTTAGACGTTCATTCAACTTGCGGGAGCCGTTTGACAATTCCTTTCGAAACGGCGGAAACCTTTGCGGAATTGTTCCGCGATTGCGGAAGCCATCGGCATATCTCCGTCGAAATTATAGAAGGAGATCCATTATTCTCCCGAAGCTGAGTCTCCAAAGGTCGCATTGAGGAAAGATTCATCAATATCTTCCGAAATGCTGAGGGTGTTCACCATTCCATCCCGCAATCGCAGGTGGAATTCGTAAGTCCACCCCGCAAGTGGCGATCGCACACAACTACCGAGGTGGCTTGAAAAGACCGCGACGTACAAAATATTGAAAACGTTTTAATAGCGCCACCCACCGGACTTAATACCACACGAGCCTAAGTCGTTTAAATGGACGGTTGGGTTTTGGGTCGACCGTAATGTTATTTTTCGATCAAACGAACGCCGTTGGGATGCCACGCCAGACAGCTCTAGCTCAGCTCGTCCACGTCTGCATCCACCTCATTCAGCCACCTCGTCGTTGCTAGGTAGGTTTCTAACCGCTATTTTTGTGTCATCTTCACATCAGATTACCTTTGAGTTTTCTTTTTCGTCTAAAACATGGCCGATAGACACTAGTTGCATATATTGTTATTTTGTCCTTAAAACCACCGAGGCCCCATGGGTTTCTCGTTCCACCAGCCAGAAACCAAAACTATGACCGCCCGAGCTTTTTCACCAGCCATATTCCAGGCATCGTCACCCTAGTTCAAATTCCAAGCCGACCATAGAGCGTCTCGTCAAGTGCTATAAATAACCATGGCGGTCGACTGAATCCCTCACCTATTCATAAATGTGGAAAGCGACCCCTTATTCGCCTGTTCATAAATGGGGAAAGCGGCCCCTTATTTCGTCATAAGGTTGTTTCACACCAGACTCACCCGCCACTAACCATTAGAAGCACAATGACAAAGGATACCCTCTCTCCTAGGAATAGATGGGAAGCAAGTTGTTTCCTCATCGCATGCTTACGTCCTAAACTGTGTCCCCTTAAGATAACCAAATCTTAGAACTATGTTTCTTGCTTGGAATGGTTTATTTTGCTTTCCCAACATGCAGCTTCCTAATTAGTTTATATTTCTCATTAGCATGTTGAAGTGATCCTTCTTTTGTTAAGATCTCATAACAGGTTACACATCTTTTATAATGACTTGTATTTGGTTGCTAGCAGGGAAAAGTCAAGATGCCAAAAGGTGGTAGGAAGAAGGCTAAAATGATGGAACCACAGCCAGCACCACTTAGGAATGAGACTATGTTCCAAGATACTAGGTGCACCACCGGTATTCCTCCCGAAATCTGCTGGGTTGACATTTACAGGATGATCCGGGACCAAGATATCCTGTATATGTTACTAGAAGAGGGGCAGATCTATCTCAATATCAGAACTGCAGGCATAGCTAGGGCTTCTACCCGCCCCGAACTGTTCCCATGTTCTGAGGTAATCGGGTGGATACTCGAACATACTAATGCGGAGACAAGAGTATTACATGACAGCAGGAAAATAGCCATCGCCTCATTCCACCCAGCATATCTTGCCGCAGCCTATAAATTCCCACTTCCCCAGCAAGCCCTGAGTGATGAATGGTTGGGCCAGATGAACAATATTGAAATGGCCAAAAAATTATTGGTCGCAGGAAAGCACTTAATAAAGAGAGATAATGATGAGTATGATGTTCAAAATCTAAGACCTCCTTTCAGGTTAATCGCCTTGATGTTATGCAGAATCTTCGGCATGCCCGATGGCACTGTATTCAAGATACAGTGGATCCCCATCATCCACTTCGTGGCGTTCAAATTAACTGTGTTTGACTGTGCTACTATCCTGTCAGATAGTTTGGCATCAATGGTGACTGCTGCAAGAGAAGGTCTGGCCTTAAAAAAGGAAAAATTTTATATGTCTTCATATCTTATTGATTGTATTTTGGCCAAGCTATCTTTTCCCAACTTAGGTTGCACGTGGGATAGAGCCAATGCCCCGGTTTACACCGCTTTCATGATGATGTGGGCTCAAAATTACAAACCCAGCTATAATCTCATCTGTGAGGGGTTCATCATGCCCCTATATGAGCATATTTTCAAAGAAGAGCCCAACTGTTTGTCGGAAAATGCAATGGAGATCCTGGAGAACTATGGAGACTTTTATTTTTCAGAGCGAGGCACTTACATCAGAATGTTTGGAGGGACTAAAGCTCCATATATTTTGCCGAGGTATGCTATTGACTATGTGGTCCTCAAGGAGGCAGTGAGACAAATTTTCCTGGATGGAATCGGGGCGGTGCTTAACAAACAGCATAAGGCTTCTTTCCCACCTTTGCCCTTCTACATAGGAGCATACAAATTCTCAGGGGTTGCCTCGGCCGAGGAGTTTTTTCAAGAACTGAAATCTTTCCACTTCGGCGAAGTAATTTTCCATAAGAATTATAGGCGGGGAAAAGTTGTCGAGCATTGTAAAGAAATTTATGCTCATTTTGAGTACGCTCATTATTATGATGCCGAGGAAGAAGCATTTGGAGGCATCAGCAACATGGCTAAGCTGCAGATTTGTTGCCAAGGCAGTGGAGCAAGCTATAGCTCTACCAAGGCCCAAAACACCAGCCAGCAGAAAGAAAAGGAAGCGGTTGATGCCCGAGCCCAAGAAGAACAAAGGTTAAGAGAGGAAGGAAGGTTACTCCAAGAGGCTGAAGTTGCAAGATTACTGCAGGAAGTTGAGGTGGCGAGAGTGCAGCAAGAAGCAAAAAGTGAAAGGCTGCAGAAAGAAGCTGAGGAAGCCCAGCGGTAGAAAGAAGTAGAAGATGCGAAGCAGACAGAAGAAAATGAAAATCAGCGGCAAGGTGAAGAAGAAGAGAGAAGGCAACAAGCTGAAGTAGGGCAGAAAACAGAAGAAGAACTCAAGACAGTTGAAGATGCCCAGGTAGGTGGCTCCGGTGCCCAGGATATGGAAATAGACGTACCTCAAGCAGGTGTCTCCAGCACTCAAAATGTGGAGGCGGACATAGCACAAGCAGGTGCCTCTGGTACCCAAAATGTGGGAATAGATCCAGCTCAAGTAGTCCAGACCCCACCCGCGGAAGCAGAAATAGATATTATAGATCTCCCAATCGTCCCGTACACTCCATCAGAAGAACATACCATGTCCAGGTGGGATGAATTTGTCTATGATAAGAAAAGGAAGGCTATGGTCCTTAAATCGGAAGAGAGGATAAAAAGACTCTTCCAAGAAGATATTGTTACCCACCGGGAGACCACAGTAATGCAAAATACGAATAAGGCTCCCCTAGCTATGGCATCCACTGCTGTAGAGACAGCAAAAGCAACATTGGACAATGTAGCTGATATAGTTAAAGAAGTTGAGTCGACAAAGAGGAGAGCTCGCATGCTACAACATACTGTGGCTAATGAGCAAGCCTACAGGGATCTCGTGGTGAATAGGTATAATCGCCTGTCTGTTGAGCATAAAGAACTGTCAGACAAGTATAACCAGCTAGAAGAAGAAAAGGAACAACTAACAGTCCAGATGATGATTGTAGAAGCAGACAAGAATGATGCAGGAGCCAGAGTGTCCCATCTAGAAGCAGACAAGATGGCATTGGTTGAGCAATTAGAGAAGGCAGAGAGCAGAGCGATGGACATGTCTCCTTTCCATGAGTTGTCCCATAGCATCCTAAAGCAATTCCATGGAACGCAGGAACTAATTACTGATGAAGTATGCAAGCTCAAGGCCATGGTGGTCAGATTAAAAGAAGTTAATGTAGAGGCCAATAGGCTTAAAGCTAAATATACGCGAGTTAAGGCAAACTTCCTGAGCCAAATAGAATGGAGAGAAGAAAAGGAAGATTTCCCAAAGCATCTCCCATTCAAATCTGTAGATTGCTTCAATGAAGACATAGCCCTTTTGGAATTTTGCAGAAACTGTAGCATTAAGTTGATAGCCAAGATCCGAGGGACAATGGATAAAAGCAATGGTCTATATCAAAGAATCCATGAAGTGCATGACAAATGCAAGTTGAGTTTCCCTCAGTCCCTTGATGATTTCCCGAGCAAAGAACAACGTTTGTCTGAGCTGAAGGAAGAGTTGGGCATCCAAACTGAATATGTGAAGAAGATTGATGTCCTAGCCATTGATGAACTCCAACATTATATTGGAATGTCATCAATACACAGTCATCTGCTCAAAGAAATGCATCAAGCTGCAGTAATAGAAATTCAAAGTATTGGAGCAGAGCTTGGTAAACATGTAACTTCCCAGAAAATCTTACTCCCTGCCTCAGCAAATGTAGTTATAAGGGACACTGGTGTATGGTATAGTTACATTGCAAAAGAGGACAAGAAAGCAGCAGCAGTAGCAGAAGCAATAGCAAACCTGGATTCTTCTCTCCCAGCAGCAGCAGTTGTACCAGCTAGTTCGAGTGCCTCTTTTCAAACTGGAGCGCATGCCCAAGAGTGAAAGCGCTGATATGAGAGCATTAACTCCTATATTTTGTATCTTGGCTGTTATATGTATAAAACCGTGGAGCTATGGGACAGCTGTCCTTTTCTTTTTAAAATAATTTTCTGTTTAAAAGGGAGGTCACATTTTTGTCTATTATAAGGGGAAAAGTCTGTAGGTGACAAGTGTAAAGGGCCAGGTGGCAGCCCAAAGGGAATTTTGTAACATTATAAATAGAAGTTAGGAAGTAATTTAAAGGAGTTTTTTGGCAGGGAATTAATTTCTAGACTTGTACGAGCTATCTTGCACATGTTTCAAGAAAATAAAATCTTCCTAATAAGAGCCTAGAGAGGAAGTCTTTGCATGAGAATGGATATTGGATGCACTTTGGATTATTCCTGTGTCTGCTATACTTTGGTGTGAGATCTTTATTACTGTCTTGAATTATTTCATTGTATTAAATGATCTTGCTTCTCTCTGTGTGAATGAATTCTCTCTTTCATGAGTAATGAAATGTGTTATATTTAATTAGAAGCTATCTTCTGATATCTCTTATCTTTGCTGTAGCTTTATCTTTAAGTTTTGATGGCTGTCTGTTTATTCTTTAGATAACTCCTACAACTCATTGCTCATGCTTTCAATTTGCTCCTTGCAGGGATAGTTAGATTTATTTCAGTTTTAGACATAGATCTATTTTTCCAGTTTTGCATTTAGATTAAAATAGTCTAGGCACTTGCATATCATTCTAAAATAAAATCAAAAGAACGGTGGATCGGGCCATAACCGGTATAATTGGAATAAAACTCCAAACCCACGGTTGCCGGAACCGCTAACCGGACGGATTCCCCATACCAAACGGTAGATAATCTAATTGGGATAATCTATCAGGGAGAATCCCTTTCTGATTGATGCTGCGATCTCCAAGGCATCAGTAACAAGCAAGTGCATATAATATATGAAAGACACTAGCATAATTAATAGCATGGGCCATGATATAATAAGCAAATGTAACCCAATGTAATTTAAACAACATTTACAAGATCAATTGGATGAGAAAATGAGTATTTCCATTAATGATAACAAGAAGTACATGATACAACCTCTTGTCGGAAACACATCTAAACCGAGAACTAGGTCCCTCCACTTGTGCCTCCACCACTTCAATCCCCCATGCAATGGAAAAATCAAACTATGAAGGAGCTTGGTAGGTGAACATAAGAAATTCACAATAACAAGGATCAATGGATGTAGACTCAAGTCATGACAAAAATCCAATAGAGTTGCAGTGCTCTCTCTTTCTCCTCCCTTCCATACACCACAATAGCTCAATATATAACCCTCCAAAGGTAGGTGAAAGGTCGAATCGAGTTGTTTTGGGGTGCATGGAGGGCCAAAGGTCACCCTAAGACCACTTTTTGGAAGTAAAAATAGATTTTTTACTATTTTTAACCATATAATCGATGTACGCGGGCTATATTGGTACAACCTACGTATACGCAAGGTATAGTGGAATAGCTAGCGCACAGGAACAAAAATAGGGAACAATGGTTCCTGGAGGACAAATAATGGATCTGAGTCAATAAAATGAATACTTAAGGCCAATGAATGCTGATGCTCACAAGGTGGAAAAATACGCTGTAACATCGATAGTACCTTAGGGATTGCAGTAAACAGTGGCAGGTTCCCTCTCTCTTGTGTGGGGGAATACATCAATGTCTCCTACTCAATAGATTATACAAGTGTTTGACTCCAAGACTTCTATTCAAACTTGCTAGAAAGTACTAGGTACCTTGCTTCCCTTCATAATCATTGGTGGGTTACCTCACGTTTTTCAACCATATACATCAATGACCAGTAATCAAAGGATATGTTCCATGTTCGACTTCAACTCATCTATTCATAAGGGTAGGATTCATACCTCTCGATGGTTTGGATGGAATACCTTGGGCCAATAGTAGCATCCTCAAATTTTGTTGTTTCCTGAGTTGCGCAAGACTGTACCACACCTCATATGACACTGGTAACATTAGGAGAACCATTATTAAACTTATTTACATATTGTTCTCCTTATTCATGATGAGACATAGATCCGCTATGTACTTATTCATGGCTATGACCTCCATATTGACATAGATAAGTTGTGTATCTATTCATGGCTACGATATCCTAATTTGCATGGATCCAATGTGTATCATCTTTTTGGCCATGACCCACCTACATACATCACATGGATCCACTATGTATCCTTTCATGGCCATGATAACTACACCATTCATATGTGTCATGGATTTGTAGTGTATACTATTTGGTGGCCATGTTCTACCATTTTGAGCATGGATATGTCCTTATTAGGGAAAAGAATGTCTGACACCTATCTCTCTGTTGCAGGTACTTTTTCGAAACTAAGAGTCTTGAAATCTTAGACTTGTCTACTTTGCATCCCATTCCACCACTTATTATAATGTATTTTGACCATCATGTTCCCTTTTGACCTCACACATTAGGGGGCATCTATTATAGATCAAATCAACACTTCTCCATCCGTGATGACAATTCAAAAGAAGACACTCAAAAGTGTCATTGTTCACTCAAAAAAATGACACTTATGGATGGACGAGACTATTATTTGACTCCTATTGATGGCCTTTATCTTTGAAAATAAAATACCAACATCATTTCAGTCAATGTTGAGAGTTGCAAACCTAAATTAAGGAAAAATTACACCCTTCTAGATCATATTGAGTGAATTATTGACAAATTCACACCCTGCTAGTTCATTGGGAGTGAACCATTCACACATTTCTAGTTCATTAGGAGTGACTGCATCACAAACTAACAATTCACATCTTGCTCATTGACAAGAAGAGAATCATTCCCATGTTTCCTACGAATTGGGTGCGGATTCCCCATAATTTCATGAATATATATATATATATATATATATATATATATATATATATATATATATATAATTGAAATACATGAGTTAATGAAGTTTTACAAACCAATTTTTCCCATTTGAAATTCCCCAAACCACTTGGTAACAATTTACAACTATTTTCTTTTCACATAAAAACGAAATGAAGTGGACCAAGAGGAGGGGGGACCTTGGACCTTGAGCATCCAAATTTATGCTGAAGTAATCACTCACAAACCCTTCATCCCTTCCCATCAGCAATCCTTGTTGTTGATCCATTGTATCCCTAAATACTGAAGTACCACCCTCAGGTTACTTCACCCCTCACATACATCTAGTAGACCGGAGTGGGATCATCGACCTAAATATTCAAGTTCAATAAGGTGTTGAGCAATGATAAGGTAAACTTATACTTGTTTCACTGTTTAATCAAGATTTGACATCTTTATGCTCCCTAATTCAGTGTTTTTGCAATTGTGGTTTGACATTAAGAATGTTTTGTCAATGATTTTGAAGTTGATTAACTAGTTAATGTTCTATTAATTTTATTGTCATTTACATTATTTATTAAGTGTCAAATTGGCTTGAGAAATGTTGATTATTGGTTTTGCAAGTTAGCATTGAGCGTCAAGGAGTAGATCAAAAGAAAGATCAAGGAGCGGCTAGGACAACGTTTGAAAAAGGTGCACACTTCTTGTCTCCCTAATCTCTCTTATAGTTAGATTTGCTTATTGAAAGTTGTATGTGGTCTTATGCATGTGTAAGAGTCTAAATATACATGTAGACACAATCAATTAAGTCATTCTACTTTGTTTCAGTATGTTGGTGATATTTTCATAGTCATAGGATTTATTTCTGAACAATAGTTACATTGGAAAGATACAAGAGATCATGCAAGTGGACTTCTCATATTTTCAATGTGTTATGTTTAGGTGCAAGTGGTGGGATACCTTCAATTGGATTAATGTAAAGGAATATCGTGATAGTGGGCTAATATCTATGAATTATAAAAAATGTGTGTTGAAACTAAGGAGCCCTATGTTTTCCCAAAACACTGCAACCAAGTGTTTTTTTACCTAGATGTGTTGGATGGGGATTGGTGGTTCCTACCAAGGCATGATCCAAGATCAAAACATAGTTTTGATAACAAGAATGGTATATTAATGCCAAGAGAGGAAGATAATCATGTTGACGGCAACGAACAATGATATGTGAATGTTTTATTTTGACATTAATTTATATTGTGAATGTGTCATTTTATTGTGGGTGTTTATTATTGATCAATTATGTTATTTTCTTCATTTTTTAATGTTGGATATGAAAATTTAACAACCATTTACAACCATCATATTGCCAAAATACATTAAATTGTACTTGCAACATAAAATGTGATTTTGATATATTTTAATTATTGTCATATTTATTGTTTATTATAGAAAATTTATATTGTATCATATTGACTTATGTGTAAGTCAACTTGCGAAATACTAAGCAATAATTGAGATATCATAAATTTGATGATGTATTCCTATAATTCAGTAGTAAAGATTTATTTGAAAGTCAAAATTATTTAAAAATGATGATATTAAAAACTCAAACTTTAAATGGCCATGGGATCACATTAATGATTACAGAGATGAAAATTGATACGCAAATGTTTTATTTTGACATTTATAATGTGGATGTGTCATTTTATTATGGATATTTATAATTGGTTAATTATATTTGTTTCTTCATTTTATGAGTGCTTTATTGCACCGAGAGAAACGAGGTGCTCTACAGATCAGTATGGGGGAGATGTTCTAATGTTTGTGATGTAACATTTTTTACTAACAAAATAATTAAAAAAATTCATGTCGGCTCATAAAATAAGTAGATTATGGAAAGTATTAAAAAAATTCCATGTTGGTTCATAAAATAAAATATTATGAAAAGTAATTAAAAAATAGATATTCATTTATAAAATAAAAACTTAAAAATTAAACCCGGATCTATCAATCAAGAGAGATCAAATTTCTTGAGTTTAAATTTTAAAAAAGAAATACACCTCAAGAAATTGGATCCCTCTCGGTGCTTGATAGATACATGTTTATAATTAACCAATTACTTTAATATGTTTATGTTAACTTTTGAATTACTAAGCAATAATTGAGATATCACAAAGTTGATTACGTATTAACATAATACAATAGCAAATATTTATTTTAAAGAAAAAATATTCAAAAAAATGATGATATTAAAAAATCAAACCGTATTTGCAATATTAATAATATGAACTATTAGGTCACTTTAATTGAAGGTATTTTTTATCTTCTTTTATATTTAATATAAAAATATATAATTATTTTCATGATTTAACAAAAAAAATAATAAAACAAAATGATTTAAGGAATTAATAAAATATGTTTTAGGATTGTTGTTATGATTTAACTTTGTTTAATCAAAGATTGTTGTAATTTAAAAAATCAAAGACTTTTTTATGATTGTTTTAGTCTTTTAATAAGCAAGATGTTATTATCACTTGCAATATTAATAATATGAAATATTATTGTCTAGGTCACTTTAATTGAACGCATTTTTTATGTTCTTTTATATTTATTATACAAATCTATAATCATTTTCATGATTTAACAAAAATATTTAATAAAGCAAATTGATTTAAGGAATTAATAAAATATGATTTAGGATTGTTGTTATGATTTGATATTGTTTAGTCAAAGAATTAATTTTAAAAATCAATGAAATGTTTTTAATGTTTGTTTTAGTGTTTAAATAAACAAGATGTGATCACTAGTTGCAATATTAATAATATGAACTATTATCGTTTCGTCACTTTAGTTGAATGTATTTTTTTTAATTTTTTTTAATATACAAATATTTAATTATTTCCATGATGTAACAAAAAGATTTAATAAATGCGTTGAAAAAGTTTTTTAAGTACACTGATTTTTTTTGTTTTCCAGTGGTGCATTTCTAAAACACACACCATAACTGGTGCGATGTGTGTGTTGTAATGCACCGGTGATGTTTTTTGTTCTATGTTTACAATCATGATGCACTGTGTTACATAACACACTATTAACAATGCAATCCAGTGGCATGGATGTACCGTTTAGTTTTTTAGTTTTTGTTTTATTACAATGGTGCATTATAATGGGATTAACGCACTGGTTAAATTTTTATTTTTATTTTTATTGTTTAGGTGTCGGTGCATTGTTCTTATTAAACACTATGG
Source organism: Larix kaempferi (assembly GCA_027924585.1). Lineage (NCBI taxonomy): Eukaryota > Viridiplantae > Streptophyta > Pinopsida > Pinales > Pinaceae > Larix > Larix kaempferi. Next base: position 2,653,206 of record BSBM01000577.1, read on the forward strand.
CGATTTGTTATAAGGTAGCGGTGCATTGTGTTATATATCGCTTCAATAATGGTGTGTTATGTTACATGAAACACAGTAGTGTGCCTTTATTTTTATTTAGATTTTTTGGTGGTGCATTGTGTTTTTGAACGTACCGAAAATGTTTTTTTTTTGTGGGTTGTGCTTTTTGTTTAGGAATGCATTGATCATGGTGCGGAAAATGGGACTAAACATATTGGTGATGCTTTTGTTGTATGCCTAAATAGGTCGTTATTTCAAAGTATGCATTGTTATCGGGGCGTTGTAGTAAAACATACGGACCGTTGAGTTTTATTATTATTTTATTTTGCTACTCCTTTGTGTTAAATTGGAGTTAGTGCACCGATTAGTTCCTTTTTTTATGTTTAAGTATCGATGCATTGTTTTTAGGACGCACCAACATAGTGCAATTTTAATAGGACACATTGGTAGGTGCTACTTGTAAATTAACAGGGTGCACCAATGTGGTTTGGTGCAAGTTGAACGGTGAAATCGCACTGTGTAATTCTTAAAAAAAAATGAAAAAAATGGGAAAATTAAAGATGAATTTTTAATTTTTAATACACTAGAATTGTAAGGAGGTAAGAAGCAATTAACTTGGTTTCTTTAATCACATGGAGGAAAGGTTTCCTCATTGAAAAAATGGAAATGTCCACTATTTTCAAAAATTTAAAAATGAATTGAATTTATCGGGAAAACTATCAAACCATAAAAGTCACACTATAAAGAATTGCAAGCGGGGCAACCCTAAGTAGGGGGTGAGCACATGTGCTTATTTGGGTGGTCAAAAGCAAAGAATGTAAGGTACAAATTGATTTATTGTTGGTAATTTTTTATTATAATACCCTACTATAATGCCCTCCTTTGACACAGTTGATTGACTAGAATTTGAGGGCACTTGTATTGAAGTGACTCGGTTAAATAAACTTGAAAAATGTGTTATGATTTATTATTTGAATAAAAATTGCTGATTGACAAGCAAACGATGATTATGATTGATTGATTGAGAAATATGAATTGCATATTATGTTATGAATAAATGAAAGAAATGATGCTTTTATATTCGTAGATGTGAATAAATTCCATTTGTTTAAATATAATTGAATAAAGATGAAAAATGCATGATGAAATACTTTATATGGTGCAACACTACTAATGTACACTTTGAGTGTCTGCAGTAGTAGGTAAAGCGAATTACCCACTGAATCTCAAATGGAATAAAAGGGGGTTGTAAAGAATGAGAAACATACATAGGGGTACGGCGAAATACTGTCGACCCTGAAATAACATTTCATGCACGGGTTGGAATCCCTATCAGCTCACCTGGGTAGCGTGTGTCATACGGGAGAGGCCACAATGATTTGGTCGCATACGATCTATTGAGGGACGCGCAATAAGGAATATATTATTCCTCAATCGCCATTAGTATCCATGAAAATGTAGTTGGATGATTATATTAATGATTCCTAATCGCTACATCACACTCCCACACGAGGACAAGGACAAGAAAGTTGTCGGAAGGACCCATAGACGTGGTACCTAGACAACTACAAGAAATGGAATTATTTGCATACTTGCACTAAAACATTTAGACACATATTTGAATTATGCATATGTTAATGATTAAATTTGAGAATAATTAAATGAAAAAGTATCACTAATAGGAGAAAATATTAAGGGGGTATATTTTGAAGTAGACTTCATGTGCACCCACCACTTTAGGAAGACATGCATTGAATAAATATAAAAAAAAAAAAATAAGAGATATTTGAATTTGGAGCAAATCTAGATTGGTAGATATTCTTGAGTTTAAATCCACATGCACCCACTGATTTAGGGATTGGGATTTTAGAACAAAGAGACAAATAAGAGCAATTTGTGGAACTTATGTGAACCCTCATGTGAAGGTGACACATGGTTGCATGAGAATGAATACTAGAAAATTAATAAATTAAATTAATTTTTGCATGAGACGACACATGCCATCCAAGTCTTTTCTATTTAAGAAAGGGATAATGAAGATGAAAGGATCTCTTGCTCCCTAATGTTGGATGAATTTCGTAATGGAAATTTGAGATTAGGTCCATGTGATTTTGGTTGAGAATTACTTTAGGGATTAGGAGATCTCATCTAAGTTTTTAGGCTTGTATGTTCTTTGCAACCCCCTATTTTCTCAGGGGACTGGGAGGAAGAATACTACTCCCAGTATGGTAGGGAGTTCAACTGAGGAGTCCTTCAGTAAATTTTTGAAAGCTTGGAGGATTAAGCGAAAACCCCTTCGATGACTTCTTCAACTGCTGGATCGACCGTCGCGGACATGTTTTTCCTTGTCTTACAGTTTTCTTTTGTATTGAAATTTATGCAGTAATTTTATTGGGTTTAGTGAAGTGGGTGATCCACATTTGTTGTTAACATTAAACTTGTAAGATGTACTGAATCTAGATCTATTTTAATATGCAAACCCTCATTTGAAAATATTAAGTTGCGTGAAGGAAGTATTAGCTTTCTTTTATAAATAAAATGCACAGTTTCGTTCTGAAATTTATATTGAACATTGGTAAATGGTTAAATGTTAAGTAGAATTTAGTTAGGGTGTCAGAAGGAGCCCTACACCTACCTTGGTGAGCTCAACGACAAGATGCATCGGTGCATTGTTGTTTAGGAGTGCACCGATAAGCTATTTAATTTTTTTTTTTTTTAAATGGATGACATATAGGAGCTAGTGCATTGCAAATAAAGATGCACTGATGCTTGTCTAAGTATTTCACACAACAAAGATATTTGGGTCAAAATGTAAAAAATCTAGTTGTTAGCATTATTATGTTTATTGGTGCACCTATTTATTATATGCACCAATGCTATTATAGTTTAAACACATCACATAGGGAACTTTTAACAGGTTTTAAATTAAATATTTATTGAATAAGCAACTATTGTATCCACATGTGGTTCATCCTTCTCGTGAACACAGGTGCTCTTTCTGTCTCGAAGAGAACCGATGTGTAATTAAAAAAAAAAAGGATTTCGTGCATTACGTTGGATGAAACGTACTAGTGTGCCTTTATTTTTATTTAGGTTTTTGGTGGTGCGTTGTGTTTTTAAACACACCGAAAAGGTTTTATTTTTTGCGGGTGGTGCATTATGTTTATGAATGCACCAATCACGGTGAGGAATATGGGACTGAATGCACTAGTGATGTTTTTGTTGTATATCTAAATAGGTGGTGCATTGTAGTGAAACATACACATTGTTGATTTTATTTATTTATTATTAGTGTGATGCATTAAATTGGACTTAATGCACTAGTTAGGTTTTTTTTGTCATTAGTTCTTGGAATTTTCATAGTTTCCATTAGTATGTCGACATTTCAAACCCATATTCGGGATCAGATTCAAGACACCGATCCTGATTGATTGCATGGTGTTTTTCTTAACTTGAATTTCTTTTGGGAGAGTTCACCTTTTTGAGGATTAGCACAAAATACTGCCTAATTATTTCTTTAACATTCTCTTTGAGAGATTTAATACAGTATTCAATACCACATATAATGTTTTCCATGGGTACAAACTTGTGGGATACAAAGAAATTAAGACCCTCCCTTAATGTTGATCCCCGGGCTAGATGTGTGAGGATATATTTACTACCTTTCTTTCAATAGGGTTTGATTTATCCTTATTTTTATGCAATAATTTGTTCAATTTTGATCCATTCCTGGTCGTGGACTCACATTCCATGTTTCCAAATTTTCACATTGTACAAGCATTCACTAAATCCCATAGGTTTGGGATAATCACATTGGATAGTTTAAGATGAAGATGATACACCTTCCTAGATGAATGGTCGATCTGAGCTCGATAACTATGGATTTATGTGTGAATTAGAGGAAAACTGAGCTTATCAAAAGCCCTAATGTTCCACCTATCCTTCATTTAGTGCTGGAATGAGGCGAATATAGGGATGGCATTATTGTCCCTATAACTCTTTAAGAAAATTAGGTTTGTATCTCTCTTCTTGATTTTTTTTACCCTAAGATTCTCTATTAAATGGACTTCTTCACAAATTTCCCCTCCGTATAGGGTAGATAGTTGTGATTTGATATTTCTGCGGTAGGATTCATTGTCATTAGTTCTCATATTTTCCACAGTTTCCATTAGTATGCCGATGTTTCAAAACTAGATACATGATCATCCTTAGTTATTGTTTCATTGTTTCTAGGATGCACCAATGCGGTGCTACCTGCAAATTAATAGAATACATCGATGCGGTCCGGTGCAAGCCGGATGGTTAAATTGCACAACACATATTTAATAAAAATGAAAACCGGGCAAATTAAAGACAAATTTTAAATTTTTATCCACTATAATTGTAAGTAAAGAGGTAAGAAACAATTTACCTAGTTTATTTCGGCCTGAAGAGGCATGGTTTCCCCATTGAGAAAAAATGGAAATGTGCACTATTTTTGAAAATTCAAAAAATGAATAGAATTCACTAGGAAAGCTATCAAATCGTGGAAGTGATAGTATAGAGAATTGGAAGTGGGAGGCCGTAAGAAGAGGGTGAGCATTGGTGCTTCTTTGGGTGGTCGAAAGCACATAATGCAAGGTAAAAATGAATTTGTCGTCAATATTTGTTTTTATAATACCCTACCTCAGTGCTCCCGACGACAAGAGGCACTGATGCTTTATTTTTTAAGAGTGCACCGGTAAGATATTTTTAAATTAAAAAATAATATTTTTAAACAGATGGCATAAATGTGCCAATGCGTTGTAAATAAAGATGCACTAGTGCTTGTTTAAGTATTCCACACACTGGAGATATTTGGGTCTAAATGTAAAAATCTAGTTGTTAACACTATTATTTTTATCGTTGTGCCTATTTATTATACGCAACGATGTTGTTATAGTTTTAAGAGCACCGCTTATGGAATTTTTAATGGATTTTAAATTAAATCTTTATTGAATACCCAATCGTTGTATCCACATGTGGTGCATTCTTTTCACAAGAATCAATGTTCTTTATGTCTCAAAGAGCACCAACATGTGTGTTTTAAAATAAAAAAAATGTTGTAGCAATTTCTAATATTAAAGGTCATTGATGCACATTATAATTTACGCACCAGTGCGTTATGTTATAAAGAGAACCAATGCATCTTTGTGATTAAGGTGCATCGATTAAAAATCCTCCACAAAAGTCTCTAACTACCTACCTTTGCTAGCAACCTCCATTATAAAAGAAGAAATGATCATTTTTTTGAGGAGGTTCCGCAAAAACCTCCACTACAAGGTGTTTTCTTTGTAGTGTCAAATTATAGGAAAAATAGGCAAAGGTGAGAAGGAGAAAATTGTGATAACTCTCATGCAACAATCACCCAAGGTGAAAGTACTCTCATCAAAAAATGTACCTTCCAAGGGATATGAAATAGGTGTTATACGGCCTCCTTATGTACAACATGCACTTCCTTCCTATAGTCACCTATGTGAAACCTAGGAAAATCCACTAAGGTTACCACTTCATAAATCAACAATCGAGGGGAATAGTCTTGAGTAAGGTGTCTATGTATGGGAAGGGAACATAGAACTTAAGTCCTAGACCTGAAAATATAAGAGAATTGGTGTCACCTCGAAGACTTTCCAATTATGCTAAATCTCTTGTACACACATATACCACTAGACAAGCAAGAGGGGATAATCTCTATAGTTGCCTAGATTGATCTAGTGCTTGATACATATGTTAGGTGTGCTTTCCCAACAAATTTATTTTCTACTAATGGATTTTTACTCTCTTTAGCGTGAGCTAGTCAAGTTTTATCATACTTGGAGAATTCCTTCCCCACCTTGAACCAAGGCTCTACAACCTATGCTATGTGTATTTTGTATAAAAATAATTAGGGTTTATTTTAATTAAGACTTTTCTTTAATATTTGTTATTAATCAAGGTATGGAGTGAAACTTATATGGTGCTTAGATGATTCAAATTTTTTTGCTGTAATAATAAAGATAATCAAAATGCAAAAGGAAATGCATTTTATGTTTCTTTCGATGAAGTAGAGAAAACTTTCCATAGCCCAGGAAAAGGGGAAAAATATCATGTTTCTTTCTTGAGATGTAATGTAACAACAACATTCTAAAATTCCAAAGAGACTTTTAAAAATGAGAAAGATGAAAACAAATTAGAGTGCACATGTAAACATTTTCAAATTATTTTTCAATCTAAAATCATGAACTATTGAAAATAAAAAAATGACCATGCAAGCATTCTAGAAAACCTCTCCTCTCTTATTTCATGCAATATTTTAATGCAAAACATAATTGTATAAACATAGGATTAAGAAAATGACATTTTAAAGCATCTATGCACTCACATAAGTTCTAATAAATAACCACATTTGCTCGTTCTTGTTCTATGAAAGAACCATGAGTAGCTACAGTTTTTTATTATAGAATATGTGAGCAACTAGGTGTTTCAAGAAAAATTGATTTAAACCATTTAGATTCTATTTTTATCTTTTATTCCTGGTTTATTTTATGTGTTCTAATTAGCATGCAAAAGGTACTATAGCTTCCAAAATGATAAACAAAGAGAAAAACCCCAATAATTAAGGATGAGTATCAACAAACCATCCCCAATATGGTCCCCATTTCTATGATAAGTGGAACTCCCTAAGTTCCTAGATTGATCCTCTTGGAGAGTGGGTTGGGATCTTTGACAATTGTTAGTGTAGATTCTAATGGTTCTTTTCTTAGACCTACATGTAAGTCAAATAACAAAAGGGAAAACATAAAGGAGAAGACGAAAACTTGTTTCCTCTAGTTATTTTATGCTACAAATCATATCGACGCTTTCCATTTATTATTGTGATGATGTACCTATTCTTGCACACAAATCAAACTAATACCCCACTAAAATAATTTTTCATTACATTATTTAACATACATATTAAATCTAAGCTACTTACAAGTAAGGTAAACCGCATCCCAATTGATATTATCACATGAATCAATCAATATAAATTTATTTGTTTTGTTTTCTAGTGGGGATGGGGGTAAGGAATATGGATCTATTAATTGAAAAAGGTAACAATACAACAATATAAATACTTGATTTCTGATTGTGGAATATTCTTCACTAGAGCTCACATTCTCCTGTCCTTAGCCACACACATTAATCCCTTGTTGATGATGATCTTAGATCTCTCTATCATGGAAGAACGAACCTATGATATCCTTGATTTCAACTCAATATCCTTGTGAAACTAGAGAAACTAATCAATATATTCCTTTCGACAATGGAAACATGAACCTTAGACTGCTTTCGCTTTCTTAATTTGAATTTGTCTAGAGTTTGGATGCTTGATATCACTTTGACCATCCTCTTGTCTTAGCCATGTATCTTCCATTTAAAAGTCAAGAAGGTGATAAGCTTGAAGTTAAGAGTGTAGGAATGTTGCACAAGTTCCTTCCATGCATGATCTACACTCATGGATTTTGTGGCTTTCAAGATTTCTTTCTTGATTTATGGCTTTTGAGATGTGGCCACATTTCTTATATTGAGAAGCTGCATCCAATTGTAGTTATGCTTCAAAGTAACCGTGGGGCTTGCACATTTCCTTAGGAAAAAAATCCGACAACGTGTCCACAAGAATGCAAACTCTAGATCACAACAAGTAGTCTTCATATGCTCAACTAATTCTGAGTAGCAGTATGATATATCTATTTTTCACGTACCAAGGGTGTAAAATATCTACATAACAAGGAGCACTATCTCTAAGGAAAATTTGGCAAAATGTTGTAAGGAAAAAACAAGAAATTATATATGTAAGAAAGAAATATCAAACCTTATTAATAAACTTAAAAAATTGAGGAAAACACAAATATCTATGCCAAAGCTATTTAAAGAAACACCACTGCCCATTTTGAAACAACAATATTTCTAGTAATGAAGGTACAAACTATGGATAAGTAAACCATCACAAAATTGATTAGAGTTGGAAAACCAAATGTTATTAACGAAATTGTGTCTAACATAAAAAAAGTCAACATGCCATCAACCAACAAAGCAACATCTACAAATTTAATGATAATTAAAGATCAATTAGTCTAATAGTCGAGGTTCCTTTTGATATAGTGGATGTTGATGTTTTAGTAATTGATGAAGTGTAGATACTTAAATCACAAATCTTATTGCATGGAAAAATCAATTTATCAACATTACTCGAAACAAAAAGCAAGTTACATTTCCGATCATTGAAACTTTAAGATGACTTATTTACAAAGACAAAGGCATATTAAAATTCACAATAATTCCTAAACAATGTATGTAAAAGGTTAATCCAATTTAAATTAATTTTTTTTAATAAAAAAATAAATTTAAATTATTTTTTTTAATAAAAAAATAAATTTAAATTAGATTAACCCTTTACATACATTGTTTAGGACTTCCAACTTTTTTCCTCAACTAGAGGATGCCAAAAGTATATACTTAAGAAAAGAAAAAAAGTGCAAACAAAGATGTTACTTTCACTTGACTATACCTTACATAATATAGAAATACATTACATAATATGTATTATGCTTTATAACAAAAGTACTATTTCATCGAATCATGAGAATAGACCATATGTATAAATTATCACATGTCATTATATTTCACCATTAATCATTTTCATCATATTTTTTTATAGTTTATAATTTTTATGACTATATTATTTAATTTAAATGTTGTGTTATTTTTTTTGGATTTTTATGAGTATCTTATTTAATTTACATATTTAAGTTTTTTTTTTGGAATTCTATGAGTATCTTATTTAATTTACATATTTGAGTTATTTTTTTGGAATTCTATGAGTATCTTATTTAATTTATATATTTGTGTTAATTTCCCAATAAAATCAAACAACAATTAATCCAAACATAAGTCCCATCACAAAACAAATCACAATTAATTAACAATTCTCGAAAGGATGCTGCACATTTTAATAGTCACAAATTTTGTTTATATTCACCACTGTCCCATTGGGGAGGCGATTCCCATGTGGGGTGACGACACGTCATCAAATATTGGAGCTAATTTCATAATAATATCTTCTTTCAAGGATTGTCCTCTCACATGCTATTTGACCCGAGGGAACTTTTCTTTCTCTCTCCTTATGTTAATACCACATGTCTATCATTAATTTTCAAAGTTGATTTCCTAACAATATCTTCTTCTTTTTTATATTTTATTTTTTTCATACAACTTAACATGAGGGGTTTTGACATCATAAATTAGATTGGGCATCAAAACCAAACTTATCAATCCACCTACGGTTTTAGAGGTAGTGTTTTAATATTGATTTACATATAGTTGTATGTTATATGTAATGTATGACAAGGAGGGGCCATGGCACATTGTGTTGTTATTTGTGAGAGGCCAACACTAAATTTAAATGTGCATCTTCAAAATAGTTTAATAATAAGCTTCACTGACAAATAAGTTGGTTTTGGTGTATATCCTTAAGCACATATAATGGGAGACGAAGAAGCTAAGATATGCACTAAAAAATCTGCATCCTTCTTCAATGTGATATGGTATTTTGGTGGTCTTTTACTTAATAATGATTTGTTCAAAAAATACTTATTTGTGTGGTAATAGATACCAAAGTAAACCTTACACGTGAATGTGCACCCATTTTCACCCATAAAAGACCTTACAAAAGTATGGTGATGTATCAAATAAAGACATTATTTTGTGTGCTCATGGACACTCTTACACTTGTGTGCTCACTCAATGTAGACATGATAACTTGTAAACAATGTGCATTTTCTGATAATTAAAATAATATATTGCATGAACATCAACACTTACAAAATTATGTGCCCAATGTGACATCTTGCATAGAGAATGCAAATCATTGGCTTCCTCCCTGGGACAACTTCTCCTCCTTCATATGGGACAACTTCTCCTCCTTCATATAAGATTGAGTGAACAAGTGAATAGTCACCTCTACCTCTTAGATTCCTCCTTAAATTAATTTCTAGATAATTTTATATTTAAATTTAGACAACAATATTTTGAAAGGATAGTTAGGTCAAATCACCTAGGGTAATAGGATGGCTAAAAGTCCAACTCACTAATGTGGACTTTTCCTTAAATCTATGGTTAAAACTAATAATTTAAACCATCATTTATTAACCACGGTCTTCATTTTGAAACTGTAACCCATGACTTATAAAAGACCATTTACATTCATCATATTTATTTATAAATAATAGAATTTCTATCCAATGTCATTGATTAGCTATATGTTTCCAAAAGCCAATAAGACAATCTAATCAAAATATACATAACATCCCTCAAGTTGTAACATATAGCTAACCAAAATATACTATTATTGGTGTACCGAGCAAAATGTATAACAAACTTCTATACACGATCCACAATATTTCACATGGACGGGATATCTGATAATAAGTTTCCTCATACATTGATTTTTTAATTTGAATCACATGCACAACATTAGTTGGGGTTGGAATCTACTTTTGAAGCTCATCTAATGAATTATTTTTAGGTTGTCCTTCAAAGATTGGAGAGGATAAAATAATATGTTAATGGTTTATATAAGCATTCAAATAGCTAAATCAAGTACTAACCAAAAACAAAAAAATGATAATTTGAACCTTCAATCATATATGTGTGCAAGAGATCAAGTAGTCAAGGAATTCATGAGTTATTGGGTTCAATGGGAAAGGCGAGGACATAAGTGGGTTAGGAAAGGACATAGTCTAAGACTTGTTGGGTAGCAATACCAATCACTTCTTAATGCCATATTATTCACAATTTCAACCTCTAAGTATTCAATGTATAATCCTTTAAGACTGAATTACTAATAATATTCGTCATAAAGGCTTCCATGTTTACCATAGGATATATGGGTTGGTTTTAGGGAACCTTCACATCCTATATTTTCATATATGTACATGTTTCCAACCTTCATCTTCACCATACCAAGAGTTCTAATTATTTACAATATCACATACAAAAAGCTACTCTGCAACTTCAAAACCCTCTATATGTTGAAGGAGAAACAAACAACTAATAAAGGTCCCTTATTTATTTACAACTCTTTAAAAGGAAACATGCACAATGATACAATAATAACTCCAAAAGTCATTTATATTTAAATCATAGCCCTATGGTAAAAGGGATTAGTTTTTTCACATCAAAATGTCACAACATGGAAACAAAGACCATCATGGCTCGCAATTCAAGCCTTAAAAGGAAATCCTACCATGATAAATTTGCAATCATCAATTACATGCTTTTTTTAACAAAATGCACATCACATGAAACCCTCTAGGAACTTACCCTCATTTCAAGGATTGTACTTGGGGTAACCATGGGGATTGTATTTTTGATAACCTAACCCCACAGGACCTTCGAGTGAAGCCAAAAATATTCATAGAGGTAGCTTGCTTGGGGACTGAACCTCATGACCTTTTGTTTACAATTCATAAAACTAAACCACTCAAGATAACCAAATGGGTTAACCAACTAATCTATGCTATATAAAATTGATTAAAATACCTATGAACCATGAAAATCTACTCAAAATTCCATCATAATAAGGATGGAAATGCTCTCAACAAGCTTGTCTTGGTAACAAGGTAGACTCATCAATAGGTATGTCGAAATATAGGGTTGATTTATACTATTTTCAACTACAACCACAAGAGAAAAAATTAGGAAATTTGGCCACCGTCTACCCTAAAAATCATATTCAGACCCAAACAAACTAATGCATCAAAAGATAAGAGCTTTATATGCTAAATCATGGCCACCCAACTCAAGTACAAACTAGGTTTGGGGACAAATAAAGGAAGATTTATATATAGGAGAAAATATTAATTGATTCAAATTGATGGGAGTTTTAACGAGATTTGTATGCATGATCATGAAAAAAAAGAATTAAACCACCATCACTCAAGAAACACATAAATGAAGGAAAAAATAAGAATATTATTGTGGGCTAAGGGTTACCACTTTCCCATTGTTCTTTAAAGTTCATGTTTGACCCTTTTCCAAGGCATCCTTCACCCTCTATATTTTTCACTTTCACCCACAAATTACTTCCAACAAGTTGTGCCTTCTAACACAACTCACATAAAGTGTGGAAAATTAGATCCTTTTCAACTTTGAAAGCTACATAGACATGCTTGAGCATATTGTTGGTTCTAATGCCGATTAAACCAGTTTGCAAATTGACTCATAGAGTTAAACACAATTAAAATTAAACAATATCAACACATTACATAGAAATTACCCTAAAACCTCTCTCCTAGAGGAAAACCAACAAACTAGTGAGATTTTCACCCATCTATTAACCAAACACTCAAAAATAGGTGTTTGCAATCTTGACTTGCTAGACCACAAATCACACTTCTTTACATGATCATGCTACACAATACTACCATCTTAGTACACTATATCATGTATAGCCATTACATCTTATTTATAGATGCAATACAACCATCTGCTCGTTAATGACAATCCATAACTTCCTAACCACTTTAAGATATTATGTTATAGGCAACTTGACTGGCTCAACTTTGGTCTATTTCCCATTGAGCTTCCGGTTGTTCCATCGATTTCCCATCAACCAATCATTTACCTTCGACTAAACAAATATTTTGGTCTGTCAGTCGACTAGACTTCCCCTGTATGTCACCTCCAACTCCAGTCAACTTAAACTAGACGATTATCAACTTTTCTAGTCGATTCATATGAAAATGATATAAAATTCCCACTTGTTGTCTTCTTTGCATAAACAAGAGATTCATAAATTCAATTCACTTTAACAAGGATGACAAGCCCATCATTTCCTTAAACCAGGAAAAATTCACTGTACTCATTGACTTGGCTAATGAGTCTGCAACATTCTTTATTGTGTCTACCTTTTCCAATAACACCTTCTAGTTCTCCACCATCTCCCTCACAAAATGGTATTGAACATAAATTTGTTTCGTCTTAGAATGATATGCTGGATTCTTTTCTAGGAATATCACACTCTGACTGTCATAATGCAACCTAACAACATGTTGTTAGAACCCAAAATTTGAACACAATCTCGGTAACCAAACAACTTCCTTACATGCATGAGTGGCTGCCATGTATTCATCCTTAGTAGTTGATATCAAAAAAACAAACCACCTTCTACTTATCTAACTGTCTACTCCATTGAATATCTTGAACACATATCCATTGGTTGACCATTTGCGATCAATGTCTCCATCGTAGTCTAGATCGATAAAACCATGTATACTGACTTCCTTGTTATCCTCAGGCTCTCCTCCATAACAAATTACATAATCCATCGTACCACACAGATACCTAAATACTCTTTTGACTTCATTCCAATGCTCTTTTCTAGTTGTTGACATGTTGAAGCATTTTAGAAATGTCTCAACATATTTCCTTTGACTTAACCAGAGCCTTCTACCTACATGATGTCTTTGAATTTCCATCCTAAGAAAGAAATTTGCTACTCCAAGATCCTTCATGTCGAACTTGGAGGATAACTGCAATTTTGTCTCCTTCATTAGATCCATGTTAGTTCTGATCAACAACATCTCATCAACATACATAACTACGTATATAAAATGACCACCGAAATTATTCCCATACAAACAATGATTAGCTTGAATTCTCACAAACCCCAAATACTGGATATACATATCCAACTTTTGATACCACATCATGGGTGATTGTTTCAGACCATATAGAGACTTCTTGAGGTTATAGTGTTAAGATTCAATATGCTAAGACATAAAATATCAGCATTACATTCCATTTCACAATAATAGCATATACAGGATCACTGAAGAAGCAACGAGCACAACATAAACACAAGAGACACATATTTATCCTGGGAAACCCTCATGGGGTAGAAAACCCAGCAAAGCTTCCTCAATATAGATGACCAACAATATACAAAAATGCAAACCAAAGACATGATCTCCTCCTCCACCATAGTAGACCTCTCCTCCACAAGTGCGCTACATTCTAAGTGAGGGAAGTGTGTGTATAATGAGGAACACACCTCCTCTATTTATACACATCTCCGACTTGTACTTTATATTGACTAGGTCGGCCCCAACTTTACCACTGGGTTAAATACCCCACTACAACTGACTGGGCCGACCCCACTAGGGTGGTCTAACAACCCTTTGACCCACATAACACATACAGGGCCGACCCCCACTAGGGAAGTCTAATAACCCAAGTTACCACATTCCGACGGAGAAATAAACATCTCTGGATATACAATAAGATCTTCACGAAGGAATGAAACATCTCCGGAATAATAAAGTACAAATATAATATTCTTTGAAGTTACAATATCTCAACACTCCCCCTTAACGAGAAGGATATTATAACAACATCTGCACGAGCAAGGAGTCATAAACATCATACATGATACATCTATAAATCATTGGAAACTTTCTCAACATCATCAGTAACTCAACCAGTTATTGGAACATCTTCAATACTAGAACATCAACATCTTCAGTACTGAGTCTTTATCTTCTGCAGCACTCGAACAGCTACAGCAACATCAACATCTGGATCCTCATGATCATCAGCATCGTCATCACACGATCATCAGCATCGTCATCACACGATCAGCAGCATCGTCATCACACGATCATCAACATCATCATCTAGACCATCATGATCAGCAGCATCATCATCACACGATCATCAGCATAGTCATCACACGATCATCAACATCGTCATCTAGACCATCACGATCAGCAGCATCGTCATCACACGATCATCAGCATTGTCATCACATGATCATCAGTATCATCATCTCACGATCATCACAATCAGTAGCATCGTCATCTAGATCATCAGTATTGGTATCCACACAAATACAAGGATACACATCATCAATACAAGTATCCTCATCAATACAAGTATACATATCATCAATACAAATACAAGTATACACGATAGCAGCATACTCTGCAATACACATGATCCTTCCTTTCGGAATTACGAGATCAATCTCATCATAATCATGTTTAATACTATCCTTCCTTTCGGAATTATGGGATTTACAGTCTAAGGATTATTAATCCACACCATTCATTTAGGACTATGTCCAAGGATGATTTAATCCCCACTGTACATTTAGGACATGTCCAAGGATGATTTAATCCCCACCGTACATTTAGGACCATGTCCAAGGATGACTTAATCCCCACCATACATTTAGGATCATGTCCAAGGATGACTTAATCCCTACCGTACATTTAGGAACATGTCCAAGGATGACTTAATCCCAACCGTACATTTAGGACCATGTCCAAGGATGACTTAATCCCCACCATACATTTAGGACCATGTCCAAGGATGACTTAATCCTCACCATACATTTAAGATTATATCCAAGGATGACTTAATCCCCACATGTCCATCAAGGACTTCATTCTCGAAGAGCATACGTCTACGGATCAATTCAAGTGACCGAAGTCCGGGGACGATACAATCCCCACTTGTCCACTAAGGACTTCATTCTTGGAGACCATACGTCTACGGATCAATTCAAGGGACCAAAGTCCAGGGACGATACAATCCCCACTTGTCCACTAAGGACTTCATTCTCGGAGACATATGTCTATGGCTCACTTTAGGACTGAAGTCCAGGGATGATCCAATCGCCACTTTAACTTAGACCCTGTCTAAGGACCATCCACCAACCTCTCTATTGGAATTACTAATATAGGTATCCACATCATCGACCTCACTGTCAATCCAGGAAATCTCATCATAAGTGATCACATCACTCCCCCTTTCAAGGAGGGTCCTTAAATTTGTCTCGAAAAAATTTACTTGAGGTAGAGGTTTGGTTTAGTATATCGGTAACTTGTTCACTTGAGGTAGAGGTTTGGTTAGTACATCGGCAACTTGTTACAAATTCAAACTTTATAGTTCCTTTCTGCACCATATCTTGTCAAATCTCTATGTGCTTTGACTTACCATGGAACACTGGATTCTCTGTCATCTTGATACAACTCTGTTTGTCACATAGGATCACAATTGGTTCTATCTCTAAGTCAAACAATTCTGAAGCCATACTTCTTCACAACTAGCAGAGCAAGCAGCCATATATTCCGCTTGTGCTGAGAGCCACACTAGACTGCTTCCAGCTAAACCATGAGATCATGGTTGATTCCAAACAATAACATCCTCTCGATGTGTTCTTCCTGTCTGATACACTTTCTGCTCAATCAACATCTGTGTAGTCATCTGAAGACATGATCTTCAAGATAGCATAGATTAAGGTCTATCATATCCTTTAGGTACCTCATCACATGCTTTGCAACTATCAGGTGAACACATCTAGTTTCCACTAGATACTGACTCAAGGTGTTCACAGCAAAGCATATATCTAACCCAGTAATCGTTAGATACATCAATGACCCAATAATTTGTCTGTACAGAGTTATATCCACTAACTCTGATGAGTCATCTGCTAACAACTTCAATTTGGAATCCATGAGAGTGGCCATTCCAACACATCAAGTCCTTTTAATATTTCTCAGCATACTTTCCCTGGTTGAGAAAGATTCCTTCTGATCCTTGCCATACTTCCAGACCTAAGAAGTAATGCATCAATCTGAGATCTTTCATTTTCATTTCTGCAGCCATCTATCTGTACCATCTCTTGTCAGATGGGTCTACTGATATGAGCTTCAATATCATTCGAACTCTGTGGTGGGTTCCTTCTTGCATCCATGTCATCTGTGTATAGAAACCATATCCAACCTTGTAGCAAAGGTTGAGATCCACATCACTCATGGTGATCATTAAGCTCATCAATTGACTATCGATCCTGGCTACCCATACAGAACCTGATTCACACTTCTTCTTTAATTACACCATTAAGAGAATGGTCTTATCTAGCCGCTTGGAGCAAACATCTCGTCATGATTCTCTTCCTCTTTCTAAGAGAATCTTCTAGCCACGAGCCTTCTATATTTTGTTTGATTTGTAAGTCTTCTTGTTGAACATCCATCACTTGTTCGGTGTTCATCATTCTTCATGATCTTTCCTACAAATTAAAATTAAGTACATGATTAGTAATACTTCATAATCATCAAATCATATTGACATGATAACCTATTATGCATACAGATATCATTTACATAGTTATGCAACTATTTTGACCAATACTTTGGCACAACACTTTCCCATATCCTGTATGCATACAGTGGCTATCTAGATGCCTTCCATCTCTACCAGAGCATACTATCGAGAGTGTGCACAGCTCTCAGCATGTTGTTGATGTATATGTAACTTCGGAATGTATTTCACATATATGTATATTGTATTCCTATAGAGATGGTATTATTCCTCTATAAGGAAGTGTCGTCATTTATATTGTAAGTGTCGTAACTTATACTTGATGGGTTATTAGACCACCTTATTTGGGGTCGGCCCTGTATAAGTCATGTGGGTCAAAGGGTTATTAGACCACCCTATTGGGGGTCGGCCATGTGGGTCAAAGGGTTATTAGACCACCCTATTGGGGGTCGGCCCACTCAGCATTATGTTATGTGGTTAAGTTCGAGCCGACATGAGTTAGGTAAAAAGACAAGTCAAGTCAAGTATAAATAGAGTGCGGGAGGCACTCTATTTACTCACTCACTTCTCACACATGCTCTCAAGGAGGAGAGGCGCACTTATGGAGGAGGAGGATTGCTGCTAGGTTATGGCTATCTCTATTGGTTGGTTGTATCATTGCTCTATCTATCTCTGAGGAAGTTATTGGGGTTTTTCACCTTTATGGTTTTCCCCAAGTAAATCTTTGTGTCTCTTGTGTGCTTGCATTATTGTCTCCATGATTGATATGCTGTAGATATGATGTACATGTTGTTCTCTCAGTTAAGATCCTAGATCAGATTGAAGTAAATTCTTAAAATTTAACATGGTATCAGAGCTAGCCTGAAAGAAGGCATGATATGGCATGTATGACACTTGTTGCACTTACGATGTTAGGGCTTGATATAGCAAAAACCAGTCATCGTAGCACTTTCGCTATAAATCCGTTTTGGAGAAGTTTTCGAATATGAAATTGTTACAGGCCGAAGCTAAGATCTCCAGGTATCTTGTGTCCAAAGGACAACCTCTAATTCGTTGTACTTTGTGATTTATGAGATGTACAATATAGGGTTTCTGCCTCTTCCAGATCTGAGTCAAAATCAGGTGACCTTGGGAAAAATGTCATATCTTGGGCTAGGAAGCTCCAAATGAAATTTCGTAAAAAGTGACAGGTAGTACACAGTCTGTACTATCTCAGAAATGTTTTTCAAAGGCCGAAGTTGAACCAGTGACACGTGGCACTCCGTACAAGTTCGCTCTCCTGTGTTATCCCATAAACAGGTCACGTTACGACATTTGGCATAACTCTCTCTCAGAGAGTCCAATTGAGGTCAGACCTATCAGGATGGAAAGGTAACAGGACGAGCTATCTCAGAAACCTTTTTCAGAGGCTGAAGTTAAAACAGTGACACGTGGCACGCCGTACAAGTTCGCTCTCATGGTTTATCCCAAAACAGGTCACGTTGCGACATTTGGCATAACTCTCTCTCAGAGAATCCAATTGAGGTCAGACCTGTCAGGATGGAAAGATAACAGGTCAGGCTATCTCAGGAAACTATTTCAGACCCTGTGGATCAAAAATTTCGGAGTTACACCAGAAACAATCAGGTACATATTTCTGTCAAAACAGAATTATTTTTTGGTACCTTCATTCATGGCTTCCGGAATTTAGGGCTTTGGAGAAAGTTGGAATTTTTGTAATCGGAGACCACGGCTGGATGCTACTCATCAAAATAGAAATTTAGAGACCAATATCAGAATTTTTGGTTGGGCAGAAGGCCGGGCTTGATTAGACCCTAGTTCGGGACTTTGATCAGAAAAGTGGAAAATTAGGGCTTCTGTAAAAATGGGAATTTTTGAAATCTGTGACCACGGCTGTAAGCTCCTCAGAAAAATAGAAGCTTAGAGATTTGGATCAAACATTTTGATGGGGCAAAAGAGTGGGCTTCATCAAACCCCAGTTCAGGGTCACGTCCAGTGAATCTAGAAGTTTCAAAGGCAAAATTGAGGAGTGAAACTTTGCAGTTTTCAAATTCTGAATATACCAACTTGATCAACTCATCAAGGCACATATTTCTATCCTATCAGAAGTTTGAAATTCAAAGTTTGAATTTTTGGGGTTTCTCTGAAAAACCCATATCCAACTCAAGGTCCAGTTCTTGCAAATCAAGTGGATTGGGTTAATCCTAGAAGAAGATGGATTGGTCACTTGCATAAGTGAAGAAGTTCCTGTTTCAGAGGGAGATGAGGCTAAGGCCTTACATAAGAAGATTACAAGTGATCTCGACAGGTATGACTCATCGAGGTATGTTTTGAGATTTGTTCATAATTAAGTTTATGGTATGCTTGTCTTCATATTATCACGGTTAGTACAATCTTGATTTTAGACTTGTCATATCACCTTAATAAAATTATGAATGCATGATAGAAGTCATTCATTTATTAGGAGTATGAAACTTATGTTTGTACTAACACATTGTGATGTTGTATGAGTTTTATGTTGTCTACTAACATGAAAGGTACACCAAGAAGACAAATCATGTTCTAGTTCAAGAACATATGATCATGAGGACAAAGATTCATCCATTTCCATGGATCTCATAGAAGATCCATTCTCGAGGTATGTATAACTTAGTTTTATAATGGTTAACTTATGAGACATGCAGGTTACTAGCACAAGTCACTAAAGAGAACCAGAAGACATTATGCGGGTATGTTAGACATAAATAGCTAGCATGCTAATCCAGGTATGTTTTTCCTATATCAAGCTAAAATCCTACCTTGTGTTAGGATCTTATACTGTTGTTGATAATAATTATTCATGAAGTCATACGTTTGAATAATCATGGTTGGATGTATATTATTATAATTGATGATATGACTAACCAGAAGAATCATGAAAGTATAGGCTTGAATAATCACAGGTTTTATGCATTTTATATCTCTTATCTTGATTGATGATTCAACTAACCTGAAGAGTCATAGGCTTGAGTAATTACAGGTTTAGACATGTTATGTTTCTTATGATTTGACTAACCATAAGAATCCTTGAATGCTCATGCTTATTATTTCTGTTTGAAATGATCATGACTATACATGCTTGAGATTATTGTGTTTTAATAGTATACTAATGAATGTATGATTTTATATGAGATCACAAGGATAACACATTCATGATACTAATAAGCATGCACAGGGACCAAGGATGAATATGAGTTCAAGAACAGGTAATTCAGGAAGCAAAGATCAAGAGGGAGCACACTCCAGTTGCTCCTGCCAGAAAGCAAAGGAGCACACTCTAGTTGTTCCTTCAAGAAAGCAAAGGAGCACACTTCAGTAGTTTCTGCAAGGATGCAGATATTCAGAGGGAGTTGATCATCTCTCTACATTTCACAACAGAAAGGTGTAGAATAAGCTACCTCAGATTAGGACTCCAGCAGCTCCTGCAAGGAAGCAAAGACTCAGAGGGAGTCCACCCAATGAACAAACAAAGATAAGTATTTGAATGGTCATTTCTTAAATAATACTGTTCAATAATGTATATACTGATGTTCCTAGAATTAGGTTGTGTATTATGCATATTAGAATAATTGCATTGATGAACAGTATACTATTAATATGCATGGGTAAGTAGCCTATGGCACTGTACAACATTCCATTGCTACTTATCTAGAATGAAACCTCTTTGCTGACATGTTGGGAGTTGTGCACACTCTTAACAATGTTCTGGTAGAGATTGGAAGGCATCTAGAAAGTTACGGGATATGGATAAATGTTGTATTGAAGCATTGGCTAAGATAATTGCATGACTGTATGGCATATTTCTTTATGTGTAAGAATTTGTTCTGAAAACTATAAGATGTTTTCTAATCATGCAATTTAACTTGTTGTGTAGGAAAGATCATATGCCATCTCCTACAAAAGGACTACAACATTTGTTCCAGCAAGAAAGATATCTATTGAAGATATTGAAGTTCCCAGGATCTGGGATGAAGAAATGGAATGCCATGATCCGTAGATCATGAAGAAGATGTTTGGGATGCAGTCCCAAGACCTGACAGGGAGTCATATGTATGCAGATTGAAGAAAGCCTTGTATGGCTTGAAGCAAGATCCCGGAACTTGGTATGGTGAAGATAGATTGATTGCCGACACGCAGCGGAAGCTTACTACCGAGTTCGAGATGAAGAACTTGGGGATGATGCACTATTTGTTTTTGGCATGGAGGTGTGGCAAAGTGCAGATAGAATCTTCCTTGGACAAGGGAAGTATGCAGTAGAGATCCCAAAGAGGTTCGGGATGATGGATTGCAAGGCCATGGCCACACCTATGGCATCGAATCTGAAGCTTCTATGTGATGCTTCATCTGAGTCAGTTGATGTCTCTATGTATCGTCAGATGATTGGGTCCTTGATGTACCTGACGAACACGAGACCAGACATTTGCTTTGCTGTGAACACATTGAGCCAGTTCCTGACGGATCCGAGAAGTGTTCACCTGGTTACTGTAAAGCATGTTCTGAGGTACCTGAAGGGTACAGTGGATTATGGGCTCAGGTATGAGGTGAATCAAAAGTTTAACCTGGAAGGTTATGTTGATTCAGATTGGGCTGGCAGTGCTGCAGACAGGAAGAGCACATCTGGGTGTTGCTTCAGTATGGGATCAGGTGTGATCTCTTGGTTTAGCAGGAAGCAGTCCTGCGTAGCACTGAGTACAGCTGAGGCAGAGTATGTTGCAGCCTGTTCAGCTAGTTGTGAGGCAGTATGGCTACGGAAGCTACTGTCTGAGTTATTTGATCTCCCATTGGAGGCTACTGGTATCTTCTGTGATAACCAGAGTTGTGTGAAGCTGTCCGAGAACCCAGTGTTTCATGACAGGTCGAAACACATAGAGATCAAATATCACTATATCAGGGATATGGTGCAGAGAGGAGCTGTGAAGCTCCTGTATGTTGCGACGGACGAGCAGATTGCAGATGTGCTGACGAATCCACTAGCCAGGGTGAAGTTCGAGTACTTCAGAGAGAGGCTTGGCGTGCTTCAGATCAAGGATACTTCGAGGAAGAAGTGATGGACACATTTGCTGAAGCCATTCCAAGCATGTTGGAAGGAGGATCCTTCACATGGCTGTGGATGTAAGCGCTGGATGATGAGCATCAGGATGATGTTCTGGTTTCTGCTTGGATATGATCAGTTGGATCATTTTATGTATGTATGTATGCATCATGTTGGATTCTTGGACCATGTATCTGTATATGTATCAGGTGGATACATTGTATGATCAGGTGGATCATGTATGGTGATATGTATCATGTATTTGTATTTGTATCAAGTGGATACATTGATGATCAGGAGGATCATGTATGATGATATTTATCAGGTAGATACTTGGTATGCATCACGTAGATGCATTGATGATCAGGAGGATCATGTATGATGATATGTATCATGTATTTGTATCAGGTGGATACATTGATGATCAGGAGGATCATGTATGATACTTGGTATGCATCAGGTAGATGCATTGATGATCAGGAGGATCATGTATGATGATATGTATCATGTATTTGTATCAGGTGGATACATTGATGATCAGGAGGATCATGTATGATACTTGGTATGCATCAGGTAGATGCATTGATGATCAGGTGGATCATGCAGCAGGATGTTGCAGTGATGATCAGGATGATCATAGATGACTAGCTTCAGGATGTTGCTCCAGATGACATGCAGCAGGACGTTGCAGTGATGATGATCAGGATGATCATGGATACATCAGGATGATGTATGGTGAGTATCAGGTTGATACTCTATGGCCGTGGATCAGGTTGTGCAGATGAGCATGTAATTCGTTGCCCTGGGAGATTTGCAGATGGTCTTTCGAGGTTTTGCCTATGGCATGTAATTCGGTGCCCTGGGACATCTGGCAAATGCTCTTTCGAGGTTTTGCTTTGGGAGGACATGTAATTCGTTGCCCTGGGAGATCTGCAGATAGTCTTTCAAGGTTTTGCCTATGGCATATAATAGCGCCCTGGGATATCTGGCAGATGCTCTTGCGAGGTTTTGTCCTATGGCATGTAATTCGTTTCCCTGGGAGATCCGGCAGGTTGGGCTGTGTGCCCGTAATCAGTCCTGGGATGCTCTTGCGAGGTTTTGCCATGACCACATGTAATTCGTTGCCCTGGGAGATTTCAGGTCGGAGTTGTGTACCCGTAACATCCTGAGATGCTCTTGCGAGGTTTTGTGGTGGACCACATGTAATTTGTGCCCTGGGAGATTTCAGGTCGGAGTTGTGTACCCGTAACATCCTGAGATGCTCTTGCGAGGTTTTGTGGTGGGGTCACATGTAATAGCGCCCTAGGAGATCCTACAGGTCGGAGTTGTGTACCCGTAACATCCTGGGATGCTCTTTCGAGGTTTTGTGATGCACGTAATAAGTCCTGAGGATTCCACAGTATGGCCAGTGATGACGAAGACCTGCAGGTGGTGGGCCTACATCCAGTATGAAAAAGGACTGGCTCTGTAGAACTTCCTATGACGAGTAGATTCAGAGATTGATTGAGATAGCAGCAGCAGTGACGATGATGATGACTCGATGACGATTATCCAGTGACGATGATCCAGAGAAGATGACTTGTGCTAGAAGAACTGTGCTGAGAAATACCTTCCTAGTTAAGAGGGAGTGTTGATGTATATGTAACTTCGGAATGTATTTCACATATATGTATATTGTATTCCTATAGAGATGGTATTATTCCTCTATAAGGAAGTGTCGTCATTTATATTGTAAGTGTCGTAACTTATACTTGATGGGTTATTAGACCACCTTATTTGGGGTCGGCCCTGTATAAGTCATGTGGGTCAAAGGGTTATTAGACCACCCTATTGGGGGTCGGCCCACTCAGCATTATGTTATGTGGTTAAGTTCGAGCCGACATGAGTTAGGTAAAAAGACAAGTCAAGTCAAGTATAAATAGAGTGCGGGAGGCACTCTATTTACTCACTCACTTCTCACACATGCTCTCAAGGAGGAGAGGCGCACTTATGGAGGAGGAGGATTGCTGCTAGGTTATGGCTATCTCTATTGGTTGGTTGTATCATTGCTCTATCTATCTCTGAGGAAGTTATTGGGGTTTTTCACCTTTATGGTTTTCCCCAAGTAAATCTTTGTGTCTCTTGTGTGCTTGCATTATTGTCTCCATGATTGATATGCTGTAGATATGCTGTACATGTTGTTCTCTCAGTTAAGATCCTAGATCAGATTGAAGTAAATTCTGAAAATTTAACACATGTCAGCAAAGAGGTTTGATTCTAGACAAGCAACAATGGAATGTTTGTCCAACTTACCAATCATATGCATATTAGTAGTATACTGTTCAATGATCTATGAATGTTTACACTTAGCATGATATATTCTAGGAATACAAATAACCTATTACAAGCAATATCATTTACTATTTCAAATAGCAACTCAAATACTTATCTTTT
Source organism: Larix kaempferi (assembly GCA_027924585.1). Taxonomy (NCBI): domain Eukaryota; kingdom Viridiplantae; phylum Streptophyta; class Pinopsida; order Pinales; family Pinaceae; genus Larix; species Larix kaempferi. The sequence goes on from BSBM01000577.1 coordinate 2,677,855, forward strand.
ATGTTTGTGTGGTTGCCTCCCGCTTGATCTTCTATATGTCTTTTGAACTTCTATTCATTCTGTACCACTGTGCATGCTCAAGTGTGCACTAGTGTCATCCTCATGATCTTGTACACAAACATACATTCATTAGTATATTATAATATTGAATATGTATAGCCATGATCATAGATAATAAACATTATTATTCAAGGTTTTAGGGAAGTCTTCTTTTACTCATGCATATTCTGGTTTGATCTGGTTAGTTAAATCATCAATCAGGATAAGAGACATAATATGCATAAACCCTTGATTACTAACTTTATGAATAAGCATATCTAATCATACCAAGTATACTTATATAAGGGATCCTAACACAAGGTAAGATTCATAGGAAACATACCTGGATTAGTATATCTGTTTAACATACCTAATTAATATCTTCTTTGTTCTCTTCAATGATTTAGAGATCCTGTGCTGGAACCTACATATCTCATAGGTTAAGCATAATAGAACAAAGTCATACATACCTCGTAAGTAGAGCTTCTGTGTGATCAAAGATTATGGAGGAGTCTTTGTCTTCATGTTGTCATGGTCATGGAACTTGATTTGTCTTTCATGATGTACCTGTATCTTGTTAGCAGACAACATCAACCTCACACAACACCACAGTGCATTAGTACAATCGTATAGTCCTGATCAATGAATGTCTTTTTATCATTCACATACTTTTACTAGGGTGATAAGACAATTCTAACATTAATCAAGATTGTACTAATAAATAATATGAAGACAAACATATTATGAACTTAATCAGGAATCAGATTTCAAGACATACCTGAACCTCCTTAAGTCATACCTGTCGAGACTTCTTGTAGTCTTCTTATGTAAGGCCTTAGCCTCAACTCCCCCTGAAACTTGATCTGGAGCTTGATTAGGGTTTTCTAGAGAAACCCTAAAAATTCAATCTTTGCTTTCACACTTTTGAATGGAAGGAAGGATGTGTCTTGCTGAGCTGATCAAACTAGCATACTTCAATTTTGAAATCTCCAAAATTTGACCCCTCAAAATTACCTTCGAAACTTTTGGGTCTTCTGGACAGGATCCCGAACTAGGGTTTGATGAAGCCCACCCTTCTTCCCAATCAAAAGTTTTGATCCAAGGCTCTAAACTCTTATTTTTCTGAAGAGCTTCCAGCCGTGGTCATAGACTTAAAAAATTCCAACTTTTGTTGAAGCCCTAATTTTCCATCTTTCCGATCAAAATCCCGAACTGGGGTTTGATCAAGCTCGGTCTTCTACCCAACCAAAAAATTTGATCTTGGTATCTAAATTTTGATTTTCCTGAGTATCATTCAGCCGTGGACTCTGATTCCAAAAATTCTAACTTTCTCCAAAACCCTAAATTCCGGAAGCCATGAATGAAGGTGCTCCAAAAATAATTATGTTTTGACATAAATATGTATCTGATTGTTTCTATTGTAACTATGAACTTTTCAATCCACAGGGTCTGAAAACTTTTTTGTGGTAGCCTGACCTGTTGTCTTTCCATCCCGATAGGTATGACCTCAATTGGATTTTCTGAGAGAGAGTTATGCCAAGTGTCGCAACGTGACCTATTTATGGGATAAAATAGGAGAGCGAACTTGTACAGCATTCCACGTGTCACTGGTTCAACTTCGGACTCTGAACAAGTGTCCTGAGATATTACAGTTTGTGTACTACCTTTCACTTTTTATGAAATTTCCTTTGGAGCTTCCTAGCCCAAGTTATGACGTTTTTTCCTAGGTCACCTGATTTTGACTGAGATCTAGAAGAGGCAAAAACCCAAACTTGTAGTGATCAAAAATCACAAAGTACAACGAATCTGAGGGTTTCCTTTGGAAACAAGGTACCTGGAGCTGTTATCTACGACCTGTAAAGGTTTCAGATCCTGAACCTTCGCCAAAATGGATTTATAGCAAAATTTACACGATGACTGGTTTTTGCTATATAAAACCCTAACCTTCAAATTGTCATAAGTAAAGCAAGTGTTGTAAGTGCCATACATTGCCTTCCTTCAGGTTAGCTCTGATACCATGTTAATATTTAATATGCTAAGATATAAAATATCAGCATTACATTCCATTTCACAATAATAGCATATACAGGATCACTGAAGAAACAACAAGCACGGCATAAACATAAGAGACATAGATTTATCCTGGGAAACCCTCATGGGGTAGAAAACCCAGCAAAGCTTCCTCAATATAGATGACCAACAATATACAAAGATGCAGACCAAAGACATGATCTCCTCCTCCACCATAGCAGACCTCTCCTCCACAAGTGCACTACATTCTTTGTGAGGGAAGTGTGTGTATAATGAGGAACACACCTCCTCTATTTATACACATCTCTGACTTGTACTTTATATTAATTAGGTCGGCCCCAACTTTACCATTGGGTTAAATACCCCACTACAACTGACTGGGCCGACCCCATTAGGGTGGTCTAACAACCCTTTGACCCACATAACACATACAGGGCGAACCCCCACTAGGGAAGTCTAATAACCCAAGTTACCACATTTTGACGGAGGAATAAACATCTCCGGATATACAATAAGATCTTCACGGAGAGATGAAACATCTTCGGAATAATAAACTACAAATATAATATTATTTGAAGTTACAATATCTCAACATATAGACCAACTCTTTTTCTCCTTCTATTGTAAAACCTTCAGGATGCTTCATATAAATATCTTATTCAATATCACCGTGAATAAATGTTGTCTTTACATCTATCTATTCTATCTCAAGATCAAATGTTGCAACTAAAGACATTAATACCCTTATGAAAGTTATTTTAGCAACATGCAAGAAAATTTCACTGAAATCGACTCCCTCGACATCAGAATACCCTTTCACTACAAGTCGAGCCTTGTACTTCTCAACTTGACCTACTGCATTCAACTTTTTCTTGAACACCCACTTACTACCAACATGTTTCCTTCCATTTGGTAATGGGACTAGATCCCATGATTCATTCTTCTTCAAGGACTCGAATTCTTCTTCCATAGTTGTTAACACCCAAAAATTGTTCACCTAGCTCGTCTCCCTAGTCACATGACCCATTTATCCCATTTTCCTACATTTTTGACCTCCAAAAACCCAAATATCCCTAAATTGGTAACCAAATGGGAAAAAAAATCATTATTTCCCTCATCAATTAATGAATATCCTTAAAAAAAGGTTAAAATCCCATAAAAAATGGTCCAAATCCCCAAAAACGAAAAAGAAAAAGGGGAAAAATTCAAAATTAAATTAAAAAGGAGAGAAAAATCAAGATACCACAAACAAATATTAGTGGTTTCCAAATACCATGGGTCCATGCTCCACCACCCAAAATTGGTATAAAAATTTATGTAGGCCCACCATTTCAACATCCATGATCAACTCTCCCTACCCTTATGCTACCAAAATTCATGTTGAACTTTAGCCTACCTCCTTGAGCTTTTGTTCCCCATTTAGTTGAGTCTTGGCCACCTCTTGAGCATTTGGGGAAGATCAAGGAACCTAGGAGACCTAGAGCACTACTCTTCGTACAACTGCAAGGGCCCCCATCTACTCACCTTCTGAGGTAACTTTCGTTGTAAACCATTGTTTGCAACTTAATACAAAATACATTTCATGGGTTCCTATTTCTTTGTCATTTTTACTGCAGTAATTAGTTAGGTTTAATTTACTTGTGTTTTTTTTCTTTTATTTGCATTAGCATATTATCCATTCATGAGTTGCTACTAAGGGTTCCATACTCCTTAGTAGGTTCCCTTTTGCATAGGATGGTGTGAAAACACTAGCTACATATTTTGGTGACTCCAACTGGGTCGATTCCCATCGATATATGGTTCAATATGATTAGTAGTTATTTTTAGTTTTGTACTTGTTATTTTTCTTGCATTTTACTTTTTTGGCCTAGCTGTGGGCCCTGTACTTGCAGATATGGACCTTGCCTTCATAGTACCCTTTATTATTTTCGTTTTTACAGCCCGACCTACGACTGCAGGTACCCTTTTCCGCGTCATCGATCATAACTTTCTGCCATTTACTTACGCCCCCGAACGCGACTTCCAGACCGAAACCCGTGCTCTAGAGCGCGACTTTAGGCCCACAACTCATGCCCCAAGCGGACCTATCTTCCTGAAACCCACGCACTTTGTGCGCTTGTCCGCCTGAAACTCATGCTCTCGAAGCGCCTTTCGGCTTATAAGCCGTGTGCTCAGCGTGCCTTTTGGCCCGCTACCTGCACACTCCGCACGCCTTTTCTGCCCATACCCTTTCCATTTTTCCTATTTCTATTTTTTTGTTTCGACGCGACCTTTTTCGGCAGCCTGGAGCATGACTTTTCCCTTCACAGACGCACCTTGCAGCTATTTTTTCCTCTTTTCTTGACCAAACAACCTCCTGTTTTTTTGCACCCATTTTCTATTGGTACTTTTTTTTTTTTTGCTTGTTGTATCATTTGAGACATTTCACTTTGCATGCATCCTTAGTGTGTTTCTATCTCTTGCATTATATTTCAGCGAGTTCATTTATTGCATCCATAGCAGTTAGTACTTTTATTTCAGTTTCAGTTATTTATTTTTCAGCATTTACTTCTGGCGATATTGGGTTTACACCACTTGTGCACCCACACACTCCCTATAATTCAAGTGAGACTAAAATTGGCTTAATTCAACAAACATTAACCCCACTTGGGGACCCAAAAAAAACTTTGTAGCTAGGCAGGGCATTGGGGTTAGGCATCCAAATAACACCCCCTTTGTCATAAAAATTTGAGACATAGTTGTTGTCCTTTATGGAACCAAAATCCCTTATTATTTATTGGTACGGTTGATACCATTTTTTCGGAGGGCCTCTCCCTTAGGAGGGCAAGTGACAAGATTGGTTCCAGAAGTCTGAGTGGAATACCGCTCTCCATTCTGTACTAAAGGACACCAGCTCGTTGTTCTCGTTGTGCATGCTGGCGCCAATATCGGGTGCGCGATGGCCAAAGAACTTAAGCAACGGGACACCTTTTCGGATGGGATAGCTTAGTTTCCATTCTTATAGGACTCTTTTACCCAACGTCTCTCTCGGTAGACGGATATCCTTTAGCCATTTAGTTCTACATTTCGTATTTCCTGATTGCGGATTTCATCACCCTGCAGGGGATATGATTTGTGTGAGCTTTCATATCCTTTAGACAGGTGTTTGAATGCTCCTATACCCCCCTTGGTTAGTGAGTCTCTTTTTATTTTTTTAAGAGTGTTTATTGTTGGTATTCTGACCATTTTATTGCTTCTCCACCAGTTGTAGCACGATGTTGCAGTAAGTGTTTTTGAGCCTGTTGTTGGCTTGAGTGTCGTATTTTTACCAGCTCTACTTTTTCACGCACGGTTGCACTAGGATATTTGAGCATTTTATCCACCACATCTCTTTAGCACTTTTACACCTGTCACCATTGATTCACCGTGACACTTTCGTCTCCTTAGGGGGGAATCCCCACAGTACGGTCAATTAGACCCCACTCGTCACACTCCCTTGAGACGCACATCTTTGTCACCAGATATTCATCCCAACACCCCTTATTTCACATTTGATTCTAAGCCAGATTCACCTATCTACACCGCTCTGTCTAGCCCCATGGACGACATGACTCCCAACCTGTTTTTCGACGAGACTGTTGGCAGTGGATATAACACTAGCCCTGCTACCACTTCAGCATCCATCCCTATTATGCCATCTACAGGACCTACACCTAGCATTAAAATTAATGCCTTTATACCCATCTGTAGAGGATCTATTCCGAACACTGTTCCTTTGGTTACTAGCAGTACCCTTGTGGGCACCGACCCCTCTTTTCAGATCCCTCCGCCCCTTACTAGCAGTCCCTCAATCCCAATCATGACTCACACCAATGCACCACCACTTAGCGGAGGTGGCCCCATGATCACCGCCATCCCTAACATGCATGCCCATTTTACCATGTCACATCCTCCTACTAGTTTTCCATTCATGGCCAATCTCAACCTACCTGATATGGCATGATTGACTAACGACCCGATCCGACATGAACCTATGTGGTCTCCCATGCCTACCAAAATCCCTTTGGACATCCCAAAGTTTCAGGAAAAGGGTGGTGAGGACCCTCAAAACCATATCATGTCCTTCGACTTATGGTGTTCCTCCAACTCTATAGTGGATGACTCGATTCGCCCCATGCCTTTTACAACAGACCCTCACTGGCACTGCAACCAAGTGGTATATTGAACATCCATATGGGACACACTCCACTTTTACATCCCTCGCTTCAAATTTCCTGCAGTTCTTCCAGCTCCCTCCCCATTATGATGCTGGTGTTGAGATACTCCTATCTTGTAGACAAAACAAGGATACCCACATCACTGACCATATCCATGAGTGGTATCATCACCATAGTTTGTGCAAGATCAAGTTGGATGACTATATATTTTTAGATTGGTTCTTAAAGTCTCTCATACCCTCTATCGCCAAGGATGTGGGATCCGAACGACCCCAAACCGAAGAAGAAGCCATACTTAAATCCCAATAGTTCGACCTTATCTACGCACAGTTGGGCTACCTTTATACCATTTTACCCGATGCTCCTCATGGTGATTCATCTCGAAAGGATGCACCAGGGGCATCCCACGGACGGTATCATTGGACATGTTACCTCTACTAGTAAACCATATTTCCATATGACCCCCACTCCAACCCTTGTTTACAATCCTACTCCTAATTCAGCACCACCCGCCATGAGTAGTGGTCTCTACCTTTCACTTGCTACAACCCATTCTAGAGAAACACCTTCGTTTGTGCCCATGGCCCAAGCCCCTCATATACATGGAACTTCTTGTCCAGTGCACTGCTACAGTCATACCCTTCTAGCATATGCCCCCTTTGCTGCATCACCTACCTATTACCATCCATCAATTGTACCTGCACCTGCGTAACCTCAAGCAACTCCTCCTTATTACCCACCGTCGGCTTCCCATGCACCCTCCCAACCGCAAACCCCCCATGTTCCCCAAGGACAAGTTTATTCCCAACTAAATCAACCGAAGAACCAACCTTCCCAACAAAACCAACAAGGAGAACAAAATAGGGGACGCAGATGTAATCGAGGCAATAACCAGCCTCCCGGAATAGGCGATCCACCACCGAACCCCCTGATAATATTAATGGTGCTGCACTGACTAACCAAAATCTTGATCGACAACCTTAGAAAGGTAAAAACCCCAACTTATGGACAAACAACCCATGTTCTATTTGTGGGGTCTATGGCCATTACACACACAATTGTCCCCATTTGACGTGCACTCTCCAACTCTGGAGTTGGGACACCCAACGTCAAAGACATATTTCACCTCTAGCACCACCAAATCCACCACAACCTAATGCACAACCCATGGTGTTGTAGAACCCCCTACAAATGCAAGGGGTAGTAGCCACCCAAAGTTTGGCTCCCCCTAAAGGGGATTCCACACCACCACAACCAGTTAATTACGCTGCTCATGTTAGTCAACCAGTTGACTCAAGTACTCACCACCTCTTAATGATGTCTTCGACTGACATTAACCTTCAGACATGCCGTAACCAATATGGTTCAACCACCGAGACCATTCATATGGACAAGGCCACTACCACCATCCCCATAGATCAGTCATTACGTATGTTAACACCTAAAAAGTGCTCACTAGCTCATTTCCTTATTCACATGACCCATTTGTCCACTTTTCCACCATCTGAGCCTCTAAAACCAACAAAAGGTCACCAAAAGACCTTATGTTGGCCCGGTTTTGCAACCAGGCTTAGTGCTATGGGCACCTGCTAACTAGTAGCATCAGTTTCAAATAGAAATAAACAACTAATTAAACTAAACAAAACTAAACTAATCATGGATCTATGCAAGAATATAAGTAAATAATGGAAATATTTTAAAAACAAGAACAAGAAAGATAAAAAATAATTTTTGTATTGACAATGGGGCAAGCAAATGCTTGCAAGTACAATACCTCCAAGTGATGAAGGTTTGTTGAATGGCTCCAATGGTGAGCAGCTCCAATCTCCAATGGGTCCTTTCTCCAAGGCTTACTACAATGGCCAAATACTCAAGGGAGATTTTGGCAGCATGAGGATAGGAATATGAGTGGATGTGAAATGAGGAGCCCCTACCACCTTTTTATAGGTTTTGGTGGTGGGGAATACCATTTGTGGTTTTGTGGAAACCAAATGGTATTGACCAACATGGTTTAGGTACTTTTCCCTCCTTTTTCCTTTTTTGAATAAAATTAATATTTTTATTCCCTTTTTAATATTTTTGGGAATTTGAACCCTTTTTGAGGGTTTTTTATGCTTTTCAGGAAAAATAATATTTTTTGATGGAAAAAAGGGTGTACTAAGGTCTTTTGGTGACCTTTTGTTGGTTTTAGAGGCTCAGATGGTGGAAAAGTGGACAAATGGGTCATGTGAATAAGGGAATGAGCTAGTGAGCACTTTTTAGGTGTTAACAGATTACCCCCTGATGTGTGAGGGCAGGAGCTCATCGTATGGCCGATAGACATCATAGTTCTTTTGTCTTTTTCAGGGGTTTGGGAAGGATAAGAGACCGATTGGAGACTGGAGCCACGGCCCTTGGAAGCTGCACGAAACAAAAAATATTACATAGCCTCAATATGAATGAGGAATAATCACTGATAATGGACGAGGCGGGCATTCCCATGCTCGTATCAAGACATATACATAACAATTAGTCCCAAGAAGGGGGATCTAATACATAAAGAATCTACTGGTACATCATAATGGTCTAGGGGGGACATTATTTTGGGATGTACTCCTGATCATAACGGATCTCAATAACTGATACACTGGAATAGCTGATGAATTGCTGAAACTGAAGGTGTCCAACATCTGTAGGGACTCAAAGACAATGAGTCATCTCTGAGAATTAATGTAACTGTATACTCAAGGGAGTATGAAACTGGGGTACATATGAATACTGTCGCCATGCGCAACCCGGATATCTATAGAATAAGTGTGACTGGTTTTATCCATAGGAAGATTCTCAAATGTGGAGGAGTCAGGAGGTATCTGGGGTCTTCGACTAATAACTGAAAGGATCAATGTCCTGTGCGAGTCTCAACGATGCGATCAAGGTGTTGAAGTCGAGCATGTGAGAAACAACCATTTGGAGAGGCAATGAGGATTCCTCTCAAAATGATTCGTAGGCACTCATCATAAATGGTAATGAGTCCAAGACACAGGGACCTCTAGGTCTATCCTCTGGAATAAATGTGGTTGTCGTCGACAGAGGGAGATCAGCAACTAACAAGGCAATGATGTTTCCTTGATAGGAGCACGAGGTGTAAAACTGCAGTAATGTAGTACTGATGGTAGGACTGACATACTTGTGGGAATGGGAAATAATTGGGTCAAAAACTGGGTAGACTCAAACTTCCTTTGTTCAGAGCATGATGACATGGTTGACCTGGCAGCGTACGGAACTGACTTGTAGGTGTGGGGATCATTGCTTTGACTGAATGGTATATATTGACTCTCGGGGGAGGACGAGCTGATAGGTGCCGTCGGGGAATTATCAAGGTGACATACTGCAGAATACTCTGAACAAAGGTGAACAAAATGGGGAAGATGCCTAATGAGTAGATGTGATCTGTCGTGGCGCCAAGAGGCACCATTGATTCCTTCTTCGTAGTTTTAATGAGCTCCAAGAAGGGATAAGAGTGTGCTCTGAAATGGTACTGTCCTGTGGATTTTGTGAGCCCAAGACGGCTCATGCTCATGGTTGCTTTCATGTTTAGAGAGTCTGAAAACGGTAAGTGGACTCTATTGGTGTTTCTTTTTCGTAAGTTTAGTCTCCAAGGCCCGAAAAAGCATAAAATGATGCGGATGGAGAACTCTTCTAGCCGATGTGACTAGAGTATACCTTTTTCGTAATTAGTCTACAAGGTCCGGAAAAGGGGTAAACTTATACCAGGTAGACGCCCTTTCAGATACGTTTAACGAGCATGAAAGGAAACAAGGTTGCTCGGCAATCTTTTCATTGTTTGTAGGAGTCAGAAAAGAGCTTAACAGAAACTCCCTAAGTGCCTTTTTCGTAAAAGGGGTTGCTCGGCCCGAAAAAGGGGTAAAATTATACCAAACAAACATGGATTGATGAGGGCAAGAAAAGGTCTCAAGCATCGTAATCAGTGCGGAAAACTGGTTCCGGTGACATAAGGATTGTCGAAAACGGAGAACGGTCGATGTGGCACGCAAACTGAGGTGACGAGAGGGCATTTTGAAAAAATGGCCAAAAAGTATGGGTGTGAGAGCGAGAAATGATCTCAAGCATCATCACAAGCGCGGGACACTGAATCCAGCGATATAAAGATGGTCAACCACAGAGAACGGCGGATGTGGCACGCAAATCGAGGCGACGAGGGGGCATGGTAAAAAATGCCCAAAAAATCTGGGCGTGAGAACGAGAAATGATCTCAAGCATCATCACGAGCGCGGAAAAATGAATCCGGCGATATAAGGCATGTCGGAAACGGAGAACGACGGATGTGGCATGCAAACCGAGGCGACGAGGGGGCATGGAAAAAATGCCCGAAAAATATGGGGGTGAGAGCGAGAAATGATCTCAAGCATCATCACGAGCGCGAAAAACTGAATCCGACGATATAAGGCACGTCGAAAACGGAGAACGGCCGATGTGGCACGCAAACCGAGGTGACGAGGGGGCATAGAAAAAATGCCCGAAAAATCTAAAGGTGAGAGCGAGAAATGATCTCAAGCATCATCACGAGCACGGAAAACTGAATCCGGCGATATAAGGCATGTCGAAAACGAAGAACGACCGATGTGGCACGCAAACCGAGGTGACAAGGGGGCATATAAAAAATGCCCAAAAAATCTAAAGGTGAGAGCGAGAAATGATCTCAAGCATCATCACGAGCGCGGAAAACTGAATCCGGCGATATATGGCACGTCCAAAACGGAGAACGGCCGAGGTGGCACGCAAACTGAGGCCACGAGAGAGGCCAAAAAATGGTCAAAAAATGGACCCCGTGAAAACGGGAAAAGGAAGGAACCTGCATGAAGTTCTCGCTGTGGTGATTCCAACGGTACCAACGGTTTGAGAAATGGACTTCGTATGATACCGCAATGGTTGTTGGAAAATTGGTGGAATTCCTATAAATAGGGCGTGGGGCCCAAATGACTTGTCATTGTTACGTGCGAGTTTGATAGAGTTGTCAAAGCTATTTCTCGATTTCCGAGAGATTTCACCGTTGGTTTTCGATTTAGCGAGTTGCAGGTAACTCTATTTGCCTTAGCCTTGTCAATTATGTCTTTTTTGTTTGGCAGCGGGCCCCCGAAGGCCGCGAAATTCCATGTTGACTCTCCAACGTGGAATATCGCGGGTTTCGGGGCTGTTCCCGCGATGAACCGCGCGGGTTTTAGGCTGATAGTCGCGATGTTCATCGCGATTGCGAGGCTGTAACCCGCGATGTTCATCGCGGGTTCATGGGGGATAGTCGCGATGTTCATCGCGACTGTCCGGCCAAAACCCGCGATGTTCATCGCGGGTTTTTGCATGAATCCCGCGATGGTCATCGCGGCTTTTGGTGGAAAAGCCGCGATGGGCATCGCGGCTTTTTGTGTAAAAGCCGCGATGGGATTTTTTCAAATTTTTTTTTTTTTTTTATGCTGGGGCTAAAAATTTCTTCTGTTTTCTGGCAGGATGTTGAGGAGACCACAGTCCTCGTGGCGGGAGCGAGAGATCGATGGTGATCTTATGGAGAGGATTCAAACTGATGCAGGGGTGAGACAGACTTTGGCTATGAGCAGAATTTTGAAGTTCGCTCAGATCCCACCTATTCATTCAGTGAGACGGCTCCTGAACAAGCTTGTGCGTTGGTGGGTCCCAGCGGAGGGTGCATTTATCATTGGGGGTGAGAGGTTAGAGATCATTCTCACGGATGTTTATTTTTGACTGGGTTGCCTCGCTTGGGTGAGGTGGGCGATATCTTGCCGAGGTTGCCTCCAGGTATAGATATGGAGGACCTGTTACAGACTTTCTGTGTTGATGATGTTGTTTTGCAGAACAGCTCTATTAGTCTGCGATCCCTACGTGAGTGGGATATGCGAGCTGTTGGTGCCTGCGTTCTGCGGATATTGGGTGCTGCTGCACCACATCGTATGTCTGGGGGGAAGACGATGATGGTGGATTCTGTTCTTCAGCGTACTTATTATGCCTGGGGGCAGATGTTTCTGGATGGTGTCCGGAGAGATCTGGACAAGGCCATTAGAGAGGGAGGCGAGTTTTGTTATGCCTCATTTTTATGCTGTTTTTTCTTCGAGCGGGTGCCGACCTTGCGGCCACGGGTACCCATTCGTGCTGGTCTTCCGAGTGAGCCTCGTATGATGAGATGGGGGCAGATGATGCCTCGTGGCGGCGGTGGTGTCCGCAGCTTCTTCACAGAGGATTTTTATCAGCAGTGGGAGCAAATGCCTCTGGTTATTGAGGACTACCCTTATGCTGGCATGGACTATCGAGGTGACCCAGAGATGCCTCGTGCCCCAGGACAGGCCTTGAGTTTAGACGGTATGTTTCATGTTTTATTTGATATTATATCTTATGTTGTTTGATTTATCATTGATGATTATTGTTGTATAGTATGTGATGGCTTACTTGCTTTGTGGAGATGTGGGTCCAGTGCCACCACCTGACTACGTGGCTCGGCAGGGGCGAGCGATGGTGGTCGCCCATCCACCTGCAGCAGTACCCCCTCCGCGTGGTGGAGGATTTGCGGCTCGTGGGCGAGGGGTTGGCCCTCGCGATGACGCCATAGAGGGTGTCAGACAGACCTTTTCCCGGATCCTAGCTGGACTCCCTGAGGATGGTTGGAGAGACCTGGATTGGGATATTTTGCAGGGTTGTTTCGGTGCGCCGCCTGAGTGGAATTCGCTCCTATTGAGGGCAGCGGTGTTCGTGGCGGGGCACAGGGATGGTAGACGAGGTGATCCGGCAGGGCCAGCTGAGAGGAGGATACGCCTGCGGGACGATCCAGCGGAGCCGGCAGAGAGGAGAGTTCGGGCTCGCCATGCCCCGGCGGGGCCAGCGGAGGAGGAGCCGGAGGATCCTAGGGATCCAGATGAGTAGATGATATTGTATCTGCCCCCAAATGCTGATGAGCATATGGGGAAGCATTTTTGTATGATAGATGTATTTTTGTATATCGGGTGCTGCGGGCACCTGTGACATGTTGACTATTTTGTTTATATATATATGTGGATATATATTGGGATATATTGTCGTGTATGCACGTGGATGCACCTTTGTATTTTGTATATGCCCGTGGAGGCACATGTTATGTACTTGGATGCAGTATGGTTTTTATTTATGTATCCCCGTGGAGGCAGATGTTATGCACGTGGATGCATTATTTGGTTATTTGTTTTATGCCCGTGGAGGCACATGTTATGCACGTGGATGCATTTTGTTTATGGATATGACATGATGTGGTTGGTGTGCCAATCGAGGACATTGTTGGCCATATTATCTGCTACACTATTGAGGTGTCTTGGGACATGTGTGAATGAAATGGATTCAAACTGTCTAACCATTTGTTTAGTGCACAGGAATTTTCTGAAAAGACATGGATCGCATACCTGGTAATCATTGTTGAGCTGGGAAACTAGGAGCTGTGAGTCCAAGAAAACGTTGAGGTGACAGATGCTCATTTGGAGAGCAGCGGCCAGGAGACCGGTCATGACATCGTATTCAGCTTGATTATTGGTGGCGGCACCTAAACATACTCCGTCAATTTGAATTAACTCATGTGAAGGGGAGTATATTACCCAAGCTGCGGAGGCGAGATTGGGAGACCAACGGCTTGCGCCATCAACGAAACCGACATGGTAGAGTGGAAGAGGCTCCATCTGCAGTCATGCAGAGAAAAACAAATATTTAGGTTTTTTGAATTTTTTGTGAACAAAGAAATTATGCCTATACTAAAATGGACGATGGTGTCCATCAGATTTTCTATGGGTAAAATCGTTTAAGGTACAACCCGTTGCGTGGGTTGTGCAGGGGATTGCCTTCTGAATCGGTCAGAATATATGCCCCCTACCCGAGGCAGGTGTGTATGATGTAGGGGCCTTGCCACATAGACACGAACTTTCCCTTTCCGATTTTATCATGAGCTTGATCGTAAGCGAGGACAAGGTATCCCTCAGAAAATGTTCTTGGGTGGACGTGTTTGTCGTAACTTAATTTCGATCATTGTTTAGCTGCTTCCATGTTTTGAATGGCTGTGCGCCGATCTTCATCAGCCTGTTCTAGGAGTAGTAAACGTTGCTCGATCGGGGAAGTGTCCGGTAGGAGTTCAACGGCGATATGTAAGGCTGGGATCTGGCACTCAATAGGGAGGACGGATTCGACACCGTGAACTAAATGGAAAGGGGTAAAACCGGTGGCGGTTTTGGTTGATGTGCGGTAGGCCCATAGTGCCGGGAAGAGCATGTGGTGCCAATTGGATTTGTGCTTGTCTACAGTACGTTGGAGAACGGTCTTCAAAATTTTATTGGTCGCTTCGACTTGGCCGTTTCCTTGGGGATAGTAAGCGGAAGAGAAATGGTGTTCAAATTTCAACATGGTTGATAATTCCTTCCAGACGGCATCTTCGAAGTGAGAGCCGTGGTCAGAGACTAGTTGCTTTGGCACTCCGAAACGAGAGATAACATGGTTGAAGAAAAACCGTGCTGCAGTGTCGGCTTTGCAATTATAGGTCGGCATGGCTTCTGCCCACTTGGTGAAATAATTTACAGCCACAACGATGTGTTTGTGACCGCCGGCTGACGTGGGGTTGTAGTCGAGGAAGTCGATGGCCCATTTGCAGAATGGTCCAACGGTGATAACTGGATGAAGGGGGGCGGGGGGGGTTCTTGCTTTGGGGGCAAATAGTTGGCAGTTCTGGCAATTCTTGACTGCGGTGATGCAATCAGTAAACAATGATGGCCAAAAATAACCGGCCCGAATGATTTTCTGGGCGGTGGCCATGCCAGAGAAATGTCCTCCACAGGCGCCGCTATGACAATCATTGAGGACTTGTTCTGCCTCACTATGGGATAGGCAGCGGCGTAAAATGGTATCAACGCCGCGTCGGTAAAGTACATCCCCTATCAAAAGGTATCAGGGGGCGTGGTGTCGTATGCGACGGCGCCCATCACGATCGATGTGTGGGCGAAATTTTTGCGTACGAAGGTAAGTCAAAATGTCTCCATACCAAGGGTCGTCAGACGAAATGATGAAGATCTGCTCGTCAATCAGGTCCGTTTTGATAACGGGTGATGTCGAAGAGGATGGGAGGTCAGTGATGAGGTGAGCCAGTGCGAGGGCTTTAGTGCTTTTGGGAGTTCTGAAAGTGAGGTCATATTCCTGGAGGATAATGACCCATTTAGCAACACGGCCTTGTAGGAGCCGTCGGGTGAGGAGATAGACCATAGGGTTGGAGTCGGCCACGACCATGGTATGACTGAGTAGGATGTAGTGTCGCAATTTTTGTACGGAAAAGACTACAGCTAGGGCTAATCTTTCCTCGTATGGGTAATGCAGAGGTGGTCCAGACAAGGTCTGGCTTGTTGATGTATATGTAACTTCGGAATGTATTTCACATATATGTATATTATATTCCTATAGAGATGGTATTATTCCTCTATAAGGAAGTGTCGTCATTTATATTGTAAGTGTCGTAACTTATACTTGATGGGTTATTAGACCACCTTGTTTGGGGTCGGCCCTGTATAAGTCATGTGGGTCAAAGGGTTATTAGACCACCCTATTGGGGGTCGGCCATGTGGGTCAAAGGGTTATTAGACCACCCTATTGGGGGTCGGCCCACTCAACATTATGTTATGTGGTTAAGTTCGAGCCTACATGAGTTAGGTAAAAAGGCAAGTCAAGTCAAGTATAAATAGAGTGCGGGAGGCACTCTATTTACTCACTCACTTCTCACACATGCTCTCAAGGAGGAGAGGCGCACTTATGGAGGAGGAGGATTGCTGCTAGGTTATGGCTATCTCTATTGGTTGGTTGTATCATTGCTCTATCTATCTCTGAGGAAGTTATTGGGGTTTTTCACCTTTATGGTTTTCCCCAAGTAAATCTTTGTGTCTCTTGTGTGCTTGCATTATTGTCTCCATGATTGATATGCTGTAGATATGTTGTACATGTTGTTCTCTCAGTTAAGATCCTAGATCAGATTGAAGTAAATTCTGAAAATTTAACATGGCTGACGTAATAAATCACATGCTCTTGGTGGGAGGCATCTTCTTGGACCAAAAATCCGGACACAGCATGTTCAGATGCCGAGACATAAAGAGTGAAGTCTTGAGAGAAATCCGGTGGGGATATCAAGGGGGCTTGTGTGAGAGCTTTCTTGAGGGCTTCGAATGCCGTGTCTGCTTGCTCATCCCAAACAAAGGGTATGTGGGTACAAAGTAAGTGTAAGAACCCGTGGACTTTGGTGGCATAATCAGGAACGAACCACCTGAGGAAATTGGACCGCCCTTGTAGACTTTGGAGCTGCCGAAGCGTGCGAGGAGGCGGAAGTTCTAAGATGGATTTGACTTTCAAGGGATCGACAGTGATTCCGTCTTGGGAAACAATGAAACCCAATAAGCGGCCTGCCGGGACGCAAAAGACACACTTGTGTGGATTCAAGCGGATTTTATATTTGCGACAACGTAGGAAAACTTGCCGGAGGTCGTTAAGGTGGTCTGATCGTTTTCGGGAACGAGCTGTGAGGTCGTCAAGATAGACTCGCAGGATATGGATCAAGCCGTGAAAGCAATAGGTCATGGCTCACTGGAAAGTGGCACCAGCATTTTTAAGGCCAAATGGCATGACGCGATAGGAAAAGGTGCCCCATGGGGTGGTGAAGGCAGTCTTGTACTGATCCTCCTTGCGGATGTGAATCTGGTTATATCCGGAAAACCCGTCCATGAAGGATAGGACTTCATGGCCCGCACACTCATCAATGAGTTGGTCAATGAATGGCGTGGGGAAATTGTCTTTTGGACAAGCGTGGTTTAAATTGCGGAAGTCAGTGCATACTCTAAGCGTGCCTTGCTTTTTGTTGACGGGAACGGGGTTCGACACCCAGGTGGTGTACGGAATAGGGTAAATGAATCTTGCTTTGCGAATTTTCTCGACCTCAGCTTTAACAGTGGGGAGCTTGGAAGGGTGAATGGGTCGCTGTTTCTGACAAACAGGAGGTACCTCAGGCCATGTATCAATGTGGTGTTCAATAATGGCGGGGTCGAGACCAGGCATCTCAGTATAGGACCAGGAAAAGACATCACGGAACTCTTGAAAGAGCTTTTTGTACGCCTGAGTTTCTGCTTGAGTGCAAGATGCGCCCAGCGAGATGAGCTCAGATTTCCCTGGTGTTGTGGAAATGTCTATCTGTATAGTGGGGGAAATGTTCGACATGTTCCCTTCTTCAAAGGCATCCGGTGCTGGGATGGGGTCCTTTAACCAATCGATCTTGGTGGGTATGAAATCTTTCGATTCGACCGATAACTGGTTGGATGCGGTGGATGTAGATACTTCCGGGAGGAAGTACGAGCGATGATGCATATCATCCCAAGGGTAGTCGGGTGCAGTGAGTGTCTCCAAAATTTGCTCATCCGTATTGAAGTAGTCAGACCATAAATCAAGGGGTTCTGGTTTGAAAGTTGTTGAAATCATATATATTGTATTGACTTCTTCCGACGAAGATGATGGCGGGGGGTAGATCTCCTCGATGAGGGGAGGAGATATCTCCAAATCAACATTGTTTAACTCGTACAATGCTGCTCTATAGTCAGGGAGATCGGGACAATGGTGAGAGTAGTGGCCGTAAACACTGCATATGGCACAAGGATGGTTGGTGCGCAGTGATCTGTCGCGAGGCTGAGGAGGTGGCTCAAGTCTAACGACTGGGATGCCGGCGTCATCGTCCAACATATTCATATGCTCTTGGAGTGCTGGTAACTGTGGGCATTGATGAGTTGGATGGCCTATCTCATCGCACAACGAGCATTTAGGGGGAGCTCGAAACACCGGTGGGGGTTTAACTGCCTTAGGAGGTGGTATAGCAGTGTATGGTTGTGGACCTCTGCCCCCAGTGGGCTTGATAGGAGGGGGAGGATTCGTTGACGATGAAGGGATATTGAGAGTAGGAGGAGGTTTCGTCGACGACGAAGGGATTGCGACACCAGGAGGAGGTTGATTTGTGGTAACAATAGGTTGTACTGGTTGGAGGATGACGTTTGGTGTTGGCGGTGGAATGGGAGGCGAAATATACCACACGGGTAATCCCAATGTTAACCCGGGTAGACTAAGGGTAGCCATAACCGGGGCGCTCACTACACCCGAAGGAGGAAATAGAAAGGGGATGGTGTGGATGGGTGTAACACCGATGTGACTCGGTACCAATGGTGGTTGACTACCGGGTGTTTGTGTATTCTGTGAAAGAGTACAGAGGTTTGCGACATGGGTATCTGGTGACGGTGGTGGAATGGCCTGGAATGTAGAGGTCATTGGTGTATCTGAGTAAAGACCGGGTCCCACAGAAGACACAAAGGAGGTAGTTGCACTAGAAGCGGGTTGTTCAATCATGGGAAGAACATTTTCGGGTGCTGCAGGGGCATTGGGATCATAGTATGTGAGTTGGTCGATTTTGATCACGCGTCCCTCGTGAGGGAACATCATGGTGCGAAAAATGGATGAGGCGACCACTTTCATGGCGTACATGTAACTGCGGCCAAGTAAAAGGTTATAATCGAGTTGGGCATTAATGACCTCAATGTCGATGAGCACAGTTTTCCCACCCAACTAGACGGGGACCTTGGGTAGTAGACCTTGAGGTTGAGCTGACCGACCGTCGTAGGCCCGCAACGCAGTGGTGGATTGTTGGAGAGTAGGGGATCCCAACCTCTTCCAAACAAATGTGGACATGACGCATGTGGACGCACCCTCGTCGATGATACATCGATGGATGACAAGATTCCGAATAGAAACAGAAACTTGGACTGCTATGGTGGAAGGCAGACGTGGTTCGGACTGGTCCAAATCAAAGGTCATCAATTTCGAATCATTTGGGTCAATTTCCCCAATGGCGGAAAGTAAAGTCTTGCGCTGCGTAGGACATTTTTTCAAGACTTCTAACGAAGACATGGCTGCGGGAGATTGAGCTAGGTCATCTACGATGTTGTAATTTGACACAGCCCGCGCATTGGGGTTGTTGTTGATACGGCGGAGTGGGAAACGAGGTACTTTAGATGCGCCATCGAGTGGAAGAGGTGGTATCCGTAACGTCTGATCGGTGGGATGAGCGTTAGTATCCTTATCGGCGGGGGGAGCTTCGGAGGTAGGACCATACTGGTTCTGACGGGTTTGGATATTGACGTCGGCAGTGGACATCATCAATAAGTGGTGAGTGCCTGAATCAAACATGGGTTGATCAGGAGCGGCGTAAGTGATTTGTTGTGGTTGCATGTTTCCCTGTGGGGGGGCTAACGGCTGAGTGTTCACCACTCCTTGTGTTGGAAAAGGGTTTTGTAGAACCAAAGGTTGTTGTTGAGGTGGAGGAGGGTTGAGTGGCGGCTGAGGAGCCGCCTGCCCTTGACGATGGGCGTCATCTGTCCATAGTTGTCGAGCTCGCTCCAGATGTGGGCAAGCGTGGGTATAGTGGCCATAGACACCGCAAATAGAACAAGGATGGTTTGTTCGTAAATTAGCATTTTTGGCTTGCTTAGGTGGCCGATCAGGATTCTGATGAGCAGGCGCCGCGTTATTGTTTTGCGGAGGATGGGTAGGTTGTGGAGCTTGGTTATGGTTTTGGTTGGTTCCACGGTTACGTCCTCTTCAGCGGTTTGGTTGCCCACCCTGATTGCGTTGGTTATTTTGGTATTGGGGCTGATGTTGTTGTGCGTACACATGCCCTTGAGCATTGGGGAGATTCTGGGGAGCTACAGGTGCGGGAGCAGGTTGCGGTGGGTAGTATGCAGGTGGAGCTGGAGGTGGTCCAGCTGCCTGTTGGGGTTGTTGGTACCCCTGAGCTGTGAGGTGTGAGATTAGCTGGGGCAGCTGGTTGTGGGTAATGCATCTGCTGTTGTGGGAACTACATGGGGGTCTGTGTGGTTGGTTGAGTATAGTATGTAGGAGGTACATATGCTGATGGCGCTTTCCCATAACAATGTTGTGGACAAGAGGGTCCATGAATGTGATGGGTCTGGTTTGTTGGAGCATAAGAAGTTGTTGCTCCGGAATTGGATGTAGCCCTAGAGAGGTCTGGGGCGGGCATGGTGCTCACCATGTTGAAAGGTTTAGGTTGGGGGGTGATTTGGCCAATGATGCCGTCAGCGGCATGTGATGCCCCCGGTGCGTCACCTCGTGAAGAGTCACCTCGTGGGGCGTCAGGTATGATTGTGTATAGATAACCTGACTGGGCGTAAATTAGATCAAACTGTTGGGCTTTGAGGATGGCCTCTTCTTCAGACTGGGGTCTTTCAGATGCCACATCCTTCACAATAAGAGGGAGGAGGGATTTTAGAAACCAATCTAAAAAGATACGGTCGTCTAACTTAATTTTGCAGAGGCTTCGGTGTCGACGCCACTCATGAATGTGGTCAGTGATGTGGGTGGCCGTGGTTTGTCTGCAAGACAGTAGGATCTCGAATCCCGCATCATAGCGGACAGGTAACTGGAAAAATTGTAAGAAAGTTGAGGCGAGAGAGGTAAAGGTGGCATGCGTCCCGTGGGGCTGCTCGATATACCACTTAGCCGCAGAGCCGGTGAAGGTGCGTTGTAAAAGCCGGAGGCGGATTGAGTCGTCCACTATGGATTTGGAGGAACACCATAAATGGAAGGACATGATATGGTTCTGGGGCTCTTCACCTGCCTTGCCATCAAACTTAGGGATGTCAGAGGGGAGTTTGGTGGGCATGTGAGGCCACGCAGGATCGTGTCTGATGGGGTCATTTGTGAGCCTAGCTAAGTCTGGCAGGTTCAGACTCGCCATGTACGGTAAGCTAGCAGATGTGGTGACTGAAACTGGGACATGCCTAGGCATGGTGGTATGATGTAGGGGTCCAGTAGCGCCTAAAGGTATGCTAGGTATGGAGGGTATGTGCCCTCCAATAGGTGTAGTCTGGTATGGTCCAGCACCTCCAAGTGCAACATGGGTTACACTTGGGTTAGGAATAGGAGTGGGGATTCCTGGGATAAGGTTTGTGGAAACCAGAGGGGGTGTGACCCCTATGTTGGGTATACCCATAACAGGTGGTGGCCCTGTGTTGGGCATTCCTAAATGTGGAGTGTTACCCATGTTGGGCATACCCAGGGGGGTGGTTGTTGCCATTGATGGCACCGCCGCAGAAGGGTCTGTGGATGTCTCACCTATGGTGCTGGTAAAAAGTGGATCAAATGGTGTTCCAGCCATAATGGTGGTTGGTGGTAACTCTGTGGGGTTTTCGGATTCTACCTCCAAATCAAATGTGAAGTGAGGTGTGTCAGAATCGGATGACTGTCTAGTTGATTGATGATGTGTCGAATCAAGGGATAAGGCTCTGCGTCCGTGACGTGGAGAGCCAAGTGGACTAAACTCTGGGAGTTCGCCCTGTAGACGACGAGAGCGTCTAAAATTCTCAATGGTGAGAATTAAGTTTTTGTGTAAAAAATTTGTTTAAGTATCATGTGGTGATATATTTTATAAAAGACTCAAAACCCTAATGCAACCAAGGGTGCAAGAAGGGGAGTGAAAAAAGAAGGCTCTCAGGCCAAAAAATCAACCTCAAAAAAGGCACTTATTCTAGAAGCTATGCTACAATAAGTGGAGGAATGCAACAAATGGTCAGAGTACCAACATGCAAACAGCTTCTATAAAAAATAGGTGTAACTAGACCAAGGGTGGGTTGAATCATGCAAACACCTAACTAAAAGTATTGTGGCTCAAACAAACGATATCCTCTGCAAGGTGATGAAATCCAAGTCAGACAATATGAGTGTTGAGACAACGGCTAGATATCCCCCTACCGGGAGGGACACCGGGTAATCAATCCTAAAGAAAGGATACTAGGATACTCCGTTCATGACGCGTCGAGAAAAGGTAAATCTGTCGTTTGGTCCTTTGATCGCAATATCCCAGTACAGGGATATCCCGAGAACTGCGAATGGTAGCCCTTTGGTTACTGAATGGATTTCGGTATTCCACTCAGGCTTCCGGAACCATCCTCGCGAATTCAACCCTCCTAGGGGAGAGGCCTTCCCACAAACCGGTTGTGACCGCGCCAAAAAGTACTAAGAGATTTTAGCTCCCTAATTGGACAACTTCTATGTCTCAGATGTAATAACTGAGGGGTGTTATTGGAACACCTATCCCCCCAATACTACCTAGCTACAAAGTTCTTTTAGTGTTCCCCAAGTGGGGTTAAAAGTGTGTTGAAATTAGGGTACGTTTTAAGGCTTAGTTCAATTAAGTGATCGAGTGAGTGCACGTGAGGTATTGTAAACTGAACTTGAAAAAAGGTAAATGCTTTACAGGAAATTTTCAAAAAACAAAGGAGCTTTTGAAAATAAAAAAGCAAATATTTATCACCTTTTGCAAATAAATTGAAATTAAATGCTTTTGCAAATATCAACTCAAAAAACAATGGATCTTTTGAATTATGAAAGCAAATGATAGACTTCTTTTAAAGAAATAATGGACTTCTTCTTTCAAGGAAATTGCTAAGGGCAAGTTTTTAAGGAAGTAAACAAGAAAATTTTTAATCTAGATAAAAATGCAAAAATAAGTCTTTCTTTCACTTTCTTGAAAATTTTTAAAAAGATTTCTAGATATGCATTTTTAAATAGTAAAAATTTTTTCAAGGCTGTAAAATATGCAGAATCTAATACTGTAAAAATGTGCTATGTGGACAGAAAGTACAGTAAAAATGAATTTTTAAAATCGAAATGGCCGAATAAAAAATTCAACAGCGCGGGTTTTACCAGAAAAACCGCGATGGACCGCGCGGGTTTAGGTCGCACAGTCGCGATGGACCGCGCAGGTTTCGGTCGCACAATCGCGATGGACCGCGCGGAAAATGTCCGCGAAGCTGCGGTGTGCAGCGCACAAATAGGCCGCGAAGTCGTGGTGAACCGCGCGGAAAAGGGCTGCACAGTCGCGATGGACAGCGCGGTAAATGACCGCGGTGCCGCGATGTGCAGCGTGGAAATCGACAGAAAAGCCGCGGTGAACCGCGCGGAAAAAAGGCCAAAAGCCGCGATGGACCGCGCGACTGTCAGGCTAAAAACCGCGAGGCGAAAGCCGTGTACGGAAGCCGAAAAACGAACCCGAAAATTAAGAATTCTGGGCTGTTAATGGCAATAGATGGGCCCAAAACTTAGAGCAGCAATGGATCTGCTGTCTAAGATGGCAGATCTATGGATCTAAAGGTTAAAAACTAATAAAAAACTAAGATTAAAAGCAAAACTAGAGATCTATTGTTCAAAACCCAGCGGAGTCGCCAAAAACTGTTGGCCCGATTTTGCAACCAGGCTTAGTGCTATGGGCACCTGCTAACTAGTAGCAGCAGTTTCAAATAGAAATAAACAACTAATTAAACTAAACAAAACTAAACTAATCATGGATCTATGCAAGAATATAAGCAAATAATGGAAATATTTTAAAAACAAGAACAAGAAAGATAAAAAAATAATTTTTGTATTGACAATGGGGCAAGCAAATGCTTGCAAGTACAATACCTCCAAGTGATGAAGGTTTGTTGAATGGCTCCAATGGTGAGCAGCTCCAATCTCCAATGGGTCCTTTCTCCAAGGCTTACTACAATGGCCAAATACTCAAGGGAGATTTTGGCAGCATGAGGATAGGAATATGAGTGGATGTGAAATGAGGAGCCCCTACCACCTTTTTATAGGTTTTGGTGGTGGGGAATACCATTTGTGGTTTTGTGGAAACCAAATGGTATTGACCAACATGGTTTAGGTACTTTTCCCTCCTTTTTCTTTTTTTGAATAAAATTAATATTTTTATTCCCTTTTTAATATTTTTGGGAATTTGAACCCTTTTTGAGGGTTTTTTATGCTTTTCAGGAAAAATAATATTTTTTGATGGAAAAAGGGGTGTACTAAGGTCTTTTGGTGACCTTTTGTTGGTTTCAGAGGCTCAGATGGTGGAAAAGTGGACAAATGGGTCATGTGAATAAGGGAATGAGCTAGTGAGCACTTTTTAGGTTTTAACACCTTAGTACACCCCTTTTCCC
The DNA here is from genome assembly GCA_027924585.1 of Larix kaempferi. Lineage (NCBI taxonomy): Eukaryota > Viridiplantae > Streptophyta > Pinopsida > Pinales > Pinaceae > Larix > Larix kaempferi. Next base: position 2,702,192 of record BSBM01000577.1, read on the forward strand.
ACTCAAAAAGATTATTTTTCCTAAAAAAGCATAAAAACCCTAAAAAAGGGTCCAAATTCCCAAAAATATTAAAAAGGGAATAAAAATAATAAAAATATTCAAAAAAGGAAAAAGGAGGGAAAAATACCTAAACCATGTTGGTCAATACCATTGGTTTCCAGAAAACCACAAATGGTATTCCCCACCACCAAAACCTATAAAAAGGTGGTAAGGGCTCCTCATTTCACATCCATCCATCTTCCTATCCTCATGCTGCCAAAATCTCCCTTGAGCTTTTGGCCATTGTAGCAACCTTGGAGAAATGACCCTTTGGAGTTTGGAGTTGCTCATCCTTGGAGCTTCAAAACTATCTTCATCACTTGGAGGTATTATTATTGCAAGCACTTGCTTGCCCCCATTTTCAATACAAATTTATTTTCTCTACTTTCTTGTTCTTGTTTTTTTAATTCAAAATTTTATTATGATATGCACATGCTAGTTTAGTTTTAGTTTTAGATTTAGTTTGTTGTTTTTGGTTAATATTGAAACTGCTGCTACTAGTTAGCAGGTGCCCATAGCACTAAGCTTGGTTCCAAAACCAAGCCAACAACGTCTACCCCCATAACCACTCGAGGCCCCCCCCAAAGCTCCTCGATTTCCTCTACGTCACATCAATAACAACCCTAATGCTTCTGCCGCCCCCAACCACAATATTGTGGATGATTTATCCCAATCTCCCGCTTCCATATTAGCCTTAGAAGTTTTAAATAACTTCCCAGCACAACGCAAAACACTGTTGTCTGCTATAGGTGCGATCGACCCTCCTGAATCATGGATGATGGCATTCGACTTAGATCAATCTGAACCCCGCATGCCTTCCACCCTAGCATTTCAGGTTTTTGTTTCAATCTAAAACCTTGTTATCTATAGATTCATATTGACGAGGGTGCCTCCACATGCGTCATGTCTATATTCGTGTGGTAGAATCTAGGATCCCCTCCCCTACAACCATCCACAACTTCCCTATAAGCTTATGATGGTCGCTCATCTCAACTACAAGGCCTTCTGACTAATGTTCTAGTCCAATTAGCTAGAAAAAATTTCCTAATTGACATTGAAGTCATCAACACACAACTCGACTTCAAACTACTCCTAGGACGAAGCAACAAGTACGCCATGAAGGCTGTTGCTTCATTTGTGTTATGAATTCTGATGTTCCCCTATGAGGGACAGGTTTTCAAAATAGACCAAGTCACTTACTATGACCCTAATGCGCCCGCTACACCTGAGAATGTTCTCCCCATGGTTGAACAACCTGTATTTGGTGCATCTACCCCTTTGAATTTCCCCATCGATCCTGGAATTTATTCATAGACTCCAATGATCTCCACATTTCATTATTTACCCCCTCCTCCCCTGACCTTGAGATCTCTGACTTGTGTACCATTTCGTCAAGTCAATCGTCCCCAACCCTCAACCACCACGTCAATCTCAACTCCCATCGGTACCTATCCATGTTGGAGCCACACCGATCCACACAATCTCGTTCTTGTTCCCACCGTTAGGGGTAGTAATTATGCCCGTCATGGCCCCACTGAATCTCCTAGGATTGACGTTATGACTTCCTGTGTGGTATTTACCTTCCCCTAATCCCACTCCAACGCCACAAGTCATTCTTCAACTGGTCCAACCGACCACCACCGCCAATCATCCACCTCCTGGTGTGTTGAAAACCTCTTCATCAAATACCTTCCCTCAATCGTCCAAGAACGCTAGGGGAAAATCCACACAAACTCCCACCAAACCGAATGTGCCTAAAACCGTGCAACCCCCTTTGTCCATGCACCTCCTGAGTGTTCCTTGTCCAATTATTTGGGCCATGCAACCCATAATTGTCCACAGTTTCCCAACCTTCAAGAGCATATGAAGACACTGGATGATGACCCAAATATACATGTTGTCGAACTACCAACCACGCCCCCACTGCATAACAAACCGTTGCACACCAACCACTCTTGTGCCATATGTGAAGTCTACGACCATTGCTCTCATCAATGTCTCGAATTACCAGAGTATCGGTTGGTGCTTCATGAAAGGCGCCAGTCTTCTTTAGAATCATCCATTACTACCATCGAGGAGATTCACCCACTCGAATACTACTCCTCGGCAGAGGTCAACACTATTTATCTGATTTCCGCAAGTAACAAACCAACCATTCCCCTGTTCTCTAGATCTACCTCGTCCGATCTTTCCACCCAATGTTTTTTGCAGTGACGAATAAATCCTCGAAGCCCTCATTGCATCGGACTTCCCTTGGGATGACATGCACCATAGAGCCTACTTCATTCCCGAGTAGTCCACTCCTGTTACGACCAACCAACTTTAGGTCGAGTCAAAAGACTTCATCCGTATCGAAGTGGACTGGTTTAAGAACCCCATCCCAACCTTGGATTCCTTCAAAGAAGGTAACATGGCTAACATATCTCCCACCATAACGGTCGACATATCCATCACACTTGGTATAGTTGATAACATTACGTTAGGTGCCTCTTGTACTCCAGACGAAGTAGCTGTCGATAAGAAGCTCTTCCAAGAGTTCCATGACGCTTTTGCTTGGTCATATACTGAGATGCCTAGTATTGACCTCACCATTGTTGAGCACTGTATAGATACTTCTCCTAACATCCCTCCTGTCCGCCAAAAGCAATGGCCCATCCACCCCTCTAAATTACTAGCAGTAAAGGCCGAAATTGAAAAATTGCATCAAGCTTGATTAATTTATTCCATTGCTTACACCACATGGGTTTCCAATCTAGTGTTGGTTAACAAAAAACAAGGCACCATTAGCGTATGTACTAATTTTTCGTGATCTGAATTTAGCTTGTCCCAAAGACAAATTTCCTACGCCTTTCATCAATCAACTCGTTGACTCTTGTGCAGGTCACGAGACTCTATTCTTCATGGACGGTTTCTCTGGCTACAATCAGATTCAAATTCTCAAAGAGGATCAGTAAAAGACTACCTTTACTACTCCATGGGGCACCTTTTCCTATCGTGTTATTCCATTTAGTCTTAAAAATGATGGTGCCACATTTCAATGGGCCATGACCTTTTGTTTTCATGACTTGATTCATATTAACCTTGTATACTTGGATGATCTCACCGCTTGATCCAAGAAACAATCTAACCACCTGGACGATCTTCGGAAAGTCTTTTTGCGTTGTCGCAAATACAACATTTGCTTAAACCCCCTCAAGTTTGTTTTTTGCGTCCTTGCCAGTCAGTTATTGGGTTTTATTGTTTCCCAGAAAGAAATCATTGTCGACCCCTTGAAGGTTCAAGCCATTCTTGATATCCCACCGTCACGTACATTACGCCAACTACAAATCCTTCAAGGCAAAGCCAACTTTCTCTGTCTCTTTGTTCCTTACTATGCTATGAAATTTCATGGTTTCCTTCACTTGCTTTGGACCCACGTACCCTTCTTTTGGGATGAACAGGAAGAAATGGATTTCGAAGCATTAAAAAACGCCTTGAATTTTGCTCCCTTGATTTCAACTCTTGATTTATCGAAGGATTTTATCCTTTATGTTTCGACATTCGAGTATGTTCTTTCCAGCGTACTAGTCCAAGAAGACAGTGCGCATCAAGAATGTTTCATTTACTATGTAAGCCAGACATTTTCTTGTTTACCACTATGATACCCGCAAGAGGAGAAGTTGGCACTCGCCGCCATCTTCTATGTTCAGAAGGTACACCACTACATTCTTCTGAGCTGAACTATAGTTGTGGAAGACTCCAACCCCATGGTCTATCTCTTGAGTCTCCGCCTCCTTCAAGGCCGCGTGGCTAAATGGATCGTTATCCTTCAAGAATATGGCATGATATTTGTTACACCTAAGAGTACCAAAGCCCTTTCATTGGCACACCTCATGACCTACTTACCCTCTTTGTCGAAGTCACCTCCGATAAACATTAACTTACTTGATGAACACTTGTTCACCATTTCCTCGGATGATCCATGGTATGACGACATCCTTGTATACCTACAAACTCAAAAGTTTTGTCCCCACATTTGTCATGATGATCGATGTTGCATATGCCATCACACCTCACGATACCTCCTTCTCGGTGATGTCCTTTATCGATGTAGCATCAACACCATTTTATGTCGATGCCTCACATATGACGAGGATGAAAAGGTTATGAATGATTTTCATAGCGGATCCTGTGGTGGCCACTTTTATGGAATGTAAACTTCCCAAAAGGTCATCAACGCTGGGTATCTTTGGCCCACCGTTTTCACTGATTGCATTACAAGACTCAAACATTATCAAAATTTCCAACTCTTTGCCCCAAAATCCTGGACCCCTCCTGCCCCTCTCCATCCAGTTGTCACCATTGGCCCTTTCTATAAATGGGCCATTGATTTTATGGAGTGTAACCCTCCCTCACCAAGTGGGCATATGTATATCATTGTGGCTGTCGATTATTTCACTAAATGGGTCGAGGCCATGCCCATGTTAAGTTAAATGCTAGTCCGAGCCTGCAACACATTTCTTTTTTAACCATGTCATTACTCGATTTAGGGTCCCTAAACAACTCATATCCAACCATGGAAAAAATTTCGAAGACATCGTTTGGAAAGAGTTGTCCACCTTCCTGAATTTTGACCACCAGTACTCCTCATCCTACTACCCTCAGGGGAACGACCAAGTTTAGGCGATCAATAAGATTCTGAAGACAATCCTTCAATGAACGATGTACAAGCACAAGTCAAATTGGCACCATATTCTTTTTCCTGCACTTTGGGCTTACCACACTTCTACTAAGACTGCCACAGGTTTTACCCCTTTCCATTCGGTTCACGACATAGAGTCTATTCTCCCTATTGAGTGTCAAATCCTCGCTTCACACATTGTCGTCGACCTTCTCCCAAACACCTCACCTATTGAGCAATGCTTACTCTTGTTAGAACAAGTGGATGAAGAATGATGGGCGACCTTACAAATAATCGAGGTTGCCAAACATTGCTCCAAATCCCATTACGATAATAACGTCCATCCTCGCACCTTCCAAGAGGGAGACCTAGTGCTTGTTTATGACCAAGCTCATGACAAGCATGGTAAAGGAAAGTTTGAATCCATGTGGAAAGGACCCTATATTATCCAAACCTGTCTCATCCAGGGGGCATACATCCTAACCGATTCTGAAGGACACCCTTTTCCCAACCCTCGCAATGGGTTGTATCTCAAACATTTTTCTGTTGACTTTTCTTAGACCCAATAGTCTGTGTTGCATAGTTTTATTTCCTTTTTTGCTTTCCACTTTTTTCATATAGAACCTTAAAATTTGCTTCCCTACGTGACCATATATGGATCCTATTCCCCCGCTCTATGTCGGTTTCATCGATGGCGCAAGTAGATGGTCTTTGAACCTCGCCTCAGTAAATTGGGTATTGTATTCCCCCTCACATGAGTTGATCTACCTCGATGAAGTGTGTATAGGTGCTTCCACCAATAACCAAGATGAGTACGATGCTATGGCCAGTCTCTTGACCACTGCCCTCTAGTTGGGAATTCGTCACATTCGTATTTTTCTTGAATCCCAACTTCTTGTTTCCCATCTCAATAACATTTAGCAGGTACGAGATCCTTGCCTTTTTAGAAAATTCCTGCGCACTAAACAACTGATTAGACAGTCTGATTTAATTAAATTCACTCACGTCCCACAAATTCAGAATAGTGTTGTATACCAATGGCTAATAATATTCTAGAATGGCTAATAATATTCTAGAATGGCATATAAATCACAACATATAAGAAGTAAACCAGAAAAATGCATCATCATATCATTCGCATGCACATATACATCATATAGGAATACAACATAATAAAAATAAAAAAGGATCATCATCATAAAAAATTGCATCCATGTGCATATATATATATATCATCAAAATTTCATAGTGTTTACATCATAACATAAGCATCACTTCATTGAGCAACCCCAACAACTTCCTTGTCATAACAATAATCGCCGAGTACAAAAAATTCCCTGTGCTCATCCCATTAGGGGGGCAGTTCCATCAACTTCCTAGTAATCTCAATCATCTGCATTGTCATCATCCTCCTCCTCATCGTCCTCGTTCCCCCCCCCCCCCTCATCCTCCTCCTCACCCGACTCAGTCTCCTTGTCGTCCTCCTCCTCCAAGTCATCATAAGGGGCATCACTCCACACCATGGCTCTCACTACCATCGCAATCTTTCACATCAGTAGTCTCCACTCCCATGGAGCATCGTAGAAAATGATAATCAAATCCTAATCCAAATGTTTTCATTTGTCATCAACCACTCCATCTAGTAAATGGTCAATACCCACACGAAGCGACTCCAAAGTCATTGAAGCACTCCGTTGATGTCAATGCCCACGACTTGGAGGATCCACTCTCTCCACTCAACCCCTCTAGGACTGGTATCCCGCTAGAGGCCCCGGTCCCACATCTGTACACATAAGCACATCATCAGTTTCAGTATCCTAACAATACTCTAGCTATCATATATGCTATAAAGTAGAAATAACATGGTACTGCAAAAGTCAGTAGATACATACCATCTAGTCCCCATGCCTGGCCAGGAGTTTGTGGTAGCTCTGCATCCCCTTTGTAGTCCATATCTACATAAGGGAAGTCCTTGATCACCACTGGAAGCTTTTGCCACTGTGAAAACAACTTTTGAGTAAGGAACCGACCCATCAATCCCCCACCACCGTGATTCATCATCTTGTCCCATCGTCGCATCCTTGGCTCAGTGGGTCCACCGTCACGTACTTCTCCATGCGGCTGCAGCATCAGAACTTGCTCAAAGAAGAACGAGCATATGAATGAAGGGAAACAAAAGTTCCCTCCCATACGGTTCACCTTGTTCAGCTCTCGCCGAACAACTGTCAAGTACATCTGTCCCCAACCAAAGTATGTACCTGCTAGAGCCTGCTCAACCAACATCATCTTCCCTACAGAGATCTTGTGGGGAACCTTCGACCCCAGTATCCACACTACCAATTTCTCTATGGATCGCATCTCCAGAATCTCTATTTCGTAGATCAACATAGTATTGTCATGCACGTAATCCGTGGAATAACAGTTCCTCTCTAGTATATCCTCCATTGAGACATCACTAAGATTCCTCAGTTGTGTGTCTGCAATCACACCTCGTGCGAGCCTCGTTATAAAGTACACATCTGTGAGCGAAACCTCTAGCCGCTCCCCCTGTATAACAAATTCCCCCACATCAGCATCCCAGAACTCCACCAATTTGTTCAAGAATAGATTTGCTAAATGCATTGGGGAAACCTTGAAAAAATTCAGCAACCCACATTGGGCCAAAGTATCAGCTTGAACATCATCATCATCCATCATGTCATCTAGTAGCCTCCCTATCTTCCGCTCTCACCAGCTCACACTCAACATCCTACACACACATGAAAAAACCCCCAATCAGTACAATGTAAGCAACAAACTCCCCCCCAAGGACCCTGGCACCAATCTTGGGAAAATAAAGCGCTCCAAAGCACACCTTTTCCCCCACATGCACGCCCTGGAGCGTGCTTTTAGACTCAAGATGCGCTCTCCTCGAGTGCACCTGTTGGGATCACAGTCGCTCTTAGAGCGTGCTTTTCGCAGCAAACACCGTGCTCCAGAGCACGTCCGTATCGCCCACAGTAGCTCCCTAGACACATGACTATCTGGATGATATCCACACCCTGGGTGCACTTTTTCCCTCGAAAAGTGCTCTCTGATGCATTTGTTCCCTAGCCATGCTTTCCAAGGCTCCCCAGAGGACCAAATCCAAACAAAAAATCATGAAAAGTGAAAAAATAGTGTCAAGACTTACCTCCAAGTCACAGAACTTAATTCCACCAGACAGATTGAGAGAAATCAAAATTTCCTCTTTTGGGCCCCTCCACACTCCTCCCAATTTGCACAGTGAAAATGACATGTGGAGGTGGGCTCCCTTTCTATTTATCGCCATTTTTGACACCTTTTTGTTTTGAGCATTCTGGAGTCATCCAAACTCCATTTTCTATGCCGTTTGCACTGTCGGATTCAGAATTATGTGCCCGTGATGATGTTGGAGATAATTTATCATTCTCAATCTGTCCTTTTTTGGACCTTTTTCCATGCCCCCTGCTATCTCGATTTGCGTTCCACCCAGGACGTAGTCATTTTTTTCCCCACTTTGACCATTTTGTCTATCGTAGCCTATTCACAAGCCCTATGCTCCCTCCATACTACAATTATTGCATTATTTTTCCACCATTCATCTTCCCACAAGGAGGCCCCATCAGTGTTCCTCCCTCACTTTCTTTCTTGGTTCTCATATTTGTCCCTTGATTGAACACTTCCTCCTTGCTTGGATTTTACATATGTTCAGTATACTTTTATCCCTTTTTCAGGCCGAGCAGCTCCTTTGCAAAAAAGGCACTTATTGAGATTTTTTTAAACTCTTTTATGACTCCTTAAAGAATGAAAATATCACCGAGCAATCTTGCCTCCTTTCATGCTCGTTAAAATATCTGAAAGGGCGTCTATCTGGTATAAGTTTAACCCTTTTCCAGACCTGGTAGACTAATTACGAAAAATGAATACTCTAGTCACATTGGCTAGAATATTTCTCCGTTGCATACTTTTATGCTTTTTCGGCGCTTGGGGACTAACACACGAAAAAGAACCCCCTCGGAGTCTTCTTATTCCTTTCAGACTCTCTTAAATTGAAAGTGACCATAAGCATTCACCGTCCTGGGCTCATCCACATACACATGATGATACCTCCTCATCATTTCAGAGTCTTCTTATTGCTTCCAGAATCCTTAAAATTAAAAGAACCTATGAGCATGCACCGTCCTAGGCTCATATAATTCCACATGACGGTATCCTTTAGAGAACACTTTTTATCCCTTCTTCGAGCCCCTTAAACCATGAATAAGGCCCAAGTGGTGCTTCTCGGTGCCCTGACAGATCACATATAGTCCTACCATTATGTAAACATCCCTAGTATGGTCTCCTTTGTTCAGAGTATTCTACGATGTGTCACCCTTGGAGTCTCTTGATCTCACTCATTAGTCCCCCCCCCTGAGTCTCACCCATTGCAACCACAGTCCTTGATCCCTTAAGCTATGATACCCTTTCCTGAGGTCAGTTTCATATGCTGCCTGGTCAACCCTACCGTCATACTCTAAAAAAAGGAATTCTGAGTCCTATCACTCCCTGACCCTCGTATCCCCCCACAATGTGTCAGTTACACATCCAGTACCATCACATCTTGGTTGTACACCTCGTGCTCCTATCAAGGAAACATCATTTCCTTGGTAGTTGCAGGTCTCCCTCTGTCGATGCCAACACATCTATTCCAGAGGATAGACCCAGAGGTCCTTGTACCTTGGAATCATATCCATCAGTGGTGAGTGCATTGGGACCATATGAGAGGAGTCCTTAGTGCCTGTTAGAATGGTTGCTTCTCACGTACTCGACTTCAGCTCCATCATCACACCGTTGATATTCGTACAGGGTATTGGTCCCTTCGGTTATTGGTCTAAGACCTCGGATATCCCCTGAATCTAGCACATTGGTGAGTCTATTTGGAACCCCCCAGTTGTATGTTCCCACGGATATCCGGGATGCGTTGGCGACAGTGTTTGAAATCCCCTCAACTATATGCTTCCTAGAGTATCCAGTCCAGATGTAGTTCAGTGTACCTTTGAGATTCTGACTCTCAGTCATTGAGTCCATACAATTGTTGGACACCTTCAGATCCAACAGAGTACCAGTTGATATGGTATCGCATTCAGAATGGATGCCATTGTTTCCATGTATCAGTTCTTTATATGAGTCATGGTTGACCCATGAGTATGTCCCATATTTGTGTCCCCTTTGGACCATTATGATGTGCACAACATTTCTTTATGTATTTTTCAGGTCCCCTTTGGACCTCACCATTATTTGTATATCTTGATACGAGCATGGGTATGCCCTCCTCATCTATATATTTGAGATTATGCTCCTAATACATTATTGAGGCAATGTACTTCTAGTTTTAGCCCTTGCAGTTGGCATGAAGCACGTGTTCTAGTCTCCAACCAGTTTCTTCTCTCATCCATCACAATTCTCACACCCCTAGAAAAAGTAAGAACCTATGATGTCTATCAACCATACGATGAGCTCCTGCCCTCACACATCAGGGGGCAATCTATTAACACCCAAAAAATGTTCACCTAGCTCATCTCTCTAGTCACATAACCCATTTATCCCCTTTTCCTACATTTTTGGCCTCCAAAAACCGCAAAACCCCTAAATTGGTAACCAAATGGGAAAAAAATCATTATTTTCCTCATCAATTAATGAAAATCCTTCAAAAAAGGTTAAAATCCCACAAAAAGGGTCAAAATCCCAAAAAAAGAAAAAGAAAAAGGGGCAAATTCCATTGGCATTATTGCTTCTTTCCCATATGCCAAGTAAAAATAAAATTAAAAAGGAGGGAAAACTCAAAATACTGCAAACCAATACTAGTGGTTTCCCAATACCATGGGTCCATAATCCACCACCCAAAATTTCTATAAAAAGTTATGGAGGCCCCCCATTTCAACATCCATGATCAACTCTTCCTACCCTTATGATGCCAAAATTCTTATTGAACTTTATCCTAGCTCCTTGAGCTTTTGTTCCCCATTCAGCTGAGTCTTGGCCACCTCTTGAGCATTTGGATAAGAGCAAGGAATCCTGGAGACCCAGAGAACTACTCTTCGTATAGTTGCGAGGGCCCCCATCTACTCACCTTCTGAGGTAACTTTCATTGTAAACCATTGTTTGCAACTTAATACAAAATACATTTCATGGGTTCCTATTTCTTTGTCATTTTTACTGCAGTAATTAGTTAGGTTTAATTTACTTGTGTTTTTTTCTTTTATTTGCATCAACATATTATCCATTCATGAGCTGCTACTAAGGGTTCCATAATCATTAGTAGGTGTCCTTTTGCATAGGATGGTGTGAAAACACTAGCTACAATATCCTTTTTCTAGAATTTACCCTCTGTCAAGTCGATCACTTATTTTACTAATATAGGATCGTCTTCTATGGTATATATTACAAAAGCAGAGTGAAAGTCGAGTGGAATCTACCCTTTTGGTTGCTTCCTTGCTTGACCAAACCTCTTGGCATCTAGAGTTTGTTGTTCCAACTCTTCGTTGGATTTAGTTGTCTAACCTAAATCTAAACTTTCATCATTCATTTCAAACTCTTCCTTTTCTATTTTTTCTCTTTTAACCTCTTAAACACTTGACGTTCCTCTGATTTATTTGAATATGACATCTATGCTATAAATTTCCTTCGTTGTTACTCAATTCCACAACTTATAACCTTCCACTCCATCATTGTACCCGATGAACATGCATTTATATGACTTGCTGTCAAGTATGTTTCTTTTCTCCTTTGGGATATGCACAAAGGCATCCCACCCAAACACCTTGATATGTGTAAGAGAGGGCCTTTTACTAGCCCATGCCTCATATGGAATCTTGTTAACCACAACCATAGACGATGACCTATTCACCAGGAAACACAATGAGTCACCTACCTCTAGCCATAATTCTTATGCAACTCCTGCACCATTGAGCATCCTCCTCACTTTCTCCATCAAAGTTCTATTCATTCTTTCAACAACTTCGTTCTGCTGAGGCATGTATGGAGTTGTGTTTTTTCGAGCTATATTGTGTTGTCTGCAGAACTAGTCGAACACTTTTCCATAGAATTCTCCTCCATTATTAGTTCTCAACACCTTGATCTTTTTACCAATCTAATTCTTCACAAAATATTTGAACTCTTGAAACTTCTCAAATAACTCAGATTTATTCCTTAGAAAATACAACCACGTCATTCCAAAGAAATCATCTATGAAAGAAATGTAATACTCAAATCCTCCTAGTGAAGGGACCGACACAAGTCCAAACAAATCACTATGTATTAACTCAAGAATTTCTTTAGTCCTAGTAGCACTAGATGAGAACCTTACACAACTTTGTTTACCATATTTACAATGTTCACAGAAGTCATCTTCTTTAGAGAAATTAGGGAGACCTTCGACCATACCTTTACTATGCATAACACGAAGAAATTTCTCACCTATATGTCACATCTGATGATGCCACAACTTGGCCCAGTTGACTAAATAAGAAGATATGTTTTCAGGATCTGGATGTACCACATTAACAGTTTTGTTGGTGTATTTTCTTCCCAATAGTTTATACAACGTTCCAATATGAACTCCTTTGATCAATACAATTTCTCCTCACACCATCTTGCATGAATATTTCTCAAATACATATTGTACACCCACATTCCCCATATTAATTATTGAGATAAGGTTCTGAGGCAAACCTGTGATATGCAACACTCCTGAAAGTGTTCCTATCCTTCCATCTTTTAGTTTTAGTTGAAATTTGCGTCATCCAACTATTATGGTCAAGGAATCATCTTCCAATAGAACATCACCTCCATCGATCTTATCATACTAACGGAACCACTCTCTACAAGGTGTCATATGATATGATGCACCAGATTCGATGAACCAAGAGTCACAATCCAACTGTGTACTTGTGGAGGAAAAATACACATCTCCCTTCTCTTCTTGCGAATACTTACCATCCTTCAAATAACCTTCTTCAGACCCTTTAGCTTTCTCAACTTTTGTCTACTTACAGTTTCATCTATAATGCTTGAATTTATTACATCACCAACTTGTTTTCATTTTTGAACCATGGGATCTGGTCTTAGATCCACCCCTCAACTTCTATCTTCTACTAGAGGTTTCTCCTTTTCCTTTGTCTATTAGTCAACCTCTTACTGTCAAGGATTTGTGGGTCACTCCTTCCATGTTTTTCATCTCATCTCTTCTAACAACAGATATGTGACCACATCGTTGATCTTCAATGTGGTGCTATTGCTTCCAATAGCCATGAACAAGCTATCCCATGAATTTGGAAAACAACACAATAGACTGATGCACTTTTCCTTCTTAGTAATTTTAATATCAACGGACAACAACTGACTGATAACAATGTTAAGCACATTATGGTGATTTTTAATTGAGTCACCTTCACCCTTCCTTAGAAGCTACAACTTATTTTGCATAAACAACTTGCTAACCACATATTTTAACCGGTACAGGTTCCCCAAATTTTCCCATAGCTTCTTTGTAGTGTCTTCTTCTAAGATATTCAAAAATATATAATCTGATATTTTAATCCTTACCTTTCTATCGATATTTTTCTAGTATTCCTTTGACATGCTTGCTGGAGTCATTCCTAGGAGTTGTTCTCAATCTATAAGGAAATCCTCCGTCTTAGGCTTCCAACGCTCAAAATTTTTTCTGCTGAACTTTTCAGTTTCTATCCTCAATGTGTTTGCCATTATAACTATGAATCAATGCTTCCTAAAGACTCCTACTATAATATGTATTTCCCATATCTAAGACCAAGCCAAACCCTAAGCAACAAAGGTTCCCCCCTACATCCAAATACAACTCTATTACCAACTGTTGGTTCCAATACTAATTACACCAGATTTTCAAATTGATTCATAGAGTTAAAAACAATTAAATTTAAAACGTGGCACACAACAATATCAACACATTACATAGAGATTACCTTGGAAACCTCTCTCTCGGAGGAAAACCACAATCCAGTGAGATTTACAATAATCTATTAATCAAACACACAAAAATAAGTGTTTACAACAGTGACTTGCTAGACCAAAAATCACACTTCATTACATGATCATGCTACACACTTCGGTACAATACATCATGTATAGCCATTACATCTTATTTATAGATGCAATACAACAAATTGCTCATTAATAACAATCCATAACTTCCTAAACAATTTTAGTTATTTTATTATAGTCAATTTTGCTGGTTCAACTTTGGTCGATTTCTTATTGAGATTCTAGTCATTTCGTTGACTAGTCATTTTCCTTCGACCAACCAACTATTCTAGTCGTTCGATCGACCAGACTTCCCCTGTTTATTTCCTCTGACCCCAGTTGACTATTGAAATTTCTAGTTAATACATATGAAAAGAATATAACGTTCCCAGCATGTATAAATGGAATATTACACCCCCTCACACGAATTTTTATGTATTTGGAATGATGGAACTAGGAACCATTGCATGCAAATAAAGGTTGAACATTATTGGCTCAAATTCTATCAAATCGACCTCTTACAAGATAGACAACATAAGGGCAAGTTTAGCCACAAAATAAGAAATGGAAGTAAGGTAGAGAAACATGGGTTTTGTTTTTTTAACCTCCATTATTGGATGCATAGAAATGATTATATTCATTTCTCCAAATACAACATCACACACAACCTTTTCTAATGCATTTCCATTATAAGTTTCCATTGAATTGACCCTTGCAAACATTCACAACCTTACAATGTTTTAATTAAAGGTTTGGATGGTGATCCTTTATGTGTTATGTGACCACTATAGGATTTATTTGCAAATGATTTTATTTACTCACGAATTCAATGCCCTACTTATGTGTGAGATTAATTCCTTGAGTCCTTGAACCATTTGTAAACATAATACCATGCTAATCCATTTGCAAGTGATCAAGCACTATTAAGATAAAATGTGGAGGATACTAACAAATATTACCAACATCCACCATTGAAATATGATTGTAGTATTGTGATTTCATATCATCTTAAAATAAGAACTGATAATAAAACTATACTTTATCTTTGCATCAAACACTCGCATAATCATTCATGAAACATAAGAAATCATGAATCAATTGAATACATATCACATAGGAAGCATCAATAATTAGTAACAACATGAATCTCATCATTAAAGTATAGGTATCATATGTTCATCAAGAAAACCATACATCAATAGACTTTAACTGATCTTAGGGCACACTAGGAGGATATAATATATCTTAATAGGAGATCTCAGCTAGATGTCTATAAACCCAGGGTGACATTAAAACATATAATATTTCCAAAGGCATCTTCGAATGTTTTTGTAGGCATGCTTTATTACCAAAATTCACATTACATGCATGTTGACCATTTATATGGTAAAAAATATGAATAGCACAACATATTATCACATCCTCAAGTCAGTGTGCAACAACATATACCTACAACCCGTATGCATAAGAGTATGTATGTGGACTTGTTGCTCTATTGATAAGAAATGATGGAAAAATACAACCCATTAACTTTGGTTGAGAGTTGGCTATATTAGGCATTCAAAGCATGTTTTATTATTGGAATACTAGAATTGTGGAGGTAGATTTGTAGAGTGTGTTGGTTACTTGGGCATAATTGAATTATAGAGACAAAGTTTGAGTGCACTTGAACCCTTTGTTTTTTTTTAACGAAAATGATTAAGATTGTATTTATAAAGTGCTAAAAATATTCAACAAAGTAGTACAGAAATTCCTCAAAGCAGTTTCAGAGGATCCAAAACATAGTATAGCTTAATAACAGTCATCCAGATGAAAATAAACTTGAGGAAAAACACATAGTTCCCTAAGCTGTTGTAAATTCTTATGAATTTTCCTAAGAGAGTCCTACAAAAAATCTTCATGAAGAACAGAATAAGAGATGGTATCACTATCCATAACCTGAACATCTTGTATTTTTTCTTCTTCTTCCTTTGTATTATTCTCAGCATCATCTTTTGGAATCTTGGACTCATTGTCTTAGGTTTCTTCTATAGTATACTCAACATCCACATCATGAGTTTCATGAATTACTTCAAATGCATCTTCATTGTCTGAAGCATGAGTTCCTTGACTATCTTCTTCATCGGAACTAGTAATGTTTACCACAACACATATAGGTTGCATAATAAAATCATCAACATTATTTCCTTTCGAGTTCTCGTCCAACCTAGAATTCTTACCTACTATAAGGTCCTCATGCTTCCCCAACGTTTTCGTAATTGCTTCAACTTGAGAATCACACGAAAAAACTATCACTTCAACCACACTAAGGTGGGCGCCAAGATCAAAAGTGAAATTGGATGTGTTGAGACTATTGCTCAATATCATCAAGGTGAGTGTCTAGAATGGGAATATGAGTGGTATTTTGTTGAAAAACAATGATCAAACCTTACATCTGAGATCTCATCCATCTCGTTTGGGAAATAATATCATGAATATCATCCTAGGAGTCCTTGATTCTTGTACATAGATCCTCTAACTTTTTTTCATATTCCATTGTTTCAGCATAGTCCTAGATCCACTCCGAGAGAAAAATTCTATTATCAACCCAATTGAAATGCAAGATAGTCCTGGCACTTGAGTCATGGCCAAGATCCACTTGGAAATTCAAAATACACTCAACCCAATAAATACCAGGGTATTGGTCCCCCAAAGAAAGAAAAATCTCCCCAATATCACTGACCAAAACAAACTGAACAACAAAAATATGCCCTTGTATCCCAAACCTTATAGATAAACGAGAGAGAAGAATCCATAGATAAGCAGAAAATTACTCAAGTGTGAAACTACATGCAGATAACACCGAAAGAAGCAGAATATCGATATCCCAGTGCACAGGAGAAGGCATCAAAATCCACCTCACTGCGCACTACCATTCTAGAATCCCCCCTCACACCAATATTCCAACCTCCGACATTGAAAAAATGACAAGGTTGAAGCAATCTATACATAAAACAATGCAAAACTTCATGTTGAAGCTTCCAGAATGTACCACCTTAAGTCCACATTAAAACCCCAATTGTGCAAACCAAGGATTCATGGGAATGTTCATTCTCCCAGGCGCGATCAGCTCTCCACGTGGACTGGAATATTAATGACTTATGCCTACAAATGAATAAATTAAATCTTGACAAGGCTAATTTATGGATTTGAATTGGACTTAGGATAGCACAAAAAATTATAATGGATCCAACAAAGGGAGAAGTCAACCCCTTTTTTTCATGCCTCCTCTAAGAATACTCAAGGCTTCATTTGCAAGTTTTTCATCTATTGCATTGTGTTCACACCGAACATGGAATAATTAAATATTCAGGATTTCTTGGAGTAAACCAATTGTACATTTGTGTAGACACCCTTCTATTAAATCCATAATTTTGTGTCATTGTCTAGTTTGAGAGAGGTTAAGAAGAGAATCTCCTATCACCACTAGCGATTGAATTCCAACACCAACAACTTCTTTTAATCCCAAATATAGAGCGTAGCATTCCACTTGATTGTTGGTATTGATCCCTAGGACATAAGCAAACAATAAGACTGGATTTCCACTAGGGTAAAAAATTACCCCCCTAGCACTTGCCTCCCTATCTCTTGAACCCTTTGTTAGACAATGGCCCTAGCACCAAAAGAAGACAAACTAAGCAATGTAACCAAATCTAAACATGAATATCCATTCATTTGTGGTTATGAATCCATATTGTGAAGCATTGACTCAATTAGATATAGAGTTTTAGAAACAATACACCTTAATTCTATGGTGACATCCCTATTAGTGAAATGGATGGGCCTTAGGCCTACCATCCAAAAATCATAATATGACCAAGAATCCAAAACTAGGAAGTGTGAATAGGGGATCTTCCTAGGTTTCTAAGTTGATCCTCTTGAAGAGTGGATCGGGTTCCAGATAGTTTTTGTTTGGTTTCTAAATGTACAAATATGCCCCTTTAAGGGCTCTCCCAATATATGTGTATATTTGTCTCATTTTGGTGTGTGTTATGGCTTTTTAAATTTCTGTGAGTTAATGGTGGTTCAAGACTTATGGTAGGAGAGTCTCTTAACTATTGTGACTAGAGGGTCAAATGATCAACCAATTTTACTCATTTTAAGTTCAACTAAATCTATATTTTTAAAATAAAAAAACAAATATAAGGCCAAACTAAACATTCATTATCAAGAAGCAATCACATATGCAATAAATCTATAAGCAATAGAAAGAAAATAGGCTAGGGATCCTTCTTATTATAATTAGCCTAGGAGTATCAAGGCCTAGGAAAAACATGAAAAGGTGAGAAGGAGACAATTAGCATAAATCTCATGAAAAAATCACCCAAGGTGAAAGTACTCTTGTTAAAACAAGTACCCTCCAAGGGAGATGAAACATGTGTTTTACGTTTTCCTCGGGTACAACAAGCACTTCACTCTTGTAGTAACCTATGTGAAACCTAGGAAAATCCACTAAGGTTAACACTAACAAATAAATAGTCCAGGGAATAATCACAAGTAAGGTGTTTGAGAAGGGAACCTAGAACTTAAGTCCTAGACCAAAAAATCTAATACATGCCAATTTTGCTAATCCCTTGCACACACATATCCCACTAAACAAACACCGGGGGATAATCTCTATGTACACTTTCCTAGATTGATATAGTTCTTGACACATGTGTTAGGTGTGCTTTCCCAACAAATTATATTTTCTACTAATGTATTTTAACTCTCTTTAGTGTGAGCTAGTCAAGTTTCAACGGACTTGGAGAATTCATTCCCTACCCTGCAGTAAGGCTCTACAATCTATGCTATGTGTGTTTTCTATACTAAACAATTATGGTTTCTTTTAATCAAGTTGTTTCTTTTAATATCTATTATTTCTAAAGGTATGGAGTGCAACTTATATGGTGCTTAGATGATTGATTTATTTTTGTTGTAATAATAAAGATAATCAAAATGCAAAAATAAAAGCATTTTATGTTTCTATTGATGAAGTGTGGGGGAATTTCCATAGCATAGGAAAATGGAAATAGATCTCATGTTTCTTTCTTGAAATGCAATGTAACAAGAATGTTCTAAACTTCCAAAGAGGTTTTTAAAAATGATCAAGAAGACAACAAATCAAAGTGTGCATGTAAACCTTTTCAAACTCTTTTTCAATCTAAAATCGTGAACTATTGAGAATAGAAAATGACCATGCAAGCATTCTATAAAACCTCTTTGCGCTTATGTCATGCAATAATTGAATTGAAAACGTAAATGTTTAAATATGTGGTTAATAAAATGGCATTTTTAAGTATCCACCCATCACATTCAATCAATTTTTAGATCCAAAAATAAAGATTTTCTTAGTTTTTACAAATCCCTCACAAAAGTTTTAAGAAATAACTACATGTTCTCATTCTTGTTTTTTGAAAGAACCACGAGTGGTCCCGATTGTTGGTTATAACAGGCATGACAAACTAGGTGTTTGAAGAAAAAATGATTTCAATGGTTCATATTCTATATATATATTATTCCCGGTTTATTTTATGTGGTCTATTTAGCATGAAAAATGTACAATAACTTCCAAAACGATAAACAAAGCGAAAACAAACCCCATACTTAAGGATGATTACAAAAAAACAAGCCCAATATGGTCTCCATTTCTATCATTATGGTATCTCTCTAAGTAACTTCCTAAGTTGATCTTCCTAGAGAGGAAAACTTGTTTCCTATAGTTATTTTATGCTAAAGAGCACATCGATACTTTCCATTTATTGGCACGATGATGTACTTATTCCCACACACAAATCAAAATAACACCTTACTGAAATAATTTTGCATTACATTAACTAACATATATATTAAATGTAATCTACTTACAAGGAAAACATGGGGGGTTCACTTAGTAGACAATATTATACCATGTGAGTTCATATTGGGGGATTTAATCTCTCAAAAATGGAATCAAGGGGGACAATATTATACCATGTGAGTTCATATTGGGGGATATATTGTCTAGTATATAGGGTTCAAGGGGTACTTTTAATCTATTAAACACACACACACACACACACACACACACACACACACACACATATATGGGTGGTTATAATTACGTATCTAGGGCGTTAAATAATATACTTAGGGGTTTGAATAAGTAATATACTTCCAAAGTGTTGTGAAGTTATATTAGTGTTTGAATAAGTATGATTTATGCGTGAAGGTGGTGTGGATCCAATCTTGTTTGTAGTCATAGTGGTGTTTGAATATGTATGATCCATGGGTGAAGATGGCGTGAAGTTGATTGGAATCATTGTGTATAATGTTGACCTATGTTTAGGGGATATTTTCCATTCCTGACTAAGATCTCATATTTCACCGTGCTAGGTTTCTATGGGTTGTGTTGGGTGTGTGAGCTATCTCAAAGAAATAACCTAATATTTAATTATCGACCAGGGTTGGTATTATTAGAGTTGTGGCAAAGTATATGTTGAGGTAGAATAACACCTAAGTTTCGGCTTGTCAGACCTTGAAAATATTTAATAAAGAAAAGATCGAAAGATCTTTCAAAATGAAAAACCGAGACAAACTTCAGAAAATACAACTACTGAACTAATTGAACCAACATATCAGAATAGTATCACAGCTATACTACTCTATTTTATGATCAAATAATGGAGAGAGATAAAAACAAATAATAATAAAAAAGAAAACGAATTCTTATGAAAATGGAAGCTACTTAATCAATTCTTCAGATTCTAATCTTAAAAATAAGAAATTATGAACAAAGTCAGAACTATAAATATGAAATAATTACACTTGCAACTAATCTATGAGAAGAACTTGTAACCAAATCACAATTACTGAAATGAATCTGCAATATAAATTACTCATGTATTAACAACTAAGCTGAACTACCTAATTCCATTCCTCTTTATTATGTACATCGAATGTGATAGGAAATGGGGTGAATGTATTGTAATGAATTTCGAATGTAACAAGGAAACAAAATGAAAGCAAATCTAGCTTAACTTCTACAAACAAATGCAAACTAAAGATTATCCAACTACAGTTAACTTTAAACATTATGGTCTATTTTCTATCATACATAAATGACATGAAACTAATGTAACTTAGAAGCAAGTAGAAAACTCAATAAAGCTATTTAATTCTGGATTAGATCTTATTTCATGAATGTCTTCATTAACTGTGTGAATGAGAGCAGCAAATTCTACATTTGAACCAGGAAACTATCAAAAATAAGATAAGTAGTTGGGGAATAAAATTACTAATTCTAATCTGAAATAAATCTTAAGAACCATGACATAACGGAGCTAAAAATGAAATTAATAACTCTAGAACCGTAAAGCATAAATGAATTAGATATAAGAAAGAAACACAATTTGTGAGGCAATCAAAGCAAAGTTGAGAAAAATGGAATGAAAACCAAGGATGATGATGAAACTGAATTAAAATTCTATAGAGTGTGGAACCATATCTCAATTAAAGTTAAAAATACTAATTAAAGGAAAGAAATATTACAGTTTCAGAACCTAAGAAAACTGGATTCTAAATAAGCATAAAACGATGCAGAAAACACTGAAGTCCGTATGACGATCCGGATGGCAGTCTGAAAGACGGTCCGAATGACGGTTCAGATGACAGAAAACAATGTAAATTAAAGAAATAAGCAGATTGGATGATTTAAACATCATCTGACGAATGCATATGATCCTACAGTGCAAGAAACAACAACAATATATTGTCTAAGAACTAGGATAAGAAAAATCCATCTATGTTAATCATTATCTAGGAAACTAGCTATTTCTATTTCATACTAAAACAAAACTGAAATGTAACTGAAGCTAATATACTGCTACATGAAAGAAACTACCGAACTAACCATAACCATGAATTGAATTTGACATTTTAAGCTAACAAAACTCTAAGTATTTGTAAATAACAAGACTAAAAACAAGCTAATCACACTAAACAACTAAACAAACTAAGCAAACTAAGCGTGACCGGTCACCAATTGTAATCTGGAAATATCATTAGTACGAACAGCAAATAGGATATACATGCCATAAAACAGAAATATAATTTAAATAAGTAACAGCACAACATCTATATTACAAGACCAAGATATCATATACATAACAAATACATAAGTAAAACAAATAACACAACTTATCTGCAGAAGACAAAGACAAATTATGTACACAGACAGAAAACCACTGGTTGTTGAGGGTCCCTTCTTAGCAAACAGAGGATGTGCCTTAATCAGTCAATCACCATGCATGCTACTAAATTTTCATCATACTAGAACAGAGGTGTATTAAATAAAAAAGAGTTACAGTGTTTCTGTATCTATTTGCAGTTGGGAAAGACTAACTCATCTCAGTCACGAAGACGTCTATATATACAAAATTACAATTGGGAGAGCAAGTCGACCCTTTAGGGGTCGACTACTCTAATAATAGGAAGTCTTAATGCCAAGAAACAACTCTGTTTAACAACTCACGCCAAACAAATAAGCTAGGGAATGGCCTCATAACAGTTCATGACAGCGCACAAGGCATCTACTAGGTTCCACGTCATCGATTTCCTTCACGTGGTTGTTGAGACGCTAATCTTCCTTTGACGTGGGAAGGGAGATGTGTTGTCGAGCTGAGCGTGCAGGAGGGGGAAACTTCCAGAACACCAGCTCACGTACCATACGGGCCACATTCTAAATAGAACCCAGGTGACGGTTTTCTTTCTTATAACGGCCCAAGAATATCTCAACCGATGATCTTGCGGGTTGAATGCGGGTTTGAACGGCGGGCTGAATGCAGTTGATCATTTGCAACGAAAATACACGTTTGAATGGGGATTCGTTTGAGATCCATAACCTGTAGAATAAAATATATTTTCCAAGCAAGCCAAGAAATATCAAATAAACATCAATAAATCACAATATGATGATTTTTACCCAAAATTCATGTGATGTGTGAATATAGGCATACCTGATCTGTTTGATAGTCTGAATGGCGGAAAGAGTAACTTATTATATAAAAAATGATGAAAATGACGCCACTCATATTATATTTGATGATAAAAAATGGTGACAAAATGGACACCATTATTCCCCCAAACCGGAGACATGCCAGGTCCCACTGAGCAAAACAGAGAGAGAGAATTAGGAAGAATGCCGAGCTGCAGTAGCAACGACCTTCGACTTGGATGAGGAGGACGTGGATTTAGCTTGGAACATATTTAATTGATCCCTCAAGGTATCATACTTCAACCGGAGAGAGAGATTGGAATCTATTTTGGTGTCATTTAAATCCTCAATGGTCTTTACTTGCAGACGCAATTCCTTGATCTCTTGACGAAGCCCAGAAATGGTCTCACCATACTCCTCATTCTGGATTTTTAACTGTGTCATGTTTTGGTTTTGTCTATCCATAGTCTGATGGAGGGGAGTAGATGCTTCTACAAAAGACTCGGGGTCTTTTTAAGGGCTCGATCCCCTTAGAAATGATTCGGGATCACCAGGTGCAATGTGTTCCTTCGGAACCTTTTCTCCAATGTGTGCAGGGGCAGGTTTCAAGACAGAATCTTTAAGCAAATCGGGAGAGATATTGGCCAATGCAAGGAGAGGTGATCCAAAGACAAGGTCATTTTCTTGGTCATCAGGATTGTATGAATGCATGGGATGCACAATGGATTGATCAGCAAACTAGAAGACAGTCTGGTCACGATTAGCCTTCCTCGATTTCATGGGTATGGGTGAAAAGAATGAGGGTTCTGTGGTTGTGTCCTCGCGGACATGCTTAGGATAATATCCATGGTCAAGGTGTATTTCTCCCGAGGGACCCTCATTAAATATTACGGACTTGGTAACCTTTTCTTCTTGGACAGAGGTTTGGGCCGGCTCATTGGCACAGGATATAAAACGATGACGTTTACGAGAGGCAGAGGCTTTAACTAGAGGTTTCTTAATTAGGCAAGAGTTTAGCGTTTCAAACACAAATCTATCCCATGTTTTCCCATTTTCCTTCAAATGGTGGGTGATTAGGATTTTTATAAGACAGTGATGGTACAAACTTCCGGTAGGGTTAACTACATTCTTCCTAACCTGGCTAGACATATTTTCTAGGCTCTTCCGAAAATAGAAAGGGAAATTAAGGGCCTGCCCGTTAACGAAATGTGCCAGTAGCCTAAAGTGACAAACTTTGAAAACGGAAAACTTACCTTCGCAAGAGATCAAATGGGTAATGAAATTCAGTGGCTTGAGGTATTCGGGATTAACCCATTCCTTGTGGACCCCTCTGGCACCTGCAACATGTTGGTATTCGACCTTGAGGGCGAATTCATGGGTCGTTCGTGGAAGAAACATATGTTTATGCCAACGGGCTCCTTCCCTTGGAAGCTTCGTGGCTGATGCAATAGATTCTTCGGTCACAGGAAAGGTGAAATGGCCAACCTTAGATGTTTTTCCATCGAAACCCTTAGCAAACAAAAGGTAAACCTCATCATCGTGGCCATTAAGAAGGTGAAGGAACGGACCCCATCCCGCTCTCAAAAACACTTCACAACATGCCTTAAATTCAGGAATGCGGAGGAGGTCCTGGTAGTTGCAGGCTGGTAACAGATTGGTATTGTTGGGAAGAGGACAGGGGATGCAAATGGATACAAGGGGTGCAATAAATTGTAGAGAAAACAACTTGATAGGTTTAGGGCAGATGGAAAATGAGCAGGATGAAGTAGAATTTACGTAGGGGTTATTTTAAATTGCGGTCCGTTTGAGTGGCTGAATGATCGTAGGAGGAAGATTTAGCACGTACGAATGATATGATATCATTCAATTACTTTGAATTGTGTGCCACCATAGAACTACGTAATTATGAATTCATATGGATTATGATGTATTCAACCATGTCCGAAGTGAAACTTTGGACAGGTTGAATGCAAGCCTCCTTATGAAATTAGAGACATAATTACACATACAAATCATGATGACTTAATAAATGAATGAGAGATAGCACGATAAATCTTAAATGGAGGATAAGGATCGTATGATAGCCATATGAATTGGTGCATAATTAACCCATTCATTTAATGAGACAAAATGAGTATGCAAAGAGGATATTTAATTTGATCCTTGACATGATTAGTTAATTAGATATATCAACAAAAATCAAAACTTTAAATATCTTGGCACACTTATTAATATTATTTACAAATTAAGGTTTCATTCGGCACTCCCTTCAGATATTTATTCGTTTTCCTCGTTCGTCACCTCATTCAGATCGGCATTTGACCCATCATTCAACCCTTCATACAAACTTTTGTCTGTACAAGTTCTGCTTGCTAATGTTGACTGAAGCTAATTTTTTTTGCAGGGAATTTGTGAGATTGTTTAGTGCACAAAAGATGTTGTAAACTTGCTTTTGTAGAGATTTCAATTGCGTTCTTCCTTATTTATCATTGATTAGAGAAATTTCCTGAAAACACCTATCACTTTGTCAGCGATAAATAGATTTTTGATAAATAATCAAAACATCAAATAGTTATGAACCTCCCCCAAACCAAAATTATGGCATGTCCTCAAGCCATAAAAGAGAGAAAAAAAACTAACTGGTATACAAATTTTCAATTTACTAATTTAGCCAACAATTTTGAATTGTTGTTTATTTCATTGAAAAAGAAATACTAAATAAGAATGGAAATGATTCATACATGCAAATACATTAGAAATAAATAATAGTGCTTATGAAGACTAGATGAATAGTAGTGGTGTAATTAATGCAAAAAATGCCATAGGAAAACTAATCATCCATGACTCATTTTGAAAGATCTCTTGTCATCTCAAGAATAGAGATAAAGTTTACCCTTGAGTTCATTAGATTTCTGCGGTTATGGGTCCCACTTCTAGGATAAACACATCCTAGGTATTGTTTGAATTAGATGACAGGGTCCAAGTCCAACTTACAACCATTCTATGATGATACTATAAATAATTGGCCTAAACATGTATTTGTGCACTTAGGTTTGTAAAATGAGCCATGTGCATAGCAATGTATTAAGCATATCTCTTTTACCTGATATTTCCCCGCTGCCAGTAGGCATGTTCAGTACCCCGACAGGTTTATCTTGGTACCATGTAAGCATAGCCCCCCTGCCAACGATCCTGTTCAGTAACGGATTTACTTGCATTTACCGAGCTTCCTTGTTTAATATTTTACTTAGCATAGACCCGCCGCCAGCAAGCCTATTCAGTACCCTGATGGGTTTGCTTTGTATAATGATGTTAGCATAGGGAGGCCAGTTGGCACAAGAGTGTATTAAGCATTCATAAACACATAATTCAAATTTTTAGAGTTAACCTTATGAGTAACTTTATTTATAATAGCCTACAGTACTGATCATATCAAAAGAGAACAACCTAAAGTTGTTGTTGGCCTCTTAGTCTATCTTCTTCATAAGAGATCCATAGTGTTTCCCACAAGTAGAAATATCACTTACCCTTGGGCTTACTTTTTAAAGAATGCTTAAGAGACAAGTTTTGATGATGAGTCCAAGATGAACTAGTAGTCCATAGGTAAGATAAATTTTTCCTGAAAAATGTGTTGATTATAGTAGGTCTTAAGCAATGGTTCTAATGATGAGTCATGAATTTGCATATTTGAATCAAATACCATATGAGTATAAAAATGAAATTAATCGAAAAGAATCATAAAAAAAATGGTTAAGAGTGCTAAAAGATCATCTTAGCTTTTCATTATAGATTTTTCATTATTGAAAAGGATAATTAGGAGAAAGGGTTAAAATATGTTATGAGTTTCACAACACTTCCCTTTTCAAAGGATGTTCTTATAAGATGAAGATATGATCCTTGTAATCAAACTAAAAACCACTTATTAATGAATGATTCAAATTTATTAAAAATAACAACATATGTACATAAAAACTATATGAAATGCTAGAGAAGAAGAAAAGAAAAGAAAAGAGTCTTCCCTTCTTAATTAGGGAGGTCTTATGAGTTGAATTTTTTTTTTTTTGTGAACATACAATCAACTTGTCAGAAATGACTCCTGCTTATTACAACAAAGAAAAGATATATTTACATATGTACAAATGAAGATAACCCTTGAAAATTTCAAAAATTAGGAGAAGGAGAGGCTTTTCCCTTCAACCAGTTCCATATCCTCTTGTTGAGAGACATTCTGAGAAAAGTCTTGTTTAGATATTGGTTGATGATAAAGTCTTAGTCTATGTCTGTTTACAACAAAAGAAATGTGAGAATCATCAATTGTTTTTATTTCAACAGATCCATTATCGAAAACTGTAACAACCTCGTATGGACCCATCCAATGGGTAGTTTCCAGCATTGTTGGGGTAGGATGGAGGAATGGTCCCAAATGGAGAGCTTCTAAAACTGTGGTAGTCATTAGGTTAATAGGATATGGAGGTAAAAAAAAAAATTTCCTGGTGTTGCTTCTTTATGAGGAGGATTGTGTGTTGAAACCTCTGGAATAACCATGTCTTCAAGAATGGAATCATTCAAAATTTCATCAGGTGTGTCTTCTTCTTCATTTTATTCCCGAATGACAAGTTATCATTTGGGTTGATCTTGCAAAAATATTCCAGACCGCAGTTGAATTTCATGCACTAGTGCGGTGGTTATAACATAAGATGGAAGAGGTTGTAACCCAATGTTGTTGAGAGCTTGAGTTGGCTTGTTGTTAGGGTTTGGTATCGGTTGTGTAGGTAATATTGTGGGATTTGGGGATTTCATGTTTTGGAAATGGTGAGGCTGATTTGAAATAGGGAGTAGTTAAGGAGGTGCAGATCCAGGCAAATGTTGTTGGATATTAAGTGGGTAAGGGTAGTTAAGAATAGGAGGGGGAGGTTGAGCATAAGCTTGTCCTCTCCATCCATGTGTCCATTGTTGCTGTTGAACATTCTGAGGAGGGTACTGCGGTGGCCGATTCTGTCAACCTGAAGTGTTCCATTGTTGAGGAGGTTGATAAGGATAGTAGTAGGGTGGAAATCAAAATGATGGTTCTTGACATGATGGTTGATCCCTAGGTTGCCAAGGCCTCCTAAATGTTTCACCAAGGTTTCCACTCTTGTATACAGCTTGCAACCCAGGCAACGATGGACAATTATCAGTTGGATGTTCTTTTGTACAAAGGTGACAGACTGAAATATTATTTAATTTGCGTTCTCGTTGGGGATGTTTAGTTCTACACCTAGGACAGAAGATACTCATTGTTGACTGCTCTTCATCCTGTCTCTTATTAGCTTGTAGTGCATCTAGTTGAGAGCCCATAGCTTCTAGGATGTCTGTTTTAAATTTTTCTAACAGGTTTCCCAACCCTTGTAAACTGGAGGATCTTCTAGAATTTTCTGATGTCCCTATGGTTTCCCCTAAATGGTTTCCAGAAAGGACTTCCTTTGTTTTCCCGGTAGTACTATTCCCTTTTGTTTGTTTTTCGATACCCTTCTGCTGAGCCAGTAGTTGGGGTGGAAAGACCCCCCCATATAGGTTAGTAGGAATTTTAGTTTTAATAAATCTACCTTGTGAGTCTCTAGACCTATTCATGAAAACAAAACTATAACTGAAATAAATTCTAACTACATTACTATAATTGTTGGGTTTTGGGGATTCTTGTTATAACAGATGCGCAGGTTCTTACCTCTCGTCTTACTGCTTACCCACCACCAGCCTATTTCTAAATTTCAAAAGGGAAGAATTCAAATCTATCACTAAGATTTTAGGAAAAGGTTCTACCTACCTACAACTGAATTCTACCTATCTACAACTCCCCGGAAACGGGGCCAAAATGTTGGGTGTGTGAGATATCTCAAAGAAATCACCTAATATTTAATTATAGACTAGGGTTTCTATTATTAGAGTTGTTGCAAAGTATATGCTAAGGTAGAATAGCACCTAAGTTTTAGCTTGTCAGACCTTGAAAATATTTAATAAAGAAAAGATCGAAAGATCTTTCAAAATGAAAAACCGAGTATCACAGCTATACTACTCTATTTTATGATCAAATAATGGAGAGAGAGATAAAAACAAATACTAATCGAAAATCAAATGACTTCTTATGAAAATGGAAGCTACTTAATCAATCCTTCAGATTCTAATATTAAGAATAAGAAATTATGACCAAAGTCAGAACTGTAAATATGAAATAATTACACTTGCAACTAATCTATGAGAAGAACTTGTAACTAAATCACAATGACTGAAATGAATCTACACTATAAATTACTCATGTATTAACAACTAAGTTGAACTACCTAATTCCATTCCTCTTGATTATGTACATCGAATATGATAGGAACTGGGGTGAATGTATCGTAATGACCTTCGAATGTAACAAGGAAGCAAAACAAAAGCAAATCTAGCTTAACTTCTACAAACAAATGCAAACTAAAGATTATCCAACTATAATTGACTTTAAACATTATGGTCTATTTTCTATCATACATAAATGACATGAAACTAATGTAACTTAGAAGCAAGTAGAAAACTTAATAAAGATATTTAATTCTGGATTAGATCTTTTTTCATGAATGTATTCATTAACTGTGTGAATGAGAGCAGCAAATTCTACATTTGAACCAGGAAACGATCAAAACTAAGATAACTAGTTGGGGAATAAAATTACTAATTCTAATCTGAAATAAATCTTAAGAACCATGACATAATGGAGCTAAAAATGAAATTAATAACTCTATAATAGTAAAGCATAAGTAAATCAGATATAAGAAAGAAACATAATCTGTGAGGCAATCAAAGCAAAGTTGAGAAAAATGGAATGAAAACCAAGGATGATGATGAAACTGAATTAAAATTCTATAGAGTGTGGAACCAGATCTCAATTAAAGTTAAAAATACTAATTAAAGGCAAGAAATATTACAGTTTGAGAACCTAAGAAAACTGGATTCTAAATAAGCATAAAACGATGCAGAAAACACTAAAGTCTATATGATGATCTGGATGGTAGTCTGAAAGACGGCCCGAATGACGACCCGGATGACATAAAATAATGTAAGTTAAAGAAATAAGCATATTGGATGATTTAAACATCATCTGACGAATGCATATGATCCTACAGTGCAAGAAAAAGCAACAATATATTGTCTAAGAACAAGGATAAGAAAAATCCATCTATGTTAATCATTATCTAGGAAACTAGCTATTTTTATTTCATACTAAAACAAAACTGAAATGTAACTCAAGCTAATCTACCACTATAGGAAAGAAACTACAGAACTAACCCTAACTATGAATTGAATTTGAGATGTTAAGCTAACAAAACTCTAAGTATTTGTAAATAAAAAGACTAAAAACAAGCTAAGCACACTAAACAACTAAACAAACTAAGCAAACTAAGCGTACTAAGCATGACCGGTCACCAATTGTAATCTAGAAATATCATCAGTATGAACAGCAAATAGGATATACATGCCATAAAACAGAAATATCATTTATATAAGTAACATAACAACATCTATATTACAAGACCAAGATATCGTATACAAAACAAGTACATAATTAAAACAAATAACACAACTTATCTGTAGAAGACAAAGACAAATTATGTACACAGACAGAAAACCACTGGTTGTTGAGGGGCCCTTCTCAGCAAACAGAGGTTGTGCCTTAATCAGTCAATCACCATGCATGATGCTAAATTTTCATAAGACTAGAATAGAGGTGTATTGAATAAAAACAGAGTTACAGTGTTTATGTATCTATTTGCAGCTGGGAAAGACTAACAAGACTAACTCGTCTCAGTCACGAAGACGTCTATATATACAAAATTACAATTGGGAGAGCAAGTCGACCCTGGGAGAGCAAGTAAACCCTTTAGGGGTCGAATGCTCTAATAATAGGAAGTCTTAATGCTAGGAAACGAATCTGTTTAACAACTCGCGTCAACACATAAGCTAGGGAACGACCTCATAACAGTTCATGACAGCGCACAAGGCATCTACCAGGTTCCATGGCATCGATTTCCTTCACGCGGTTGTTGAGACGATAATCTTCCTTTAACATGGGTAGGGAGATGTGCTATCGAGCTGAGCGTGAAGGAGAGGGAAACTTGCAGAACACCAGCTCACGTACCATACGGGCCACGTTCTAAACAGAACCCATGTGACGGTTTGCTTTCTAATGGCTTGAGAATATCTCAACCGATGATCTCGCGGGTTGAATGCGAGTCTGAACGGTAGGCTGAATGCGGCTGATCATTTGCAACGAAAATACGCATCTGAATGGGGATTCGTTTGAGAGCCGTAACCTGTAGAATAAAATATATTTTCCAAGCAAGCCAAGAATTATCAAATAAACATCAATAAATCACAATATGATGATTTTTACCCAAAATTCACGTGATGTGTGAATATATGCATACCTGGTCTGTTTGACAATCTGAATGGCGGAAATAGTAACTTATTATATAACAAATGATGAAAATGACACCACTCAGATTATATTTGATGATAAAAAATGGTGACAAAATGGACACCAATAGGTTGTAAGAGTTGTCATGTCACCATGATGATGATGATGATGATAGTTATTAATGTCCATTGGGACCAACTTTGGTATATTAGGCCTTAAAAAAGAAAGGAGCCACTTGGTTTTCTTTAGAATTTTATTTATATGCCAAAAAATATTTAAGAGAAGCATTCTTAAATCACCACAGTTATGATCAGTTAAAATGTTAGGAATGTTAGTATTGTCTCAAATGTTTTGAAATTGCGCTCTATTGTCGGTGTATGTAGGTCATTCAATCAGAAATTGATTTTCATATTCAACCCTCTTTGTGTCACAAAGATGATAGACTCTTTCATCCCACAATTTTTTAGGAAATGTCCAGTTCCTTGTTTCACTATGGAGATCATGGGAGTTTGTTCTTATTGCACCGAGAGGCGCTCTACAACCCAGTATGAGGGAGATCTTGTAACATGTGTCGAGTTTGTCGAGTAACAAAATAATACAAAGTAAACAAAAAAGAATAATACAAAGTAAAAAGTAAATATGAGACTTAAACTAGAGACTTTAGAGCTTAGGATTAGGTGATAAATATTATGTCGGTCATAAACAAAAAATAATAATACAAAGTAAAAGGTAAATATGAGACTTAAACTAGAGACTTTACTTTTTACTTTTAATACAAAGTAAAAAGTAAATATGAGAATCTAGAGTGTTTGTCGAGTAACAAAATAATACAAAGTAAACAAAAAAGAATAATACAAAGTAAAAAGTAATAAATATTATGTCGGCCATAAACAAAAAAGAATAATACAAAGTAAAACGTAAGTATGATACTTAAACTAGAGACTTCAAGTATTGCACTCAAGGAGCTATTCAATGAGAGGTTTGCACCTGGGGAGATTTGATACCACTCGACGCTTGATAGAGCCTAGGATTTGGATCTAGGTTGGTTTTAGTAATGTTGAATTTCTTCTTTACACTAGTTAAAATAGAGAGATACTTATGATCTTCTAGATTATGGTTGATCACTTCCTTATACTATATTAATTTTCTCTTATCCTCTAATTTTTAATTACACCACATTTTTTCCTTAAATTTGGATGTAATAATACTTTTAATATCATCTTTATTCACCAAAGTGACCTCTTCCTCCACTCCCTGATGGTTTATCCAAGAATTGGCATCTTTATGCCAACCTCGCTTAAGTCACATGTGGTTTTGAATAGATTATGAAGAAATATTAGGAAGCCTCCTGTATCCCATGTTGTTTCTCTTGTTCTTGTACATTAGGTACCTAGTCATAGCCATGCTCTCAATCAAGAAGAGACTTGCTTCTACGAGGAGGATAGGATAGGGTGTATTTCCTTTAATTTTGAGATTATATGTTATAATGCACTATTGGACTTGATCTATCCTTCTCCAACATTCTCTAGAGATGATGTAGGCCTAAAATTCACAACCATATAAGGTAACATGAGTGACGAGAATCTCAACGAAGAGTTTCTTTCTATCCCAAAGGCAGAGGTCCGATTTACAACTATTTTCAAGTCCATAATAAGATTTCCATCCTCCATTAATTATTTTCTCAATTCTATAGTTATATTTAAGACTATGATGAATATTGATGCTAAGATATTTATATGAAGTCACTTCCTCCAAGTTATTGTTGTCACACATGAAATTTTACCACAAGTGATCTTTCGAAATTTGATTATCATAACCTCTTCTTTGTCAATGTTAACAATCATACCCATACTAGAAAAAAAAATATTTGAGAATTTTTAGTTGCATGTCGAGATAATAGGAACTCCTTTCCATAAGAACAATATCATCAGTGTAGAGAAAAAGGATGAAGACTATACCAACCAAAGTCGTGCCAACACAACCTTCCTCTTCCAAACAACCCACTATCATGTTAATGTAAATACCAAAAAGGGTAGAGGATAGGGGACAACCTTGCTTGACTCCTATAGTACAATCGATTTCCTTTGAACATCCCTCAGAGCTCCTAAACTTCAAAATAACCTTCTCATACAACCTTATCGCAGCAATTCTCAACTCAAAAGGGACTTTAGCTCTTCTAATGTATTCCAAAGGTTATTTCTAGGTACAGTCTAAAAAAAAAAATTAAAGTAAACAAAGCAATAGATAATGTTAATTTTATTATTGCGAAACTCCTTAGTAATGGTCCTAATATTAACAAGGTGGTCCACAGTTGAATGATAGCCCCTAAATACTACTTGAACTTTAGCTCTTTTTCCATTCCTTTTTAGCCATATGCTGATTTTCTTTTCCAAAATAATTCCATGTAATTTCGCTAAAAGAGGGATATTAATCATAATGGTAATATAATTAGATGGATTGATTTTATCTCCACTTCTAAAAATAGGAACAATGAGTATTTTTATCTAGGATTTAGGGAAACCCTGATTGACTGCTAAATTGAAGAGCTTGTGGATGTGAGGGATTAGGATAGGCCCACACATTTTTAAGATATCTACTTGGTACCCTTTAATGTCCTTATCCTTTCCTTTTTGCGAGTCGCTCAATCTCAAACTCTTTGTCTTCTAAAGAAATGGCTTCTTCCTTTGTAGAAAAGGTTTGAATGTTGTCCATGACACCAAGTGATTCATAAATATTTGTAAGGTAGGAATTCCAATCCATTAAGGGAATCATATTATTTTCATTAGTTCTATGAATTTGAATTTGCCTCCAAATTTTCTTAGGATCTAACTTAGAGAGGTGAAAAAGATTATCTTGCTTTTTATTTACATAACACATTTTCCCCCTTTTAATTGGTGATTTGTACCTAGATACCTCGTCGATTTTTAAGGACTCACTGGGAGCATCCCTAATGGATTTTGTAGCATTCTTGCACTCTTGATCATATCAAGGGTTGGTCACTCTATTCTCCTTTTTAGATGAAACCATGATAGATAATTTTTTAATGGAAGTAGAGAGGGTTGTGGTAAAATTATGATAGAGGTATTCAATATTGTCCTTAGTTAATAGTATATTTAAGTCATTATTTAAATCTCTTAAACATATATCTATTTTATTTTATTTTATTCTTACCATACTAAGGGTAAGAATAAAAAAGAGTGTTAAAAATATCATGGAAAAAATGAATACCTACGATATCTAGTGAATATAGGGTTTTTTAAATTGGAAAGGTATGTTGGGAACATGGTTTAGCAAAAGGATTTTTGGAAGCATTCCTCAATATCTAGTGAAATATTAGGGGCATTACTTAATATCCTATGAACACACGTGCTATGTCATAAGTTCACAAAGTGAGGCCTCCAAGAGGAAAGTAAACCACATCCCAAATTATATTATCACATGAATCAATCAACAACATTTTTTTTTTTTAGGGGGGAGGGTAAGAAGTGTTGATGTATATGTAACTTCGGAATGTATTTCAAATATGTATATTGTATTCCTATAGAGATGTTATTATTCCTCTATACGGAAGTGTCTTCATTTATATTGTAAGTGTCGTAACTTATACTTGATGGGTTATTAGACCACCTTGATGGGGTCGACCCCTGTATAAGTCATGTGGGTTAAAGGGTTATTAGACCACCCTATTGGGGGTCGGCCCTGTCAGCATTATGTTAAGTGGTTAAGTTGAGGCCAACCTAGTAAGGTTATTAGGCAAGTCAAGTCAAGTATAAATAGAGTGTAGGAGGCACTCTATTTGATCATTCACTTTCTCACTCGTACACTCATTGGAGAGTGGCGCACTAGTGGAGGAGGAGAAGCTGCTGCTAGGAGACTATCTCTTATACTTGGGTTTTGTATCATTGCTCTATCTATCTCTGAGGAAGTTATTAGGTTTTTTCACCTTATTGGTTTTCCCCAAGGAAACTTTGTGTGTCTATTGTCTCTTGTGATTGCTTCTTGTGATTGATATGTTGTACATGTTATTCTCTCATATAAGATCCTAGATCATATTAAATTGATGCTAAAAAATTAACATGGTATCAAAGCTAACCTGAGAAGAAGACACTGTGCAGTTGTAGAAGCTAGGGCTTCTTGTTTTTTGGTTTTCTCTCCATATATATTGAAAGGTAGGAGGCTAGATTGACTCTCCTCAACAAGGTGCGTCTTTCTATCAAAACAGAATTAAATTCTAAGAATTTTCAGATTTTGACCTGAAAATTAGGGTTTCCACAAAAAGTGGAATTTCTGAAATCTGAGACCATGGATGGATGCTCCTCAGAAAAATAGAAGTTTAGAGCTTTGGATCGAACTTTGTGGTTGAGTGAGGTTGAGTGAAGCTCCGGGAAAATCAAACCCTAGTTTGGGGGTCCTATCTCGTGAAGCTGGAAATTAGGGCTTCTGCAAAAGTTGGAACTTCTGAAATCTGAGACCATGGCTGGAAGCTCCTCTCAAAAATCGAAGTTTAGAGACCAAGATCAAACCTTTTGGATGGGTGAAGCTCCGGAAAAATCAAACCCTAATTCAAGGTCATCCCTAGTGAATCTGGAAGTTTGAAAAGCAAATTTGAGGGGGTGAACTTTGCAGTTTTCAAATTCTGAGTATATCAGCTTGATTAGCTCATCAAGGCGCATATTTCTATCCTTTCAGAAGTTTGAAATTCAAAGTTTGAATTTTTAGGGTTTCTCTGACAAACCCTAATCCAGCGCCAGATCCAGATTTCTGCAAATCAAGTGGATTGGGTTAATTCTAAAAGAGAGAGAGTTGGACACCTACATAAGTGAAGGGGTTTGTGTCCCAGAAGGATAAGATATAGAGAATGGAGAAGTGGTAAGGACCACTCTTAATGGCCTTCCTAGGTCATGGGATTCCTTCATCCAAGGAATTTATGCTAGGAAGAAACTTATCTCTTTCAGTAAGCTGTGGGAAGAATGCTCACAGGAAGAAGCTCGGATTGTAGCTCAAGAAGAGAAGATGGGGAATGAGGATCAAGCTCTCACAACACATACCAAGGAGAGGACACTTTTCCTCAGATTGTCCTAAGAACAAAAGGAACAACAAGAACAACTACTACAAGCAATCTGACAGGTATGACTTACAGGTATGTTTTGAAATCTGTTCATGATTAAGTTTATAATATGATTGTCTTCATGTTATTGAGTTTAGTAACAATATTTTTTAATTTTATACTTGTTTTATCACCCTAGTAAAAGTATGAATGCATGATAGAAGACATTCATTGATTAGGGTTATGACACCTATGATTGTATTATGATTGTACTAATGCACCGTGGTGTTGTATGAGGAGAATGTTATCTTCTAACATGAAGGTACAAATCAAGTCCTAGATCAAGACCATAGTGACATAAAGAAAAAGAATCATCCATAGTCATGGATCACATAAAGGTATGTATAATTTGGTTCTACTTATGAGTTATGCAAGTCATTGAAGAGAACAAGAAAAACATTGCTAGACATAACTAGCAAATATGATGACCAGGTATGTTTTTCGTATATCAAGTTAGAATCCTACCCTACCTAAGGATCTTATACTTTTGTATGATTGATAATGATTACTCATGAAGTTACAAATTTGAGTAATATAGGGTTTATGCATATTATGTCTCTTACCTCGATTGATGATATGACTAACCAGAAGAGTTCTATGGTCAAATATGAATATGCATGAGTAAGAGAAGTCTTCCCTAAAACTTTGAATGCTAATGCTTATTATCTGTGTTTGAAATGATCATGACTATACATGTTTAAGATTATTGTGTTTTGATAGTATTAAGATTATACTAATGAATGTATGATTATGTATGAGATCTCGAGGATAACACAATGATGATAATAGTAAGCATGCATAATGATTGAGGATGGATATAAGTTCAAGGACAAGTAATCCAGGAAGCAAATATCAAGAGGGAGCACACTTCAGTAGTTCCTGCAAGGAAGCAAACATTGAGAGGGAGTCCACCCTACAACCAAACAAGATAAGTATTTGAATTGTCATTTATTACCTAAATGATGTTGTTCAGTTATGTACATACTTATGATGTATATTGTGCATGTTAGAATAGTTGCATTAATGAACAGTATACTACTAATACGCATGTAATGGGTAAGTGGTCTATGGCATTGTACAACATTCCATTGTTGCTTATCTAGAATGAAACCTCTTTGATGACATGTTAGAGTTGTGCACACTCTTAACAATGTTCTGGTAGAGATTGAAAGGCATCTAGAAAGTTACGGGATATGGATAAATGTTGTATTGAAGCATTGGCTAAATTAATTACATGACTATATGACATATTTCTTTACATATAAGAATTTGTTCTGAAAACTATGAGATGTTTATAATCATGCAATTTAACTTGTCTCGTAGGAAAGATCGTATACCATCACCTACAAAAGAATGACTACAACATTTATTCCAGCAACAAAGCTATCTATTGAAGAATCTAAAGTTCACAGGATTCGGGATACAGTAATAGAAGAATGCCATGATCAAGGAATACCAGTCGATCATGAAGGATGATTTTTGGGATGCATTCCCAAGATCAGATGGGAAGTCTATTGTGACTTCCAAGTGGGTCTATAAGATCAAGCATGCTACAGTTGGTATCATAGAGAAATACAAAGCGAGATTTGTAGCTCGTGGCTTCTCCCAGAAAGAGAGAATAGACTATGAAGAGACTTTTGCTCCTATAGCCAAATATACTTCCATCATAATAGTACTTGGTCTAACTGCAGTGATGAAATGGAAGATACCGCAGATGGATGTCAAGACAACTTTCTTGAATGGTGTAGTCGAGGAGGAATGTATGTGGAGCAGCCACTCGATTTTGAGACACATGACAGAGGGACTCATGTGTGCAAACTAAAGAAAGCCCTGTATGGTTTGAAACAGGAACCCAGGACCTAGTCCGACAGAATAGACAGCTTCCTATCCAGTTTGGGCTTTACTAAGAGTAAAGCGGATTCCAACCTTTACTACAAGGTTGTGGAAGGAAATCCAGTGATACTACTATTGTATGTGGATGACCTGTTTGTTACAGGTGAGGATAGATTGATTGTCGATATGAAGAGGAAGCTTGTTGCCGAGTTCAAGATGAAGGACTTGGGTATGATGCACTAATTTCTAGGTATGGAGGTGTGGCAGAGTGCAGATAGAATATTCCTTGGATAAGGGAAGTCTGCAGTAGAGATCCTGAAGAGGTTCGGGATGATGGACTGCAAGGCCATGGCCACACCTATGGCATCAAACTTGAAGCTTCTATGTGATGCTTCATTTGAGCCGGTTGATGCCATGATGTATCGTCAGATGATTGGGTCCTTGATGTACCTGACGAGCATAAGACCAGACATTTGCTTTGTGGCGAACACATTGAGCCAGTTCCTGACGGATCCGAGAGGTGTTCACCTAGTTGCTGTAAAGCATATTCTAAGGTACCTAAAGGGTATAGTTGATTATGGGCTCAAGTATGATGCGAATCAAAATTTTAACCTAGAGGGTTATGTTGATTCAGATTAGGCAGGCAGTGCTGCAGTTAGGAAGAGCACTTCGGGGTGCTCCTTAGATATGGGATCAGGTGCGATCTCTTGGTTTGGCAGGAAGGAGTCCTGTGTAGTACTGAGTACAACCGAAGGAGAGTATGTTGCAGCTTGTTCGTCTAGTTGTGAGGCAGTATGGCTGAAGAAGTTACTGTCTGAGCTATTTGATCTCCCATTGGATGCTACTAGTATCTTTTGTGACAACTAGTGTTGTGTGAATCTGTCTGAGAACCCAGTGTTCCATGACAGGTCGAGGCACATTGAGATCAAATATCACTATATTAGGGATATGGTGCAGAGAGGAGCAGTGAAGCTCCTGTTGTTAAATTTTCAGAATTTACTTCAATCTAATCTAGGATCTTAACTGAGAGAACAACATGTACAGTAAATCTACAGCATATCAATCATGAACACAAGAATGCAAGCACACAATAGACACGGAGTTTACTTGGGGAAAACCATAAAGGTGAAAAACCTCAATAACTTCCTCAGAGATAGATAGAGCAATGATACAACCAGAATACAAGAGATAGTCTTCTCCTAGCAGCAGAGCCTCCTCCTCCACAAGTGCACCACTCTCCAAAGTGTGAGTGAGAGAATAGAATGTGTAAAATGAGAGAGACACACTCTCTATTTATACACTAACTTGACTTGACCTTTACTCAACTAGGTCGTCCTCAACTTAACCACTTAACATAATGCTGACTGGGCCGACCCCCACTAGGGTGGTCTAATAACCCTTTGACCCACATGGCCGACCCCCAATAGGGTGGTCTAATAACCCTTTGACCCACATGAATTATACAAGGCCGACCCCAACAAGGTGGTCTAATAACCCATCAAGTATATAAATGACGACACTTCCGTATAGAGGAATAATAACATCTCTATAGGAATACAACCACTTCCGTATAGAGGAATAATAACATCTCTATATGAATACAATATACATATATGTGAAAACCTTTCGATGTTACATATACATCAACACTCCCTCTTAACTAGGAAGGTATTTCTCGACACAGGTCTTCTAGCACAAGTCTTCTTCTCTGGATCATTATCAGCGAATCATCATCCTCGAATCATCGTCATCGTCATTGCTGCTGCTATCTCAATCAATCTCTGAATCTACTCATCATAGGAAGTTCTACAGAGCTAGTCATTTTTCATACTGGAAGTAGGCCCACCACCTACAGGTCTTCATAATCACTGGCCATACTGTGGAATCCTCAGGACTTATTATGTGCATCACAAAACCTAGCGGTTGCATCCCAGGCTGTTATGAGCACACAGCACTACCTGTCGGATCTCCCAGGAGCACATTATATGTGACCCATCACAAAACCTGGCTGAAGCATCCCAGGCTGTTACAAGCACATAGCTCTACCTGTCGGATCTCCCAGGAGCACATTACATGTGATCTCACCACAAAACCTGGCTGAAGCATCCCAGGTTATTACGAGCACACAGCTCTACCTGTCGGATCTCCCAGGAGCACATTACATGTGATCCACCACAAAACCTGGATGAACCATCTGATGCCTTTTTCATCCTGTCCAGATCTCCCAGGAGAAAATTATATGTGGTCATGGAAAAACCTGGCTGAAGCATCTGAGGCCTTTTTCATCCTGTCCAGATCTCCCAGGAGCAAATTACATGCCATAGGACAAAACCTCGCAAGAGCATCTCAGGATGTTACAGGTACACAACTCTGACCTGAAGATCTTCGAGGGCACAAATTACATGTCCTCCCAGAGCAATGTCTCAAAAGAGAATCCCAGGCTATTACGGGTACACAACTCTGACCTATAGGATCTCCCAGACATGCTCATCTACACAAACTGATCCACGGCCACAAAGTATCATCCTGATACTCACCATACGTCATCCTGATGTACACATGATCATCCTGATCATCATCACTGCAACATCCTGCTTCATGTCATTTGGAGAAGCTCATCATCCAAGATCATCCTGATCATACAATGCATCTACCTAATGCATACCAAGTATCTACCTGATACATATCATCATACATGATCTACCTGATCATACAATGTATCCTCCTGATACATACACAGATACATGATCCACACAATGTATCCACCTGATACATACACAGATACATGATCCACACAATGTATCTACCTGATACATATCAACATACATGATCTCAGTATCCACCAGATAAATATACATATACATGGTCCAAGCATCTAACATGATGCATATACAAAATACATACAACTGATCCAACTGATCATATCCAGCATCCAACATGATGCATACATACATAAATGATTCAACTGATCATATCCAGCATCCAACATGATGCATATATACATAAATGATCCAACTGATCATAACAAGCATCCAACATGATGCAATGATCCAACTGATCCAAAATTATGCATATACATATATAGAGTAGTAACTGGAGCATCGTCCTGATGCTCATCATCCATGATCCTCCTGATCATCATAACATCATCCTCTTCAGATCATCTCATCGTCCATGAAGCACAGCCCAGATGCACATCATCCGGCACTTACACCACCGACATGGGAGAACACATCTACCACCATTCGGGGAAGGCTCCATCCCTTACTTTTTCACCATGGGAGAACACATCTACCACCATGTGAAAAATAGCTCAGCAATTACATCACGACCAAGGGAGAACACATCAACCATGTCAGAAAATCTCATGTGCATCTGCATCTTCCAGACTCATCACTTCCCTTTGGAAGGAACCTCGATCTGAAGTGCACTAAGCCTCTCTCTGAAGTACTCAAACTGCACTCTAGCCAACGGCTTGGTCAATACATCTGCAACCTACTCATCCATCACAACATACTCTGCTTCGGCTGTACTCAGTGCTACGCAGGATTGCTTCCTGCTAAACCAAGAGACCACACCTGATCCCATACTCAAGCAACACCCAGTTGTGCTCTTCCTATCTTCAGCATTGCCTACCCAATCTGAATCAACATAACCCTGCAGGTTAAACTTTTGATTCACTTCATACCTGAGCCCATAATCAACTGTACCCTTTAGGTATCTCAGAACATGCTTTACAGCAACCAGGTGAACACTCCTTGGATCCGTCGGGAACTGGCTCAATGTGTTCACCGCAAAGCAAATATCTAGTCTCGTGTTCGTCAGGTACATCAAGGACCCAATCATCTGACGATACACAGTGACATCAACCGGATCAGATGAAGCATGACACAGAAGCTTCAAGTTCGATGCCATAGGTGTGGCCATGGCCTTGCAGTCCATCATCCCAAACCTCTTCAGGATCTCTATTGCATACTTCCCTTGTCCAAGGAAGATTCCATCTGTACTTTGCCACACCTCCATATCTAGAAAGTGGTGCATCATACCCAAGTTCTTCATCTCGAACTTGGAAGTAAGCTTCTGCTGCATGTCGGCAATCAATCTATCCTCACCTATTACAAACAAGTCATCCACATACAGGAGTAGAATCACAGGATTCCCTTCCTCAACCTTGTAGTAAAGGTTGGAATCCGCTTTACTCTTGGTAAAGCCCAAACTGGATAGAAAGTTATCTATCCTACCAAGTTCTGCACACATATATGACTACACCATTCAAGAAATCTATCTTGATTTCATGTCCCAAATTTGGCATTGGGTCACAATGGCCTAATCACATTGGCCCTATTCATTAGAGTTTGTCAAATTGATGCTAAAGGTCAAATAATTGCCAAGGAAGAAAATTACTAGTTTCCTAGGTTTGGGGTGGAAGCTTTGGGATTTGGAATAATGGGGATAATAAATGATGTTTGAACATTCGAATGGCTTAAATATTTAATAAAGGATCTAAATAAATATATACAAGTTAAATTCAAAGTGGCATTTGATCATGAAGACACATGGAGAAAGTGGGACCCACATATGGCTAGATTTCCCCACTACACTTGGCATCATTCTCTCACCAATTCGAATTCAAGGTGAATGGTAACATATTTGGAGGATTCCAAAAGTTATTATTCATGGCATGAATCATCCAAGGTTGAAATATAGAGGAAGAGTAACTCCCATGGGAGAGGAAGAGGCAATTTGGAGCTAGTGAGACACTTGGGCTAGATTCCCTAGCTCTATGACAACAATGATGAAGATGCTATGACACCTATGACACAAATCAGACCTGAAGGATGACATATGACATATATGACATGTCAGGGCTAAAACTATACTCTAAGAGGGCGCTCAAGGGTGTTAGGGTAGCTAATATGCTTCCACATGTGATTTGGTGGAAGTGGGAGACTAGGAATTGTTGTACAAGTGACGTTCTTTGGAATCTCTTCCCAACTTGAGTTGGCATGACTCTCTTGGAAGGCATTTGATCCATGGAGGACATTAGAACTTTATAAATTTCAATAACAAATAATGAAACCAGCTTTTGATCATTTGTATAATTTGCAATTTCATTTGTGAAGAGGGAGAGCTAGTGGATGACTAGTTTCTTGCCTTAGCCAATTTCGAGGGTGAAAGATTCCCATCCAAGTTGGCAATTGGAAAGGCCATTCAGACCTTTCATTTGGATTTTTAATGGAGTTTTTATTTTCAGGTGTAAGCTATAGGGAAGCTCATGGTTTCTTCTATTGCAGCTCACTCCTTCAACCATTTCTAGTTTTGATGGCATATTCTTGATCCTTGAGGAAGGGCGTTTTTGGTGAGCTATTGTACTCTTTGGGGGAGCTTCTAATGCCCTATTTATTTTTTAATATGAATTAAATACTTTTTTCTTCATCTCCAAAAAGTTTCAGGTCGAAATTCCAAGTAGAAATGTATAAATCTCAATTTTAATGAAAGGACAGTGTCATTTCCCCACTACCTTGTTGTGAATCAATGTAATGCTAATTATTTCGAATGAATGGATGATTCTCTGATGAATTTGTGATTAATGGACTGAAATGGATGTATTTTACAAGTTTCATGTACTATACTGGAGCATTTGAAGTATTTTTACTCAGTTTAATTGCATTGAGAGAAGAAATAGTGTCATTTCCCCAAGGGTCGAATTGGTTATTTTTGCAGTTGAATGGGAGAGGTTTGGAACATATATAATTATCAATTAATGGTGCACATGAGACCTTAATAACAACCTTAATACATTCCATACCTATTCTCATAAATTTGTGTGGGTTTGGAGTCATTTGGGAATCCATTTTCAGTACTTACCCCAGGGGGATTTGAACCCCAAATTACTAGTAAAATTGCATACTTGGTCCAAAATATTAAGAGAATTTTCAGAGGTATTTTGGTGGCCATATGTCATCCCTGAACATCATACTCAAGTAATAATATCATTCATACGCATTCCTTGAATATTTGAAGGCATTTGGAGTCAATTTGGGACCTAGAGACCAATACTAGTCAAAGGGAAATCACTAGTAAAGTTACCTTTATTGAACAGAATTGAAAGAGAATTTGTAGAAGCATTTTAAAGGTCCAAAGGCATCCCTGAAACACATATTCATGTTCTAATATCATTAATATACCTTCTCAGAATATTTGGGATCATTT
Source organism: Larix kaempferi (assembly GCA_027924585.1). NCBI lineage: Eukaryota > Viridiplantae > Streptophyta > Pinopsida > Pinales > Pinaceae > Larix > Larix kaempferi. Next base: position 2,746,503 of record BSBM01000577.1, read on the forward strand.
GGGGCAAATTTGGGACCTAGAGATCAAAACTAGTCAAAGGTCTAACTAGGGAAAAAAGTAAAAAATTGCCATTTTAATAAAATTCCTAACAAGGGACAGTACAATGGTATCAGAGCATGGTCCTTGCACCTATGTATTAGGTACATACATTCAATAATAATAGGTAGCCATGTCTTACTATTATGATGAATCGTATGAGTACAATTCTTATGAGGAATATGCAGATGCTTATGAGCAATATGAAGCAGAATGTGAATGGTACGAGGAAGAGGTGCCATCATGCAACACTTCTTACAATTTAAAGAGAAATGAAGATTATTCTTATGACTTTAAATTTTATGAATATGAGTGTGTCACACGAACCAAGGATAATTCTATGAGTGAGTTCCAAAGATGGAGAACAAAATATAAAACCTTTCCCCAACAATATCAAAAATATCAAGAATATCTTGCTTTTAGCAAAAATACACAAAATGCCATGTCTTTTGAGTACTTTGCTGAACATGTTTTTGAAAATAGGCCCAAAAATGAAGATGTGGAGTTAGTAAAGAAAGGTTTATGCCCTTCTTGTAAAGAACCTTGGAGTGAGTATCATACATGTGTGCATGAAATTATGTCCCACTTGAGGAGAGCTTTTGGGAATTCTTCAAAAAGAGATTCCAAAGATATTGACCATAAGGAAAACAAGGGGCAAAATGCATCATCTTGCTTGAAGGATAAAAATGAAGAGACATCACAAGAGCATGAAGAACATTCTATTGAAAATATGGAAGATCATTTCGAGACACCTTTTAGCTTAGACATGAACCAAAGAGCATCTACTGATGGATGCTTAAACTATGAAGGAGTACCTACTGATGGGTGCTCACACCTCTATGTTGGTGACATAGAGATCACTTTTGAAAGTGTTGCTGCAAGCCCAAGTTCCATTAAGCATGATAATGAAGACCTTGTAGCAGTTGAAGAAGAACCAAGATCAACTTCCCCATCACCACTTGAGCTTCATGAAGTTGGTCCAAGAAATATTGAAGAAGATGAGGAGGTTCATTTGCAAGAGCCTCATTTTGTTGAAGGGTCCTTAAAGATGAATGAAAATAAGATCCAAAAGTTCCTCAGCATTCTCCATGACACTCAAGCATTGGTGTCAAATTCTTGTTGGAGAGCTACTTCATTGGAGGAAACATCCTTCCTTGAAGACATGGAGAAGATTCAAAGAGCAATGTGCCACATCAAAGGTAATTTCATGTATTTTCTTTTTGATAGAAACCATTTGTTTGAGCTTAATGAATTGTTACATGATGCATACTTGAAGAATCATGAGGATATTCATAAGCTCACAATTCAAAATGAGCAACTTCTTGAAAAGTCGCAAGATACTTGTTTTTCCTCCTATGTTTCAGATTGTCAAATGGTAGATTGTTTGGAGGATTCTCATGAGAAGTGTGGGAATTTGAATGTGCTTAATGTGTTTGAATATGAACTTGAAGAGATCCAAACACTTGATGTGGTGGAAGAGGAACTTGAATTGTCTCTTGATGAAGGTTATGCAATTTTTAAAGAAGAGCATGATTCCTCTACATTGGAACCAATCTATGACAAAGGTTTTCCACTTTTGAAGGAGCTGCATGATACTACCCACAGGGATCCTTCCCATGATGAAACTTCTGCACTTTTTGATCATTTGGGTGAGTTAGTTCATTCTCCGACATCCTACAATTCCATGTTTTGCAGTATTAGTCTCAATGAAGTATGGGTGAAAGGGTTCTTTTTTATGGTGCCACATGAGGAGTATGGAACTCCTAGATTTACCTTTTATGATGACATGGTTGGAGCACATTCTTATTCACATTTGTAGCAACATTATTTGTCACTTTATGATGATGCAAATCTACATGGATGCACCATTGATATGCATTTGAGTCACTTGAAGACTCATGGTTTTTCTTGCTCAACAATTGATTCATTTGATGTTGGAGGAACTTCATCCAACACTTGGGAGAATAGATTTATGATTGGAGAAAATTTTTGTTGGCAGCCACATACTTTGTTATATCTTTATGATTCTCACATTCAGGGATGTATGGGTGAGACTTCTTTGATTCATTTGAAGTCTCCTTGTTTTTTCTGCTCATTATTTGGTTCAAATTTTAGTGGAGATTCTTCATTCACTTCTTGGATGAATATTTTGATGCATATCACATCCTTTTGGAGCAGCATTTTAGGACATGGGATCCTCACCGATGTCATTGGAGCAGATTTGATGGGCCACTTGAAGATTGTATGCACTTTGAAAATGGTGGTCTACTTGCTTGGAGGTATAGGAACTTTCATGACTCTTTGATGAAGCATCTTCTTGATGTACATTTTCATTATTTTGTTATGTACTTTGATGATATATATTTTGTACTCATGATGTTTGGAAGAATGCATACAAGAAAATGGGATCTAGGAATCCTCTTATCTAATGGTATGGGTTGGAGAGCACTCTTAATTGTTGGGGTGCAATACAAGAAATGGGACCCTGGAATAATTTTTATCTCATTGGTTTCAATTTTTTTGGGGAAACAAGCAGTATGGGAGATGGATTTCCCACCTAATAAAGTGATTTTTATCAAAGTAGTGTAGCAACAAGCATGGTGGTTCCTCTCTAAAATCTTCATGGAAACTCAAAGACTCAAGGTTGGGCAATTCAATGGCAACTTCAAAGAATTATACAGAAAGCAGGTTTTTCAACACCCATGTTTAAAATTTCTTGAGGACAAGCAATATTGGGAAGGGAGGATTTGTCATGTCCCAAATTTGGCATTGGGTCACAATGGCCTAATCACATTGGCCCTATTCATTAGAGTTTGTCAAATTGATGCTAAAGGTCAAATAATTGCCAAGGAGGAAAATTACTAGTTTCCTAGGTTTGGGGTGCAAGCTTTGGGATTTGGAATAATGGGGATAATAAATGATGTTTGAACATTAGAATGGCATAAATATTTAATAAAGGAGCTAAATAAATATATACAAGTGAAATTCAAAATGGGACCCACATATGGCTAGATTTCTCCACTACACTTGGCATCATTCTCTCATCAATCCGAATTCAAGGTGAATGGTAACATACTTGGGGGAGTCCAAAAGTTATTATTCATGGAATGACTCATCCAAGGTCAAAATATAGAGGAAGATTAACTCCCATGGAAGAGGAAGAGGCAATTTGGAGCTAGTGAGACACTTGGGCTAGATTCCCTAGCTCTATGACAACAATGATGAAGATGCTATGACACTTATGACACAAATCAGACCTGGAGGCTGAAATATGACATATATGACATGTCAGGGCTAAAAATAGACTCCAAGAGGGCGCCCAAGGGTGTTAGGCTAGCTAAGATGCTTCCACATGTGATTTGGTGGAAGTGGGAGACTAGGAATTGTTGTACAAGTGGTGTTCTTTGGAATCTCTTCCCAACTTGAGTTGGCATGAGTCTCTTGGAAGGAATTTGACCCATGGAGGACATTAGAACTTTATAAATTTCAATAACAAAGAATGAAACCATCTTTTGATCATTTGTAGAATTTGCAATTGCATTTGTGAAGAGGGAGAGCTAGTGGATGACTAGTTTCTTGCCTTAGCCAATTTCGAGGGTGAAAGATTCCCATCCAAGTTGGCAATTGGAAAGGCCATTCAGACCTTTCATTTGGAGCTTTAATGGAGTTTTTATTTGTGGGTGTAATATATAGGGAAGCTCATGGTTTCTTATATTGTAGCTCACTCCTTCAACCATTTCCAGTTTTGATGGCATATTCTTGATCCTTGAGGGAGGGCATTTTTGGTGAGCTATTGTACTCTTTGGGGGAGCTTCTAATGCCCCATTTCTTTTGTAATATGAATTAAATACTCTTTTATTTATCTCCAGAAATTTTCAGGTTGAAGCTCCAAGTAGAAATATATAAATCTCAATTTTAATGAAAGGACAGTACCATTTCCCCACTACCTTGTTGTGAATCAATGTAATGCTAATGATTTCGAATGAATGGATGATTCTATAATTAATTTGTGATTAATGGAATGCCATGGATGTATTTTACAAGTTTCATGTACTATACTTGAGCATTTGAAGTATTTTTACTCAGTTTAATTGCATTGGGAGAAGAAATAGTGCCATTTCCCCAAGGGTTGAATTGGTGATTTTTGCAGTTGAATGGGAGAGGGTTGGAACAGATATAATAATAAATTAATGGTTCACATGAGACCTTAATAACATCCTTAACACATTCCCTACCTATGTTCATAAATTTGAGTGGGTTTGGAGGCATTTGCGAAGCCATTTTCAGTACTTACCCCAAGGGGATTTGAACCCCAAATTACTAGTAAAATTGCATACTTGGTCCAGAATCTTAAGAGAATTTGCAGAGGTCTTTTGGTGGCCATATGTCATCCCTGAACATCATATTCAAGTCATAATATCATTCATACACCTTCCTTGAAGATTTGAAGTCGTTTGGAGTCAATTTGGGACCTAGATACCAATACTAGTCAAAGGGAAATCACTAGTAAAGTTACCTACATTGACCAGAATTGAAAGAGGATTGGCAGAAGTATTTCAAAGGTACAAAGGCATCCCTGAAACAAATATTTATTTTCTAATATCATTCATATGCCTTCTTAGAATATTTGGGATCATTTGGGGCAAATTTGGGACTTAGAGATCAAAACTAGTCAAAGGTCTAACTAGGGAAAAAAGTGAAAAATTGTCATTTTAATAAAATTCCTAACAAGGGACATTACACTTGAAATCCATCTGGTGTATCTTCTATTTCATCACTTTTATATTTCTCTATGCTGCCATCTACAACATGCTTGATTTGATAGTTCCATTTGGAAGTCACAACAGACTTCCCTTAAGCTTTTGGGACCGCATCCCAAACATCGTTCTTCATGATCGACGGATCATGGCATTCTTCCCATATCCTGGGAACTTCAATATCTCCAATAGATAATTTTGTTTCTGAACAAATGTTGTAGTTCTTCTTTTGTAGGTGATGGCATACGATCTTTCCTACACAACAAGTTAAATTGCATGATTAGAAAACATATCATAGTTTTCAGAACAAATTCTTACACATAAAGAAATATGTCATATAGTCATGCAATTATTTTAGCCAATGGTTCAATACAACATTTATCCATATCCCGTAACTTTCTAGATGCCTTCCAATCTCTACCAGAACATTGTTAAGAGTTTTCATTACTCCCAACATGTCAGCAAAGAGGTTTCATTCTAGATAAGTAGCAATGGAATGTTGTATAGTGCCATAGGCCACTTACCCATCAAATGCATATTAGTAGTATACTGTTCATTAATGCAATCATTCTAATATGTACAATACATATCCTAAGTCTAGGAACATAAGCCTACACATCATTGAACAATTTTCTTTAAACAAACAAATATGTAAGAAATGGTAATTAAAATACTTATCTTTGTTTGTTTGTTGGGTGGACTCCCTCTGAGTCTTTGCTTCCTTGCAGGAGCTGCTGAAGTAGCTTCTTCTACACTTTTCTATTGTGGAATGCAGAAGGATGGTCAACTCCCTCTAGATATCTGCATCCTTGCAGAAACTACTGGAGTGAGCTCCCTCTTGATCTTTTCTTCCTGGATTACCTGTCCTTGAACCTATATTCATCCTAGGTCCCTATGCATGCTTATTAGTATCATGATTGTGTTATCCTTGTAATTTCATACATTCATTAGTATATTCTTAATACTATCAAAACACAATAATCTTAAGCATGTATAGTCATGATCATTTCAAACAGAAATAATAAGCATTAGTATTCAAGGTTTCAGGGAAGTCTTCTTTTACTCATGCATACTCTTATTTGATCATAGGACTCTTCTGGTTAGTTAAATCATCAATCAAGATAAGAGATATAATATGAATAAAACCTGTGATTACTCAAACCTATACCTTCATGATTCTTTTGGTTAGTCATATCATCAATTATGGTAAGAAACATAATATGCATACAACCATGACTATTCAAATCTATGACTTCATGAATACTCATTATCAACAACACAACAGTATAAGATCCTAACATAAGGTAGGATTCTATCTTGATATAGGAAAAACATACCTGGATTAGCATGCTAGCTAGTTATGTCTAACATACTCACATGATGTCTTCTTGTTCTTCTTCAATGACTTGTGCTAGTAACCTACATATCTCATAGGTTAACCATTATAGAACCAAGTTATACATACCTCGTAAATGGATCTTCTATGTGATCCATGACAATGGATGAATCTTTGTCCTCATGTCATTATGATCATATGTTCTTGAACCAGAACATGATTTGTCTTTCTTGGTGTACCTTTTATGTTAGCAGACAACATAAAACTCATACAACACCATAATGCATTAGTACAATCATAAGTGTCAACACCCTAATCAATGAATATCTTCTATCGTGCATTCATAATTTTATTAAGGTGATACGACAAGTCTAAAATCAATATTGTACTAACCGTAATAACATGAAGACAAACATAACATAATCTTAATCATGAACAAATCTCGAAACATACCTCGATGAGTCATACCTGTCGAGATCGCTTGTAATCTTCTTATGTAAGGCCTTAGCCTCCTCTCCCTCTGAAACATGAACTTCTTCACTTATGCAGGTGACCAATCCATCTTCTTCTAGGATTAACCCAATCCACTTGATTTCAAGAACTGGACCTGGAGCTGGATTAGGGTTTGTCAAAGAAACCCCAAAAATTCAAACTTCCAAAAGGATAGAAATATTGGCCTTGATGAGGTGATCAAGCTGGTATATTCAGAATTTGAAAACTGCAAAGTTTCATTCCTCAATTTTGCCTTTGAAACTTTCGAATTCACTGGACGTGACCCCGAACTGGGTTTGATGAAGCCCACTCTTCTTCCCAATCAAAATTTTTGATCCAAATCTCTAAGCTTCTATTTTTATGAGGAGCTTCTAGCCGTGGTCACAGATTTAAAAAATTCTCATTTTTGCAAAAGCCATAATTTTCCACTTTTCTGATCAAAGTCCCGAACTAAGGTCTGATCAAGCCCGGCCTTCTACCCAACCAAAAATTCTGATCTTGGTCTCTAAATTTCTATTTTGATGAGTAGCATTCATCCGTGGTCTCCGATTACAAAAATTCCAACTTTATCCGAAACCCTAAATTTTGGAAGCCATGAATGCAGGTGCTTAAAAATAATTATGTTTTGACAGAAATATGTACCTGATTGTTTCTGGTGTAACTCCAAACGTTTTGATCCATAGGGTCTGAAATTTTTTCCTGAGATAGCCCATCCTATCATCTTTCCATCCTGATAGGTCTGACCTCAATTGGATTCTCTGAGAGAGAGTTATGCCAAGTGTCGCAACGTGACCTGTTTATGGGATAAAACAGGAGAGCGAACTTGTACGGCATTCCACGTGTCACTGGTTCAACTTCGGAATTTGAAATTTTTTTCTGAGATATTACCTTCTGTATACTACCTGTCACTTTTTACGAAATTTCAGTTGGAGCTTCCTAGCCCAATTTGACCTTTTTTCCAAGGTCACCTGTTTTTGACTCAGATCTGGAAGAGGCAGAAACCCTATATTGTATAGATCATAAATCACAAAGTACAACGAATTAGAGGTTTTCCTTTGGACACAAGGTACATGGGGATATTATATTCGACTTGTAAAATTTTCAGATCTTAAACATTCACCAAAATGGATTTATAGCGGAAGTGCTATGATGACTGGTTTTTGCTATATCAAGCCCTAGCATCGTAAGTGCAACAAGTGTCATACATGCCATATCATGCCTTCTTTCAGGCTAGCTCTGATACCATGTTAACTTTTCAGAATTTACTTCAATTTGATCTAGGATCTTAACTGAGAGAACAACATGTACAGCAAATCTACAGCATATCAATCATGGACACAAGAATGCAAGCACACAATAGACACAGAGTTTACTTGGGGAAAACCATAAAGGTGAAAAACCCCAATAACTTCCTCAGAGATAGATAGAGCAATGATACAACCAGAATACAAGAGATAGTCTTCTCCTAGCAGCAAAGCCTCCTTCTCCACAAGTGTGCCACTCTCCAAAGTGTGAGTGAGAGAATAGAATGTGTAAAATGAGAGAGAGACACTCTCTATTTATACACTAACTTGACTTGACCTTTACTCAACTAGGTCAGCCTCAACTTAACCACTTAACATAATGCTGACTAGGCCGACCCCCACTAAGGTGGTCTAATAACCCTTTGACCCACATGACCGACCCCCAATAGGGTGGTCTAATAACCCTTTGACCCACATGACTTATACAGGGCCGACCCCAACAAGGTGGTCTAATAACCCATCAAGTATATAAATGACGACACTTCCGTATAGAGGAATAATAACATCTCTATAGGAATACAACCACTTCCGTATAGTGGAATAATAACATCTCTATAGGAATACAATATACATATATGTGAAATACATTCCGAAGTTACATATACATCAACATCTGTATGTTGCGACAAATGAGCAAGTTGTAGATGTGTTGACGAAACCACTAGCCAAATTAAAGTTTGAGTACTTCAGAGAGAGGCTTGGTGTTCTTCAAATAGAATATACTTTGAGAAAGAAGTTATTGGACACATATGCAGGAGCCATTCCAATCATGGTGAGAGGAGGATCCTTCCCATGGCTATGGATGTAAGCACTGTGTGATGAGAATCAGGATGATGCTCCAGTTACTGCTTTGTATATGCATCATGTTGGATGCTTGATATGATCAGTTGGATCATGCATTTGTATATGCATCATGTTGGATGCTTGATATGATCAGTTGGATCATGCATTTGTATATGCATCATGTTGGATGTTTGATATGATCAGTTGGATCATGTATTTGTATATGTATCAGGTGGATACATTGTATGATCAGGTGGATCATGTATGATGATATGTATCAGGTGGATACATGGTATGCATCAGGTGGATTCATTGATGATCAAGATGATCATGCAATGATGATATGCATCAGGAAGATGCTTTGACATGATCAGGTGGATCATGTGTGATGATTCCAAAGACGCAGATGCACATGGGATTTTCGGACATGGTTGTAGATGTGTTCTGCCATGGTTGCGATATAATTGCCGAGCTTTTCTGACATGGGTAGATGTGTTCTCCCATGGTCATGATGTAATTGCTGAGCCATTCTCACATGGTGGTAGATGTGTTCTCCCATGGTGCAGATGTAAGGGCTGGGGCCATTCTCACACGGTGGTAGATGTGTTCTCCCATGGTGCAGATGTAAGGGCTGGAGCCATTTTTCACATGGTGGTAGATATGTTCTCCCATGGTGGAAATGTAATGGCTAGAGCCATTCGAGCATGGTTGAAGTGTGTCTTCCCATGGCTGTGATATAAGTGCTATGCCATTCCTAGCATGGTTGAAGTGTGTCTTCCCATGGCTATGGATGTAAGTGCGATGCCATTCTCGCATGGTGGAAGTGTGTCTTCCCATGGCGTAGATATAGCCTTTCATGGATGGTTGAAGTGTGTCTTCCCATGCCGATGAATGTAAGTGTTGTGTGATGTGCATCTGGGTTGTGCTTCGTGGACGATGAGATGAGATGATCAGTATGATCATGAGTATCAGGATGATACTCCGTGGCCGCACGGGGGGTTCACTAGCAAGGCAATATCATATCACGTCCATTCATATTGGGGGTTTGAATTCTCTTAAAAATATAAAAAATATATTGTCTTATATTAAGGGGTCAAGGGGGGTTTTAAATTTGACATAGTGATATAAATATTGGGGGTTATTTTATTTGGGTGGGTTTAGGAATAACCTCCAAATCGTGGGATGGATTCATACCTCCAAATCACGGGCTCATTTCATACCCACCTAAAACTTAAGGACCCTTCATTTTTATTTGATATTGCTTATGATCCTAAGTTTTGCATAAATTTGATAATAGTGTACCAATGTAATATCAATGGAAGTCTATTTGGATTACTGGCCTTGAGAAATCCTCATTTAACAGCTTATTTAGGCTTGGTTTGAATTCATGCTATATTGGTTTTCATCTATAAGTTAAGAGATGTACGTAATTGAGATTTTTGGAGTTGAACAATTGTATTGTATTTTTTGTAGGCATTCGAGAAAAAGATCTAACTCTTCATTTTTTAAGTTGGGGTTTAGGTTGGTATTGAGATTCAATCAAACCTTTATCCATGACAACCAAGAAAAGTGAGATCAATATTTCTTGGCTCATTGGAACCAAGAAAAGTTAGATCAATCTTTCTTGACTAAATATTTCTTTCAACTTTTGTATTCTTCTTTAACATTTTCGCATTACCAGTTACGAATGGTTGTTAGATTGAGTTATATTTGGCACATTCATAATTGTAATTTCAATTCTTATATTCAAGGAATCACCTTAGTATTGTGTTGGAATTGACATGAACACAGGTGAAAATCTAAACCCTTATTTACATACCCTATGTGTTATCATTACCATGAAATGGTATCATATAAGTTTCACCATCTATGTATCTTTATAACTATTGCATGCTTGAAACCTAACAATGGATATTTTCCCCTCTCCTATAAAGATTAAAAAAATGGATATAACGCAAGAAAAGGTAACTAAATGTTGTTAAAGTGGAGCAAATTCATTGCATCTTGTGAATGACCCAAATCCAGGATATGCACATGATCATATGGTGTTATTGGAAAGTAAGATAAATTTTTCTATGTTTATTTGAGTTCAAACATCAATGATGTTTGTTTTGATAGGAAGGTATGGGAGTCCATCCACGAAAGGGTTTCAATTTTTCAATTTTATAGAGTTTAATTTATTAAGCTTATAGAAAACATGAGCTGTCTATAGCTATACTTATATTTACATGATATAAAATTGGTAGATTGGCAGGCTGTGGTGTGAAACATTTGCAATTCTCATATTTTCTGAGCATTGCACTGACAATTAGACTATCATCCTTTTAAATTCTTTGTTATGTTGATATCTTAACCGAGTTTCCTTTTATGCATTTTTCCTTCACCAATACCATTTCGTTGGGTCTTCCACTATCTAAAGCTACAAATTGATCAATCACCCCTACAATTATGGTGGTATCATTATTAGCATTATACTGTTATTTTATTAGCATAATGTTTGCTTATACTTCTATGTGTTAGGGCTCCTATTTGTTACAACTTCATAATATGATATAGAAAGGGTATTAAAAATGGGTTGATAAAAATGGATGCATACAATATTTGGTGAAACTAGGGGTTTTATTAATTGGAAATGCATATTGGGAAGGGGGTTCAACAATACAAATTTAGGAGGAATTTTCCAATATTTATTGAAATTAGGGATATTGTTTAATATCATGCGAACGATCATGCTATGTAACAAGTTCACTGAGTGAACCCCCCGTGCGTGGCCGTGGACAGGTTGTGCAGTTACATGTAAAAGATCCTTAGAGATCCGATAGGTTGAGCAGTATACTCGTAATCAGTCCTGGGATGCTCTTTCGAGGTTTTGTAATGCACATAATAAGTCCTGATGATTCCACAGTATGGCCAGTGATGACGAAGACCTACAGGTGGTGGGTCTACATCCAGCATGAAAAAGGGCTAGCTCTGTAGAACTTCCTATGACGAGTAGATTAGAGATTGATTGAGATAGCAGCAACAGAGACAATGACGATCATTTGATGACGATGATCCAATGACGATGATCCAGAGAAGAGGACTTGTGCTAGTAGATCTGTGTCAAGAAATACCTTCCTAGTTAAGAGGGAGTGTTGATGTATATGTAACTTCAGAATGTATTTCACATATGTATATTGTATTCCTTTATAGATGTTATTATTCCTCTATACGGAAGTGTCGTCATTTATATTGTAAGTGTCGTAACTTATACTTGATGGGTTATTAGACCACCCTATTGGGGGTCGTCCTTGTCAGCATTATGTTAAGTGGTTAAGTTGAGGCCGACCTAGTAAGGTTATTAGGCAAGTCAAGTCAAGTATAAATAGAGTGCGGGAGGCACTCTATTTAATCATTCACTTTCTCACTCATACACTCATTGGAGAGTGGCGCACTAGTGGAGGAGGAGAAGCTACTGCTAGGAGACTATCTCTTATGCTTGGGTTTTGTATCATTTCTCTATCTATCTTTGAGGAAGTTATTGGGGTTTTTCACCTTATTGGTTTTCCCCAAGGAAACTCTGTGTGTCTATTGTCTCTTGTGATTGTTTCTTGTGATTGATATGCTATACATGTTATTCTCTCAAATAAGATCCTAGATCTTATTGAATTGATGCTAAAACATTAACAAGAAGATTGATCTATTAATTGCAAATGTGTGCGGGAGGCACTCTATTTAATCATTCACTTTCTCACTCATACACTCATTGGAGAGTGGCGCACTAGTGGAGGAGGAGAAGCTACTACTAGGAGACTATCTCTTATGCTTGGGTTTTGTATCATTGCTCTATCTATCTTTGAGGAAGTTATTGGGGTTTTTCACCTTATTGGTTTTCCCCAAGGAAACTCTGTGTGTCTATTGTCTCTTGTGATTGTTTCTTGTGATTGATATGCTATACATGTTATTCTCTCAAATAAGATCCTAGATCTTATTGAATTGATGCTAAAACATTAACAAGAAGATTGATCTATTAATTGCAAATGTAACAATACAACAATACAAATACCCAATTTCTGATTGTGGCATGTCCTTAACAAGATCTCACATTCTTATATCCTTATCCCCACACACTAATCCATTACTAATGGTGAGCTTAGATCTCTCTATCATGGAGGAACCAACTAGTGATTTCCTTGATTTCCACTCAAGATACTTGTGCAACTAGAGAAACTAGCCACTAGATTCCTTTCGACGATGTCAACATGAACCTTAGGCTGCTTTCACTTTCTTAATTTGAATTATTCAAGATTTTGGATGCTTGATATCACTTTCACCATACTCATTTATCAACCATGTACCTTCCATTTATAATCTAGGAAGGTGATAAGCTTGAAATTAAGAGTGCGGGAATGTTGCACAAGTTCCTTCCATGCATGATCTACACCCATGGAATTTCTGAATTTCAATCTTTATTTCTTGATTTGTGGCTTTTGAGATGTGGCCATGTCTCTTATATTGAGAAATTGCATCCAACTATAGTTATCCTTCAAATGAACCATGGGGCTTGCATGTTTCCTTAGGAAAAAATGTGACTATGTGTCCACAAGAATGCAAACTACATCACAACAAGTAGTATTCATATGCTCAATTGATTCTGACTAGCAATATCATATATTCATTTTCCACATGCTAAAAGTGTAAAATATCCAAATAATAGGAAGCAAGATCTCTAAAGAAAATTTGGCAAAATGTTGAAAGGAAAAGGCAAGAAACTGCATTTGTAAGAATGAAATATCAAACCCTATTAATAAACTAATGCTAGAATCTTCTAGGTGGGTTGATCATTCTTCCATTCAACAATAAGGATAGCCTCGACCTAGGTTATAAAACCATCCTTCAGACATGGAGAATTCCTAGTTAAAAAAATAAAAAATAAATGAGAAAACACAAATATCTATGCCAAGGATCTTTAAAGAAACACCACTACCCATTTTGAATCAACAAAATTTTTAGTATTCAAGGTACAAACTATGGATAAGGAAACCATCACAAATTGATTAAAGTTGAAAAAACAAATATCATTAATGAAATTATATCTAACATAAAAAAAAGGTCATTATGCCATCAACCAAGAAAGCAATATCTACAAATTTAATGATAGTTAAAGATCAATCAGTGTAATAGTTGAGATTCCTTTTAACATCGTGGATATTGATATTTTAATAATTAATGATGTGTTGATACTCACAAATGTCATTGTATGGAAAAAACAATTTATCAACATCACTTGAACAAAAATTAATTTACATTTCAGATCATCGAAACTTCAATATAATTTATTTACAAAGACCAAGGCATATCAAAATTCACAATCAAGAAAACTGTAATCTCTGTAATCAAATGTATCAATATATAGGTAGAAAAAATAAATTTAAATTAGATTAAATCTTTTATAGTGATGACAGTGTTTGGGTGACCCTTAACCATCTTATTTCCTCAATTAAAACAATGCCAAAAGTATCTCCTAAAGAAGAATAAGTACAAGTGTAAACAAAGATGTTACTTTCTCTCGACCATCTTGTGAGGACAAAGCATCGTTTTAAAAGAAGACATCTAATAAATAGATATACATTACATAACACTGATGCATATTAATATAATAATTATATAAAAGTCATCTTTCATCGAATCATTTGAATCCACAATATGCATAAAATATCATTATATTTTACCATCAAAATAATAATTATATACAAGTAATATTTCATCGAATCGTTTGAATACACAATATGCATAAAATATCATTATATTTCATCATCAAACATCATTTGAATTTTATACCTATAATTTTATTTTAATTATATTTAAAGACACAATATGTATAAATAAAATATACCTATCTTTCATTAATGCTAGACAATTTGGAACTTTGTGGTTGATTTAGTATAATTTTTTATTCCTCATACTTGAAGACCAATATGGTAAATAGAGAACACACCAAAGTATATGCAATAAAAATTTGGAGGAAAAAAAAACTCGGAAATATGAAAAATTAAGTTACACAAAATAGTAAAATAACTGCACCACTATTGACATCCCTCTCCTATATCTAAGTTAAATAAATATCTTATTTAAATTAAATATTTAAGTTAATTTTCCAATAAAATCAAACAACCATTAATTTGAATAGACCTTGATACCATCCAACCATTAAACATATTTAATTAAACTTTTTTCAACCTACTTTGTGGTTGATTTAGAAAAATCAAGCCACTTTCATTTGCAATGATCTGTGGAAGGGAATTTGTGAAGGCACCATAGTTAAAACTGATGCAGGACTGACCTTGACATCTAACCCAAAGCCACCATCATCTGAGAAAGAAAAATAAATATGGGAGGCCAAAGACAACAAGGCACTAGCAATGATAACTGCAACAATAAGTGAAGAGGTGAGTCAACACATACTACCTGCACAATTGTGTTTTGAATGTCATTGAAGACATTGAAGGATTTGCATGACTCACATTCTGAAATGGAGGTGATTCAGTAAATGTTAAAATTGTTCAAGTTGGAGGTTACGGATAATGACCCCATGCTGGTTTCATCTGAGATCATATTAATCATGCATAAGATTCAAGCCTCTGGTATGAAACCAGACCTTCCACTTGCATCATTTGTCAAATATATCTATCCAACACATTCAAACTATTTGGAATCACTTCAATCCAGTGATAAGTTCAATGATCTCACTTTTGACACCTTGGTGGATAAGATTGCAGACGGAGAGAAATCCTTTGGAAAGAAGACAAATGATCCTATTGAAGAGTCTCTATGTCTTGCTAAAAAAGAAAAGAACCATCCTAAAGACCCTTCCAAGGTAGAAAGCAACAAAAGAGGACGAGTAATAAGAAACTTTAGAGGTAGAGGGAGAAGAAACAACTTGAGCAAAATATCAGACCTGCAGTGTACGCGATGTGGGAAGAATGAACATGAAGCCGATCAATGTTGGGCCTCTTGGAACTCCATCAAAGGAAGACATAACCAGAACAAAGAAGACAAAATTAAAATCCAAGAGGCTGGGAAAGCCCCTAATTCTGCTCATTGTATAGTTGCACATTATAATCTTGGAATAAATAAAATAACATCTTTTTCATCTTACAAAAATTGTTGGCTACTTGATAATGGTGCAACATCCCACATGACCTTTATGAAATATTGTTTTGAAGAACTGAATGACATTATAGATGGCATAGTGTACTTTGCAGAAAAATCTAGCCTCAAACCAATTGGAATTAGTTCCATCAAGATCAAGTTTCATGGATTCCCTGACTTTGTATTGAAAAATGTTCTCTATCTTTCAGAGTTGCAGAGAAGCCTGCTATCCTTAGTTCATATTCGACATCAAGTCCATTCCATCCACATGTTTGATGGAATCGTATAGATAAGAAAGTACTCTAACAAATAGGTCATAATGACCGGATATGAATATGGGAAGTTGTTGAAGATAAAAGGATCATCTGCAAGAGACAAAACATTTGCCTACATATCTTAGTATGAAGAAGGTAATTTGTCATCCAGTATTTTATGGCATGCTATATTTTATCATTTGAATTATAACAGTATTCGCTTGTTAATAAGGAAGGTTGTATTTGGTTTTCCCCCCATTCCCGAGCAAAAGAACAAATGTGAAGCATGCACACTATGCAAACATAGTAAGCAACCATTCCATGAGTCTAAATTCAGAGCATGTAGAAAGTTAGAATTGATTCACTCCGACTTATGTGGCCCCATGCCAGTTCCTTCTTCCAATGGTAATAAGTATCTCATGACCTTTGTTGATGACTATACTGGAATGTGTTGGGTATAATTGTTAAAGAAAAAATATGAAGCATTTCAAACGTTCAATAATTTTCATGCATGGATAGAAAATTAAGCACAATCTCATATTGGCACACTTCGTACTAACAATGGAAAATAATATACTTCTAATAATTTTGAGGCATATCTTCTTCAACATGGGATTGCACATCAAACTAAAGTTCCTTATAACCCTCAACAAAATGTTGTGGCATAAAGGATGAATAGAACCGTAATGAATATGGTACGCTCAATGATATTTTTCAAGAATGTAAAACTGATGTTTTGGGGTGATGCAGTAGTATGTGCAGCCTATTTGAGAAATAGAAGTCCATCTCATGCTCTTGAAGACAAGAATACACATGAAATGTGGTATGGACACCTCCCTTTAGTGAGGCATATCAGGGGTTTTGGTTCCACCTGCTATGCCTTGATACCAATGGAGCAAAGAGATAGGCTTGGTGCTTGAAGTAGAAGATGCATTTTCTTGGGGTATTCAAAAACATCCAAGGCATATCATCTTCACGATGAGGTAAACAAGAATTTTTTTATCTCCGGAGATGTCATTTTTCTTGAAACTAATAAAAATGATGATTCTATTGATAGACAACTTGATTGTATGGAGAAATTTTCCCGTCTAAAGACATATTATGAAGTTGATAATGAAATTCCACATCTTGAAGGGGGGATCCCTGTCTTGGATCAAGATCAATCTGTGGATTTTCCTTTTGAAGCACCAACACCCACTACAACAATTTATGCCGCAAATAACTTTACCAGAAGATCTGGTATATACGATAAGCCATAAATATGGAGTAAAATATATAATATATTTGATAATAGATGATTAATAATTTACAATGAGGCTCGCTTTTATAGGCTTGAGCGTGTATAGTGAAGGGTTACACCCTTTCACTTAATAATTAATAACTTTAATTAACATACATATAATGTTCATAGCATTGCCACTCTCTTAAAAAGGCTTTGTCCTCAAAGCCTTATAATTTTGTCGCATTGTTCTTTGCGATGTCATGGCTGATGAAACATGTCGATACGAACTGCTAAGTGTAGAGCATAACTTTCGATACGTCGACGGATCAATCCATACCAAATTGATTTGTTGTGGACTGATGGGATTCCCTACTGATGTGTCGTCAGGAGATTTGATCACATTAGTACCATTATCTTTCGATATTTCCCACTTTTTCAAATATTGGTTTTTATGGTTGGGGTGTCGATAAGGAACTTTCACGATGTCATTTTCATTTACGAATGTCGCCTTTAGAGAATTGATCTGAGTTGGAAGTTGTATTTTCATCTCTTGAGGATTTAAGTTTTTGTTCTATATCTTTTCCAACTTGTTTTCTAACTGCCTATTATCATTTTGAAACTTCTTAATCAATTCGACTTGCGATTTTCTGTAATCTTCAGATGTCTTAAGTTGTTCCTTAAGGTATTCATTATGACTTCTGATACAACTATTTTCTTCCTGCTTGTCTAGAAGTTTCCCTTCAATGTCGTCCATAGATTGTTCTATCTTTCGGCTATTTTTCAACTTCTTAATTTTTGTGACTAGTATCTTGTTATGATTTCTTAGTCTAAAAATTTCTTCAGCATTGTTAGATAATGCTTTATTACTCTTCGCGATCTTTGACTTATGTGTCTTTTTAGAGTCATCATTTTGTTGTTGAAGAACTTTTATCTATTGTCGACACTGGCCGACCTCTGATTCTTGACTTTCTAATTTATGTCGTAACTGCATTAGTTCTTCATCTTTGTCGCTAACGATTTTGTTCAAGCGTATTATTTCTACTTCGTAATTATTTATTTCCTTCTTTATATCTTGATTTTTCAACCTCTGATTGAAATCACTTTCATCTTTTAATTCCTTGATTTGCGCACATAATTTTTCTATGTGATTTTTCTGGTTAGACATTGTTTGTTCATTGAACCGTTCTTGTATCTTATGTAGTTCAATCCTTACTTCCGATTGTGTATTAATGTCTCGTAATTCTTCATTGTCATTTCGATAGCGCTTTAACTTGGCTTCTAATTTCTCTCGCAAATCGGCTTCCATGGTTTCTGTCTTCTTCGACAGTGGAATGATCTTCTTTGATTTCTTTGATGAGTCTTTTTTAAACTTGTTCGTTCTTGTCGTTAACGTGTCTCGACTTCTTGATAATCCTTCCTTTACTTGGACTTTTTCAATGATAAATAACTGTCCTTGACTTTGATTTCTTCGGTGATAAGTGTTCTTCGACTTCTTTGACAATAAGGAGTCTTGCTTGGACTTCTGGTTTTTGTTTTCCTTGGCTTTGTCTTAATGTCTTCTTGACGATAACAACTGGTCCTTGGCTTCCTTCAATGATAATTGATCTTTTTTTTTTCCAAAAATAATAATTATAAAATAATAATTATTACTATTATTATTATTATTTTTAATAATAATTATTATTAATTAATTAATTAATAATATTATTATTAATATTTTATAAACTATATATATATATAGTTTTTTTTCAAATATTAAAAATATTTAAACAATATAATAATACTATTATAAAGTTTAATATTTGATTTGAAAAAAAATGAAATTTAGGGTTTCGATGGGAGATGGATGGCCGGGGAATGGGGGCCGAAGTGGTGGTGGATGGAAGCTGGTGGAGATTGTAGGTTGTGGTGGAGGGCGAGTAGAGGCGGAGGTGAAGTGGCGTTGGAGGATAGGGATGAGAGCAGAGGAGCGGGATGGTAGCAACGGTGGTTGGGGTAGGCCGACGAGGTGAACGCAGGACTCAAGGGAGGTGGAGTTGTGGTGTGACGCGGGGGTGAGAGGCTGGGAGGGGGCCGTCGGAGCAAGGAGCGGTGGAATTAGGCAGTGTGGAGGAGGTAGGCGTAGGGAGGGGTGGCTGCGCGAGGAGCAGTGAAGGAGGGAGGTTGTAATGGTGCGGAGATGGGTGGACGCGGGAGGACGTGGAGGGAGAACGTGGAGGGCGTGAGATGGAGATGGAGAAGGCGGTGAAGGGAGGTGGAGCGGGCACAAGAGGTTGCCGACGTGGTGGTGGAGGGAGTAGCGTGGAGTGGTGGCGGTGGCATAGAGGGAAGGGCAGCGATGGAGGCTGAGGGGAGGGCAGACGGAGTAGGGACGTAGGCGCAGAGGGATGGGAGGAGCCCGAGAGGAAGGAATGCGCAAGGAGGTGGGAACGTAAGGAGGGAGAATTGGGAGAGCGCAGGAGGTTGATGGAGGAGTGTAGCGGAGGAGAGGGGGAGTAAGAGCATTTGTGGGAGGGATATGAGTGAAAGGGAGTGAAGGAGATGAGGGTTGTGGCCAAGGGCCTCTCGTCGATTAAAAATCGTGATTCAGAGAAACTTTGATGAAGTAGCCAGTAGCCGGAATCAGGGAGGTCCGAAAAGGCTCTGATACCAAATACCGCAAATAACTTTACCAGAAGATCGGGTATATACGATAAGCCATAAATATGGAGTAAAATAGATAATATATTTGATAATAGATGATTAATAATTTACAATGAGGCTCGCTTTTATAGGCTTGAGTGTGTATAGTGAAGGGTTACACCCTTTCACTTAATAATTAATAACTTTAATTAACATACATATAATATTCATAGCAATTTACCCCTTTAGCGGGGCTTTAGGATTGCGGGGGTCTTGTCGAAACCGCCTCTAAAAGTGTTTTTAGAGCTTTTCAGGGTGTTTTTTTAAACCCCCCATCAAAAAGTCATGAAAATTGAACTTTTGGCAGTGGTTTTTAAACAACCGCCTTTGAAAGTTCAATTCTCATGACTTTTAGGGGGGTTTTAAAATGACTGCCCATAAATGTGTTTTTTAAGGTGTCTTGTTTACAAACCCCCCTAAAAGTCACGAGAATTAAATTTTTGGAGGCCGTTTTTTAATAACCACCTCTAAAAGTTGGATTTTTATGACTTTGTTTTTTGGGGAGGGTTAAAATGACCGCCCCTAAATGTGGTTTTTAAGGAAATATTTTGACAAGCCCCCTAAAAATCCATGAGAACTTAACTTTTGGAGGTGGTTTTTTAACAACCTCCTTGAAAAGTTCAATTCTCATGCCTTTTTTTTTTGGGGGGGGGGGTTAACAAAAATCACCCCTAAATATATTTTTGAAGGCGGTTTCTTGACAACGCCCTCCATAAATGTCATGACAATTTAACTTTTGGAAGCAGTTTTTTCAAACCCCTTAAAAGTCATGAAATTTTAACTTTTGGAGGTGGTTTTTTAAAACTCCTCCCAAAAGTCATGAGAATTGAACTTGTGTAGGCAGTGGTTTTACAACCGCCTCGAAAATTTCAATTCTCATAACTTTTTTTTTTTGGGGGGGGGGGTGGGTGTGAGGGGGTGGGGGGAGGTTAAAACAACTTCCCTAAATATATTTTTCAAGGTGGTGTTTTAACAATCTCCCCTGCAAGTCATGATAATTTAACTTTGGGAAGCGGTTTGTTAAAAATTGCCACCATAAGTCAAATTCTCATGAATTTAAGGGGGAGTTTAGAAGGACTACCCCTAGCTATTTTCAAGGTGTTTTTTTGAAAACCCCCTTAAAAGTAATGAGAATTGAACTTTTGGAGCTGACAGTGTTATAAAAAACCATCTCCAAAAGCCCTGTTTTAGAGACGATTTATGTATGTCATTTTTTATTAAGGCATATATATATATATATAGTGATATTGGTTTGTGTTGGAAATATCACCAACACTGAGAGGAGGGTGAATTAGTATTAGACACTTTTTACCAATGTATCCTTCACTTTAAATGATGTTAGAAGAATTCATCATTACTTATCATTCATGTATAAACATACCATAAATAGAAAGTAAAAAATGCACAAAACACAAGGATTTTATGTGGAAACCCAACGGGGACAAAAACCACAGAAACTTTTCTACAAAGTTTCAATGTTTACAAGCTAATCTTGAAGGAGAGTCCTACACCTTGAATTTTAGGTACCAACCTGGCGAGAGATACAACTCCCTAGATGTTAATCCATATCCAAATGGAATTTGAGGCGCAAACTCCATGAATATAAATATATATGAGAGAATATAAACCTGTCACAATCGCTGCATGTCACTATCCATGTCATTGCATATCATTGTCCTTGTCATTGGATGTCAGTGTCACCGTCACTATCATACTTCCATACTAGCATCAATAACTCCAAAAAAAATCACCCATATTCTTCATGTATAAATATTAGGGTAAAAGCCTAATTCAAGCCCAGAAAATCAAACCCTAGGTCATGAAATAGTGACTTGATGGATTGTTTTGTGCAAACTTGGAGTTTCTAGGAGGTGTAGAAAGACCCCACTCTAGCATGCGATCATCATTGTGGGTTAGTGTTGGGGCCTTGGGGTGTAGAAAGAAATCAACATAACCATTTTCTGAGTTCCATGCGTGTGCTCCCAAACCACCATATTGGCCCTCCACGAGGAATCTTTGGCCCGGAAGTGGGATATGGTGCTCATTTTGAAGTTTAGAACACTAGGCATGGTTCTTGGTTCCTATGATGTGGTTCAACGCCAAAATCTAGTGTATTATACCATAATATTTGTCTATAGGTATCATGATACATCCTTGTGTCCCTTGGACACCATAAACATGATGTTATACACATTGTAGATATGTAATAGTAGAAGAAAAGGAAAACTACGTTTTAGGTCCTGCAAAGGGAATCGTTGTCACATGATCATGATATGATAGACATTTTTATTTTGGCACATTGAGGAATATATTGGATGTTATCATGACTTTAGAGACACTCCAAGGCCAAAATATAGAGTTTGAATCCATAACATTTTCCTTTAGGACTCATGGGCTATATGTGGATCCCAAGCCATCATATAATCCTTTGCATATGGAATTGTTGGCCTACAAGAAGGTTATGGTGTCCATTTCAATATTTTTGAAACATCTTTGACCTACTATATTAGGTTCAACTATTCCATCCTTATGTGACCCTTCAAGCATACCTATAGAAAGGCAGAGACCAAGAACAATGGTAATGTGGTGACCAAAGTGACCAATGGGGTTGGAGGAAATGAATCCACAAGGTAGCACATGGTAAAAGACAAAATACTACAAATAGTTGGAATAACATAAGACTGCAAACAATTTGACTAATTACATGAAAGATGCAAAAGTGTGTCCTTAGCAAAATTGTATAATTAGCAAGACACCCATTGTGAAGTCACTTACTAAGTTTCTATTCATAGGAACTATAAACAAAGTTGTTCAGAAAATGCTTTAATTTCATAACATGTACTTTTTATATCAATATCCAGAAGAAGCGCAAGAGGTGAAGATCAACTTTTCCATTATAAATCATTTAGGAGAATGCATGATTGTGTGAAATATCTTACTATTCTGAATTGCATTAGGGCTTAATCCCTATTGTTTCAACCCAAACCATGGTTTAGGTCTCGATACCAATACCTCGTACATTAATCCTTGAAATTATGCACATATATGTTTCTTAGGTAAAAATTTAGGGCCCATGTGGTGGTCAAATCCTTTATCCATGACCCATGGCTCATATAATTAATAGTTATCTACTAAGAGCCTAGTTTTTATGCCATGTTTAGGCCCTTATAACTATTAATCACACAACAATAGTTGAAATTGTGCCCTTACCACATTTATAGGTGAAAAATTCCTTCTACAAGTATTGTGTGTGATTTAAATCCCTACACATGGCACATGATTCTTATAATAAAAAATTATGGCATAAGACCCTAGTTTCCATCCCCAAACTATGTACTAATCCTTGTTGTATGTAACCAAGATTTATTATTATCACCAAATTGATCTAGTTATGAGAAGGTTCTTAAAGTCTGACCTTGTGCATAATACGACATGTTAACGAGAAAGTCTCACTAAGGATGGTGTAATCTAAGAGCTTGATTTTCATTCTGCATTATTTAATTTCATCTTGGGTGTTAAGTTCATTCAATTCCCATCAATTTTAGTAGGTTGGTTGGATCCTTACAATGCAGATTGTAGGGATTACTTGTCTTTCCCAATGAGTTGCTTACATTATGTTATGGGTATCATCTTCATGAGAGTAGTTACAAGTCTCACTTCTTATAATTCATTTATTTCAAATGAGATATATAGTAGTTATAAGGCATATATATAGCTCCAACTTTACATAAATCATAAGGGATATATATAGCTCCAAATTTACATACATCATAAGGGATATATATAGCTCCAACTTTCCACACACACACACATTCAACTTTACTTTTCCTATCTTCTTACTATTTGGAACTGTTTTCTATCTTTTCACGTATCATCACATTTGTAAATGGTTAAAAGTATTGGTTCAAAGTTATGTCTTCTCAATTATCATCATATTTCTACAAATTGTTTTTACTATTTAAAAGTGGTTAAATTTACATAATTTCTCACCCAAATATATCTATATATTTATAACCACCTCCCTCTTCCCATTCACCTCCCTAAATATTGTCGTGTCTTGGTAATGATGACCGTAAAGCCTGGGTAGGATGATTTGGAATGTCAAGTGCCACGTGGGTTGTTGTGAAGGGGTATAGTAAGGGATTAGGAAAAAAATGTTATTAGGTCAATGCCAATGATTTGAGTGTAGTCATAGGTATTTAGTGTCCTAAATTTTCATCATCCAACCAATTGAGTATTACATATCAACATTGAAGTGTGCAATGCTTGAGATGGTTTCAAGGGGTATCATTTTTAATGGCTACATCCAACCACAATTGCTATAAAAACAATTAGGTATACCAAGTCCTAGAATGTTTACACACATTTCATCACTTTGCATGTGCATACCTTAACAACATGTGTTTAAGCACTTTTGTTTTGTATGACCAAGAATGCCAATCTTCAATAAAGATGTTATGAAAGTGTAAAACTTTCAAAATATCTATAAGCATTTGTAACCTCTCAAAGTTTTGAAGATCCATTTTTTTACAATTAGCATATCTACAATGGCCATTAGTGCCTATCAGAGATACTTTCCTTAAAAAATTGAAATATTAACATGCCTTGAACCTTTGACCAACCCCAAAGGACAAATTTAAATATATAATAACATTATGAAATAACGTACATTAACACAAGACTCATACATTTTGACAAATTTTGGGTTGGATTTCACCACTTGGGTTGAAGTTGTGGTTGGCACACCATAAGCACCTTATAGTGGTGTATTTAAGAGTGTATACATGTAATAATATACATCACCAAGGTGTGATGAGTCGAATAATATCATTTTAAATTATCATTAATTATCATTTGGGAGGGGCAAAATATGGAGGAATCTCCATCCTTATGGAATCAAAATGACATGACGAAAATATAAGAGCCTTGCCACTTATGGTGGCTTCGAGAATATGGATCTAAAGAAATGCAGGATCATTTGAAGGAATCATTTACCTCCCTTAGAACCGTGTCTCAAATTTTTTCTATCATACAACATTTCAAGCAAGATGTGGGTTCAAAATATCCTAGGGTAGTACCTTCTAAGAATATAAACAATGGGCATGGGCATACTTTGATGGTGTTGTTCAAGACACCCCTTTAAGAGGGGGGGCAGGGGGGATTTTATATTAATTGAACTAGCATATTTCCATTATTTTGATATGTACTTTGGGGCACATGGCACAATGATATTGGAATCTACTGATATGGAAATCCCTTTCATTGGTATCTACACATCACCATATACACACCCTCCTTTGATACCATTAATGGTTGGATGGTTGAAAAAATTTAATTCGAACAGATGTTGAAAAAAGTCTAATTAAATATTTAAGTTAATTTTCCAATAAAATCCAAACAGACCTTGATACCGTCCATATATTTCTTTCTCTAAATGACAATGAGATTAATCCAAATAGAATCTTTTATAGGAAATATCAGACCTATAACCATCTTTCTCTTATTCTCTTTTTTCAATTTTTCTTTAACCTTGGGATTACGACGAGAGATTGATGTTTAACGGTATTATCATTTGGTCACAACTCAATTTTCATTTTCCCCAGTTCTCCCATGATTCCTTACATCTTAGTAAAACTTTACAAAAATGATTTTTCAGTAAGGCTATGATCTTAGAAATAATATTTTCATCCCAAAAATATCTTATAGAAGTGATGTTTGGTTGCTCCTCATTTCCAATGTCGAGTTTCCACAACTTCAAAGGATAAGTGTATGATGCACTGGAACCATCCTTACCCTTCTCTTTAATTCCCTCAAAATCTCCTTGAGAATCTTTGAATGAGATATGTCTCAAATCCTCTAGATCATTTGCATCCTCTCCATTCTGTCCAATCTTACTGCAATAGAGAGGAAGCTTCAATGGTTTTGTAGGGATTTGGAAGGATACATGTCTTGATGATAAGGACAAACAATAGGAGAATGGGTTTCATGCAACTTGTCAGTAAGCAAAAATTCCTTAATGAGCTTAAATACTTCTCTCACCTTGGGTGACTTAACACAAAGGAGAAGTATTCATATATTTGAATCTAAAGAATAACAAAACCCCTAGTTCACCTTCTTATCTCTTCTTGTAAATACTAGACATTAGGAATGGATCCCAGAGTATGGAAAAATTGTGAATAAAAAATTAATGCTACATGCCTTCACTATCCTACTTCTAGGTACAATTCTCAACATGAATACTAGTAACATGATATTAGTACTTGTGTGGTTTAGGGACTATGCAAATGAGGTCTTATAGTTATGACAATCAATAGAATAATGTCAACAATGATCACTTAGTACTCAAAACAAAAAAGAACACTTTTCATCATTTTGATCTCCATAAGACATCAATAAATACATGTGAAAATAGTGCTTGAGTGTCATTAGGAATATGTATGATAATGATTAGTTTTGCATCACAATGGAAACAACAATATAAATATACAATATAGTGATGAAAAAAACCAATGGAAATAGTTCATGTATTGATGTCCAAATACCTTCATTAATAATGTGGATTTGAAGGAGAGGTCAAAGTACTTGCTCAATACCAAATCATTCACTAACTCACCTGAATCGAACTGGATTCCATATGAAAGTTTTCTCTTTTTGTCACATAGAATATACAAAGGTTTTCATAGATATTTTCCTCTTCATTGCCACACTGACTTGATTTGTGATGTCATTTCCTAGATTTTGACCTGACCTTGTTTTATTTGTTGACAAGACATGATAGTTTGATTTATATTCTTGAGAAGTTTTGTCAACATTATTTTGAATAGTAGGAAATATCTCTAATTGCTTGAATAAATAGGAATATATCTCTCATAGGTATTCAATTCACATATAATTGGTATGGATAAAAAAAATTACTAGGAAAGATGATGCATTATCCAAAAAACCTTTCAAGGAATGTGAGATGACCACAAAAGAACAAGAATATTGCACTAGTAGTCCAAATTTTTTAGTTGCTAATTAAATGGGCATGGTGAACACCAAAAGTATCTTAACTCCAATCTATGACAATTGCATGCTCCCTTCAATATCCAACTATGTTAGATATTGGGAAATCATTGGTTCTCGTAGCTTCATTAAGGGATAAACAATAATAGATGCCTATTTAAATATTTCACGTTCTAAACATACAAGTTACCAATTGCATCATTATTTTAGCAAAAGACCTAAGGAAATAAAAAATATTTCCTTCTATCTACACTTTATGGTCAGCAAATTCTTGAATACTTTCCAAGATGATCCCATGGTACTCAATCCAAACTTATCTACAATACACAATATGGTGAGAAAGGACACCTATTCTAGATATCGCCTCTATGCTTTCAAAAGAGTGTATCCAACTATGGTTAAACACATGTGTAGTTTTATCCATAAGTTAAATATGATTTAAAGCTTGACAATGGACATTACCCATACAAAGTATTTGGGTGTGTTTTGTGCCTTAAAACAATAGTAAGAGGCTTCATTTTGTAGTGTCTTGGATTCCTCCCTTTGCACTTTAGTCAACTTAAATCCTAACCTCAAAGTAAGCTTCATCATAAAATGAGAGAGAGGAGATAAACTTCACTACTAAGGGAACATTGTGTCACATTCATATTGAATTTATATATCAATCGTCATTATGTCTATGTCTAGTTGCTTGTTTCTTTCATTTATTTACTATGAAGATTGGATTATTCTTACTTGTTTTCATAAGGAAATCTCAACAACTTCAAGAGTTCTAGATTTTCTAATCTCAACAACGAAACTTCATGTATGGAAACCCTTGATAAAGTTCTCGGGATTGTATTACCCTAGCACCATCAAATTCAAAATTCATAGTCTTCTTCTTCAAGTCAATGAAAACATGATTATAAAATTAGTTAACTCCTGATCAGATGTTATTCAAAGATACGGGTTATTGCTTATTTGGAAATAGTTATTTTTTTAAAATTTCCCATAGTTGTCGGAAATCTGACTACCATTCCAAAGAATTCGATGACTTTTCCATACCACCGACGGAAAATGTCGTCGGTCTTTGACTTTTATTTGTGGGTAACTACGTCGGTTATCTGAATACCATTCCAAAGAATCTGACGAATTTTCCATACCACCGACAGCAAATGTCGTTGGGCTTTGAAATTTGTTTATGGGTATCTGCATCGGTTATCCGACGCAACTGTATTCGGATAAACAACCTCTCATAAAGCAATTTTGGTTGGATAACTAATGGCTTCGTACTCGTATATCCGACCTTGGAGAAAGTATTAGAGATCGAATATCCGACGATGATGTGGTCAGATATTCGATCTCCCACAAAGTAATTGTGGTTGAATATCCGATCCCCATATTAAAATAATTGTGGTCAAATATCCGACATTGTAATGTCAGATATACGATGATACCATATTGCTGTCGGATATCCGCCAAAGTTGAACCGACATTTAAAAAAGGAGAGACTTGTCAGATTGTCGAAAAAGTGATGTCGAAAATCAGACATTTATGCCGTCGGATTTTGGGTTCATATTTTCATGTGAGTATTGAAGGATCCACTAAAGAAGTATTTATCTAGTGATCCTGGTTTTCTTTGCGCAACTAGAGTATTCTTCTTAACTGACGAACCACTCTTCTTCTTTTCATCACTGATTTCTTCTTCCACAAAATCCATGAATAATACCTCTTTTGGCTTTTCGCCGCAATCACTTTCTTCAGAAAAATTG
Source organism: Larix kaempferi (assembly GCA_027924585.1). Taxonomy (NCBI): domain Eukaryota; kingdom Viridiplantae; phylum Streptophyta; class Pinopsida; order Pinales; family Pinaceae; genus Larix; species Larix kaempferi. The sequence continues at coordinate 2,775,256 of BSBM01000577.1, forward strand.
TTGTCTTCCTCAATATACAAACTATTCCTCTGTTTTGGAATCTTCTTTTTAGGTCTTTGCTAATTATGCGCAATTCTTCATTTATGAGAATTAGCTTCTTCCTCATTGTCATTGTCTCCATATTCCCTGTAAGGATACTTAATAGAAAAATGTCATATTCCTCCACATTTGAAACATTTGAAAGGAAACTTGTTCTTGTACATACCTCATCCTCTTTTTAGCTTTCTTACAAAGTTTGAATCCTCATCACCTGATTCATTGCAAGAGTCCTTGTCATGATCATGTTTAGCCTTTACAGTGGATTTGAAAGTAGCTTCTTTTCTAATGGGAATATCTTTCTTAGTTCTCATCTCATATGCTATTAATATCCCCTGAATCTCTTCCTTTTTTAGGTCTTCAATATTTTCTTTGTCTTCCAACACATATACCTTTGCATCAAATCTTGAGGGAAGAGTTCTCAGTATCTTCTGTACTACAGAGTTTTCTTCCAGAGTAACCCCTGAACTCTTCATAGCATTAAATATCTCATCAAATCATAAGAAGTAAGAGCTAATGTTCTCTTCATCTTTCATTTTTAAGGGTTCGAATAACCTAGAGTAATTTTGCAGCTTTTCCTTCTTTACCTTTTTGTCACCTTCATAGACACCTCTAAGCTTGTCCCAAACTTCCTTGGCTAACACGCAATGCATAAACTTGACAAATTCAGTGTCTGTCAACCCACACATTAGTGTGTTTCTATCTCTTGCATTGCATTCATATGATCTCTTCTTAGTGGGGTCAACTGGTACGACTGTTGGGACATTGTAGCCATCAATAATTGACTGCCAAACATCAAATCCTAGTGATTGTAGATAAAATTCCATCCTAATATTCCAGAAGATATAGTTGGTGCCATCAAACCTTGGTGCTCTATTGGTGGACAAACCTTCCTGCTTTTCCATAACTGCACACTGATCTATCTTCTAGATGTTAAGTTGTTACTGAAGACACCTGCTCTGTTACAAATTGTTGGAATCTATTTAATACTGAGAGGGGGGGGGGAATTAGTATTAGCACAGTTTTAAACAGTTTTTAACTTATTTAACAGATTAATATGAACTTAATGTTGATATTCAATTATGCATCCACCATAAATAAAAAATTCGTCCACATATGCAACAAAGCACAAAACACAGAACACACATAATTTTTACGTTGAAACCCAAACATGAGAAAACCACAGAATTCTCTTTTATAATGAAAAAGATTACATTCAAGGAAGCATCGAAGTCCTGTTTTTACCAGCACCAACTGAAAGGAGGCACCGCCCCCCTAGTTTTACAGGAACTGAGCTGAAGGAAGCTACAACTCCTTGAGTTCTCCAGCACCAACTGGAAGGACGCTACAACCCACTTCTCTTTTCCCTATTCCACTTCCCAGATATATAAGAATAGGATATTACTTTGCTAAACTTATGATACACGCACACTTCTAATCTTTTGATGTTTGTTCTGTTGTGCACACTTTATGTATGTAGTAGTATTGTTGTCACTGTGTTGCATACACTACTTCACTTCAACACTTCACTTCAACTTCAACGCTTCAATTTAACTTCAACACTTCACTTCAATTGACGTCACACTTCATATATTGTGTGTTGCTTCAACTTCTGCAGACTTCACCAAGAGTCAATATTCCATTATGCAACTACGCAACTCCACTTTCAACTGATACTACACATCAATTGATAACTTGATGTTCTGATATTGTGCACTAGTACAGATGGAACGGTGCACCTTCTAATATGTGTATGTTCCTTTTAAGTGCCACAATATTTCAGAAAATATGGGACCTTCTTTGGATCGTATGATTCGTCCTTTTGGTTTAATGCACTTGTCTCAGATCATCCTCATCATGATGTGCATCTTGATTATGTTGCTACTATTTCTTTGTGCATATGATGGTATTCCTTACTTTGCACACATCAACTTAGTCTTTGTGCTTCAATGAAACTTCTTTACATTGCATATTACAAGATATACTATAGTTCCATCTCTCCGTGAATCTATCTTAGAACATATGTGATTGTCTACATGTTGTCTGTGATACTGTCATTTTATCCTCACACACTTGCACATCTTCTACATTCTTCCTTCTTGTCTTCACGCAATCGTCACAGATCCACAACATCATTCTACGCACCATCATCTTTTCCATTCCTCTGCTTGTGCGCACTCATCTCTTTGCTAGATCATGTTGTTCTGGTTCCACAAGAGCTTGATGCCCTGAATATAATTATATATCTTCCACTCACAAGCTCTTCATACTTTCTATGAAGCTTACTTCAAATATCCAACTTGCTTTCTTATTTATACATGTCCTGCATGGATTGTATGTCCACAAGTTGGTTGTGTATTTTCTTATTCTTTCTTTCACGGTTTATGATTCTGCTACATGTCATGTTATGTTCTACTGATGTTTCATCTCTTGTGGATATTGCACATACATGGTCCTTGACATAGTGGGACTTTAACACTTGCGGTGTGGTCTTGTGCCTTTGATGTACCATTGCTTGTGGAATTTTCACATATGATAACTTCAACCGTCACACCCTTCTTGGTACTTGTGCGTGCTTCAACAACTGACAGCTTCTTCTAATTGTTCAGACTTGTGTGATTTTAGGACTTGCATAATTGTTCAACCACTTCGTGTTCCATGCTGCTTGCGCACTCCCAATCCTTGTTCAATCAACAATTTGGATTGCTTGCGCATTCCCAAACCTTTTCCAATCAACACCTTTGCTTGCTTGTGCATTCCCGAACCTTATCCAATCAATTCTTGACTTTCTTGTGCACTCCCAAACCTTTTTCCAGCTAACACTTTAGCTTGTACCTTGAAGGTATATGACTGGATGGACTTGTGACCTGCTTCCTGTACCACATGTGCTAGATATACCTTATATAGTTCTTCAAACTGGATATGCACTTCTAGATATAATTCTTCATATTGTCATCCATATCCTTCTCCATCTTGCTTGTGCATATACCTCTTCAAAGTGGCTTTCATATACTTCTTCAAACTTACATAGTCATCTTTGACATCCTCTTTGACATTAGTTGACATCAATGACAACCAAACTTCAAGAGGATATAGAGGAGGAGGGGGTGGATGAGATGTCGAGGCTACATCACCTTGACAATAAAAAAGAGTTGATGGAGGAGGTGGTGAAGGGGGAGGATCTTCGCCCTAATCATATTAGGAATGGTCATCCCCCCTAGCAATTAAAAGGATGGATGCATCAACAATATGTTACATTAAGTTTTTCATATCATGATGAACCATCCTCCATATATCTACAAGATCAGGGTGTTGCATAATGTCGTGCACCTGTATAGGTTGAAACCCTTATTGCACCAACAATGTTGATAACCTGTCCACCACATCATGTCGATACCTATCATTAGGATTGCATCGTAGGACAGGTCTAGCCAACTGTGGCACCTTAGGCTCCTGCTTCTCCTCATCATCATGAATTTGAGGAGGAGACCCCTCCCCATCGAATTTTCTAAAATATGCAAAATATATAGTACACAACAATAATTATACAATTTAATATAACAATTTAGAATATATTTCATTTGTATTAAGTATAAAGATAATAAAATGAAACTACATTAATTTAAACATAATGCTGATATTACCTCTCTCATTTGGTGGCTCATCTTGGGTGAAGAAGATGTTGTGGTATGCTCTCCATTCCAAGCACTCGTATGGATATGGCACAATGTCAAATGCATGGTCCTCCTCACTAGCTAACATCTCGAGCACCTTCAATGTGATCCTAATCGGGAATTCAATTAGCTGCCCCCTCTTGGGTATCATCGACCCCCACATGTGCATATGCACCTCTGTCATTAGCCTAGGATGGAGGTGCTCAAATAATGGCATGGTGGCCAGAAACCTTAAAAAAATAGAAAAAAAAAACTCTAAATCAAAATGGAATTTGACCCTTCGATCAATATGTGCACGACATCAACCCAAAGCAAAACAAAACTTCCACAAAAAAATGGCAGACCACTTAATGCATCTAGCTATCTGCAATAAATAATCAACATAATACAATAGAGGGCGACTAATGCATTGTCCATGAATGGTGGAGTGAGCCACCTCGTAATCAAAAGAGAGAGGAAACTAACCTCCTCTCCACCGAAAGCAAAAATATTTAGTTGTCCACCGTGTACCTGAAGATTAGTAGGATCGATGACGTGGTCACAGATATATCTATGAAAGTAAGCTAGTTGACTCTTTGTTGCAACACTAGCTATGAAATTAGGGAATTGGGGAAAATCCTCCCCTCTCCTAGATAACTCAATGATTAAATAAATTTCCTCCTTAGTGGGCTGGAACCATTGATCAATACCAACATGAAATGCCTACATGTGATGATCCCAACATTGGATCAACTGCACCAACAATGATGAGTTCCCCTTGATGGATGCAACCTCCTGATAGAACTTTAAGAGGTCAACGACCAACAAGAGGTCTCAGGTCTGAACATTAATGGGGAGAGGGTGGAAATCCCCCTCCCTCTCTCTATCCTTCCAGTCACACATGAATTTGTACTAGTGAACTTGTGTATGTTGTTTCTGATCAGCCTCTCGCCGCTGACATCTCTCTTTCATATATATCAGCAATTAGTGTCATAAATAGACATATAAAAACATGAAATATTTCATTCAATGAGCATGCTATTTAATAACATCAAATAAAAAAAACTCAATTTTTTTTATTTTGACTAGTGGTGTGCCTTAATTACAGTCGCGCACTGCTAAATGTGCTCTTGGACCACAAATGCACCACTAACGGTGCTCTTGTACAAAAAATGCATTGCTAACAATTCTCTTGGACCACAAGCACACCGCTAATGGTGCTCTTGGATGACACGCATACTGCTAACAGTGGAAAACAATTAATAGAGCGCACAGTTGCGTTTTTTATAATTTTTTAAATGTTGTTTGACGTTGTTCCCATTAAACATCATTGCAATGAGAATGGTGCGCAAAGGTTCATAAATCACACTTTCAAAGTCCTTTGTGATTTTTTTTAATTTTTATTCTTTAACAATGTACTAGTTACAAGTTAGCACACTGAGAAATCAGTGCAGAGAGTTTAATGCAGCAAACCGTTAAACATTTTATTTTCTTTTAAATTTTTAAAATTTCCACCCCTTAACCAATGCATTGTGGACATGTCTTTGCACCATAAATGGTGTGTAATGGTTCTTAGAGTGCACCATAGCCGTTGTTGGTGAGTTTAATTTTTTTTATGTGATAATCATGCGACATTTACACATCAGCACACCGTGACATCAGTGCGAAAAGGTTAATGGACAGCACCACTTAATGTAATGATTTTTTAAAATCACATTTTGTTATGTGGTGCATTTGGAACACATCAATGCATTGTCTCAGTGGTGTGCTTGGGTTTAGTGTGCACACCGCAGAATCCCTTTTGAGTTTTTTTTTTTGTATCCTTTAATGGTGGACTAGATACGCGTTAGCACATTGAACAATCAATCTAGTGAGTTTAACAAAGCACACCATTAAACATTTTTTTTTTAATTATTTAAATTTTGCACCCCAAAATTGGTGTGTTGTGGACTTGTCATCGCACCATAAACAATGCGTACATGTTCTTAGAGAGCATCATAGCCGCCCTTGGTGAGTACAGAAATTTGTGTGTGATAACTATGTGCCAATACATGTCACCGCACTGTGAAATTGATGCAAATAGGTTAACTAACTGCACCTCTTAACATTATGTTTTTTTTTAAAATTACGTTTAGTTATGTGGTGCGCTTGGCACACGTTAGTGTGCTATCAAAGACGATGCACAAGGGTTAGTATACACGTCGTTTATGTTGATATTTTTTTTAAGTCTAGTTTATCGGTGCATTATGAAATTATAGCGCATGGTTTTTAAAATTAAGTTCAATTATGTGGTGCGCTTGGAACACAGAAGCACACCATCTGGACAATGTGCATGGGTTTATTATATCCATTGGTTTACATTGATATTTTTTTAAACCTATTTTATTAGTGCATTATCAAATTTTAGCACACCATTTTTGTGGTACTTATCTGTATGAAACACATCGTGTATGGTACACCTTGTAAATTTATAGCATGCAATTACTTATGGTGTGAGCTGAACAGATTGAACACACCATGCAGGGGTTTTATATTTGTATTTTAATTTAGGGGGGGAAATGGTTAATTTCCATTTTTAATCCTCTAAAAATTAAATTATGAAGTAACAATGAATTTACCTGGATACTTGCATTTCCGAGGGGCATGGTTGTGATGTATGTCAAATTTGAAAATTTTCCCACCATTTGGAAAAATTTAAAATCTAAGTAGGAAAAAATGGAATCAAGCAATTCCGCCACATGGGGAACAAATGTTAGGGTGTCTAAGGAGTGGATGTATAACACCGGTGTTGTAAGGCTAAAAAAAAAACTGTAGATGTTGTAAAAATGAATTTTACATACGGTAATTGTTTTTTACTAAACCCTGTTACGGTGCGCCCGAAACTATAAGGCATCGGTGCAATTGATTATATACAATGCACTACTAAAAATAATTAAAATAAAAAATATATAGTCTATGGTTTTAAATTCATATTTTTTTAACCCTGACGTGGTGCGGCTTATGCTATACTGCCCTGATGCTATTTATTACAAAACCGCACTGATGATGGAAATTAAAATTTTAAAAATTATAGTAATCTGATGAACTCATCTATTTGTTTACCCTACTTCGGCCCTTTCAACTACATGGCCCCATGGTGAACTTTGTTAATATAAACGTACCATTTGTAAAAACAAAATTAATGCTTAATAGTGTTTCCGACCGCAGTGCCACATGATTTATTTGCAACACTGGTGCATTTTTTTATTGTACGCACTAGTGCATTTATTATGTATAAACGCACCAGAAAAAACATTTGCTAAAACCTCCACCTAATCGCCTCCACTAGTCACCTCCGTTATAAACTGATATTTGGGATCTTTTTAGAGTAGCATCCTCTATAGCCTCCGCAAAAGGGCCTTTTCCTTGTATTGTACAATTAAGAAGATCAAAATCATGAGGAATATCAAAGTTGAAAGAAGCAATGAAGTCTATCGGAACAAACTCATCATTGTGAGGGTTGAAAAAACTACAAACATAATCAAAGTTATCAGGAACAATGACTTGTAGCTCAATGGCGTAGCCTATATACTAAAAAATACCAATTTTTAAGGATCTAAAAACAGTGATATCAAACTCAAAAGAAAAATTGGGACTGGATTTGGTTGCAACTAGGTCCAATCTAGGGAGATGATCATTAGAAAGGACGTCAATATCCAAAGGAATGTCTAACTCGATCATAGCCTCCAGAAAAAAAAAATCATCTAAAGGAAGTATATCATCCCAGAGAAAACATATGTCAAAACATTCACTTGGACCAATAGGGTGGAGAGCAGGCTTCAATGCCCCCATTGAATGGATCACTTGGTCAACTGTCGGGACCAAATCCCAAGAACGTAAGCATGAATGTAGAGGCTCCTTTTTAGTATCAATTGGACACAAGGGATATAAGGGCACATAATCAACCCATGGTGGGCTAGTGTCTACCAAAACAATATGAATGGATAAAGGATATACGTGGTCTCAATTCGAGTAATGAGAACGATCAACAAAAGCATGTTGATCAATAGTGATAATGCTTCTATTGCAAGGAAAATGAATCACCCTAAAGAGTGTAGACATTACATTCATATCATATACATAATCATGCCCAAGGAGCATATTGAAGTCCAAAGCTTCTTTCATAACCATAAAATCGACTAAGATAGCATTCCCACCTAAAGTAACAGGAAATTGAGGAAAAAATTTGAAAGTTGCACTAGGTCTTTTATCAAAATCCGATGAATGATAAATAGTCGACGCAAGGTTGGGAGATACCACACCCCTCCAATGTAACATCACCCTCACCCAATTCGACCATCGAGAGGGGACGTTGGAAAATCCTGGGCTCTAAAATTTCACCCCAAATGCATAATACAATTGTCAACCAATGTAATGTGTGTAGAAATGTAATTAAACATGCACAATGGAATTAAAGTCTATCCACACACATCTAATATGAAAATACAAGCATAAACATTACAGGCACCAAATAAAATAGTTCAGATTCAAATACATGAGAGTACTTATCTTTAAGAAACATAGATCCAAGCAACTAGCTCTGTAAGAGCATTTTTCCACCCAACCATAGGCACTCTGTCCAGCATATACTCTTTCTGCTGGGAGGCCACCCCCAAGTTGGGCTATGAGGCCACCAGGGTGAAGGAAACACCTACAGGATTATATCTCTCATCCCACAACCCATTTTTCTCTTTGTGCTTATCCAAATGATCATACAGAGCTGTACATGGGTCTCACTCAGCCCTCAAAACCTTGGCTTCCACAATACCCGCCCCACACAACACCCTTCTAGCTCAGGCATCCCCTTCATCGATCCACGGTTCTCTTGGGTGGTCCATCTTGTTGGGTGCTTCCAGTGTGTGCATAGAATAATTCCAACATGATATGGTTGCTATAGAACCACCTGTAGCCCTAATTTGTGACTTCTTAAGAACCTATGAGCAATAGAACTCCATGGGTAAGGTTCCTAGCTTTCCCAACCTCTTTGCTCACCTACAACACACTATTTTCCCTTCCAAAACTGAAACTCTGTCTTCTAATTCGAATTTATGGGTTTAACACATAGTCTAGTAATGGACATGAACAACAATGGAATAACTCTACGTAGTTTAGTAGCTTGCATGAGAGAGAATGAGAATGGAATAATGATCAAAATACTGTTGAATCTAAGGATATGAGGTAAGGGTGAAAAGACAACTGACATGGATTCTGACCATAGAAGAAAGAGGACTTCTGAAAACTGACATAACTCTCACAACCCCCATGCTTCAATAACTAAACGAAGTGACTTTTCCCACCAATCTCACATGTGCAATCAATGATTGGATTTAATATTCCAAGTGAAGGTAGTTGGCTTATTTAAGACCCATGGCATATTTTGGATGAGTTCTAAGGTTGACACATGGCAGCATAGGATTTGGTTTCCCATAGGCCCCCTTCCTCTTCCCCTCTAGTGGAATCATATCCCCTTTGGTTCTCTTTACACAACCAGTCTTGGAACATTTTATTATTTATGCACATAATATTTACATAATATTCTAAATCGGCATAAAATCCAACCAAACAGTCCAAATAAAATATAGCATCATATGTGCCTATCCATTCACTAGTTGGGCCTTGGCCTTGAGCTGTGCACTTTGAATTCACACTAGCATATTTACATCATTTACATAAGTTTGGATAATACATTCCAAGTCAAAACTAGGGGTATTACAATCCCCTCCCCCTTGGAATAACACCATCCTCGGTGTTTGATCAAAATTGGAACAAAAATGGATATGCCTCTCTTATGGCATCCTCCAACTCCCACGTAGCCTCATCGGGATCGAAGTGCTTCCATTGCACCTTTACCTATCTGACGGATCGGTTCCGGAGCAATGTCACTTTCCTTTCTAGGATTCATAGTGGCTCAGTTTGGAACTCTCCCTCAGGTTCCACCTGGATGACATCCCAATCAATCACATGGTTAGGATCATGTACATACTTCTTAAGCAAAGAAATATGAAAAAAATTATGAGCTCTAGTGTTATCAGGCAATGCAATTCTATATGCAACTAGTCCTATTCTCTCAAGCACTTCAAATGGCCCACAATATCTTGGTGATAGCTTGGAACAACTTCCAAGCTTCAAGGAAGTCTTTCTTGGCCTCACTCTAAGGTAAACATGATCCCCAACATGAAACTCTCTATGCACTCGGTTCTTATATGCATAACTTTTCTATCTATCTTGGGCTGCCTTTAAATTTTGCCTAATCTTTACAACCTCTTGTTCCATTTCCTTAAGCAATTATGGCCCAAGTACAATTCTGTTCACTGGGTTATCCCAAGTAAATGGTGTTCTACATCTCCTTCCATACCAAGCTTCAAATGGACTCTTTCCCATAGATGCTTGTTTCCCATTATTATATGAAAACTCTACCAAGTGTAGATAATACTCCCACTTGGATGGTTTGTCCATCACATACATGCGTAACATGTCTTCAAGAACCTGATTTACCATTTTTGTTTTCCCATCTGTTTGTGGATGGTAGGAGGTACTAAATTTCAACTGCATACCCAAATCAGTGAAAAGAGATTTCCATAAATTTGAGGTGAACTTAGTATCCCTGTCTGAAATTATTGCTTTAGGCAAACCATGCAACCAAAAAAATTCCTTCATAAAATATTTTGCAATTGCATCAATTTTATATGTGGATTTAGCCAATATAAAGTGTGATGCCTTAGATAATTTATCCACCACAACCATGATGGAATCATGCTGCCTCACTGTCACTGGAAAACCTGTAATAAAATCCATGGAAATCACATCCCATTTCCATTCTGGAATTGGCAAAGGCTGCAACAAACATGCTCGGTGTTGATGTTCAAACTTTACTTGCTGGCATTTCATACAATTCTAAATATACTCAACAATGTCCTTCTTCATTCGCGACGAAAAATATTGCTTTCTCATTGTAGCAATTATTTTCTGGTATCCTGGCTGACTGGAATATGGCATTTTATGTATTTCATCCATAACAATCCTTCTCAAATCTGCCACATTAGGAATATAAATTTTGTTTTTATAAACAAGAATTCCGTCACCTTCCAAATGGTAACCTTCATACGTCTTGTCCAAATTTTGTTGTTGCAATTTGTCCTTTATTTGTACATACAAATCATCTTTAGAAATAGAGTTAGTAATCTACTGCCTCAAATTTGATTGGAAAGTACTAATGGTTGCTACATGCATCTCATGTACTTTTATGCTAAGTGCATCAGCCACCTTATTTTCTTTACCTTTTAGATGTTTGACTTCAAAATCAAACTCACGTAAAAATTTCATCCATATAGCTTACCTAGCATTCAATGTGGGATTCTCAAACAAATATTTCAGACCACAATGGTTGTTGGTGTCCATTTTGTCACCATTTTTTAACATCGAATCTACTCTGAATGACGTTACTATCATCATTTTTGCTATAATAAGTTATTCTTTCTATCATTCAGACCATCAAATAGACTAGGAATGCATATATTTTTAAAATTAGTCACAGCAGATCTATTGAACAAGTAAATCAATCACAACAGATGAACATAGAAAATACGGTGTAAAACTGTGCAAAGCATGCATCAGTGCTCAATATCCCAATGAGGGTGAATAATTACAATACAATACAGTAACAGTGACTGAGCAATTCAAATTGACTAAGAAGTTCATTCAAATTATTGAATGGTGTAGCTTGGCTCCAACTAGGAGTCCTCATCATCAATCGGTGGTGGTCATCAATGCACAAGAACCAGTCATCCAGGTGTCAATCTAAGTCTAACTGAGTGTAACAAGTGTAACTGAAGTGTGTAGCACTGATTAAGGGAAGGAGGCTCAATGGAGGGCGCATGGGAGGCTTAACTGAAGTCAAAACATGTCATCTAGTCAATATGGAGTTCCAACGGAGTGAAACAGTCAGTTAGGAGTGAAACTAGCCTCAAATCAAGGAGAATCGGAGCTAACTGAATGTAAACTAAGGTGGTAGGTGAAGAAGTGCACCCTTCTCTGGCAGTAGGTGAGAAGTGGGCTCCTTCATGACTAGGAGGGCTAAAGAACTGATGTAAGAAGCTCCCGGGTGCTAGAATAAGGTGGGTAAGGTGTTGGAGGCATCAACCCGGTGACTGGGATGCATGCAAAATGCATGCAAACCCTAATTGCATGCAAGGTCCTGAAAGTGATGATGTGGATATCCAAACACCCCCCCTCAAGCTATACTATGATGTGCAAAAAATAATGTAGGGCCCTGGTAACTAAGACCAAAGGTCACCCCAATACAATAATCCAAAAAATGCTGAAAATAAGCTAAGTGAGGAAAGAGGGAAAACCCAGTGGGAAGAAAGCCCCCCCTTAAGCTAAGAACATAATAATGGATCAATCTGTCTCCACCATGATGGAACTCACCCCAACAGTGACCGGAGGTAAGAGAACTTCTTCTTAGTGAAGCGCTTGGTGAAGATGTCTACAATTTTCTCATCAGTAGGGCAATATTGTAGAATGATGGTGCGATCATGCACCAACTGTCGAATGTAGTGCATATGAATCTCAATGTGTTTGGTCCCCTGCCGTTGAACTAGATCTGTGGATATCTTGATAGCACTTTGATTGTCACAAAAGAGGATAGTCGAAGTAGTGCCACCAAAACCAAACTCGGAAAGAATACCCTGCAACCAAACTACCTGAATGTAGGCATTGGTTGCCCCTCGATACTCTGCCTCTGCTGAAGAAAGTGCAATGGCTTCCCGCTTTTTGCTTGACCAGAAAATAGGCCCATGTCCAATCATAAAAACATAAGCGGAAGTAGACTTCCGATCTATGCTATCACCTGCCCAATCTAAATCAGTAAAACCAATGAAATCAAGCTCAGAATCTGCAGCATAATGTATGCCAAAATGTTTCATACCTTGCACATACTGCAAGATCGGCTTGGCTTCCCACCAATGAAGCTCATGGGGCTGTTGCATATACCTTGACACGGCACTCACGGCATATGAAATATCAGGCCTTGAGTGTGTCAAGTAAAGTAATGAACCAATCAACTATCGATACATACTGCAAAAAACTCTCAAGAATGGAGATAAACAATACTCTCAACCTGGATCTGATACCATGTAAAATTCGTCATAGCAGATCTATTGAACAAGTAAATCAATCACAACAGATAAACATAGAAAATATGGTGTAAAACTGTGTAAAGCATGCATCGGTTCTCAATATCCCAATGAGGGTGAATAATTACAATACAATACAGTAACAATGACTAAGCAATTTGAATTGACTAAGAAGGTCATTCAAATTAATGAATGGTGTAGCTTGGCTCCAACTAGGAGTCCTCATCATCAATCGGTGGTGGTCATCAATGCATAAGAACCAATCATCTAGGTGTCAATCTGAGTCTAACTGAGTGTAACAAGTGTAACTGAAGTGTGTAGCACTGATTAAGGGAAGGAGGCTCAGTGGAGGGTGCATGGGAGGCTTAACTGAAGTCAGAACAAGTCATCTAGTCAATCTGGAGGTCCAACGGAGTGAAACAGTCAGTCAGGAGTGAAACTAGCCTCAAATCAAGGAGAATCGGAGCTAACTGAGGGGGCTGGCTAACTGAGGGCTAGGTGTTGGACTGATGACTGGAATACATGCAAATGCATGCAAACCCTAAAATTGCATGCATGACTGAAAATGTAAATGATCAAAATACTGGTGGGACTAGGATGGAGTATAGGAATATCCTAACACCCCCCCTTAATCCATTCTAGGCCTTGGTAACTAAGACCAAAGGTCACCCATTACAATGAATAATAACAGTCAATAAACCAAGGAAGTGGGAAAATTTCATGGGAAACATACCCCGTCTTCAAAAAATAGACTGTAAGGCACACACAAAAAATAAATGCTCCAAACTCAAGCAGGTGTGATGCTTGGTCATATGTCTAGAGGTATCTTCTTCTTGGGAAGAAGTGGATCATGCTCAAAAAACATGTGCTTGTACTTGCTCTTCGGATCGAATGTGATGATAACAAATCCAAAAGTATGAGGATGATCCTTGAACTTGTGATTCAAATCAGCTGAGGTAGGATCAAAATCATGAATATGCAGATATTCTTTTGTCTTCTCCTTCGAACCATCATGGGTGAGATTATGCCAAAAAGAACCATCAAATAATAATTGCTTGAAATCCAAATCAGATTTAAGACTTGAAGAATGGTTTCTTGAGATCTCCTTTGAACCAACAGGGGTGAGATCAAAACTATCATATGCATGAGAAATTATCCCAAGCGAATGGCAATGGTTTCTTGAGATCTCCTTTGAACCATAAGAGGTGAGATCAAAACCAATGGATGCATGAGAAATTATCTCAAGCAGGTGGCAATGGCCATATTCTTCAATAACCTTCTGAAAGCATGTGCTAAGGATCATATAGTAGTAAATAAGAGATGATTGCTTGAGAGGAGCGAATGCATTACCTCCAATAGCTGATTTTACCTTCAAAATAATCATGTGATCATGATGTGAACCAACAGACTCTAGTGCAAGAGAGGATTTAGGACCTTCTGCAATATCTAGAGTGTGAGCTGGAACAGAACGAGAAGAAAGTTGGAGCATGAGTGGAGAATCTACAAGTTCTTTGTCAACAACTTCAATATGAGATGATACTGGTTCATGATCTGAGAGATCATTAAGGGGAGCGGATGCATCACTTTGCTTGCTTCCGAATGGGTTTGGACCAATCCCTCCATTCTGTCTGCCAAATATTACATCCAGGTGAGCCCATAGATCTTTTGGTGATGAAAAATTAGGGAGGTTATATAACACCCATTCATGCATAGCATCAATCATTGATCCAAAGGCTATGTCACCTTTATTTCACCAATCAATCTTCTCTTCAGAAGATTCGAACTCTCTTTCAAAACAACAGTCAAAGAGATCATGGCTCTTCATGTATGCTATCATTTTCGGTTTCCATTCATCATAGTTGAGTGGAGAAAGAGAAGGGATTTCTTCTGAATTCATTGAAGTTGTAGAAGACTTGCAAAAACAATAGAGAATATATGCAACTGCTACTGCTGCAAAAATGCAGAAACTGCTGCACTCAAAATCTGGATAATAACCTACAAAAAACTCTCAAGAATGGAGATAAACAATACTCTCAGCATGCTCTGATACCATGTAAAATTAGTTACAGCAGATCTATTGAACAAGTGAATCAATCACAACAGATAAACATAGAAAATATGGTGTAAAACTGTGCAAAGCATGCATCAATGCTCAATATCCCAATGAGGGTGAATAATTACAATACAATACAGTAACAATGACTGAGCAATTCGAATTGACTAAGAAGGTCATTTGAATTACTGAATGGTGTAGCTTGGATCCAATTAGGAGTCCTCATCATCAATCGGTGGTGGTCATCAATGCACAAGAACCAGTCATCCAGGTGTCAATCTGAGTCTAACTGAGTGTAACAAGTGTAATTGAAGTGTGTAGCACTGATTAAGGGAAGGAGGCTCAGTGGAGGGCGCATGGGAGGCTTAACTCAAGTCAGAACAAGTCATCTAGTCAATCTGGAGGTCCAACGGAGTGAAACAGTCAGCCAGGAGTGAAACTAGCCTCAAATCAAGGAGAATCGGAGCTAACTGGGTGTAACTGAAGTGGTAGGTGAAGAAGTGCTCCCTTCTCTATCAGTAGGTGAGAAGTGGGTGCCTTCCTGACTAGGAGATCTAAAACTCTAATGGAAGGAGCTCCCAGGTGCTAGAATGAAGTGGATAAGGTGTTGGAGGCATCAACCTAGTGACTGGGATTCATGCAAACCCTAGACTTTGCATGCAAACCCTAATTGCATGCAAGGTCCTGAAAATGATGATGTGGATATCCGAACAATATTTACTTATTACACAAATCTTGTTCACATCTCTCTATATTATGATTTATTTATATTAAAGTGACATTTTTTTGGCATACTTGGCCTTTAAGTTTTGCTTTACAGGTTGCATTTTTCAAATGACCCTTCATTCAGACTGCGTGTTCATATTGCTAAAGTTCAGCCGTGTCCAGCTTGTCATTTGGCCTCGCATTCGACACACGGAATCGGCTGTTGGCATATCTCTGGCTGTTAAAGATGAAAATGGGCACGTGGGTTCTGTTAGCCACATGATGGTGGTGGTTAATGAGCTCTAGTTTTGGAAGATTCATCCCCACGCTCGCCAAGCTTGACAGCACATCCTACCTCCACGTCAACACTCCACACGCCGATTTCCTCGCTCGTTCAGCTTAGGATCACGCACGTCCATTCACACCGATGTTCTGGAAGAGTCCGTCCGTCCACACTTAGTCCGCCAGCTTGTCTCACTGCCCACATCAAAGGAAAGATCAACGTTGCAGTGGCCGTATGAAGGAATCGACGCCATGAAAGCAAGGTAGATTCCCTTTGCATTGTCATGGATCACAATCAACCGTTTTACAGTCTTAAAGACTTCCTATTATTAGAGAAGTCGACCACTAAAGGGTCGACTTTCTCTCCCCATTGTAAAATTGTATAAATAGTTGTCTTTGTGACTGAGACAAGTTAGTCTAAAAATCAGAATATGAGTCTTTGGATTTTCAGCTGTTAGTCGTTTAAGCTACAGGAACTGTGTAATTTTTTTAGTTAATGGAAGTTTCAGTTCGTTGATGCTCTGCTGTTAGTAACTCAGTGATTTAGTTTCCACCTCTGATTACTGGGAAGGGCCCCTCATCAACCGGAGGTTTTGTTTATGTTTTTTCTGCATTTTCTTTTCTGCAAATAGCTAGTTTATTTTCCTGTATATGTAATTAATTTCATTTTCCTGTACATGTCATTTTCTTTACTTCTCTGTAATTTGTATTCTGCTGCTAACACAATCTCTTTTCCAGAATTAGGAATGGTCGACCAAGAATAGTGTTTTATAATTGTTTTCAGTCTTCTTCTATCATCTATAGTTAGACATTACTTCAGTTCTGTTAAAGTTAGCATTAGTTTCATTAGCTTATTTCTCTCTGTTAGTTCTTCTTCCTGTAGCTGTAATTTAACTCTATATTCCATCTTAATCTTCTTCTCATATATCATAGAAATAGTTCATCTTCTTAGATAATGATTAGAATAAATGGTTTCTTGTTAGTTTAGCCTCTAACTAGTCAATCTCTTGCTTCCTTTGCACTATATGATCATATGCATCAGCCAGCTGGTAATTAAAATCATCCAAAATTATTCTTTTCTCTAGTTTAAATCATTTTCCTCCATTCGGACTGTCATTCAGACAGGCATTCGGATCGTCATTCGTACTTTTATCCTTTCTACATTGTTTTATACTTTTTCAGAATCCAGTTTCTTCTGCCTTCTAAATGTAATGCTTCTTGCTTCTAATTAATAATTTTGGATATAATTTAAATCATGTTTCATGTTACATAGAGTTTTTAATTAAGTTTTGTCATTATTTAATACTTCCATATTATCTTCCTTAACCTTTTTTTAACCTTCTTCCAAATTTAAGTTCTTCATATCGGATTTGCTAATTAGTCACTATTTCAGAATTTATCAGTCTTGGTTCTAGATAGTTTATTCTTAAGTAAAGAGTTAACAATTTCATTTTCCAAGTTATTTCAGTTTTGATAGTCTCATTCGTTAATTTTAGGACTAGTTTCTATTCATGCAAATAATAAGGATGTTCATGACATAAGATTTGGATCAGAAATAAATATCTTTATCAAGTTTTCTACTTGCTTCCAAATCGAATCCAGTTCAGTTAAATATCTTTATTAAGTTTTCTACTTGCTTCTAACTTACATCAGTTTCATGTTGTTCATATATGGATAAAAAGTAGTTCATGATGTTTAAAGTTAATTGTAGTTGGATAATCTTTTTTTTTCATTTGTTTGTAGAAGTTAAACTAGATTTACTTTCATTTTGTTTCCTTGTCACATTCGAAAGTCATTACGACACATTCACTCCAGTTCCTATCACATTTGATGTACTTAACTAAGAGGAATGGAATTAGGTAGTTTAGTTCAGAATAATTTACATCACAAGTTCATCTTAGTAGTTGTAATTTTCTTATTAGTTCTTTTCCTAGATTAGTTGTGAGTTTAATCATCTTTGTTTTTATAATCTCAACTTTGTTCATAATTGACATTTCTAATTCCTAGATTGTCATCTAAAAGTTTAATTCAGTAGTTTCCATTTTCATAAGGAGTAATTTTCTTTTTGTTTAGTATTTGTTTCTATCTTTCCTATTGTTTATCATAGAGTAGAGTAGTATAATCTAGTACTATTTTGATATGTTGATTTAATCAGTTTTTTAGTTGTGTTCTTAAACATTTGACTCGGTTTTTCATTTTGAAATATCTTTCCATCTTTACTTTATTAAATATCTCTAACGTCCGACAAGCCGAAACTTAGGTACCCTTTCTACCTTGGCATATACTTTGCCTCAACTCTAAGATTACTAATCTTGGTTGATAATTAATATTAGGTGTTTACTTTGAGATAGCTCACACACCCAACATTTTGGCACCGTTGTCGGGGAGTTGAAGATAGGTAGAATTCAATGAAGATAGGTAGAATTCAGTGGAAGATAGGTAGAATTCTCTTTCAAAACTTAGTAATAGATTTGAATTCCTTCCTTTTAAAACTTAGAAATAGGTTGGTGGCTAGTGAGCGGTAAGACGAGAGGTGAGAACCTGCGCATCTGTTATAATAGGAATCCCCAAAACCCAGCAATCATAGGATGTAATTACAATTTATTTTCAGTTATAGTTTTATTTTCATGAATAGGTCTAGAGACTTACAAGGTAGATTTGTTAAAACTAAAATCCCTACTAAAATTCCTACTAACCTATATGGGGGCATGCCACCCCAACTACTAACTCAACAGAGAGGTATCAGAAAACACCAAAAGGGGATAGTCCTACTTGGAAAGCAAAGGAAGACCTTTATGGAAACCATTTAGGGGAAACCATAGGGACATCAGAAAATTATGTTCATAAAGAAATTACCCTAGAAGAACCTCAAGCTCATATAGAGACTGAACTCAGACAAGGTGAAACTCAAAAGGATAAAACTTCAGTACCTCCCAACCCTCCATTAGTCCAAAAGTCCAAAGACACTACTTTCTCAATAGTAGGTGGTCCAAACTCAGTAGAGTTTGTCGATCCTGCACAAGTAGACGCTCTTTTTCGGAGCTTTACAAATATAGTTTTTTCCTAGATTGAGACAACCATTGTAGGACCTTCAAAACTGGTTGGTAATTCTTCTCCTAAAAAGAGGAATACTCTTCCTGAGACAGAACTTTGGGACATCCCATATTCACCTAGGAAGGAAACACCTAGATATTCACTCTTTGGTAATCAAATCTTCATGGGGGATGAGAATGAAGATCATGTCCGACAATATGAAGAAGAAGGAGAGGTTAGAACTGAAGGTACTTTTGGGTTCCCCATCTTAGACACTGCACAAGATGTTACTATGAAAAATATCCCTCCCTCCTCACTACCAACCTTTTATGGGAAGAGTAGTGAGGATCGAGACACATTCTTATTCGAATTTGACATTTTGTGTAGGAGTTATAATTACCTACAAGATGGCCAAAAACTAAAACTCTTTCCTGCCACATTAAAAGATTCTTCTCTTCGATGGTTTATGGGATTAGGAGAATCTAGTATTAGAACTTGGGAAGACATGAAGAATGCATTTTTACGAAAATATTAGGATTACTGTAAACCTAAGGACTCTCGTAACGATATTTTTAAAATACAACAACTCGAAGATGAGAGCCTAGAAGAATATCTCGAAAGATTTAACTATGTGTTGCATAAATCCACATATAGTGATCTTCGGGAAGATGCAGTAAGAACACTCTTCCTCAAGGGAATCTTAGAATAATTCTTAGAAAATCTTAATCTCATGGCAGCAGGAGACATATCTCATAAGTCTTTTGCACAGATTTGTAAACTCTGTAGGAACTACTCTAGGAGTAGAGGCAAAAGTGGAAGACACTTTCGAGAACCTTATGTTAGAAATCCAAAAGGAAACACATTCGGTCTTGGTGGAGTTACAAGGGTAGAGTTGGGAAACCTAATAGAAAATTTCAAAATAGATATCTTAGGAGCTATGGGTTCTCAACTAGATGCACTACAAGCTAAAAAGAGACAGGATGAAGAGCATGCATCAATGAGTATTTTCTGTCCTAGGTGTAGAACTAAACATCCTCAACAAGAATGTCCATTAAATAATGTTTCAGTTTGTCACCTTTGTACAAAAGAACATCCAATTGATAATTGTCCATCGTTGCCTGGGTTGCAAGCTATATACAATAGTGGAAACTTTGGTGAAACATCTAGGAGGTCTTGGAAACCTAGGGATCAACCCTCAGGTCAAGATCCATTATTTCAATTTCCACCCTACTACAACCCTTACCAACCTCCTCAGCAATGGAACACTTTAGGTTGGCAGAATTGGCCACCGCAGTACCCTCCTCAGAATGCTCAACAGCAGCAATGGCCCCATTGATGGAGAGGACAAGCTTATTCTCAACCATCTCCTCCTATGCCTAACGATCCTTACCCAACTAATGTTCAACAACTTTTGCTTGGATATGTGCCTCCTTCACTACCCCCTATCCCAAATCAACCTCACCATTTCCAAAATATGAATCCTCCAAGACCCAAAATATTACCTACACAACCGATACCTAATCCTAACAACAAGTCAACCCAAGCTCTTAATAGCATTGGGTTATTACCTCTTCCATCATATGCCATTTCGTCCGCACCAATACATGAAATTCAACTACGGTCTGAAAGAGTTTTGCAAGATCATCCCAAGTCATCAGTTGTTATCCAAGAAGAGAACGAAGAAGAAAATATACCTAATGAAGTTTTGAATGATGCCATTCTTGAATATGTGGTCATCCCTAAACCTTTAAAACATAACCTTCCACATAAAGAAGTAATTATAGGAGAAAAATAACCACCATATCCGGAGCGTCTAATAATAGAAAAACATGTGACCTACCCAGAGTATAACATCATTAATGAACTAAAAAACATTTGTATTAAAATTCCTTTATTACAAGCCATTAAGGATATACCAATCTATGGTAAAGTGATAAAAGAAATCTGCATTAAGAAACCATGTAAGAAACATAAAGACCCTCCAACTATACATGTCATAGGTGAAATATCAAATTGCATAGCAGAACAACCTAGAATCCCAAAATATACAAATCCGAGAAACCCTGTAGTAACTGTTCTTATTAACAACACTGCTATAGGAAACACACTCATTGATCTAGGGGCTTCTATTAGCCTAATGACTACCACAATTTTAGAAGATCTCCAATTAGGACAATTCATCTGCCCTACACCAACAATGTTAGAACTAGTAGACCATGCCATGGTACAACATGTTAGGATTTTAGATGATATTATGGTATCAGTAGCCTCATGGGAATATCTTGTAGACTTTATGGTTATACAATCAAAGGATCCCTCTAAAGGACATCCTATCATTTTGGGAAGACCTTGGTTGGCCATTGATAATGCATTCATAGGATGTAGGGATGGAGAAATGATTATTTCTGATGGGTTATCTACAAGAAAAATATATTTATACCCAACAGCACAGCCCGTAACTGAAAACCTATTTTGGTTAGATTGTCCTTTTGGGGAATAGAACTTGGAATAACTTTCCCTTGTTAGTGATTTCTCCTGGGCACTTCAAGAACATAATACTGATAATGTGTTGAATCAATTTATCTCTTCCACAACATGTATAGACTTTCCTCAGTCTTTTTCCCAACTTGACCAAATCTTTGGAGACGAATTTCAAGAAAACATGCGTCTCTCAACATTCACCAGTACCCCCTGTGTCTTTAGAATTGAAGAACATATAAGATCTTATACTGTACCGTGTGAAGTTAGTTCCAAATTTTTTTTACATATAAATGCAGCTTTAGATGAGAGTCAGCAAAAACAATTACTAAAAGTTCTCAAAATTCAAACTGGAGAATTTGCATGGGAATACACCGATATGAAGGGTATACACCCAGATACTTGTATTCACCACATTTACACAGATACAAACATACCTCCTGTCAAACAACCCTAGAGAAGAATGAATCCATCCCTAAAATATATAGTAAAAGAAGAATTAGAAAAACTCCTTAACACTGGGTTCAACTACCCAATTTCTAATAGTAAGTGGGTGTCTCCTCTAGTATTAGTTCCAAAGAAAGTCACAGGGAAATGGTGTATCTGTGTTGATTTTCGAGAATTGAACAAGGCCACTCTTAAGGACTACTTCCCTCTGCCTTTCATTGATCAGGTATTAGATACCTTATCGGGGAAACAATACTTTTCTTTCCTTGATGAGTATAGTGGATACAATCAAATATTAATAGCACCTAAGGACCAAGACAAGACTACATTTATTTGTTCTTGGGGGACATATGCCTATCGAGTGTTACCATTTGGCCTTTGTAATGCACCTGCTACTTTCCAACATGCATTTTTAGGTGTCTTTGTTGACCTTATACATGATTGTGTAGAAGTTTATATTGACGATTTTAAAGTCTATGGTAATACCTTCCAAGAAGCCCTTGATAACCTCGAAACAGTTCTTATTCGATGTCAGGAAACGAACTTAGCTCTTAGTCATGAAAAATGTGAGATGTTATCAACAAAAGGTATAGTTCTGGGACATCGTGTCTCTCTTCAAGGTATCAAGGTGGATCCTGCCAAGATAGAGATAATTGTCAATCTTCCTTCTCCAAAAACTCTGAAGGAAGTAAGAAGCTTTCTTGGCCATGCAGGCTATTATAGACGCTTTATAGAAAATTTCACCAAGATAGCCGCACCTATGTTCAAACTACTCATGAAAGACATAGAATTTCAATGGACTGAACCTTGTCAATAGGCCTTCGATACTTTGAAGGAAAAGTTGTCAATAGCACTAGTACTTAGGGGCCCTAATTGGTCCCTCCCATTTCATATATCTATTGATGCCTTTTACATACCCATAGGGGCAGTCTTATGTCAAAAAGAAGGAAAGGCCTCTTATGCCATTTATTTTGCTAGCAAAAATTTGACTCTTGCAGAATCAAAATACACTGTTACTAAAAAGGAATTTCTGGAAGTAGTCTATTCCATCAATAATTTTTGTCATTATATCATGGGATATGAAATTTTCATACATACCGATCACTCTACCATCAGATTCTTGATGAATAAACCAGTCACCAATGGCAAGGTGACTCGGTGGCTTCTTCTGTTACAAGAATTTAACATCACTATTGTTGACCATCCTAGTTGAGAGAATGTGGTAGCAGACTTTCTCTCTCGAATTCAAATTGATAATTATGCTAGCCCTATCGATGATAACTTTCCAGATGAACATTTTTTCGCTGTATCTGTTCGAACCCCATGGTTTGCAGACATAGCTAATTATCTACAACTGGAAAGCTACTAGACCGTCTCTCCCCACTCGAAAAAGGAAGAATCATAGTTCAAGGTTCTAATTATTCCTGGGTGGACAATGATATTTTTCGTACCGGTCCTGATCTTATCATTAGACGATGTGTACGAGAGGATGAGATGGCAGAGATCCTTCATGCATGTCATGGTGGACCTTGTGGTGGGCATTTTTCTGACAAAAGAACAACATACAAAGTATTGCACTCTGGATATTATTTGCCAAGAATTTTTAAATATGCTTCCAAATATGTCAAGGGATGTGATAGTTTCCAAAGAATGGGTAGACCCACGCCATCCGATGAGATGCCTTTGCAACCTCAAGTTATGATCGAGCCTTTTGAAAAATGGGCTCTAGATTTCGTTGAAACAATTTCCCCTATGTATCATAAGAAGAAGTTCATCCTAGTCTGTACAGATTATGTCACCAAATGGGTAGAAGCTAAGGCTTTGTTCCGAGCCACAAAGAAATCAGTGGTAGAGTTTATATATGAAGAAATATTTACCTGATTCGGTGTACCTAGGGAAATTGTAACCGATCAAGGATCTCAAATTACCTCCAAGCTAATGAAAGAACTTATTGAAAAATATGGTATTAGAAACTGCAAATATTCACCATACAATCCACAGGAAAATGGTCAGGTACAAAGCATAAACAAAGTATTAGAAGCCATCCTGCTAATACCATTCAGTTACACCACAAGGACTGGGCAGATAGGCTCCCAGAAGCCTTGTGGGCTTACAGAATAACTTGGAGAAACACTACTGGCCACACACCTTATGAACTTGTTTATGGAAAACAAGTTCTCCTACCTATTGAATTTCAGGTTAAGACATTTCGTATGGCTGCTTAGTTAGGAATGAATTTAGAAGAAGCACAGAGACAATGAATCCTGCAAATAAATGAATTAGACGAGATTACACATGATGCTATTCAACACATAATCTTAATACAAAACCAACGTAAAAAATGGCATGATAGATACATTAAACAAAAACAATTCAAAACAAGAGATTGGGCATTACTTTTTTATTCTAGGTACAAAAATTTTAAAGGTAAATTAACTACTCGTTGGATGGGTCCTTATGAAATTGTTACAGCTTTCGATAATGGATCCGTTAAAATTAAGACAATTGATGATTCTCAAAATTCCTTTGTTGTAAATGGACATAGACTTAGACTTTATCATCAACCTATATCTAAATAAGGCTTTGTGTAGAACGCCTTGCAACAATAGGAAATGGAGCTGGTAGAAGAGGAAGTTATTTCTCCTTCTCCTAGTCCTTGAAATTTGAAGGGTTATCTTTATTTGTATATATGTAAATAATTTTATTTTTTTTCATATATAATAGTAAAAGAGTCATTTCTAACAAGTTGATTGTATTTATACAGGGAATTCATTTTTATGATCAGCTTATGAAATTTTGTCAATTGAACAGGAAAACTCTTTTCCCTTTTTCTAGATTTCTTATGACCTTTTTTTGTACATATGCTTTTATTTCTGAATAAATCAAGATCATCTAACAAGTGGTTTTGCAACTTAATCACAAGAACCTTATCTGCTCATGCAATATTATTTGAAAAAGGGAAGTGCATGAAAATATTCACAATACATCCTAACCCCTTCTCTTTCAATTGTCATTTGAAACTAAAAATTCTTAGAGAAAGATAAAGTATTCTTTATGTTTTTTTTTAAAACCATTTCTTTTATGATTTTGAATATGGTATTTGATTCAGACATGCACATTTTTGATTTATCATTAGAACAATTGCTTAAAGACTTACTTTCATCACTATCATCTCTAAAATGTTTTATCTTACACCTATGGATCATTGGCTTATCTTAGACTCATTATTAAAAATTGTCCTTAGTTTTTATGTGTTTTTCTTAAATGTTTGTTCCTTATTTCCCTTTCATTTCTTAAATCTTAAATAATTGTGATTGTCTTTTAAATTTTTTATGTTATAGTTTTTGTTTTAATTGATTTTATCCTTAGTGGCTTATTTCATGTTATATTTCATTTAAAAGTCTTCAAAATGCTTACTCAAGTCTATTCTAATGCTATATCAAAAGTTTAACTTCTATTTTTACTTTTTGATATAAAATCTTCATATGGAGACATTCCCACAACGTAGTAACTAAATTGCATACACTAAGGTGCTACCAGAATGTATGTTTTTCTCTGTTTTAGTCATGATCTTTCGGTGCAGAATACGAGAAGATGGAGATGAATTTCAGACATCCCAAAGAGGTTTTTGTCAAGCACGGGATCATTCACAAAAACCTCTCTTAGTTTTGCAATAGGTGTCACCGTTTGAAAGATTCAAATTCATATTTGTGGCCTATTTTTCAGGGATTAAAATATTTAATATTTTCTTGTTTTAGTCACAAATTTCCAGCACGTATTCCGATCAATTGGAGAGGAATTAAAAAAAAAAGAGAGGTTTTTGTTCTTCATGTACTCATTAAAAAAACCCTCTCTCAGTTTTCTAACAGGTGTCAAATATTGAGAGATATGGTGGCGTCTTTAAGACCCAATTTTCCATAAATTCGCCTAATTTCCCAAAATCCGATTTGTTATTTTTAGTTAATGTCTCTTTAAAGATTTGAGTTAGTATATAACTAATGGATGTAACTGCTTTAGAATTCGACGTAGAAGGTAGTTAGCAAACTACTCTTTTGTACATAGATAAAAAGGAGTAAAGTAGGAGGTAGACAGAACATTGGACTTTTATTTCAAGAAGCATTAGCTTGGAGCATTTTGATATATTTTTAGACTGATGCAAATAATTCTCCTGTAAGTTTTAAAGACTGAGATTGATATATATATATATGGACATAATCCACTATACTTTATCTATTGATTTTGTTTATGATAATTTTGATCACTCAATATGTGATTTCATTCCTTGTTAAAGTTTTTCTCATGTGAATGCTCATGTATTGTGGACTGAACCAGTGCCAATGAATGTTTGTTGTTTATGTTTATTATCTTAAACTTTCTCAGTACTTTGATGTTATGACATGATTAAGTTTTTGCATTTGTTGATTGATAGATTATCTTCTTGAATATGAAACCCTCAAAACACAAAATCACCAAAACAAACCCTATTTTCTGTTCATTGTATTGAGATTGTACTAGCTTGCTCCCTCTGTAGTCTAGGGACAATTTCTAGCACAAAAAACTATCATCTCTAAAAAGTTTTATCTTACACCTATGGATCATTGGCTTATCTTAGACTCATTATTAAAACTTGTCTCTTAAAGCATATTTCAAAGGTAGCTTAAAAGTGAATGATATTTTTATTTTTGTGGGGAACGTTACTGATTTCTTATGAAAGAGATAGATAGAGATCAAAGAATAGCTTTAGGTTATTATCTTTGGACATGATCTTTAATCTAGGCCATTATAAGTAAAGTTGCTCATAAGGTTCGTTCTAATATTTTGAATTATGTGTTTAGCAGGCTTAGCACACTCTAGTGCCAACCGGCTTCCTTACAAAATATATATATATGTATCATTATACGAAGCAAACCCGCCAGGGTACTGAACAAGCCTGCTGGCAGCGGGTCCATGCTAAGTAAAATCTTAAACAAGGAATCTTGGTAAATGCAAGTAAAACCGTCGGGGTACTAAACAGGCCTGCTAGCAGCAGGTCAATATCGGGTAAAAGAGATTTGGTTAATGCATCACTATGCACATGATTCATATATAAGAAACCTGAGTATACAAACACATGTTTAGGCCAATTATTTATACTGTCATTAGAGAATGGCTGTAAGTTGAACTTGGATCTCGTCATCTAATTCAAACAATACCTAGGATGTGATTATCCTAGAAATGGGACCCATCTCTTGTCATCCCAAGATATAGATAACGTGCATTGTAAAGTTTGTTAGATTTTTAATTCTCCTATGGCATCTTTTACATCAAATTTTACTATCATTCTTCATATGGTCGTTTTAAGCATTGTTGTATTCTTTTTGATGAATGTACATATCTGAATCATCTACATTTATTAGTTAATATTTCATTTTCTTGCGAAAATTATCACAACATTTTAAGCTATCGGTAAAATTTTAAAAGAAAATAATCTGAATATTTTACACTTTTTCTTTGTTGGCTTGAGGAAAAGCCATATCTTTGGTTTGGGGGAGGATTGGAGTTGTTCAAGAACTATTTTTACTTTCTAAATATTTATGAAAAAGTTATTTTTCTTTGAAAAGTGATAGGTGTTTGCAGGTTAATGCAAAAGAAGAAGGCAAATTATTTTAATCAATGACAAATAAAAAGGACGTGACTTAAAAGTTCCAGAAAGCAAAGTTTACATCATCTTCTGTGCACTAACAGCCTCAAAAATTCCCTGCAAAATCAGTTCTAGTCAGTGTCAGCAATAAGATCTTGTATAGATAAAAGTCTGTATGAAAGGATGAATGACGGGTCGAATGTCGATCCGAATGAGGTGATGAACGTAGCAAATGAACAACTTTTTGAATGAAGTGCTGAATGAAAACCTTAATTTGTATAAATATCAAATAACCTGTCTAGATATTTGAAATTCTGATTAACCAATGATGACAGGGATCAATCAAACGTCAATCTCATACATGATTTCATTCCCCTACCCACCTTTTCTTGGTTAAACAAATGAATCATGTATCATTACGAATCATTGCATGACCGCCATGCTCTCAATTATCGTACAATCGGCCAGCATTTGGATCGAATCTTCATAATCTCCCACGTGTAATCTATCCCATTACGTGAATTTCATTCAACCTGTCCAAAGCTCGGCTTTGGACATGGTTGATATATTAAACCACATGTATTCACTGAATTCACGCACTTCTACACTGGCACCTGACTCAAGATTTTCGAATGACATGCATGATCTCCTAAGCGTGCTTCATCTACGACCATTCAGCCATCCAAACGGACTTTTATTTAAATCGATGACTGTGTGAATTTGCTCATTTTGTTTATTCTCCCTTTTCTCTGTGAGTCGCGTCCTCTGCAACTTCGTGCATCCTATGTACCTATCTATTTGCATCCCCCGTCCTCCATCAACAATGCCTAATCGTTACGAGCCTAGTAGCTACCAGGACCTCCTCTGCATTCCTGAATTTAAAGCCTATCGAGAAGTGTTCTTGCAAGCAAGCTGGGGTCTGTTTCTCCGCCTTCTCCAAGGCCATGACCACGAAATTTCACTATTATTCGCTAAGGTATTTGATGGAAAGATAGCTATAGCTAGCCATCTCACTTTCTTTGTGACAAAAGAGTCCATCGCATTGGCTACGAAGATCCCGAGAGAGGGTGCCCTATGGCACAAGCACCTCTTCCTCCCATGGAAGGCTCATGAATTTGCCCTAAAGGCCTATTTTCAACACATTGTTGGTACCAAAGGATTCCACAGAGAGTGGGTCAAGCCAAACTATCTATATCCTTTGACTGTCATCATTCACCTAATCACCTGTGAGGGTAAGTATACTGTTTTTAAAGCCTTCCATTTTAGATTGCTTGCACATTTTTTCAACAGTCAAACCCTCAACTTTCCATTTTATTTCTTGAAGAGTTTGGAGAAGATGTCCAGCCAAGTTAGAAAAAACACTGTTAATCCCTCCGGTAGCTTGTATCACTATTGTATTATTAAGCTTATGATCATCACCAGTTAGAGGAGAGAGGAAAAACTTGGGATCATTTTGATTTTGAGATACTGAACCCTCATTTATCTACTGTCAAATCTTCTCCTTCTCGAAAACACTATCATACCCAAGCAGAACCAAACACTAAACGTGTACAGTTTGATGAGAATTCCTTATATGATATGCACTCTGTCCACTCATTGCCTTCTCCTGAGATTGATCTCGGTGATCCCACTTCAGAACCCCCACTTTTCTCATCAATACCTACTAAACCTAGAGAGACAACTTGTGACCAGTCCATCGATCAATTTGTCATTCAGATCATCGTTCATCTATCATGTTCAAACATCCAGTTGGACGATCATACCTTTGAATCATCCCTCCTTACACTAGCCAATGTATCCACTCAAATGAGTGAAGCCACTGCTACTGGAAACTCTCCTGCGTATAACAAAGACAAAGTTCCTGAAGAACAGACTATTGATATTAAGACATTTCCAAAATAGATGAGTCCTCAAGAGGACCTGGAACATCATATAGAAAAACTTATTTTGAGTCAGCGAAAATGGGATAATTTGACCCAAATGATAGCACGGTTGACAGACCAAAATCAAAGCTATGTGGCAACAATCTCTCAGCTTCATGAAGAAAATAAGATGTTGCGCACACAAGTAAAAAGAATTGAAAGCATGGTTAATTCCAAAACAACATCTCATACTACCCTATGGATGAGGTATGATTCCCTAAAGGACCAATTCAAAAAACTCCAGGCCAAATCTATATCTTCATCATCCAAGTCGAAGGCTGTTGCTACCGCAGCTCGGCCTTCTTCCTAATTTTTCTCTGTTTTGCTCAGTGGGACCTAGCATGTCTCTGGTTTGGGGGAATGTTGGTGTCCATTTTGTCACCATTTTTTATCATCGAATCTACTCTGAATGGCGTTATTATCATCGTTTTTGCTATAATAAGTTATTATTTATGTCATTCAGGCCATCAAATAGACCAGGTATGCATATATTTACTTATTACACAAATCTTGTTCATATCTTGCTATATTATGATTTATTTATGTTAAAGTGACATTTTTTGGGCATACTTGGCCTTTAATTTTTGATTTACAGGTTGTGTTTTTCAAACGACCCTTCATTCATAATGCATGTTCATATTGCTCAAGTTCAGTCGCGTCCAGCTCGTCATTCGGCCTCGCGTTCGATCCACGGAATCAGCGGTTGGCATATCTCTGGCTGTTAAAGATGAAAATGGGAATGTGGGTTCTGTTAGCCACGTGATGGTGGTGGTTAATGAGCTCTGGCTCTAGAAGATTCATCCCCACGCCCGCTAAGCTCGACAGCACATCCTACCTCCATGTCAACACTCCACACGTCGATTTCCTTGCTCGTTCAGCCTGGGATCACGCACACCCATTCACGCCGATGTTCTGGAAGAGTTCGTCCATCCACGTTCAGTCTACCAACTCGTCTCATTTCCCACGTCAAAAGAAAGATCAACGTTGCAGTGGCCGTATGAAGGAATCGACGCCGTGAAAGCAAGGTAGATTCCCTCTGCGTTGTCATGGATCAAAATCAACCGTTTTATAGTCTTAAAGACTGCCTATTATTAGAGAATTCGACCACTAAAGGGTAGACTTTCTCTCCCCATTGTAAAATTGTATAAATAGTTGTCTTTGTGACTAAGACGAGTTAATCTAAAAATCAGAATCTGAGTCTCTGGATTTTCAGCTGTTAGTCGTTTAAGCTACAGGCACTGTGTAATTTTCTTAGTTAATGGAAGTTTCAGTTCGTTGGTGCTCTGCTATTAGTAACTCAGTGATTTAGTTTCCACCTCTGATTGCTGGGAAGGGCCCCTCATCAACTAGAGGTTTTGTTTATGTTTTTCTGCATTTTCTTTTCTACAAATAGCTAGTTTATTTTCTTGTATATGTAATTAATTTCATTTTCCTATACATGTCATTTTCTTTACGTCTCTGTAATTTGTATTCTGCTGCTAACACAATCTCTTTTCCATAATTAGGAATGTTCGACCAAGCATAGTGTTTTATAATTGTTTTCAGTCTTCTTCTATCATCTATAGTTAGACATTGCTTCAGTTCTGTTATAGTTAGCATTAGTTTCATTATCTTCTTTCTCTCTGTTATTTCTTCTTCCTGTAGTTGTAAGTTAACTCTATATTCCATCTTAATCTTCTTCTCATATATCATAGCAATAGTTCATCTTCTTAGATAATGATTAGAATAAATGGTTTTTTGCTAGTTTAGCCTCTAACTACTCAATCTCTTGCTTCCTTTGCACTATAGGATCATATGCATCAGCCAGCTGGTAATTAAAATCATCCAAAATTCTTCTTTTTATCTTCCTTAACCTTTTTTTAACCTTCTTCCAAAGTTAAGTTCTTCATATTGGATTTGCTAATTAGTCACTATTTCAGAATTTATCAGTCTTGTTTCTAGATAGTTTATTCTTAAGTAAAGAGTTAATAATTTCATTTTCCAAGTTATTTCAGTTTTGATAGTCTCATTCATTAATTTTAGGACTAGTTTCTGTTCATGCAAATAATAAGGATGTTCATGACATAAGATTTGGATCAGAAATAAATGTCTTTATCAAGTTTTCTACTTGCTTCCAAATCAAATCCAGTTCAGTTAAATATCTTTATTAAGTTTTCTACTTGCTTCTAACTTACATCAGTTTCATATTATATGGATAAAAAGTAGTTCATGATGTTTAAAGTTAATTGTAGTTGGATAATCTTTAGTTTGCATTTGTTTGTAGAAGTTAAACTAGATTTATTTCCATTTTGTTTCCTTGTCACATTCGAAAGTCACTATGACACATTCACTCCAGTTCCTATCACATTTGATGTACGTAACCAAGAGGAATGGAATTAGGTAGTTCAGTTCGTAATAATTTATATTACAAGTTCATCTTAGTAGTTGTAGTAATTTTCTTATCAATTCTTTTCCTAGATTCATTGTGAGTTTAATCGTCTTTGTTTTTATAATCTCAACTTTGTTCATAATTGACATTTCTAATTCCTAGATTGTCATCTAAAAGTTTAATTCAGTAGTTTCCATTTTCATAAGAAGTAGTTTTCTTTTTGTTTAGTATTTGTTTCTATCTTTCCTATTGTTTATCATAGAGTAGAGTAGTATAATCTAGTACTATTCTGATCTGTTGATTTAATCAGTTTTTTAGTTGTGTTCTTAAACATTTGAATCGGTTTTTCATTTTGAAAGATCTTTCAATCTTCACTTTATTAAATATCTCTAAGGTCTGACAAGCCGAAACTTAGGTACCCTTTCTACCTTGGCATATACTTTGCCTCAACTCTAATATTACTAATCCTGGTTGATAATTAATATTAGGTGTTTACTTTGAGATAGCTCACACACCCAACAATGGTCTATCCTTAGTTGAAATTTTTTCCCATTAAATAGTGCCTCCACATTTTCAAATCGTTAATTATGGTTGCAAGCTCTAAATCATGAGTAGCATAGTTCTTCTCATGCTCTTTCAACTTCCTTGAATCATAGCATACCAAATGGTTATCTTGCATAAGAACTTCTTCAAGTCCATCTTTGTATGCATCTGTGCATACCACAAAGTCTTTTTCCAGATTTGCAATCTTTAGAATTGGATCACTTGTGAGAAGATTTTTCAACACTTGGAAGCTTTCTTCAAATCTTGATTCCACACAAAATTAAACCCCTTATTTTGCAATGAAGTGATTGGCTGTGCAACCTTGGAGAATCCTTCAATGAACCTCATGCAGTAACCAGCAAGACCCATAAAAAATCTCACATCTGTCACATTTCTTGGATTTGTCCAATTCATGATGGCTTCAATCTTCTCGGGATCCACTAATATTCCCTCCTTGGAGATAATGTGACCCAAATAATGAATTTTATTTTTATAAAAGTCACATTTTCTTAGCTTTGCATACAACTTATGCTCCCTTAGCAATTGCAAATCCATTCTCAAGTTTTCTTCATGCTCTTCTTCATTCTTGGAATAAATAAGAATTTCATCTAGAAATACAAGAACAAACTTGTCCAAATACTTGTTGAAAACACTATTCATGAGACACATGAATGTATCTACTGTATTGGCGAGACCAAATGGAACCACCACAAACTCATAGTTCCCATACCTTGTTCTAAACGATTTCTTGTGATTGTCTTCTTCCTTGATTCTCACTTGATGATAGCCAGACCTCAAATCAATCTTTGAGAACACCTTTGCCCCTCTCATTTGATAAAAAATATCATCAATTCGAGGCAAGGGGTACTTGTTCTTCACTGTAACCTTGTTAAGCTGCCTGTAATCAATACATAACTTGAGCATTCCATCTTCCTCTTCACAAAAAATACAAGTTCTCCACATGGAGACGCACTTGGCCTGATGTACTTCCATTCCAACAACTCATGTAGTTGAATTTTCAGCTCTAATAATTCTATTGTACTCAGCCTATAAGGAGTTTTGGAAACTGGAGCAGCTCCTGGAACAAGATCAATTGTAAAATCAATGTCTCTCTTTGGAAGAATTCCTAGAACTTCACCGGGAAACACATTCTTGAATTTTTGCAAA
This sequence comes from Larix kaempferi, assembly GCA_027924585.1. Taxonomy (NCBI): domain Eukaryota; kingdom Viridiplantae; phylum Streptophyta; class Pinopsida; order Pinales; family Pinaceae; genus Larix; species Larix kaempferi. Next base: position 2,808,736 of record BSBM01000577.1, read on the forward strand.
ACAGAATGGTCTTCCAACTTGGGAATTTCATTTTTTGTTTTCTCCAAAATATGGGCTGCATACATTTGGAAACCTTTCCTACAGAATTTCTTCAACTGCATATCTGAAATCTGCCTCACAGAAACTATTTTTTGAATTCCCTTTAAAACCCTTGGGCTTCCTTATTCATCAATGCAATCAAAAGTCTTGCTGTAGCAATCAAGTTTAACTCTATGGACTTCCAACCAGTCCATTCCAATGAGAATATCATAGGAACCAAGTGGAAAAACATTCAGGTTTACAAAAGTGGACAGTCCACCCATTTCCAATGGAAATTTCTCCACGATTTCACTAACCTTCCTCTTGGTTCTAGTTGCTAGTTGGACTAACCATGACATACTATGCTTTGATTTCTTGAAAGCACAAATCTCAACAATTTTAGGACTGATATAACTGTGAGTAGATCCAGGGTCAATCAAAATAGAAATAGATTGCTTAGCAACCTTACCATCAAATTCAACCACAGTTGAATGATTTTCTGCTTGGAGGTCCTCTAGTGTTGCATAAATCCTAGGGATGGTCCTTGCCATTTGAACCACTGTTTCAACTCCTTGGATGTTCTGAACTTGCTTTTCACTCCCATTCTGATGTGGATAGTTCCTAATCATGTAGTCCCCTCCACATCCCCAACATTGAAGAGGCTCTCTTGGATCTCTTGGATTGTCTCCCAACATCCTAGCTGGCTTAATCACACCCTGTGGTGGCTGCCTTGGCTAATTTCTGAATTGAGGAGGCTTGAACCACTTCTTCCTTTGGTCAAAATTTTCATTTTTCTTGTCCTTCCATAACTTATGGAATTCTGGTTTGCTTTTTTTTATCATAACAATACTTGGCCTTTCTTATGGCCTCCTCTAGAGTTTGAGGTTCATCAAACTCAATTCTATCTTTATATGACTGGGGAAGTCCACTAAGAAAACATTGAATTTTCACCTTATCATCCCTGATGTATTTGACATATATCAGCAATTCTAAGAATCTGTTTGCATATTCCTCCATAGTCATTTGTCCCAATTTCAGCTCATGGAACTCTTTGATTTCGTCATCATAGTACATGTAAGAAAGGTACTTTTCCTTGAAATACTTCTTGAATTGATTCCACACAATCTTTCTTTCATTGATCCTCTTTACTTGTCTAAGGTGTTCCCACCATATAAATGCTCTTCCATTTAGATTGAAGATAGCCACTCTTTCCTTCATACTTCCTAAATAGTCTTGGACTTGGAAATACTTCCTCATCCCAAGAATCCAAGCCTCGGCTTCTTGACCAGATTTAACCTCACCATCAAAGGTAGGAGGTTTGGCCTTCTTAAATTCTCTGTGAGAGTTGTTCATGGAAGGCCTCTTCCTCTTAATGTTATGAGATGAAGAGATTTAAACTTCAATGGATTCCTTAGAGTCATATGACTCACTGGAAGAGATTTCTGGAGTGTATGTCCTATCTCTATAAATCCTTCTTGAACTATGGGATCTCTTGTGGGAATGACTCCTTGAGATACCCCCACTCTTTTCCTGATTTTCTGAATTATTCCCATGGTTTATCTTCCTTTGAATGTCTGTCAAGCTTTGAATCATAGTTGCATTCAACTGATTCTTCTCCTCTTGGGCACTAATTATCCCTTCAGTGTCTGCTTTGCAACTTTGCAATTCCATCCTTAGGCTCCTCATGGTTTCTTCAATGTCTGGGGGAGTTGCTCGGTTTCTTCTACCATTATATTCCGTCTCTGCATTATCAACATATACATTCTCTCCCATTGCATCTTCCTCAACCTCATAAGGATCTTGTGCATCCTCCATGATGATACTCTTTTTCTTGGACCAACCAAGATCAAATATTTCCCAACTTCACTAGACTGAAATGTTGACCCTTAACTGTCACTGATAGGATTATGAATTTGCAAAAGTGTTTATAAACACATTTGTTAGATTTGTTATAGTCTTAGAAAATTATAATACTAATCTTCATGCAACCTGGGAACAACCCATATTGACAATCACATAAATTTCTCACACTCAACAACATATGAGGGGGAAGGGCGGGGGTCAAGGGGGTTTGCCCTTGTTTTTTTTTTGTTTTTTGTAAAAAATTCAATTTCGGGCAATCTAGCGCATAAGATCAACTGCAATTTTCAATTTGGGCACCTAAGAATCAGCTGTGAAAAATGACGCTTTTACCCTAATTCACACCCTTCAGATTCCACCTAACTTGTTGTTGGCACGTTCTGTAAAATGATTATAGATCAACGGTTCATATTGAAGTGGAGAACAAGATCAATGGCGGAGGTAATTTTTGCCAGAGAAAAAATCGAGGAATATAACACATTCAAAATCATTGAAATAACCATTGAGGCATGGTTAAATAGGGGATAATATCAACGGTGGTTGATCGATTGAAGGTAGATCAACGGCCCACATCCATTTTGCATCACCAACATGAATTTCAGGATAGATTGGTGGGTGGTTTAGAAATCCCAAACCACCCTCCACATGTCGATACCCAATTATTTCGCAAGTTGGGAGGGTGGTAAGGGAAACTGCCTTTGGCCATTGTGAAACGGCTTTCACACTTCATCCCTTACGGTTACCTGCACACCCAGTTCTGATGTGGCTGGTCCACGTTGCACCCTCTTCCCACACAGATCCTCCACATTGGACCTCCTGCCCACGTGGCTCCTCCACGTCACCCTGCCACCTGGCACGGGTGGGGCCCAACTAAATTTTCCCAAATTTCAAAATTTCAGGCTTATGCAAGGTTTTCATTGGTCAATAACGAGGAAAGTTTCAAAGTTGTTTCGAACTTACTCCAAGCCGGTTAACTGCCATTTAACTGTCATTTAACTTCCATTCAATAGAACTTAACCCTACATAGCCATTTTTTATCCTTTTTCCCATAGATCATGATTTTAAGCCCATACAGCTCTGACATTGCAACTAGAATCTCTGATACCACTCTATAACATCCCCCTCACCCAATCCGACCATCAGGAGGGGACGTTGGCCAAACCCGGGCTCTAAAATTTTGCCCCAAATGCATAATATGATTTTCAACCATTGTAATGTGTGCATAAATGTAATTAAGCATGCACAGCGGAATTAAAGTCTATCCACACACATCTAATATGAAAATACAAGCATAAAAATTACAGGCATCAAATAAAACAGTTCAAATTCAAATACATGAGAGTACTTATCCTTAAGAAACGCAGATCCAAGCAACTGGCTGTGTAAGAGAGCTTTTCCACCCAACCATAGGAAATTTGTCCAGCATATACTCTTTCTACTGGGATGCCACCCCCAAGCTGGGCTATGAGGCCACCAGGGAGAAGGAAACACCTACATGCTTCTATCTCTCAGCCCAAAACCCATTCTGCTCTCTGTGCTTAGCCAAATTCTCATATAGAGCTCTATAGGGGTCTCACTCAGCTCTCATCGCCTTGGCTTCCACAATACCTTCCCCACACAACACCCTTCTATCTCAGGTATCCCCTTCACCAATCCAATGTTCTCTTGGGTGATCCATCTTGCTGGGTGCTTCCAGTGTTTGCATAGAAGAAGTCCAACCTGATATGGCTGCTATAGAACCTCCTGTAGCCTTGATTTGTGACTTCTCAAGCACCTACGAGCAGCAGAACTCCATGGGTAAGGTTCCTATATTTCCCAACCTATCTGCTCACCTACATCTAACTATTTTCCCTTCCAAAAATGCAACTCTGTCTTCTAATTTGAATTTTTTGGTTTAACACAGTCTGGTAATGGACATGAACAACAATGGAATTACTCTACAGTTTAGCAGCTTGCATGAGAGAGAATGAGAATGGAATAATGATCAAAATAATGTTGACTCTAATGATATGAGGTAAGGGTGAAAAGACAACTGACATGGATTTTGACCATAGAAGAAAGAGGACTTATGACAACTTACATAACTGTCACAACCCCCATGCTTCAATAACTAAATGAAGTGACTTTTCCCACCAATCTCACATGTGAAATCAATGATTGGATTTAATATTCCAAGTGAAGGTAGTTGGCTTATTTAAGACCCATGGCATATTTTGGATGAGTTCTAAGGTCGACACATGGAAGCATAGGATTTGGTTTCCCATAGGCCCCCTTCCTCTTCCCCTCTAGTGGAATCATAGCCCCTTTGGTTCTCTTTACACAACCAGTCTTGGAACATTTTATTATTTATGCACATAATATTTACATAATATTCTAAATTGGCATAAAATCCAACCAAATAGTCCAAATAAAATATAACATCATACATGCCTATCCATTCACTAGTCAGGCCTTGGACTTGAGCTCCACACTAGTAATTCACACTAGCATATTTACATCATTTACATAAGTTTGGATAATACATTCCAAGTCAAAACTAGGGGTATTACATCCAAGCATGTGTGGATAAAATACTAACAGAGGCATCTTCATCTACAATACAACAGGAAACTGTGTAGTGTTAAACTTGAACCCTTATTTGAAAAGGTATAGTAGAAGGAAGGAAAGGCTCAATTACACTATTCCAATCAAAGGAAGCAATCCTAGAGCTTGGAAGGGGTTCATTCGAAAATAATGGAGTGCCCATATATCCACAAATTTTTGAACCGGCAGTGAAGAAATTTTGAGTGGTAGACATATCACTCTCCAAACGAAGAGTGGTATTGACTAAAGAGTGCATCAATTTGACCACTTGATGCTTATCATGAATCTCCAAAGGAAGCATGGGATTGACCAAAGAGTGTATTGGTTCAACCACTTCAACATCACCGCTCTCCAATGGAGGAGTTGGATCAACCAAATATTGCATTCACTCGATCACTTCATAAACCAAAGGTTGAATAGGTTGTTGGGAAATTATAGGTTGTTCAGGAGCAAAAGATCCTTGAGACATGGACCACACACTTTGTATATTTGGAACAGTAGGGATGAGGTTAGTAAGGTTATATCCCTTGCAAATATTACAATGGAAATTAAGATTGCGACCTATACGTTTAGGTTTCTCGGTGGTGTCAATATGTCCAACATGACTCGCATTGGATAATTGTTTACCCCCAGCAAGATTTGAAGTTGGTTTCTTTCCCCAACATGACTTGCAGTGGTAAGTAGCTTGTCTCCAATATCAATTGCAGTGAATGTTAACTTGTCACTAGTATGAGTTGTAGTGATTGGTGACTTGTCATTAATATGACTCACAGTGATCAATGGCATGTCCTCAACATGACTCAGTTGATGACATATTTTCAGTATGACTTGTAGTGATTGAAAGCCCCCCCCAACATTACTTCCAGTGGTTGGTTATAGGTTTCCCCTAGAATGACCTCTAGTGGCTGGGGAATTTCCCCTAGGCGCATGACCTTCAATGGCTGGGAAGTTTCCCCTTGTCTTTGGATCTTATTCCTATTCTTCCTCCTATTCATTTTAAATTGTTTGTTACTACTACTAAGACTTTCACCACATGAGGTACGAGGAGGAGAAGATGTTATTAGCGAAGAAGGAACATGTTTTTGATGCCCTTGATATAAAGTGCTTGCTTGAGAAGCATAAGGAGCCCCTTGCATAGGATTCCCTTGGTTGGTGTCCAGTACAAGAACCTTAGCCATAAGTTCCAACTCGACAAGTAATAAATATCTAAGGCCAACTAAGGACAAACAACACACCACTAGCAAAGATCCTAGAGATATCAAACACGAAAATGGTATTCCTTTTGGATCTTAGTACAAGTTCATTAGTTCCCGCAACCAAACAACAAAATTACATAAAGCAGTTACGAAACCTTTCTCTAACAACCCTTCTTGGTGTAAGTATCCCAAAAAGGTATGGGACACCCTCAAAGGGTACTGGTATTTTTGTTGAACATATGCTTCAAGTACTGTAGGAAGTACCCTGTAGTCACCTAGGTGATACTAAGGCAAGCAACTAACGCTACCAACTCGTAGTCGACATCTGGGGAATAGTCAAGGATCGATATTGTATGTATGGGCAGGGTAAATGAGCCCAAAATCTCAAAATTAATGACACCACAGGGGGGCAAGTTGGTACTAGTGAAAGCCCCGTACACATAAAATCCCACAAATGCTTATTTAATAATTGGAGGGGTAATATCCTCAACTTAACCTCAGATGAGCTCATGCTTCACTCTTATTTGAGAGGAACTTCCTAGCGACACCCTTAGGAAATTATATTTTACTATCCCTAGGACATACACCTATGTTTCATATTTGAATAGCCTCAGAGTATTTTCTACCACCCTATTCCAAGGCTGTAGCTTATACTAGTTGGTGAACTCTATAAATCCAAAAATTCTAGTAAATTTTAGATTCAACGTTCATTTTAATGGTTGTTGTTACTTAGAAGGATGTAGAAGTGTAAACATGCGATGTTATCGACTGTAAATAAATGTAAAATATACTACTTTCAAATGGAGAAAACCACTTAAAATTTTGAAATAGTTACTCGACTATAAACCACTTTCAAAAAGAAGGAAAAACCAAGCATAACCCTTTCAAAATTTTAAGCAAGATGCAACTTTTTAAGGAGATTCCTATTGCCAAATCAAGCAATTCTTTATTATTTTCATGAGATAATGCAAATTAAATAAACATAATCTTTTCTTTTATGAAAACACTCCCAAAAGCATCAAACTACCCAAAAGATTCCTAAATGAACCGGAAGCAAACTATGATTTCATGCAAAATTCAATTTTCCCTTTTTTTCAACGCCCAATAAAAAAAACACAAAATGATTAATTTGAAGGCTTAAAAATCAGAATTTGGAAAAGATAAGAAAGACCTAGATCCCCACTAAACCTTATAAACCTAAAAAACCAATAAAACATTTTTTTTATTTTGTGAAAAGTTTACCCTATTTTTGGCCCTCTAGGACATATACGTGCACTACCCCGTTGTAGGGTTTGTAAGCTTGGGTATATATGCGCCTTAATCAAAATAAATGCGTGTATGAAAATTGAAACTAGTCATACACGCCCTAGCTTAAGTAATCCCATGTATACACTCTCTGACAGTGTCTAGGGCACGTTTGTGGAGAAAAAATGTAAAATTTAAAGTTTTTTGCAATCTACAAGACTAATACACATCTGTCCAAACTACAACCTGCGTATGTGTGCAAGAAAAGGAAAAAAATAAATATCAAGTCTCCAAACCCCAAATTTTCTCTCCTACAAGGGTCCTAATATGGAATCTACTAGGACACAATAAAAAATTCCAAAAAAAACATGCAAAAAACACATAAGAAATCAACCAGAAATAAAAAACCCTAAACTACCCAAAAATGGAAAAATATCCCTAGTGGAGTTACCATTTCTATTTCACGATTATATGCTAACAACAGATCGATACCCATAAAAGAAAACCAACAAATTCAAACAAGGACAATCTATAATCTTTACAAGTAACTATAAATGAAGAAAGAAGTTAGGAAATAACTTACACGGTTCCTATCATTTGAAGAAGAAACCTTTAGCTTGTTGTTGTTCCAATATTATTTCTCAATTATTTAATTGCTATCTAATAATGAACAAGAACTAGCAAAGAGTATTTACTGTTGCAAATATTTCAATCATAAATAAACTTGTGGAATTACACATCCAGCATCAAATATTCATAAACAAGACTTGAGCACTTGATGTGGACAAAAAACCGAATTCTTTCATATAAAAGTAAATATGAAAGTAAATAGAAAGATACTATAAAATGGTATCACTTGAGTCTCTCTACGACACCATTCTAAAACTGAGATCAGATTTGTTCCATTCGGGTATCCAAACACTCAACTTCCAAATCCAAAGCTTCACTAAGCAAGTATGTCCAAAAGAATCACTTCAATCATTTGACATAATAGGGCTTGCAAGAAGGACTTTAAATGCAATATTCCAGATAAGGGACATGGAAATTTGTAGACATTGGACACGGTTTTTTGCGAGATCTGGTTTTATTTGAACAATATGAGGGTGATTTATCTAACAATTCTTAATCTTCCCAAGCTCTTCCCAAAAACTAGAGACTAGCTTTTTCCTTCACTTATGCCTCTTTTACATTGATGAGATGGAAGTTGGGGAAGTTAGAAATGGTTATTTACAGGATTTGGGTAATTGGGAATGGTCATAACTAAAACATTTCTTGTAAAATAACTTATTTTTATTTTTATTTTTCATTGTTAAACAAACACATACGCAAGATGGCCCAAAGCAGGGCGCCTATATGTGGGTTAGCTCACTGTAGGGTTTGTATGCCTTGAAAAATACATTATTTTAGTATTTTCAAGATAAATTGTTATTCATGCATCACAGAGGGTTAAGGAAGTCTACAAAATAGGGAAACAGATAATATCATACCATCATAAGCATCTATGGGTAGGTGTGACAAAATATGCTATACCATCTAGGATAGAGCTTGTTGCATATGAGATTGCATTTCTTGCTTGCGTAAATGCGCATAAAGTATTTCACGTGTCTTTATTGAAAAACTATGTGTCTAATCCTAACCAAATTATTGATTGAGATTTGATTTAGGTGGGACCGAAAGGAGATATCCTAGTGCTACTAGTGCGTATCCTAGACAAGAAATTTACATTGCTCAAGAACAAGGCCATTGGGAAGGTAGAGATCTAGTGGATTCATTACATATCTGAATAAGAGATGTGGGACCTTGAGGATACTATGCGGGATGCATACCCATATTTTTTTTGAAATTTTTTATATGTACATAGTGTTGATATGCACTAAGGACGATGCATAAATAAATGGGGAGGGGAATGTAACACTTCTTACCCCAATATTCAATGAAATAATTATGTATATATTGATGAAATGGCTAGAAGTCGAACATGAATGGTCTAGTGTGACCAAGATGATGTAATTATATATGTTATCACTCAATTTTTCATAGTCCTTGAAAGACACAGAAGTTTTAGCACTCAAAATGATCCTCAAGGTTGTGGGAAAGGACACTTTGAGGTAACCACAAAACCACTTTAGGAAAGGGAGTTGGCTTCTTCCTTTCCAGAGAGGGATCTCTCACCAATTGTTTAGCAATGCCAAATATATGATTAAAAGTTAAACTCAGATTGTTGCTTGGTTGAAACAAGGTGAATATTCATTGGGCAATGGAGTCAAAAACACTTATGATGATAAAGTGGCAATGCTTTGCAAATAATTCAGAATAGAGGAAGGGTAGCTACTCATTTACAATCAAAAAGTTGTTTGTCTAGTGATAGAGAAGAAAATAGGAACAATCCATTAACACAGAGCATTATTAAATGAATTTTGCATTAACTTTAGTAGAAAATGGTTTGTGGATGCTTGGAATCAAAGAAACATAGCATAATCATATGAATTTTGCCTCAATATACACTTATCCAAACATGAAAGAAAACAATATGAAGTAGATAAAAAGGAAACATTCACATGAAGAAAATAAGGTACAGATTGCAAATCAAATAACACAAAAATCTCTGCTCAAAATACTTGCTCGGCTCTGCCAATTTTTATTAAAGGAACATCTCAAAATACGTAACACAAAAGCCTCATGAGTTCCAACCGTTTTCAACCCTTTTCCTCTCGATTAAATACTAATATATAGATATCTTTCATCCCTTAGGCTCGAGTCATCCTAATAGAAAACTGTTACATCTAGGCCTACCCCTCTCGAGGATTAGTTACAACAGAAAATCAGATGCTGACAAAATAGGCTAAAACACCTTCTACTGTTGAATATTGTAACTTCAAAGAATATTATATTTGTACTTTATTATTCCGGAGATGTTTCATCCCTCCGAGGTAACCCTATTATGTATCCGGAGATGTTTATTCCTCCGAGGGTTAGTATTAACTAGGGTTATTAGATCCACCATATGTGGGTCGGCCCTGTAGTTATATTTTAGGGGTTATTAGACTTCTCCAGGTGAGGTCGGCCCCAACAGGTCTTTTAGTCAGTAGAGAGTCAAGTATAAATAGAGGAGGTGAACTCCTCATTAGAACATTCACTCACTTGTGAAAGAGTGCGCACTTGTCTGGGAGATCTGCTAAGGAGACTTAGAAGGAAGGAGCACATCTTGTATTTTGGTTGATCATCTTATTGAGGAAAGCTTTACTGGGTTTTCTACCCCATGAGGGTTTCCCAGGATATATTGTGTGTTTATCTTGTGATTGTGTTTCTATCAGAGATCTTGCTTGTCTATTTGGTTTAAACTTAACATGGTATCAGAGCTAGACTGAATAGGACATCTTTCACAAGGTAAGATCATCTCTCTCTCTCTTTGGTGAAGTTAGGGTTTCAGCCCAAAGTTGGTATTATTGATTTTTGGTTGCATGGCTGGATAGCCCTCATCAATACCTTTCTTTTAAGCCCTATATCGAACTTTTTGGTTGGGTAGAACTCCGGGAATTGCAAACCCTAATTCTACCAAAAGTGCGATACGTCAGATTTTGGTTTCAGAAAAAAGTTGGAATTTTTTATTTCTGTTTACATGGTTGGATAGCCCTTATCAAGAGCATTCTTTTAAGCTAGAGATCGAACTTTTTGGTTGGGTAGAACTCCGGGAATTGCAAACCCTAATTCTACCAAAAGTGCGATAAAATTCTGTTTCAGTTTCCGGAAAAGTGAAAAGTAACTTTCCAAGTTAGTCTACTCTGTCTCTTGGACTCCCCCAAGAGAAGATGGCTCCAAATACTAAGCTTGAAGACAAGCTAGAAGGCATAGAAAATTTCCGGGCATGGAAATACAGAATTGGTCTCATTCTTGAAGAGAATGATCTTGCTCATTATATCAAGGAGGAAGTTGCAGAACCAGAAGAAGATGAAGCCAAAGAAAAACACAGGAAGGATTTTATTAGGGCAAAGAGAATCATAGCAGATTCTATTAAAGACCACTTGATTCCCCAAGTGGCTTCCAAGAAGACTCCAAAGGAAATGTACGATGCCCTAGGAAGAATGTATGAAGGGAAGAACATCAATAGGAAGATGAATCTAAGGACTCAGTTGAAGAGTACCAAGATGCACAAAGGAGAATCCATTCAAGACTACTTCTCAAGAGTCTCTCTAATCAAAGAGCAACTAGATGCCATTGGTGATACTCTTGATGAGGATGAACTTGTGATGACAGCTCTAAATGGTCTCACTAGACCTTGGGAGTCATTCATTCAAACTATGTGTGCCAGAAAAGAAAGTATGAAGTTTGATGTAGTTTGGGAGGATTGTGTGCAAGAGGAGGCTAGGGTTGCAAATAGAGAAGCCTTACTCAAAGAAGATGACCAAGCCTTGGCTACACACACCAAAAGAAGAAGGAGTCAATCCTACTCCAAGAAGAGTAGTCACAAGGAGTCTCATCCTCCTCACAGATTTCATAAGAAAAGAGGATCTACTCAAAGAAGGGATTACTCTTCCTTCCAGTGCTATTCTTGCCACAAACTAGGACACATTGCTAAAGATTGTCCTCTTCAAAAGAAGAAGGGTTCTTACTACAAAAGACACCAAGCACATCTTGCAGAAGATGACAGTGAAGAAGAAGAAATTGAGGAAGAAAGGCCTCACAATAAAAGGCCTAGAGATGAAGAGGAGAAAGAAGAAAGGACCTTCTCCAAAAGAAGGACAAGGAGAAATACAGAAGAAGATGCAGAAGAATATGTTCTCTTCTCTGCACTCTCTGGTTCCATAACCCCTGAAGAAGGTACATGGCTTATTGATAGTGGTGCTTCAAAGCACATGACAGGACAGAAAAAGACTCTCTCAAAACTTGAAGAAAAGACTTCTCCTCAAAAGGTATCTCTAGGAGATGACTATCAATATCCCATTAAGGGAATTGGGGAATCACACTACAAACTCGATTCTGGAACTCCCATGAAGATGAAGGAAGTTCTATATGTTCCAGGATTGAAAAAGAATTTGCTTTCAATCTCAGCTTTAGACAAGAAAGGCTACAGAGTTGCTTTCATTGATGGACAAGTGTTAATGTGGTCCAAAGGCAAATCCCTTAAGGATGCAATTGTTATTGGTGAAGAGGAAGGAGGTTTATACAAACTCAAGGGTTATCCGGAAGCTACTCTTGTTCATGAAACCTCCAGCCCCAGTGAGCTATGGCATAGAAGACTAGCTCACATTAACTACAAAGCCTTACCTTATGTAAGCAAGGTGGTCATAGGACTACCAGATTTAAAGGTTGATCATGATGGCTCATGTAAAGGATGTAAGAAAGGCAAGAATGTCAAGAACCCCTTTCCGAAGAGTGAAACAAAGACTAAGGGTATCTTGGAGTTAATACACTCAGATGTGTGTGGTCCAATGCCCACCACCTCTCTAAGTGGATTTGAATACTATCTTTCATTCATTGATGATCATTCAAGGAAGACTTGGATTTACTTTCTAAAAGGTAAGAATGAAGTCTTTGGAAAGTTCAAAGAATTCAAGGCTCTAATAGAGAATCTCTCAGATAAGAAAATCAAGATTCTCAGGACAGACAATGGTGGAGAATATAATTCAAAAGAGTTTGAAGAATTTTGTAAAGAAGCTGGAATCAAGAGAGAGCTAACCACTCCCTACAATCCCCAACAAAATGGGGTTGCAGAAAGGAAAAATAGAACCATCATGGAAGCTGTGAAGACTATGATACATGACCAGGATCTTCCCATGTATCTATGGGCTGAAGCTGCCAAGACAGCAGTTTATGTGCAAAATAGATTATCTCACAGTGCTCTTGAATTCAAAACTCCAGAAGAAGTGTTTACAGGTAAGAAGCCTGAGGTAAGCCATCTTAAAAATTTTGGGTGTCCTGTGTACATCCACATTCCAAAAGAAAAGAGAACCAAGTTGGATCCCTCAGGTAAGAAGGGAATGTTTGTTGGTTATTGTGAAACTTCCAAAGCCTTCAGAATCTACATACCAGGTTTCCATCATATAGAAATAAGTAGAGATGTAACCTTTGATGAGGAAGCAGCTCTCAAGAAATCCAGAAAGTGTCTACTTGAAGAAGTTTATGAAGAAGATACATCTCCCAGAATCTCAGAGACTGTTCATGTCCCTGAAGAGGATACACCAGAGGATCATGACATGCTGGAACCACAAGAACCTCCTGTAGCAGAGTTATCTAGGAAAAGAAGACCAGCATGGGCTAGAGATATTATTCAAGGAGCTGAAAGATATGGTGCTCCTAAAGGCTCCACTAGAGAAAGGAAGAAACCAAAACTAGTGTCCAACTATATGGCCTTGATGTGTGATCTTGTGGATCAACTACCTACCAGCTATGAAGAGGCAGCTCAGAAGAAAGAATGGGTAGAAGCAATGACAGAAGAGTATCAGTCAATAATTAAAAATGATGTTTGGGATATAGTCCCCAAACCAAAAGATAAAAGTGTGGTTTCTTCCAAATGGATTTTCAAGATAAAACATGCTGCAGATGGTAACATTGAAAAATACAAGGCAAGATTTGTATCCAGAGGATTCTCTCAGAAGGAAGGAATTGACTATGAAGAAACATTTGCACCTGTCGCTAGGTATACTTCAATTAGAACTATCATGGCACTTGCATCCATGATGAAATGGAAATTGCATCAAATGGATGTTAAGACAGCTTTCCTGAATGGTGTAATTGAAGAAGAAGTATACATAGAACAACCTCAAGGTTTTGAGGTCAAAGACGGAAGGACCCATGTATGCAAACTGAAGAAGGCATTATATGGTTTGAAACAAGCTCCCAGAGCTTGGTATGGAAGGATTGACAGTTTCTTAATAAGCATGGGCTTTACCAAAAGTAAAGCTGACCCCAATCTCTATCTTAAAGTAATGAATGATGAACCTGTTATATTACTGTTATATGTAGATGATTTATTTCTAACAGGAAATGAGAATCAAATCATTGAAAGCAAGAAGAAGCTTTCTTCAGAATTCGAAATGAAAGATCTCGGATTAATGCACTACTTCTTAGGCCTAGAAGTGTGGCAAGAGCCAAAAGGGATCTTTCTAAATCAAGGTAAGTATACTGTGGAGATTCTCAAAAGATTTGATATGTTGGAGTGTAAAGCTATGGCCACTCCCATGGACTCCAACCTGAAACTACTAGTTAATGATTCATCAGAACTAGTGGACATAACCCTATATAGACAAATCATTGGATCATTGATGTACTTGACAAATACTAGGCCTGATATATGCTTTGCTGTAAATACTCTAAGTCAGTATCAAGTAGAACCTAGAAAGGTTCACCTTATAGCTGCAAAGCATATAATGAGGTACCTAAAAGGTACAGTGGACTTTGGCCTATACTATCTTGGAGGCAATGAACTCAAGTTGCATGGTTACTCAGATTCTGATTGGGCAGGTAGTGTCTCAGACAGAAAAAGTACTTCAGGTGGATGTTATGGTCTTGGATCTGCCATGATCTCCTGGTTCAGCAAGAAACAATCTAGTGTGGCCCTCAGTACCGCTGAAGCAGAATATATAGCTGCCTGCTCTGCCAGCTGTGAAGCGGTGTGGCTTCGGAAACTCTTATCTGGAATTTTTGACTTAGAAATGGATCCCACTGTGATTATGTGTGATAATCAAAGCTTCATTAAGATGACTGAAAATCCTGTGTTCCATGATAAGTCAAAACACATTGAGATCCGTTACTTCTATATACGAGACATGGTGCAGAGAGGAGCCATCAAGCTCGAGTATATAAGCACTGAGGAACAGATTGCTGATATTTTGACTAAACCTCTGTCTCGAGTAAAGTTTGAGTACTTCCGAGACAAGCTTGGTATAGTCCAGAAGGACCCTTCTCGAAAGGGGGAGTAGTATAGTACTTGATAACAAATTCTGTCGCTTAATTTTTGTTTTGTTAGCTACTTACAATTATGCTAGATGTATACATGATTTGTTATGATGTATTAGTGAGAATACATGTCTGATGTATACATGTTTTGTTTTGATGTTAGATATACTGATTAGTGATGTATACATGTTTTGATTAGTGATGTATACATGTTTTGATGTACACATGTGATGTATACATGTTTTGATGTGATACATGATTGTACCTGTATGGATGAGAATACAGTTGAGGGGATTGGATCATCCCTGGACTTTCAGTCCTAAAGAGAGCCGTAGACGTGAGGTCTCCGAGAATGAAGCCCTTGATGGACTTGAGGGGATTGGATCATCCCTGGACTTTCAGTCCTAAAGAGAGCCGTAGACGTGAGGTCTCCGAGAATGAAGTCCTTGATGGACTTGAGGGGATTGGATCATCCCTGGACTTTCAGTCCTAAAGAGAGCCGTAGACGTGAGGTCTCCGAGAATGAAGTCCTTGGTGGACTTGAGGGGATTGGATCATCCCTGGACTTTCAGTCCTAAAGAGAGCCGTAGACGTGAGGTCTCCGAGAATGAAGTCCTTGATGGACTTGAGGGGATTGGATCATCCCTGGACTTTCAGTCCTAAAGAGAGCCGTAGACGTGAGGTCTCTGAGAATGAAGTCCTTGGTGGACTTGAGGGGATTGGATCATCCCTGGACTTTCAGTCCTAAAGAGAGCCGTAGACGTGAGGTCTCCGAGAATGAAGTCCTTGGTGGACTTGAGGGGATTGGATCATCCCTGGACTTTCAGTCCTAAAGAGAGCCGTAGACGTGAGGTCTCCGAGAATGAAGTCCTTGATGGACTTGAGGGGATTGGATCATCCTTGGACTCTCAGTCCTAAAGAGAGCCGTAGACGTGAGGTCTCCGAGAATAGAGGATAGGACTGCATCGTCCCTGAACTGATAGTTCAAAATGTACGTGATGGGGATTGCATCATCCCAGAACTGATAGTTCAAAATGTACGTGATGGGGATTGCATCATCCCGGAACTGATAGTTCAAAATGTACGTGATGGGGATTGCATCATCCCGGAACTGATAGTTCAAAATGTACGTGATGGGGATTGCATCATCCCGAAACTGATAGTTCAAAATGTACGTGATGGGGATTGCATCATCCCGGAACTGATAGTTCAAAATGTACGTGATGGGGATTGCATCATCCCGGAACTGATAGTTCAAAATGTACATGATGGGGATTGCATCATCCCGGAACTGATAGTTCAAAATGTACGTGATGGGGATTGCATCATCCCGGAACTGATAGTTCCAAATGTACGTGATGGGGATTGTATCATCCCCGGACTTCGATCCCTGAATTGATCCGTAGACGATTGGTCTCCGAGAAAGAGATTCTATTGATGACGATGCTGCTGATCGTGTGATGACGATGATCGTGTGATGACGATGCTGCTGATCATGTGATGACGATGATGCTGATCGTATGATGACGATGCTGCTGATCGTGTGATGACTATGCTGCTGATCGTGTGATGACGATGCTGTTGATCGTGTGATGACGATGCTGCTGATCATGTGATGACGATGCTGCTGATCATGTGATGACGATGCTGCTGATCGTGTGATGACGATGCTGCTGATCGTATGATGACGATGCTGCTGATCGTGTGATGACGATGCTGCTGATCATGATGTTGATGTTGATGTTGATAGTGATGTACCAGTAACTGTTTGAGTTACTGATGAAGACAGTTTGAAGAAAGCTTCCAATGATTTATAGATGTATCATGTGTGGTGACTCCTTGCTCCTGCAGATGCTGTTATAATATCCTTCTCGTTAAGGGGGAGTGTTGAATATTGTAACTTCAAAGAATATTATATTTGTACTTTATTATTCCGGAGATGTTTCATCCCTCCGAGGTAACCCTATTATGTATCCGGAGATGTTTATTCCTCCGAGGGTTAGTATTAACTAGGGTTATTAGATCCACCATATGTGGGTCGGCCCTGTAGTTATATTTTAGGGGTTATTAGACTTCTCCAGGTGAGGTCGGCCCCAACAGGTCTTTTAGTCAGTTGAGAGTCAAGTATAAATAGAGGAGGTGAACTCCTCATTAGAACATTCACTCACTTGTGAAAGAGTGCGCACTTGTCTGGGAGATCTGTTAAGGAGACTTAGAAGGAAGGAGCAAATCTTGTATTTTGGTTGATCATCTTATTGAGGAAAGCTTTACTGGGTTTTCTACCCCATGAGGGTTTCCCAGGATATATTGTGTGTTTATCTTGTGATTGTTTTTCTATCAGAGATCTTGCTTGTCTATTTGGTTTAAACTTAACATCTACAAGTGTCACTAAGCATCTACCAGCTAATAACCAACTATAGTAAATAAACAAAATTCTTGGTAACTAATTCATCATGCCAAAATATTCATGATCCTTGAATCTTCATGGGTGCAGCATTAGTTTAGCTTTCCCATACTTCTCCACGAGCTTCCACTGATCAAGATCTGGCAACTATGACGTGGCCACCTCTTTTAAAAATACTCACAGCTCTGTATGATTCCTGTATGAGTAGATCTTAAGGCGTGTACATACTTCTTTGAAGACCAAAACTAGCTCAAATTCCTTAGCCAATTTATCTACCATTGTTTTGACTGACAATGATTGTGTCATGCTAGCAAGGTCTGTATAATATAACTTGCATTCTTCCAACTTTCACTGATACTCTTCTTGATTTAGCATAGTGCCATCTTCTTCCCAGAAGAGAGGCAACCCCTTCTTAAACAAGGGGTCAAACATATCCCTGAAGCACTTCACCTATTGTGTCATAACATCGATTCTAGCCTAAATAGTACTCACCTGTTTATTCTTATGTATCACTCTCTTGGCCCAAATGATAGTGGACAATCTATCTTTTATGCTGGATGCCTTTACCTCTTCTTCAGTTAAGCCATTCAACAATTCTATGGCATTTTCAGTATGTTCCACGGGATTTTTATTCAGTTTTTCATTTGCAGCTGTAACACTTTGCTTGGATAGCTTGATTACAACTTCCTTGTCCAAAATGAAGTCAAGATATGGCTTTATATTTTTTGCCTCTGCAATAATGTCATCCCAAATGAATTGCGTTGCTTCCTGCTTGGAGGTCTGACCTGTGGCCTGCTTCACCAATTCCTCATTTTTGACCTGCATCTCCTGGTACTTGGTTTCCCAAGCCTCCTTTTCCTGCTCTGTCGTTGACATCAGGGTTTTCAGATTTTTTTTTTGCTTCTTTAACCTCTCCACTTCTAAGTCTCTTAGAATTGCTTGTTCCATAGCCCCCACAAGGGAGAATTCACCTGATTCTATGGAGGAGGGTGTGGCCATGTTCTCCAATTCCTGGATTTTCTCCTGCAATTTCCTTTCAAGGTCTTCAGACTTGGACTTTAAAGCTTTCTCACTTTTCACCATGAGAGCCATACCCGCCTGCCACTGCTTTTCCTTCTCTTCAAACTTCAATAGTCTAGTTTTGTAGTCTATTAGTTCATTTTGTATATTTTCTCTCTTCTCCTCCAGCTCTGTCAATTCAGAGGCTTCCACCAGCTGGGTGGACGATATTTTTAGCTTCTTTTTGAATGACTGAATGATGTTATCTTTCTCATTGAGCAGGTTTTGAATATTGGCCCTTTTGTCTACTTGGCCTTCAGTGGCCACTAACTCATTCTGCGGCTTCTTAATTTGTGCCTTATGGGCCTTGTTTTCCACTCTTTCTTGTCTGAGCTGGTTTCCCACCTTATTCTTACTGACTTGCAATTTAGATAGCTCTAGTGCAGCCTTTAGCAACTTGGCATAGATAACCTCCCCAGTTTCCTTGTGCAAATTTATCATATCGGGTACAGGGATGTCTTCCATGTTCATTTTTAGTTCAATTGCTTTGTTTTTGGTAGCCAAGGTCAAGTTCAGGGTGTTCTGGGCATGGCTTCTGCTAGCCACCAAATACACATATTTATTGGAAATCTGCCTCACCTCGGCATACAGTTTAGACTCCTCTGAGGTTTCTTCTGTGCTCTCTTTATACTCATTCAGCAGTTCATCTCTATGCTTGCTTGGTGCAGTAGGTCCAGTGGATGCTTGGTTGAATACATATTCCCTGACCTCAAAGGAAGGTATCTGGATCTTCACCTGCTTCTTTTTGGCTTGACCTATTATCACTGCCACCAACGGCTGCTCAGGTTTTTCTACTTTTTTCCTTTTTGAAGCTCTCTCTATGTCTTTATCTATATCCATGGGATCAGTGCCTTCCAATTTGCTGGATTCCCTAGAACCACTGGCAAGGGGTACAGTTTCTTCAACTGTTGGGACCAGGATGGAGGAGCTAGGCAGTGGGGAAGTGATTTGTGGTACCAAGTATTAGTTTTTCAGAATTTACTTCAATCTGATCTAGGATCTTAACTAAGAGAACAACATTACAGCATATCTACAACATATCAATCATGGACATAATAATGCAAGCACACAAGAGACAATAGGCACACAGAGTTTCACTGGGGAAAACCATAAAGGTGAAAAACCCCACAACTTCCTCAGAGATAGATAGAGCAATGATACAACCCAATCATATGAGATATACTCCTAGCGGCAACTTCTCCTCCTCCCCAAGTGCGCCACTCTCCAATGAGAGTATGAGTGAGAAAGTGAATGATCAAATATAGTGCCTTCCACACTCTATTTATACATGACTTGACTTGCCTAATAACCTTTACTAGGTCGGCCTTAACTTAACCACATAACATAATGCTGACAGGGCTGACCCCCAATAGGGTGGTCTAATAACCCTTTGACCCACATGACTTATACAGGGCCGACCCCACTAAGGTGGTATAATAACCCATCAAGTATAAGTTACGACACTTACAATATAAATGATGACACTTCCGTATAGAGGAAGAATAACATCTCTATAGGAATACAAACACTTCCGTATAGAGGAATAATAACATCTCTATAGGAATACAATATACATATATGAAATACATTCCAAAGTTACAAATACATCAACACTCCCTCTTAACTAGGAAGGTATTTCTCAACACAGATCTGCTAGCACAAGTCTTCTTCTCTGGATCATCATCACTGGATCATCGTCATCGTCACTACTGCTACTATCTCAATCAATCTCTGATCTACTCGTCATAGGAAGTTCTACAGAGCCAGTCATTTTTCATACTGGATGTAGGCCCACCACTTGCAGGTCTTCATCATCACTGGCCATACTGTGGAATCCTCAGGACTGATTATGTGCGTCAACAAAACCTCGAAAGAGCATCCCAGGCATTTTATGAGCACATAGCTCAACCTATCGGATCTCCTAGGATCTTTTACATGTGGCTGTCACAAAACCTTAAAAGAGTGTCTTGCCAAGCAAGATCTATAAAGAGCATCTGAGGCCTTTTTCATCCTGTCCAGATCTCCAAGACTTATTACATGTGACCCCTACCACAAAACCTTAAAAGAGTGGCTTGCCAAGCAATATCTCTAAAGAGCATCTAAGGCCTTTTTCATCCTATCCAGATCTCCAGGACTTATTACATGTGGTCCCCACAAAAACTTAAAAGAGTGTCTTGCCAAGCAAGATCTCTAAAGAGCATCTAAGGCCTTTTTCATCCTATCCAGATCTCTAGGACTTATTACATGTGGTGTAGCAAAACCTTAAAAGAGTGTCTTGCCAAGCAAGATCTCTAAAGAGCAACTGAGGCCTTTTTCATCCTATCCAGATCTCCAGGACTTATTACTTGCTACCCTTTCACAACCTGTCCACGGCCACAGAGTATCAACCTGATACTCACCATACATCGTCCTGATGTACATGATCATCCTGATCATCATCATTGCATCGTCCTCATGCATGTCATCTGGATCAACATCCTAAAGCTCATCATCTATGGTAATCCTAATCATACAATGCATCCACCTGATGCATACCAAGTATCTACCTGATACATATCATCATACATGATCCACCTGATCATACAATGTATCCACCTAATACATACACAGATACATAATCCACCTGATATATATCAACATACATGATCTACCTGATCATACAATCATATCCACCTGATACATATACAGATACATGGTCCATGCATCCAACATGATGCATATACATATACATGATCCAACTGATCATAATAAGCATCCAACATGATGCATATACATAGCAGTAACTGGAGCATCGTCATGATGCTCATCATCCAACGCTTACATCCACAGCCATGGGAAGGATCCTCCTCTCACCATGCTTGGATTGGCTCCTGCAAATGTGTCCATCACTTCTTCCTCAAAGTGTCATCAATCTGAAGAACACCAAGCCTCTCTCTGAAGTATTCGAACTTCACTCTGGCTAGTGGTTTTGTCAACACATCTGCAACCTGCTCATCCGTCGCAACATACAGTAGATTCAATGCTCCTCTCTGCACCATATCCCTGATATAGTGATATTTGATCTCAATGTGCTTCGACCTGTCATGGAACACCGGGTTCTCAAACAGCTTCACACAACTCTGGTTGTCACAAAAGATACCAGTAGCCTCCAACGGGAGATCAAATAGCTCATACAATAGCTTATGGAGCCATACTGCCTCACAACTAGCTGAACAAGTTGCAACATACTCTACTTCGGCTGTACTCAATGCTACACAGGATTGCTTCCTGCTAAACCAAGAGATCACACCTGATCCCATACTGAAGCAACACCCAGATGTGCTCTGCAGCACTGCCTGCCCAATCTGAATCAACATAACCCTGCAGGTTAAATTTTGATTCGCATCATACTTGAGCCCATAATCAATTGTACCCTTCAGGTACCTCAGAATATGTTTTACAACAACCATGTGAACACCTCTGGGATCCATCAAGAACTGGCTCAATGTGTTCACCGTAAAGCAAATATCGGGTCTCGTGTTCGTCAAGTACATCAAGGACCCAATCATCTGATGATACACCATGACATCAACCGGATCAGATGAAGCATCACACAAAAGATTCAGGTTCGATGCCATAGGTGTGGTCATGGCCTTGCAGTCCATCATCTCGAACCTCTTCTGAATTTCTACTGCATACTTCCCTTGTCCAAGGAAGATTCCATCTGAACTCTGCCACACCTCCATGCCTAGGAAATAGTGCATCATCTCCAAGTCCTTCATCTCAAACTCGGTAGCAAGCTTCCTCTTGGTGTCGGCTATCAATCTATCCTCATGATCCAGGTGGATATGGATGGTGACCCACCTCTTCCAACTGGCTCAAAACAATCTTCTGGCACTTTTGGTAATTTGCTATTTTTAGCAGTTTTTCGGGTCCTAAACTTCCGGAGCCGTTTTGAGGCCCTAAACGACCTTTTTTGGCGATTTGGGAGGACAAATGGTTGCCTCCAACATGCATTTTGACCCAATAGAAAGTTGTAAATCTCAGATAGACCTTTCCAATGGGCTACCGAGTGCCCCAAACAAAGATCGTATGCAAAAGTTATGACCCCGAGAAGTTAACTATTCAACTAACCACCTTGAGGCCGCAACTTTATGATGGTTCATCTTCTAGGGTTAGGTTTTTGGATGTTTGGGATTCTTTCCCTCATGCTTATGATAAATAGGCCCTTTCATCCTCTCTTTGTATACATCTTGGCACGAATGAGCATAGCGGCCACATCTCTTCTCAAAGATAGCTACCACCATTCTAGCTATTGTATTTTACAATCTGTTCTATTTCCACTATTTAATAGAATATGTGTTTACTGTATCACTGTGTCATTTGCAATATATTTCTGTATATGATTCTGTATATGCTATCTTTTCTTTCATTCCCACATAAATCCGGATCACCTCACCTATAACAAACAAGTTATCCACATAAAAGTAGTATCACTGGATTGCCTTCCTCAACCTTGTAGTAAAGGTTGGAATCCGCTTTACTCTTGGTAAAGCCCAAACTGGATAGAAAGTTGTTTATCCTACCATACCAATTCCTATGAGCTTGCTTCAAGCCACACAAGGCTTTCTTCAACTTGCACACATATGACTCCCTGTCATATGTCTCAAAACCAAGTGGCTGCTCCATATACACGTCCTCTTCGACTACACCATTCAAGAAAGTTGTCTTGGCATCCATCTGGTATATCTTCCATTTCATCACTGCATTTAGAGCAAGTATTGATCTCATGGAAGTGTACCTGGCTACAGGAGAAAAAGTTTCTTCATAGTCAATCCCTCTTTCTGGGAGAAGCCACGAGCTACACATCTCGCTTTGTATTTCTCTATGCTGCCATCTGCAACATGATTGATCTTGTAGATCCACTTGTAAGTCACAACAGACTTCCCTTCAGGTCTTGGGACTGCATCCCAAACATCATTCTTCATGATCGACTGGTACTCCTCAATCATGGCATTCTTCCTGAATCCTAGGAACTTCAATATCTTCAATAGATAACTTTGTTGCTGAACAAATGTTGTAGTCCTTCTTTTGTAGGTGATGGTATACGATCTTTCCTACAAAACAAGTTAAATTGCATGATTAGAAACATCTCATATTTTTCAGAACAAATTCTTACACATAAATAAATATGTCATACAGTCATGCAATTATCTTAGCCAATGCTTCAATACAACATTTATCCATATCCCGTAACATTCTAGATGCCTTCCAATCTCTACCAGAACATTGTTAAGAGTTTGCACTACTCCCAACATGTCAACAAAGAGGTTTAATTCTATATAAGTAGAAATGGAATGTTGTATAGTGCCATAGGCCACTTACCCATCACATGCATATTAGTAGTATACTTTTCATCAATGCAATTATTCTAATATGCATAATACACACCCTAAGTCTAGGAACATAAGCATATACATCATTGAACAATACTATTTAAACAAACAAATAATTCAAATACTTATCTTTGTTTGGTTGTAGGGTGGACTCCCTCTTAATATTTGCTTCATTGCAGGAACTACTGGAGTGTGCTCCCTCTTGATCTTTGCTTCCTGGATTACCTGTCTTTGAACTTATATCCGTCCTCAATCACTATGCATACTTACTAGTATCATCATTGTGTTATCCTCGAGGTCTCATACATACATCCATTAGTATAATCTTAATATTATCAAAAACATTATGATTCTAAGTAATCTTAAACATGTATGGTCAAGATCATTTCATACACGGATAATTTATCACAATTCTTTTACTCATGCATATTCCTATTTGACCATAGGACTTTTCTGGTTAGTCATATCATCAATCAAAATAAGAAGCATAATATGCCTAAACCCATGATTACTAACTTCAATGAATAATAATTATCAATCATGCAATAGTATAAGATCCTAACACAACGTAGGATTCTAACTTGATATAGGAAAAACATACCTGGTTATCATATTTGTTAGTTATGTCTAGCAATGTCTTCTTGTTCTCTTCAATGACTTGTGCTAGTAACCTGCATATCTCATAGGTTAATCATTATAGAACCAAGTTATACATACCTTGTAAGTAGATCTTCTATGTGATACTTGACAATGGATGAATCTTTGTCTTCATGTCAACATGGTCATATGTTCTTGAACTAGAACATGATTTGTCTTTCTTGATGTACCTTTCATGTTAGCGGACAACATCAACCTCATACAACACCACAATGCATTAGTACAATCATAAGTGTCAAAACCCTAATCAATGAATATCTGCATTCATAATTTTATTAAGGTGATATGACAAGTCTAAATTTAATCAAGATTGTACTAACCTTAATGAAGACAAACATACCATAAACTTAATCATGAACAGATCTTGAAACATACCTAGATAAATCATACCTGTCGAAATTGCTTGTAATCTTCTTATGTAAGGCCTTAGCCTCCTCTCCCTCTGAAACAGGAACTTCTTCACTTATGCAGGTGACCAATCCATTCTCTTCTAGGATTAACCCAATCCACTTGATTTGCAGAAACCAGATCTGGAGCTGGATTAGGGTTTGTCAGGGAAACCCTAAAAATTCAAAGTTTGAATTTCAAACTTCTGAAAGGATAGAAAGATGCGCCTTGATGAGCTGATCAACTTGGTATACTCAAAATTTGAAATCTGCAAAGTTTCACCCCTCAAATTTGCTTTTCAAACTTCTGGATTCACTGGGGAGGACCCTGAATTAGGGTTTGAGTTTCCCGGAGCTTTACCCAACCAAATAGTTTGATCCAAATCTCTAAACTTTGATTTTTCCAAGGATCTTTCAGCTATGGTCACAGATTTCAAAACTTCCCATTTTTGTAGAAGCCCTAATTTTTCACTTTTCTAATCAAAGTCTAGAACTAGGGTTTGATCAAGCCCAGCCTTCTACCCAACCAAAAAATTTGATCATCATCTCTAAATTTCAATTTTGATGAGTAGCATTCAGCCGTGGTCTCTGATTACAAAAATATCAACTTTCTCCGAAACCCTAATTCCCGGAGCCATGAATGAAGGTGCTCAAAATCCAATTCTGTTTTGAAAGAAATATGCACCTGATTGTTTCTAGTGTAACTCCGAAATTACGAATCCACAGGGTCTGAAACTTTGACCTGTGGTATCCCAACCTGTCATCTTTCCAACCCCACGGGTCTGACCTCAACTAGATTTTTTGAGAGAGAGTTATTCCAAGTGTCACAACGTGAACTGTTTATGGGATAAAACATGAGAGCAAAGGCTTGTACGGCATGCCACATGTCACTGGTTCAAATTAGGCCTCTGAAAGCATTACCTAAAAAACTAAAATCCGTGCCCTACTTGTCACTTTTTACAAAATTTTATTTGGAGCTTCCTAGCCCAAGTTGTGACCTTTTTTCCGAGGTCACCTGTTTATGACTAAGATCTGGAAGAGGAAGAAACCCTAGATTGTACAGATCATAAAACAAAAAGTACAACGAATTAGAAGTTGTGCTTTGGACAAAAGGTACATGGGGATCTTATCTTCTACTTGTAAGAGTTTCAGATCCTGAAACCTTTCTTAAATGGATTTATAGCGAAAGTTCTATGATGACTAGTTTTTTCTATATCAAGCCCTAGCTTCGCAAGTGCAATAAGTGTCATAAATGCCATATCATGCCTTCTTTTAGGCTAGCTCTAATACCATGTTAGTTTTTCAGAATTTACTTCAATCTGATCTAGGATCTTAACTGAGAGAACAAGATGTCCAGCATATCTACAACATATCAATCATGGACATAATAATGCAAGCACACAAGAGACAATAGACACACAGAGTTTCACTGGAGAAAACTATAAAGGTGAAAAACCCCACAACTTCCTCGAAGATAGATAGAGAAATGATACAACACAAGCATAAGAGATATACTCTTAGCAGCAGCTTCTCCTCCTCCACAATCGCGCCACTCTCCAATGAGAGTATGAGTGAGAAAGTGAATGATGAAATAGAGTGCCTCCCGCACTCTATTTATACATGACTTGACTTGCCTAATAACCTTTACTAGGTCGGCCTTAACTTAACCACATAACATAATGTTGATAGGGCCGACCCCCAATAAGGTGGTCTAATAACCCTTTGACCCACATGACTTATACAGGGCCGACCCCACCAAGGTAGTCTAATAACCCATCAAGTATAAGTTACGACACTTACAATATAAATGACGACACTTCCGTATAGAGGAATAATAACATCTCTATAGGAATACAATATACATATATGAAATACATTCCAAAGTTACAAATACATCAACACCAGGGAGGTGGAGTCATGGGGTGTATCTACCTCCATCTGACTTTTGCCAGGATATTCTAACAAATTAGCAGTCTCAGCCAGCCCTTTAATTTCAAAATGTATAAAAGATTTTCTATTACTTTCCTTTCTTCTGTATGAGATGATGTGGTGGGGGTCATAATTGATAACTTCCTTTGCTCTGAATCCCATATCTCTCCTTTGCCCTGAATCCCATATCTCTCATCATACCTTCAATCATTGGAAGGGCAGTCTTGTTTTTAACAATGATTGGGCCTACAGCCCATGGAAAGATGATATATGAAGCCTTCTTGTCATCCAGAAAATGCTCAACCTCCACCTTCAGCTTCTATCTAATGAAATATAGTGTAAATAATCTAGGGGTTAGAAAATATGGCAACACATAGGGTGCATGGGAAAACCCATAAACTCTGCTTGTTGTGTTGTGTTCTAAGAGGAACCAGTCACCTATTTTCTTCTCTGGAGAAGGTTGCAACATCTCTTTCATTTGTGTTAATACCCTGGGTAGTTTCCTTTGAAAGATAACATTGTAGACTTCAAACATGATGTTGTTCATGAACTTAGTGTAGTTTGTGAGTGTCTCCTGAGTGAGCATCATCTTAGGCATCTATAAGTTCTCTCCATTGAAGGACAGGAACATTCTCAACAGATATGACTGGAATCTGAAGCTTCTATTTTTGGGGAAATCCACTAGCTGAGAATAGATATTCTCAGCTAGGGCCTCATCAAAACTAAGGCAGGCACACTGGATGGACTGGTTGGGTTCCTCGGGCTCAAGAGGACATGTTCTCATGACAAAAAGTAGGCTTATTAAAGGCTCAGTGATATACATGTCATTATCTAATCCTAGTAACTAGGATAACATGGTGGTGACACATCTGGAATCCTTAGTGAATAGATTGAATTCACTAGGGAAAGGTTGGTTCTGGAAGGAGACATTTGGTTGTAGGCTAGCATGGAAGAAAATTTGCTTAAGCTCAGCTAGGGCCTATCTCAAATGTTGAATTAGGGTTTCTTCTTTGTATTCTTTGGCTTTTTGGCAGAACTCATCTGGGATTGGCATGGCCTTTCTAACAGTGAGGGGATTGACTGGGCATAGGATATTAGATTTGGATGCATCCATAATCACCCTCTCAGAGGAGGAGTAATTGGTGGTGCACCAGTCAATGAACTCGGGACAGTTTGGGGTTTGGTTGATTGCAAACAAATGAAAAAATGACTGGCAAACCTTATGCACTTCAATATTCCTTCCCTAATCAGCTTCAACCTGTCTTCAGCTGTCTCAAAACAAAAACAAAACTTGTCTAACAAGAAGTTTCCAAAATAGGTTCAAGAATCTCATCCTAAGACCTTGGGAGCTTGACCAAAGGTTCCTTAATCCATAAAAGTGCCCACAAGAAGCTAAGGAAAAGTGGTAGGATACCAGGGCTTGAAAACCAAGATCCTAAGGATAGGTGACCGGGAACCTAAAGGAAAAAGGATCAAAGGAACAGAATTCGGACCAGGAGCGAAAGCAATGAAGGGACTATAGCATTATCGAGCAGTTCACAAGAAAGACCTTACAAATTAACGGTGAAGGGGACCAGTGCATCGTCAAGATGTGAGGAATTTAGTAAAGTGATCAAGAATATCACATGGTGGGCTCTAAATATCAACAACTAACATGGAAAGTACATCAAGGAGATGAGAGGAGGTTAAAATTTTCCTAAGGAGTCATTGGACCAAAACCACCAAGGACACGTGGGCATTTCTGTTTGGTAACGTCTCCCTAGAGCTTTCCTCAAAACCACTTTGCTTCTGAGTCGTTACTGTTGTGGTAAACTTGAATTATTTTCTTCCTAGGAACACGACACGATGAGGAGGTTGTTATGCAACAAAAGAAGGGGTTAGATGGAACCCACCAACGCCACTCATAGATTGACACGTGTCAGGTGGGGTCCATCAACCTCATGTGATAAACTGGAATTGTTTGCTTCTAAGTCGTTACTGTTGTGGTAAACTGGAATTGTTTTCTTCCATAACAGTGCAACAACTGTCAAATTCAAATTTTAGCTCGACCATTAAAAGGACAGTTATTCTATGTTATCCCACTGAGAAAGAGACGAGAGCTACTTGCGCCTAGTCAACAAGCCCAGATAGTTCCAGTGCATGGGATATGAACAAGGTCTCAAGATTTACCCTCTAAGTAACTCTTGCATTGTAAATTTTGCTTCCCAAAACTTCTCTTTTGGAACCTTGGGTAGAGCCACCCATGCACTACAAGTGTGTGTTTCCAAAAGCAAGGAGATGTGGATTTTCTTTTTCATTTTGATATCCCTTGTAACATCACCACTAAACACCAAAATGTTAATTAAATCCATCAAAACCATTTTTCACAATTACTCTTTACCTCTTTCATATTTTGGAAACCCCTTATGATACCATTGTAATTCTAGAATTTTCCACCGAGTTACCCAACTTTCAGTCTTCGATATCCCATGAATATTTTAGAGAGGAACCACCATGCTTGTTGCTGCACTACTCTGATTAAAGTCACTTTATTAAGTGGGGAATCCATCTCCCATACTGCTTGTTTCCCAAAAATTTGAAATCAATGGGACTAAAAATTATTCCAGGGTCCCATTGCTTGTATTGCACTCCAACAATTAGGAGTGCTATCCAACTCATACCATCAGGTAAGAGAATTTTTGGATCCCATTTTCTTATATGCATTCTTCCAAACATCATGAGTACAAAATATATATCATCAAAGTAAATAACAACATAATGAAAATGTACATCAAGGATGTGATTCATCAAAGAATCATGAAAGTGCTTATACCTCCAAGTAAGTAGACCACCATTTGCCAAGTACATACAAGCTTCAAGTGACCAATCAAATCTGCTCCAATGACATAGGTGAGGATCCCATTTCCTATAATGCTTCTCCAAAAGGATGTAATATGCATCAAAATAATCAGACATGTGTTCTTTCATCCAAGAAGTAAATGAAGAACCTCCACTAAAAT
Source organism: Larix kaempferi (assembly GCA_027924585.1). Classification (NCBI taxonomy): domain Eukaryota; kingdom Viridiplantae; phylum Streptophyta; class Pinopsida; order Pinales; family Pinaceae; genus Larix; species Larix kaempferi. The sequence continues at coordinate 2,838,343 of BSBM01000577.1, forward strand.
CTGGACCAAGTAGGGAACAGGGAAAATAATAAGCCTTCAAGGGGCTCATAGAAGTACCATTTGTGCATCCATGAACATGTGTATCATCAAGAAATAACAAAGGATGTTGCTGCCAATAATAATTTTCTCCACTCATATATCTCTTCACCCAAGTAGTGGATGAAGTTCCTCCAATATCAATTGAACTAAGCAAGGAGCAAGAAAAATCATGAGTCTTCAAGTGACTCAAGTGAACATCATAAGTGCATCCATGTAGATGTGTTTCATCATAAGGTAACAAGGAATTCTGCTGCAATTGTAAATAATAAATGGCCCTAATAATGTCATCATATAAAGGAGAGATAGGATTTTCATGCTCCTCATGTGGCACCATCAAAAATAAACCTTTCACCCATATTTCATTAGGATGAATGTTGCAAAATATGGAAGTGTAGGATGTAGGAGAATGAACCAACTCACCCAAATGATCATAAAGTGTAGAAGTGTCCTCATGTGAATGCTCCATAATGGTAGGATCATGCACCTCCCTCAAAAGTGCAAAAATTTCCTCATAGGGTGTTTCCAAGGTAGTGGAATCATACACTTGTTCAAAAATTGTGTCACAATTTCCAAGAGGAAACTCAAGTTCCTCTTCCACCACATCAAGTGCTTGTATATCATCAAGCTCATCTTCAAATACATCGAGCACATGCAAATTTCCATGTTTCTCATGATCTACCATGTCATGAGAATCCTCCATGCAATCTACCATCTGAAAACTTGAAACATAGAAGGAAGAACAAGTATATTGCAACCTTTCAAGAAGTTGCTCGTTTTGAATTTTGAGTTTATGAATATCCTCATCATTCGTCAAGTATGCATCATGTAACAATTCATTAAAATCAACCAAATTGTTTCTATCAAAAATCAAAGACATGAAATTACCTTTGATGTTGCACATTGCTCTTTGAATATTCTCCATGTCTTCAAGGAAAGATGGATCCTTCAATGAAGAAACCTTCCAGCAAGAATTTGACACTAATGCTTGAGTGTCATGGAGAATGCTAATGGTCTCTTGGATCTTATTTTCATTCATATTTAATGATCCTTCAAGAAAAAGAGGCTCTTGTAGAGAGACCTCCTCTTCTTCTTCCTTCTTACTTGGACCAACTTCATGAATCTCAAGTGGTGATGGGGAAGTTGATCTTGTTTCTTCTTCAACTGCTACAAGGTCTTTATTTTCATGCTTTGTGGAAGTTTGTCTTGCAGCAACACTTTCAAAATTGATATCTATGTCACCAACATAGAGGTTTGAGCACCCATCAGTAGGTACTCCTTCATAGTTCAAGCATCCATCAGTAGATGCTCTTTGATTCATGTCCAAGGTAGAATGTGTCCCGAAATGATCTTCAATATTTTCAATAGAATATTCTTCAAGTTCATGGGATGTATCTTCATATGTCTCCTTCAAGCAATCTGATGCACTTTACCCTTCAGTTTCCTCAATATCAATACATTTGGAATCTCTTTTTGAAGAAATCCCAAAGACTCAAGTAGGACATACATGCCTTCCCTAAAGCTTCATATATTTCACTCCTCTTTTCACTCACACACATATGATTTTCTCTCCAATGTATTTTACAAGAATGGCATAAACCTTTCTTCACTAACTCCACATCTTCATTTTTGGGTCTATTTGCAAACACCCAATAAACATAGTCTTCAAAAGGAATGGCCTTTTGTGTATCTTCCTTCAAAGCAAGATATGCTTGATATTTTTGGGGAAAGGTTTTATATGTTGCTCTCCATCTTTGTAACTCAATCATAGAATTATCCGTTGGTAGTATGACACACTCATATTCATCATATTCAAATTCATAATAATAACCCTCTTTCCTTAAGAAATTGCAAGAAGTATTGCATGATGGCACCTCTTCCTCAAACCATTCACATTCTGATTCACATTGCTCACCATCATCTGCATACTGCTTATAAGCATTGTACTCATAGGATTCATCATAATAGTAAGACATGGATGCAAATTATTCTTCAATGTATGAACCTAATCCACAGGTGCAAGGACCATGCTCTGATACCACTGTAATGTCCCTTTTTTGAAATTTATTAAAATGGTGAAATTTTCAACTTTTTCCACTAGTTCAACCTTTTACTAGTATTGGTTTCTTGATCTCCAAATGCTCCCAACTTGTCACATAAGGTATATGGATAGTATTAGGACATTATTATGAGTTTCATGGATGCTTTATAGTATTCAAAAGGATTCTTCAACTCTCTTTAGAATTCTTTCCAAGGTAGGGGATTTGACTAGCAATTTCTCTTAACTAGTATTGGCTTCTTGATCTCCAAATGGCTTCAAATGATCCAAAATTGTTAGGACATGATTATGAGGTTCATGTATTCTTTAGAGTATTCAAAAGGCTTATGCAAATCTCCTTTCAATTCTTTCCAATGTAAGGACTTTAACTAGCAATTTGGGGTTCAATTCCCCATGGGATAGATGCTGGAAATGGCTCTCCAAAAGATATTGGACCCTCTCGATTTTATGAACAGAGGCAGGTTATATCTAGGATACATCAATATAGTCTCATATTCATTACCATTCAGTTTATTAATTCTTCTAAAACCCTCTTAAATCAGATACAAAAGACTAGTTTCGACATAGGGGGGAAATGATAGTAAATCTTCATAAATGGTTATGAAACTCAAGAATATTGATCCAAATGCTTGTATAATGAACATGAAACTTATTAATAATATTAATGGCACTCCATACAACATTAATACATCAGAAATTGACTGAACCATTCGAATTTGATACCACTTCAAGTGCAAATAACGAGGTATTGGGGAAATGACACCATTTGTTCATAGTTTAGCATTTTTACATCAAATATCTTTGAGTTTCAACCTAAAAGTATTCTGAGCAGTAGAAAAAAATATATATATCATATTACAAAGATATGGGGCCTCAAGGGCTATCCCAAATATTTCATCACCTCAACAAGTGTGCCTCTCCTCAAGGAGCAAGAATATGCCAAAAAATAGAAGAATGATTGTAGAAGCAAGCTGAAAGAGATGTGACCATGAGCTTCCCTATAGTTTCAACTTGTAAAATAAGACTCCATTTTATCTCTAAGTGAAATTTTTGAATGGCCTCTCCAATTTCCAATTAGGATGGGAATCTTTCACCCTCAAAATTGGTGCTAAGGCAAGTAGAGTAACAATCCACTAGCTCTCCTCTCCAAATGCAAAGATGCAATACAAAAATGATAAAAAGATACCATCATTCTTTGTTATTGTATTTTATAAACTTCTAAGGTCCTTTATGGGTCAAAATTACTCCCAAGAGCTTCATGCCAACTCAATTCGGGAAGAGATTCCCAAGTATGCCACTTGTCCTTCCAATTCTAGCCCTATCCTTCTCCAAATTCAAATTGGTGTCTCTTTGGCTTCCCTAACTCACTTGAGCACCCTCTTGGAGGCTATATTTATCCCTGACATGTCATATATGTTAGATGTCATTCTTCAGGTCTGATTTGTGTCATAGGCGTCATAGCATCTTCATCATTGTTGTCATAGAGTTAGGGAATCTAGTCCAAGTGTCTCACTAGCTCCAAAATGCCTCTTCCTCTTCCATGAAATTTAATCTTCCACTCCAATTCGACCTTAATTGAGTCATTCCAAGTATATTGACCTTCCAACTCATACCAAGAATGTTGGGCTTCTTATGGATATGAAATGACAAGAGTAGGATGTCATGTGGCATAGAAAATCTAGATTGTGTGGGTCACACATCCTCCATGTGGCTTCATGATCATTTGCCACTTTGATTTTCCCTTGTATTTATTTATTTAGATCATTTTATTAAATATTTATGCCATTCTAATGTTCAAACATAATTTATTATCCCCCATATGTCAAATCCCAAAGCTTCCACCCCCCAACCTAGGGAACTAGTAATTTTCCTCCATGGCAGTTCATTTGGATGGGTATATTACAACTTTGAATTGGGAATTTCTCTTAATGTGACCCACCTTGTCCATTTGGATCTAATTTCACATTATTACTAACTTGGACTTCATTCTTGGCATTTATTTAACCCTTAGCATCCATTTGACAAACTATCATGAGTATGGCTAAGGGGTTAGGCCATTGTGACCCAATGCAAAGTTTTGGGACATGACAGTTTTAGCTTGTTTCACTAGTGCATAAACAATGTCTTACCTGACACCAAACAAATATCTCGCAACAATCCCAATGAGTGATAATCATTTTTAAGATATGCAAATCCAGCACAATCTAAGTGAATAATGTCTGAGTTGCCTTGATATTTCTCTTTCAGAAACCAAGAATAGTCCATTTTCTCTTTAGTTGGTGCGTGTTTACATTCTCTAGCATTCTTGACTTTTAAATCATCACTGGATACAACTTCATCACGTGCAACATTGACAAATGGCTCAACTATTTTTTTTCGATGACTTCATCGACGATCTTGCTCCAAATATTTTTACAGCAAGGATAATTTTAAGAACCCCCCTCAAATTTATATGTATAATAAATGGGCTAATTTCCCTGATATATAGGAAAATTTGAATGCTATTTTAGCTATAATAAATATGTGTATATAATTTTTTGACTAATATTTCATTCTATTATAGAATCTTGTAAAATCTTAGCGAATCTTTCACTAAATTATAATATAGTGTAAAATATTGGCTAATATTTCATTGTTCATTATAAAGTATTGTAAAAACTTGGTGAATCTTTCATCGAATTATAAAACCTTGTAACATCTTGGTGAATCTTTTTCTAGGGAAACTCAACTTTTGATTTTGCAGATTACTAAGGTAGTGCAATAGAATAGCATATACAAGAGCTCAACTCTAAACTCTTTCGACTCCTAGACTCTCGAATGAGCAAATGCATGAATGAGGAGAGGATGTATTTATTTATACATTTCACAAAACGATATTTGGTCACTCACGACTAAAGGTGTCGAGGAAACACAACCGCACTAACTAGATTCAAGGTAAGTGGGGACTCCACTTTTTATATCGTCCCTTAATGGTCCAACAGACATGTGGGAACCAAAATATTGACAGACTGAAAAACTGATATATTTGAACACTTTACACTGTGGAGTGATTATGGCACCCACATTACAACGTGGAGTCCTATCAAGACCCAAAACCTTAATATAGTTTATGAATTCCCAATTAAATTATTTTCCAACCTCCCATTTTTAAGCTACCCTTAACGAAAAAAAATAACATGCCTATCTGTTTATAGATACAAATACCACCATTTCCTTTCTTTTGTTGACAATCAAAATATGAATAATGTCATTTAATTTAGAAGTTTTGGAGTTAATTAAAAACTTGCAAGGGTTATTAGAAATAAGAACATACACTAAAGGAATAGAAAGCACGTTAATGCACCATCATGCATATCATTAGATCTACTCCATTAAAGACTACTTTTCTCAGATAAACTAAGGTGGTGTTTGTATCCATGTCCTTGAAATTTTCAAAAGCATGCAAAATGTTGTAGAACTGGTTTAGCACTGTCATTGAATGCAAAAGACAATATATCAAATAGAAAAATGTCTACATCTCAAGTCAAACATGCCTTGTACATATTATATATAACCATGATGGAAATGAAGTATCATGTTCCAACTAAATCATCTATTCATTATACATAACTAGATCCATTCACGGATGATGATAGCAATTACACATCAAAACGAATCACCAAAAAACATTTTACTTCTGAATGACCCTTACAAAAAACAAAATACCATAAAACAAATACCAAACCAACAAATTTAGGTTACAGATAAAATTGATGAACTTGGAAATACAAATAAAAAATCTACTAAACACAAGCTTCTCAATACAAATAAAAGAATCCACCAGAATGCTTTGGACAACTCTACAAAAAGACAACGCAAAAAAAATTGACATTCCACTATAGCCCCACTATTATATCAATGTGCATTCATTTATATTACAAATGTCCCAAACATCAACAATAGAAAAACAAAAATATGAACATACACACTCTCATGAATGTCTCAGGTCCAATATCAATTGTAGAGCAAGATTCTAATAAAAGCATATTTTAAACAATTGGGTCAAATTTAGTTTGAATATATAAAAATGATGTGGCATCTCTCCATCAAGAGTAGTAGCTACTGCTAATGTATAAATGTCATTTAATGGTTTAAACATGACAAGGGATAAAATAAATCATATCTTATGAGTTATGTAATGCTTTCATGAAGCCAATACTCCTAGGATAGATAAAAACCCTAACAACATCAAATGAGCCCTAAGAATCAGGAGCACCCTAGAATTCAACAGGCCTTAAAAAGAATCCATGATAAAAAGCATGATAAAAGGAAAATTTACAGTATACTAATCCATTGTAGTTGTAGATAAAAAGCATAAAAAACATGATAAAAAGCATAAAAAACATGATAAAAAGAATACGTTTTAATTATTAGATAAAAAGCATGATGTGAGTCTATATTATCTGATAAATTACATGTGTGATATGCCCCTTCAAGACTTGATATTTCGGAAATGCACAAAGATTTAAATGTCGAGAAAACTAAGAATGAAAAGTGGAATCACATAAAACGGAACCTTCACCCTGCAAGTGCAATCCGATGTGGGTGAACCATGAATCACTACAGCCATTATATAGGAAAAAATTGCCTCTGAACTACCCCCCAATATTGGAAATTGAGGGCTCAAAGAAGGTATCAACATGAAATTGACTAAAAATCCAAGCGAATGCAACCATATGCCTGAATTACAGGGAAAATGGAGGGCAAAATAACCCTTGGGAGCCTCCATTACTAAAAATTAGGGGCGGAGGAATGATTCCACTGGAATCTCTTTAGAAATCGAGGGCAAAAGATGGATTGGAGGGAGATTTTTCTAGGGAGAAAAATAGTTTTTTTTCATTTTCCTCATTAATATATGGGAGGCTATTCATTTTAGATTTATTTATTTTCTAATATATATTGGGCAAATATATTTCAAGTGAAAAAACCCTTTCCATATAAGAAAATAGACCACTATATTTATGTAACCCCCTTAATTTAGCCCATGGGCTAAATTTAGCCCCTAAAATTATCCATGGTTTACAGATATCTTTCTTGATGCCATTTTCCCTATAGTCGGAAACAAAACAAAAAACGTTTAGTATATGTTTTAAAAAAATGGTTGCACTTAAAGAAAATGTTAACATATAGTTATACAAAGCATAACAATTTTTTAAATGTAGAGGGGCTCAAGAATTTTTTTTTAATGCATAGCCCTTAGGCTATGCTATGGGCACCTGTAGCATCCTTACCATAGCCCAAGGGCTCAGCATTTGTAGGCTTAGCATAGACCAAGGGATATGCATTGGGCATTCCACTCGCCCAATGCATAGCCCTTGGGCTATGCTATGGTCATATCCCACAAGCTATGCAATGGTGCGCCCAGTGCATAGCTCTTGGGATATGTTATGGGGCACCCATTGCATTGCTCGTGGGATATACAATAACCCATGGCTATACATAGCCCACAGGCTATGGTGCCCATTGCATAGCCGTGGGATATGCAATAGCCCGTGGGCTATGCATTGGGCACCCAAAGTGCGCCCAGGGCCCCTTTCTGCCAAAGGGGTGGGTTTGAATCGCCCCTTTGGCAGTGGGGGCTCCTCGCCTCAGGCACCCACAATATCGCTAGGGCGGGCGTTGTGGGAGCCCAAAGGGGGCCGGGAGGACCAGAGCTCTTCCCCCGGGCCCCCTTTGGGTGCACACAGCTTCCGCCCTAGCGGTTAGCGCAATTCTCATATTCTCAGAATCACACCGCCCGCTAGGGTGGGAACTGTTGGTGCCCAAAGGGGGCTCGGGGGCAGAGCTCTACCTCCCCCCAGGCCCCTTTGGGAACCCACAGCGCCCGCCCTAGAAGCATTGTGGGATCCCTTTGGGAACCCAATACATATCCCATGGGCGATTGCATAGCCCACAGGATATGCATTGGGCTGCCCAAAGGGCGCCCATTGCATATCCCACGGGCTATGCATTGGGCCCCCCAAAGGGCACCCATTGCATAGCCAATGGGCTATGCAATAGCCCATCGGATATGCATTATTGGGCACCCAAAGGGGCGGTCCTATGTGGGCTATGCATAGGGCCGCCCCTTTGGGTGTTCAATGCATAACTTGAGGGTTATGCATAGCCCACGGGCTATGCAATGGGCTTCCCAATTCTCATGAAAATGATCGTAGGGGTAGGAAGTTAGATCCTCACTCGTGCGCCCAAAGGGGCGTTCCCCAGGGCCATCCTTTGGGTGCATGAGCCCTCTGGCCAAAATAAAATAAAATTTACCCATGTTTTTACAGAGGGCATGCCGAAGCCCAAAGGAAAAAAAATTACATTAAAACAATAGAAATTTAAAGTATTTAAAAACAACATTAACATTCGAAAAATAATTTAACTAACCTTGACAACGTTTGAAGCTCTTCGATGGTCTTCAAAGCCTTGTGGATCGTTGTTTACAAATGGTGACTGTAGAAGACCAAACTGCTTTAATGTAGCATAAAATAAGTTTTTTTTACCACTTTATGAATGTGGCATTAAAAAATAATGACAAAAGCACTGAACAAACATTGCCAAGGGAAATATAAAATAGAAAGATGTATTTAAAAAAAATAGAACTAACCTTGAAAGAACTATTAAATTACCTGAAATTTCAAATGTGAAGAATAGAAAACCAAAATAGTTTATATGGCTAATATTAAGTTCGACATTATTCGTTTTACGAGTGCGGGATTATAAAATGTGTAATTAGTTAATGCATTATTTCTAAATTTAAAGAAGAAGGCATTAAATGAAATTTGACTAGTGTTATGACTTTTGGTTTAAAAAATTAATGTAAATAACTAATATTGTATTAAACAGTTTGGATAGCATTGTTTACATGTCATTTTATTAGTATTATTACAATTTTTATACGATAAATTAAATTAATTTTAATAGTGTTATGATTGTGTTTGAATAGTGTGATTTATTTTGTAGGGAAATTTTGGAGGGAAAATTTTGAAGGGAAATTTCAGAGGGAACGCTTGGGAGGGAAAATTCCGTTCTTTTAGCTATAAGATTGTTGGGGGCAGGGAAATTTTTAGGGGTGAAATTTAGCCAATTGACTATTTTTTGGCTTTTTTTCAAAAATAAATTCGCTATTTGGTCATTTTTAGCTTCTAATATCACCTATATTTACATAAAATATGTTTTTTTAGCATAATATTCGCCAAAATTTACAAGTTTCAGTAGTAAATCGTATGTTTCATATTTAATATTTGCCTACCAATTTATATATATTTTTTTCAATCCAAAATAATCGCCTAGCATACTATACTTAAGTATACTTTTATACTCCTTAAAAAATACCCTGGTTAGGGATTGGCAATTACACCATTGTACTTTTTGGTGAGGAGTGTGAGAAAATTTCTTTCTCTTATGATTTTTAGTGAAAAGTCATGGACTCATCTGAATCAATCTCAATGTCTGAAGATGTACATGAACATGGTGGAAATTTTCATTTAAGTGGGGATTTCAAAGCCACCGATGATGATTTACCTCCAAGTGAGGATTTTGAAGGAATTAATGATGGTGATGAAGAGCTTCCTCCATGTGGATATTTTAAAGACACTGAGGAAGATGATGAAATTTTTCCTCCAAGTGACGATTTTCAAGGCACCAATGATGATTTTTCTCAAGGAATCAATGATGATTTTCAAGGCACTAGCAATGATTTTCCTTCAAGCCAATATTTTCCTCCAAGCAAGGATTTTCAAGGCACAAACGATGATTTCCCTCCAAGCCAATATTTTCCTCTAAGCGAGGATTTACAAGACAACAAACTTGATTTTCCTCCAATAGAGGATTTTGATGGGATAGATAATAATTTTGGTGGGGATGAAGGAACTAATGATGGTGTATATGATTTTCCTCCAAGCTAAGATTGTAATGGCACCGATGATGATTTTCCTCCAAGCAAGGATTTTAATGGGTTTGATAATGTCCCCCCCCAAGCAAGGATTTTGATGGCACTAACGGTGATTTTCCTCCAAGCAATGATTTTAATGGGACTAATAATGTTTCTCCTACAAGAAAGGATTTTGATGGCACTAATGATGATTTTCTTTCAAGCAAGGATTTTGATGGGACTAATAATGTTTCTCCTCCAAGCAAGGATTTTGATGGCACATATGATGATTTTCCTCCAAGTGAGGATTTTAATGGGACGGATGATGCTTTTGGTGAGGATAAAGGAAACAACAATGTTGAAGATGGTTTTCCTCCCAGACAAGATTTTGATGGCTCTAATGATGATTTTCCTCCAAGTGAGGATTTTAATGGGACAAATGATGTTTTTAGTGAGGACGAAGGCACCAATAACGGTGAAGATGATTTTCCTCCAAGTGAGGATTATGATGGTAGCGATGATGATTTTCCTCCAAGAGAGGATTTTAATGGCAGCAGTGATGACATTCCTCCAAGCGAGGATTTTAATGGGATGGATTATGAATTTGGTGAGGATGAGAGCACCAATAATGGTGAAGATGAATTTCCTTCGACCGAGGATTTTTATGGCACCGATGATGATTTTCCTCCAAGCGAGTATTTTGATGGAACTGATGATGAATTTCCTCCAAGCAAGGATTTTAAAGGGACGGATGATGATTCTGGTGAGATGAAGGCACCAAAAATGATGAAGGTTATTTTCCTCCAAGAAAGGATTTTGATGAAATTCATGATGATTTTCCTCCAAGCAAGGATTTTAATGGGACAGATGATGATTTTGGTGATGATGAACCCGCCAATCATGTTGATTTAACCTCAAGTGATAAACTTGATATTGATGAGGATAATCATTCTCCTACTAATTTTGGTGATGAAATATCAATGAGAGGGATGATATTCCTCACATTGATGAGGATATTCATTCTAGTGAGAATGATTTAATGGTTCATGAAACACAAAGGAAAATTGTACCAATGAGCAAGATTAAGTGTAGGACTAGGCCATTTTATATCAATCCAAAGCATTCTAGTTATACAAGGTCTAGGAAATATTTTCTCACAAGTCACAGTTCTATTACTGATTTGATTTCAAGTGAGTGTTGCCAAAAAAATTGTCTGAAACAAATACACTACAATTATGCCTTAGAGAAAAGGCAAGCATATCTATCAATGAATAAAAATATGCAAAATTCATATTTGGTAGGGTGCATGATTTCTACAAAGGCATGTTATTATTATTGCATTGGAAGTATTTTGCTTTGCAAAAGGGCATTCAAAAGAATCCACTCAATTGGTAATCTTAGACTATCAAGAATCCATACAAGGCTAGAAAAAGATCCTACGTTTTATTCTAGAGAATATCATGCACAAGCTAGTGGGCCGATAACAAACATTGCAATGTCATGGATGCATGACTTCTTTTCTAAGCATGGAGAGATTATGCCAGATAGAGAAACCATACACATTCCAGATAATTTATCAAGGCAGGAAATCTACAACTTGTATAAGGAATTTGTTCAATATGCTAAAGGAAATAACAATTTCATTAGATATGCAGATTTTACAAGACTATGGAAAACACAGTTCAACAATGTATGTATTCCTAAGAGGTCTAGGATGGGGGTTTGCAGTATATGTGCTTGTCTTAAACAAATAAGGTATAAATAGGAAGGGATAGAGAGAGGTATGTCTCTAACAACTTTTTTTTTTTTTGAATAAATATCTATTATGAAATCTCATTAATGTTTTGTTTTTATTTTATTTGTAGATTCTGTTGTTAAATAATTTCAAGCACATCGCAATCAACAATCAGTTGAACGGACAAAGTTATACAAACATCGCAATAAGTGTTATGATGAACCACATAAATATATGGGTTTGATAATTCACGGCATGGATCAGAAAAAAACACTTTTGCCATATTTTGTTCGTGTACCAAAGAATTTAGAGGAAAATTTTATTCAGTTTCACTTGGTTGGTTGTATGGTTTTTAATGGTCAAATGTCTCCAAGGGTTTACTTTACAGCTCCCAATATTCATAATGATGCAAATTTGACGATTACCATAATTCACCATGTGCTGACTCATTGGTATGGTAATATTCCTCGAGTTCTATATCTGCAATTGGACAACACCAGCCGGGAAAACAAAAATCAAATCCTGTTTGGTTATTTGAACATGCTTGTTGAATTGGGAATTTTTCAGAAAGTTAAAGTTGGTTTCCTTCTTGTTGGGCATACACATGACCATATTGATCAAATGTTTAGTTTTTTTTCAGTGAAATTGGGGAGGAAGAATGTTGGGATCCGTCCATCATTAAATGAAATTATTAGAAAAACATATAGTCCAGATCCTATTGTACTAACATTGGAGGAAACTATTGACATGTGAAGATTTATTTTTGGATCGCATGGTGAAGAAAGGTGCATTAAGAAATTTAATGACATTATCTTTCAGCATCAATTTAGTCTAAAAAATATTCATGGGAAAAAACTACTATGAGGTAAGAAGTACTCAACAAGTGCAGAATGGAGGCCTACATCAGGTTTAGCATTTATGAAATTCATCCCAAGTCGTCAAATGTATGCTTCAAAGTTATCGTTGTTGCAATAAACTATTGAGATTCAAAATTCATGCCGGCACAATAGAGATGTTGATTCTTCTCAATGCTTGGAAGAAATAAAAAATTCTATCAAAGATACATATGACTATTTTGATGTTGTTTATTATGTTTGGTGGGATTCATTTTTCATGGAGCAAAACGACATAATAACAAACTCTACAAATGGAGATATTTTTTTGAATACTCCATTTAGTTGGTCACAAAGTATGTCAAATGAAAATGAGGAGAGAAATGTTGAGCCTGAAGGTGTTGATCATTCTCAACTAAAAGAAAGCGAAATGTGCATTGGGTCTAGAACATCATATACATGGCGTGAGGCGATGGAAGACCTTTACAGAGGCTCAATACAAGATATTAAGGAGGGTTGCATGATTGCAATTTTGGCCACAGAATATCCACGTGGTTATCCATTTTGGATTGCAAAACTTATGAAGGTCAATAATGAAAATGAAGAAGTTATATCTATTGAAGTACATTGGTATGCAACGGACACACACCCATTTGATGGTGTGTACAAGGCGGAGATGGTGATCGAGAAAAAGGTTTAAAAAAAGAGAAAAATAAAGGGTCAAAATGTAAATCATCGTCGCATAGACATTTTGAAATTAGAGGATGTTTACATACTAGATTATGACTTCCAATTGACAAGGAAAGGCACTCTTTGCTCCAAGACTATAGAGATTATCAAAATATTGTTGGCACCAAAAATAGTTGCAATGTGGGAGTTTTCTAAACCAAGGCGTAGATATAGAAGGAATATGGAATATGAAAAGTTGGTCGTAGATTCAGATGGTGCACTCATTGATAGTAGAGAATAATACAAGTCATCTACATCTTCATCTAGTCATTCATCTGAAGAAAATGTAGCTTCTGATGGTGTATCAGAATCCATGTGTTGATTTGAATATTTGCACATGAAACATTTTTTCTTTTTTATTAATATGCCATTGTTTGTATGGAAACTCTAAAGGAGTGCTTGAGTTTTGATATGAATTACTTCTACGTCTTATGGTTTAATATATGATTTTATGATGAATATCATAATTTTTTGTATTTTATATGAAAAGAGTGGTCAAATTATTTCTTGAATAATTTGTGTTTAACTCAATGCAAGTTTTATATAGTGTTACTCAGAGATTAAATCAGCACAATTTTCAATTATGATAAAATCATATAAAAATTCCATTTTTTGAAAAAGTGTGCTACCGGTAGCATTAGTTTTCAATTTAGAGCTTGATTTTAAGGTTTTTGAAAACAACAATAACAATGTTTTTGGTTCATTTCTATATTGTTTACCCCAAATCAAAAAGTGGTGCTACCAGTAGCACCACTTTTTTATTCGGGGTTGTTTTTTGGTGTTTTTTATGCAAAAATATGGGTTTTAATGGCTACTGTTCTCGTTTTGAGTATAAATTTCTCGTCAAATTGTATAACATGTTAATAGAAAGAATTAAAAAAATGCAAAGAAAAGGGAGAAAGTCACCATTCACTATAAGTCATACTACAGACAAGAAACCAACCACTTCAAGTCATTCTAGTGGAAAACAACCAGCTAATGCAAGTCATGCTTGGAGTATTGATATTGTTGATAAATATAGATGAATAGGATGCAAGACTAATTTCCCTTGTAAACTTTTTCCAGGGAGATCACCTTACTCATGTATGCCCTACTATTCTATAGGTACTAAGAGTGTGGTCTATTTATCAAGGATCTTATGATATTGAACAACCTATGGTTTCTCAGTAGCCCAATCAATGTTTCTTTGATGCAATTTTTTGTTGATCCCACTCTTCCTTATGTTGAGTTTGAAATGGTCAAGCCTATGCAATATTTGGTCTATTCACTCTTCCTTTGGAAAGTGATGTGACTATCACTAGATTTTTATTTAATGTTGATTCAATACCTTATATATAAAGGGGCACTCCAATCACTTGAAGTGTGCTCCCTCCAATATCTAGGAGCATTTCCTTTGATTCGAAAAGTCTATATAAGCCTCACCTTCATTTTTCCGCACCCTTCGAAATACGGGTTGAAGTTAATTCATGTATGGTTCACCAATGTGTTATATATGAAGCATCCTTCTTTAGTATTTTATCAATGTATGCTTTGAAAGGTTTGGGTTCTCCCATCCTTGTGTCAACTACCAATTAGCTACCATCCTTTGTTAAAAGACCTAGCGAACCTTGGGGATTCTTCCTCAATTTCCTATTTCATTAGGTGGGAAGACATTTTTGGTTTATTTTACAGTTATGAAGCCCCATTAGACTTCAATATGATCCTTGGAAATGATTATGCGTATGCTATGAATTTTGTGTGGTCTACATTATTTCATGCAATCCGTTTTCCTCTAAATGGAAGTATTTTCACTATTGATCAGCTTGCATTTACCAATCCTTCTCTTTATATGGCTTTAGACCATGTGTCCCTTTGTCTATTTATAGTGTTTTTGTAGATACAACACCTAAACATGGATGAATAATGTGGCATCATATCCCATGTGTCCAATTTATACTAAGAAGGAACCCTTGCATTCATGCTCGCATTATTGGGAATTGGTCCTAAAAGTTGACGAAGTGAGTTATCCAATGGGAGCATTGGATCATCTTCTTACCCATGTTGTTCCAATGAATATTCTATCATAATTTCTCTCTGACACGATTTTTTTCCATCATATGAATCTTTCCCATAGTCCACGATTGATTTTGACATTCCTTTGGATATTTCCATCCTTTTCAAATATTTTATGGACCAAATTCCCCAAAATAGCATGAAAATATAAATATAGTAATGCAACACCTTGATAATGAAATAAAGAGATGAATAAGAATCCTCTTTGAGGGGGGAACCTACTTTACAATATATCAAATACACAATATGAGATGTATTTCTAAAACTAGATCTCCTTGATATATAAAGGAGACTATGGTACAGTTACAATTACGGTCTTAATTGACCGATAAATATAATACCAATATAATAATAGAAATGTAATGTCACAATGTATAAATTTTAACTTGTCCCTCCCCTTCAAATAAGTGTTGTACTCGACACTTGATTAACTATGGATGTTTCTGCATTAAAAACTAATCTTCCTAGGTCACCTCTTCTATTGGCAAGTTCTTTCACTTTATGAGGTACACAATAATTGTTTGATTTTGCAGTTGCTTGATCTATGTTTCAAGAATTGTTTTAGGTTCTAGTATGATTTTCCTTTCTTCATCAATCACTATTAAAATATTTTGAATTGGGATTTTTTCATTAATTACATTTTTCAGGAAAGAAACATGGAAGACTAGATGTACACATGAAGATGGAGGCAAATCCAATTTGAAATCTATAGTTCCAGTCAACTCTAAACCATTTATATGGATCATATTACTTGGGTGCTAATTTATTGTCCTTCTTTTGTTGCTTGAGGTGAATTAGTTTGTATGGTTGTATCCTCAAAAATACCCAGTAGCCCACTTCAAATTTCCTTTAATTATAATGTTGACCTACTTGTTTTCTCATCCTATTTTGTGATATATCCAAATTGTCTTTCAATAGTTGGAGAGCCTGTTGTTGGTGCTCTATGTGATCATTCACTGCTTGAACCTCCAGTTTCCCTTTCAAGGATGATGTGATGGATGGAGGATGATGATAGACATAAAGTGCAATAAATGGGGACATTTTTTAAGAAGTATGAAAGGACGTGTTGTACCACCATTTCTTTGAATACAACCACTTGACCCATTATGTTTGTTTATAGGATGCAAAGCAACATAGCATAGATAGCCTTCTAGACATTTTTTCACAATCTCAGTTTTCCCATCAAATTGAGGACGGTAAGAGTTGTGAGAAGATTGAGTATCTAAAGAAGAAAATATTTTCTTCCAAAAATTACCAATGAAAAATGGATCTCTATCACTTACAATGATATCGAGGATTCCATATAGCTTTTGAATTGTTTCCATGAATGTTGTTGCTACTGTACTTACTTTAGAAGGATGAAAATAGAAGAGAATAAAAATGGGCATACTTTGTGAGTTGATCCACCACTACCATGATAACATTTTTTCCTTCGTGATGTGGTAGACCCGTGTTAAAATCCATTGAGGCCTCTTCCCAATGCTAACTTGGTATGTAGAAGACCTAGTGTCTCAATTGTCTCTCTGTTAACGCTCAAAAATCGCACACATGCGACATTTCGGCGATTCATCTAGTCAGGAATCATCAACATAAAGAAGGCATCATCAACATACATAATGCATATCACCACAAGCATCCCCAACATAATCAAAACAAAGCATGAGTCCATAAGTTCCAAGGAACATTCAAAACAAAGGGTAGCGCAGGTTATACATAGTTGACCACGCTATAGCGCAGGTTATCTGAACAACTTCCATGCTACACCCGCGTGGATTTTATGTCGATAGTCACGCTACTGTAAATAACAGCAGGACCACTCACTCCCAGTGGCGTATGGAAGGCCTAATCCTCACCAAAGATCCGAATTTGTATCCTCACACACTTGGTGGAATTAATAATCCCCCCTTTTGTACCTTGGATTTGGTTCATGTAATGAACCTTTTGCAAAATTTTATGAAAATGTCCAATTTTCCAATTTTTCCCCAATTTCGACCTTTGACTAGTTTTGTTGTTTTAGCCTCCAAATTAACCCAAATGCTCCCAAATATTCTGTGAGGGTATATGAATGATATTTAGAATTGAATATTAGGTTCAGGGATGATTTATAACCCTCAAAATACTTCTTCAAATTTGATTTATATTCTGTTCAATGTATGGTATTTTAACTAGCAATTTATGCATCAAATCCCCCCTGGGTAAACACTAAAAATGGCCTCCCAAATGCTTCCAAACTCCCTTGAATTTATGAAAAGAGGTAGGTTATGTATTAATTATGTTATTAAGGTCTCATTTTCATCATTAATTGATTATTATCTCTGTTCCAACCCTCTCCCATTCAGCTGCAAAAATCACCAATTCGACCCTTGGGGAAATGGCACTATTTCTTTTCCCAATGCAATTAAACTGAGTAACAATACTTCAAATGCTCAAGTAAAATACATGAAACTTGTAAAATACATCCATGGAAGTCTATTAATCATAAATTTATCAGATAATCATCCATTCATTCGAAATCATCATCATTATCATGCTATACATCAATGTAGTGGGAAAATGGACATTGTTTGCTCATTAATCAACAATTTTGCATACAATCAGTGGGTATTTCGACCTAATAATTTCTTAATATGAATACAAGAGGATATGAAGCTATTACAATCATAAATATATTATATTAAGCTCTCCCAATGAGTACAAATGCTCACCCAAAGCGCAATCCCTCAAGAAGCATGAGTATGCCTTCAAAACTGGAAATGGTGGAGAGAAAGTGCTGCACTAAAACAAACCATGAACTTTCCTGTAGCTGCTACCTGAAAATACAAACTCCATTAAAGCACCATTAAATACCTGAGTGTCCTCTCCAAACACCAACTTGGATGGGAATCTTTCACCCTTGAAATTGGCTAAGGCAAGAAACTAGTCATCCACTAGCTCTCTCTTCACAAATGCAATTTTTCTCAAATCATCAAAATCCATTCTCATACTTGATTTATAAATTTTATAACCAACATTATCCTTCTAAGGGTCGACATCTTCTCATTAGCTTCTAGATATTTCCCCTTAGGAAATATTCCACATTTGCCACTTGTCTCCTAGTTTCCAACCCTCCATCTTCTCCCAAATCCGAGTAGGAGTCTCTTTGGCTTCCCCCAACTCCATGAGCTCCTTCCTTGAGCCTATTTTTGGGGCTGACATGTCATAATGGTCATATTTTAGAATTCGGATCTGAATTTTGTCATATATGTCATAGATGCTTCATCATTGTTGTCATACGACTAGGGAATCTATCCCAAGTGTGCACTAGTCTCCAATTTGACTCTTCCTCTTCCATGGAGGTTACTATTCCATCCCATTTCGACCTAATATGCTGAATGCCATATGTATGCCTTACCAACTCACCCAATAATTTTTTCCTTCCCATGGATTCGAAATGGAAAGTGAGATTTGCCATGTGGCAGTGAGAAACCAGGCTAGTGTGGGTCCCACATCCTCCAAATGTCCTCAAAACCATTTGCCACCTATAATTCCTCTTGGATTCATTTATTAAACTTATTTATTAAATAATTGGTCTATTCTAATGTATAAAAATTATTTATTTGCTTCCTTATTACAATTCCCAATGTACCCATTCAACCTAGGGAACTTGGTAGGATTTATGGGGATTGTCTGCTATACAATTATTTGAATGGGGACATTACAGTCCTCCCCACCCAAGATTGCTTGTCCTAAAGCAATTGCAAATTAGGATGCTGCAAAATCTTATCCTCTTCCCATGTGGCATCTTCATTTTGTAGGTCCTTCCATTGTACTAAATATTCTTTGATAATTCTACTCCTCAACCTCCTTTCCCGTGTCTTCAAAATCTTTTCCGGAACAAGTGTGAGCTGACCTTCATCATCCAAGGGAGGAATTATTTCTGAAGTGATGATTTGCTAACCAAGGGATTTATTAAGACAATAAACATGAAATAATTATGTATTTTACTCACTTCTGGAAGTTCTAGTTCATATGCTACTTCTCCAATCTTCTGCACTACCTTGTATGGCCCATAGTACCTTAGTTTTAATTTTTCTGCTCCATTCTTTTTTAGAGATGTTTGCTTATATGGCTGTAACCTTAAATATACTAAATCATTAACGTGAAAGGTTCTTTCTTCTCTATGTCTATCAGCATATTGTTTTTGCTGATTTTGAGCAACTTGCAAATTGTCTTTCAAGAGCATTAAAATGTCTTGGCTCTCTTCCACCCAATATTTATCCTTTGGGGATCTACTATTACCAAATATGATTCCAGCAAATGTAAGTGCAGCATAACCATATAATGCTTTGAAAGGAGACATCCCTATTGACATATGATAAGTGGTGTTGTAGCAAAGCTCACCCAAGTGTAGCCATTTTGCCCATGCTTTTTGCTGCTCTCCCACATAGTTTCTTAGATACCCTTCCAACCATTGATTCACCCTCTCTATTTTTCCATCATTTTGTGGATGATAGCTGGTACTTGGAGTCAATTGAGTCCCCACCAATCTAAAAATTTCTTGCCAAAAGGCACCCATGAATCTACTATCTCTAGCATTGACAATGCTCTTGGGGAGCCCATGCAATCTGAAGATTTCTTTGAAACAAATACTAGCCACTTGTGTAGCACTAAAAGATGATGTAACAACAAAGAAATGAACAAATTTTTTCAACCTATCCACTACCACATAGATGCAATTCTTACCAAAATATTTAGGAAAACCGGTGAGATACTGACCCATTTTTGCTCCAGAATGGGAAATGGTTGTAATAGCCCAGCTGGACATGTGAGTTCTTATTTGTTTTGTTGACATACTTTACATTCATTCACATATTTTTGAACATATTCCTTCAAACCTTTCCAAAAAAACCTTTGCCTCAACTGTCTATAAGTTTTGAAGATCCTCAGATGGCCCGCTAGTGGGAAATCATGTGCTTCTTGCAAAATTCAGTAGTTGAGATTTGAGTTCTGAACTTAATAAATTCTACCCTTTTAATATATCAACCCTTTCAAAATATTGTAGTTATCATCCCATTTGATTCCATCCAGCACATCACAAGTAAATTTGTCTTTAGCATATTCAACTAGTGGCATGTTTTTCCAATCCTTGGCAATGTCCATGAGAGAAAAAGAAGGTCTGCTTGACAAAGCATATGCTACTATATTATTCTTTCCCTTGACATATTCAATATCAAAATCATAAGCTTGGATTTCGCTTACCCACTTTTGTTGCCTTTCATTTAGATCTTTTTGGGTGAGAAAGTGTCTTAGACTATTGTGGTCAGTTTTCACCACAAACTTGCATCCCATCAAGTATTGTATGAATTTGGCCAATGAATGCATAATGGCAAACATTTCTTTATCATAGATGGAGTAAATTTTTTCATGAGGCTGCAACTTTCTGCCCTCAAAGGCTATGGAGTGTTGGCCTTGCTTTAGAACATCCCCTATTCCTCCACCTGAAGCATCACATTCTACAACAAAAGGTTTAGTAAAATCAGGAAGTGCAAGTATGGGACGACTATGCATTACCTCTTTCATTTTTTGGAAGGCATTTTCAGCCTCTTCATCCCACTTGAAATCATCCTTCTTAGTCAAATCAGTGAGTGGAGAATTCAACTTGGATAATCCCTTCACAAATTTTCTGTAGTAGGTGCATATGCCAATAAAACCTCTCAATTCGGTAATAATTTTTTGGTGATGGCCATTCTAAGATAGCCCTGATTTTTTCCTTGTGTACCTTCACTCCTTTCCCAATATGTTGGAAGTACGGCTGCTGTTACACCAAAACCCGCAGGTGATTGGTAAACTCACCACCGCTAGATTTCAAGGATGCACAAGAGGCGATTAGTCCCTTGTCACGATACACCGGGGAGCGCTGACTACTTGCAATTTTGTGCAATAATCTCCCCCTCAGTGCAAGCTGAGTGTGTATTGAACTCGTGACCTCTGGCTCTGATACCAATTGTTGGAAGTACGGCTGTCGTTACACCAAAACCTGTAGGTCATTGGTAAACTCACCACCGCCAGATTTCAAGGATCCACGAGAGGAGATTATTCCCTTGTCATGATACACCGGGGAGCGCTGACTACTTGCAATTTCATGCAACACAATAATGTGCCCAAGATACAGTAATTCTTTGATCCCAAATTCACACTTTGACAACTTAGCAAATAAGGACTCTTCTTGCAAAACTTTCAACACAATCTCTAATTGCTGCAAATGCTCTTCCAATGTTTTACTGTAAATGAGAATGTCATCAAAGAAAACCAAAAAAAACCTTCTTAGTTGCTTGCAAAAGATCCTATTCATGCATGCTTGAAATGTGGTTGGAGCATTAGTTAACCCAAAAGGCATGACAAGAAATTCAAAGTGACCATAATGACATCGAAATGCAGTCTTTTGCACATCTTCATCTTTCATGCGAATTTGATGATACCTTGATCTAAGTTCAATTTTAGAGAAGTATTTGGCCCCATGTAGTTCATCAATACTAGGATAGGATACCTATTCTTGATAGTGTTTTTGTTCAAGGCTTTAAAATCTATGCACATTCTCAATGTTCCATCTTTTTTCTTCACTAGCACTACTGAAGAAGCATAAGGGCTAGAGCTTGGTCTAATGAGTCCCAACTCTAGGAGTTCTTGGATGGATTTTTCAATCTCATATATAAAAATTTTAGGATGTCTATAAGGTGGTATCTGAATGGGTGAAGTACCCTTATCCAAAATAATGTTGTGCTCAACCCCGCTATCCGGTGGTCTACCATGTGGAAGGTCTCTAAAAAAAATTTCATATTTTTGCAAAAGTATCTCTATCTCCTTTGGGTGTTCAACAATATTTATATTTTTCTTGGGATATGTAATATGACACTCAGCAGCTCATTCTATGTTCCCATGCCTCAATATAGATCTCATACTATTGCAAGTCACTACTTGATTTGGATAAGTGTGTTGCCCTCTCACAACTCTTTGTACCCCTTTTGAATCTTGGAATTTCATTTCAAGAATTTGATAATTTACTGTATGCTCTCCTATTGAATACATCCATTGCACTCCCAAAACCACATTAGTATCAGATACATAAACCACATAAAAACTAGCAACAAAAGTATAGTTACCTACGATGACTTGCAGCTTTGGAACCCATGTTTTGCATTGCATTGTGTTGTGACCGGGAATGACCACTGTGAAGCCATCAAATGGTTCAGTAGGTATCCTTATTTTCTCCACCATATTTGCATCAATGAAGTTATGGGTGGCTCCTCCATCTACCAAAACTGAATTCCTTTGTCCTTGTACCACACCCTTGCATCGGATAGTATGATAGCGAGGTATTACTGAAAGTACTGCCATTCTTGCTTTGTCCAGTGAAGGCTGATTTTCTTCTTGTCTTTCCTCTTCTACTGCTGTCTCATATGCCTCTTCCTGATATGAAATATTTCCATCTTCATCCATTCCCCCATCATACCCCTCATTATCAGAAAATACTTCTATGTATTGAGCCTTTCCTTTAGTACATTTGTGCCCCGATGTCCATGGTTGGAAGCATGTGAAGCATAGTTTCTTTTTTCGAAGTTCATCCCTGTTTAGTACTTATTTTTATTCCTTTAAAATGACTCTCTTAGCCAAGGTTTCGTATCATATCCATCCCTTTTCCAAGGTTTCTTTTCAAATTTTTAGTTAGGCTTGTGAGGAAATCTCGTTCTAGGAAGCACATTTTGGAGATCCCTAATGAAGCTCATTGCATCTTTTAATGTAGTTGGAAATATCTAGTACCCTGTCAACAAATTCTCCATATGTTTAACCTGATTATGAACCAAGTTTTTCATCCCATGAAACCACCATTCATTGGCATCTCCTTCGAAATGAAAAATGGCCATTTTTAATGCATCATCTTCAAACATAGGATTCAGCTGAAAATACACATCCAATTTTTGCACCCAAATGTTAGCAGAATTTTGAGAAGAATCATCAAAAGTAGGAAGTGACATTTTACCAATAGAACTATTTAATTCTTTGTTTTGGAATGGAATCCTAGTGTCTTCCCTCCTTTTCACTTTATTTATAGCATCAATGTAGTCACTGAATGGTAAACCTCTTTTACACTCTTCACTCAACCCATTCCATTCATTTGCTAGTTTAATACTATCCATCTAAATGCCAGGCTCTTATTTGGGTATGATAAATTTAGGTGCAGTATTCCTTTGTGTGCTTTGGAATTCATCAGTTCTATTATGTGGTCCTATGCTTGAAAAAATATGCTCACTCCCTTTTATCTTTTCCCCTGAGTGTGAGACACTATTATCTCCTATCACCCCTTTGCTTCCAAGTTGGCTTATCAACAATTCCAATCCTTGCATCACTTTGTTACCCATTCTCTCTATATTAGTGAAAATTTTAGAGAAACATGGTTCTAAGGTTGCAATAAGTTTCTCCTGATGTCTTAATTCTTCATCCTCCTCTCTACCCATTGTTTTAGAAAAAAACTCTTTTTCTTCTACTATCTCTTTTTCAACCAAAACTTCTTCAACTACTAGTTCAAAGGGTGGTGGTTTATTTGTTTGGATTCTTGTTAATACCATCAGGTTCCAGTACTATGCTCTGATACCACTTGTAGTGACCCTTTTTCAAAATTTTAGGAAAATGCCCAATTTTCCAATTTTTCCCCAATTTCGACCTTTGACTAGTTTTGTTGTTTTGGCCTCCAAATTAACCCAAATGCTCCCAAATATTCTGTAAGGGTATATGAATGATATTTAGACTTGAATATTAGGTTCAGGGATGAATTATAACCCTCAAAAGACTTCTGCAAATTAAATTTATATTCTGGTCAATGTATGGTATTTTAAATAGCAATTTATGCATCAAATCCCCCCTGGGTAAACACTGAAAATGGCCTCCCAAATGCTTCCAAACTCTCTCGAATTTATGAAAAGAGGTAGGGGATGTATTAAGGATGTTATTAAGGTCTCATTTTCATCATTAATTGATTATTATCTCTGTTCCAACCCTCTCCCATTCAGCTGCAAAAATCACCAATTCGACCCTTGGGGAAATGGTACTATTTCTTCTCCCAATGCAATTAAACTAAGTAAAAATACTTCAAATTCTCAAGTAAAGTACATAAAAATTGTAAAATACATCCATGGCAGTCTATTAATCATAAATTTATCATATAATCATCCATTCATTCGAAATCATCAGCATTATCATGGTATACATCAATGTAATGGGGAAATGGACATTGTTTGCTCATTAATCAACATTTTTGCATACAATCAGTGGGTATTTCGACCTGATACTTTCTGAATATGAATAAAATATTATATGAATC
The DNA here is from genome assembly GCA_027924585.1 of Larix kaempferi. NCBI lineage: Eukaryota > Viridiplantae > Streptophyta > Pinopsida > Pinales > Pinaceae > Larix > Larix kaempferi. Next base: position 2,863,036 of record BSBM01000577.1, read on the forward strand.
AGAAATATATTATATGAAGCTCTCCCAATGAGTACAAATGCTCACCCAAAGCGCAATCCCTCAAGGAGCATGAATATGCCTTCAAAACTGGAAATGGTGGAGAGAAAGTGCTGCACTAAACCAAACCATGAAATTTCCTGTAGTTTATACTTACAAATATAAACTCCATTAAATCACCATGAAAGACCTAAGTGGACTCTCCAAACACCAACATGGATGGGAATATTTCACCCTCGAAATCGTCTAAGGCAAGAAACTAGTCATCCACTAGCTCTCTCTTCACAAATGCAATTTTTTTCAAATCATCAAAATCCATTCTCGTACTTGATTTCTACATTTTATAACCAACATTAGCCTTCTAAGGGTCGAAATCCTCTCATTAGATTCTAGAGATTTCCACTTAAGAAATATTCCACATTTGCCACTTGTCTCCTAGTTTCCAACCCTCCATCTTCTCCCAAATTCGAGTAGGAGGCTCTTTGGCTTCCCCGAACTACATGAGTGCCTCCCTTGAGCCTATTTTTGGGGCTGACATGTCATAATGGTCAGATGTCAAAAGTCATATCTGAATTTTGTCATAGATGTCATAGATGCTTCATCATTGTTGTCATAAGACTAGGGAATCTAGCCCAAGTGTCCACTAGTCTCCAATTTGACTCTTCCTCTTCCATGGAGGTTACTATTCCATCCCATTTCAACCTAAGATGCTCAATGCCATATGTATTCCTTACCATTCCTTACCAACTCACCCAATAATGTTTTCCTTCCCATGGATTCGAAATGGCAAGTGAGATTTGCCATGTGGCAGTGAGAAACCAAGCTAGTGTGGGTCACACATCCTCCAAATGTCCTCAAAACCATTTGCCACCTATAATTCCTCTTGGATTCATTTATTCAACTTATTTATTAAATACTTGGACTATTCTAATGTATAAACATTATTCCTTTTCTCCCTTGTTACAATTCCCAATGTACCCATTCAACCTAGGGAACTTGGTAGGATTGATGGGGATTGTCTGCTATACAATTATTTGAATGGGGACATTACAGTTCATGAAGGAGGAGAGTTCACATTTGGATATAGTTGTTTGTTGGCCACTTATTGGACTATAAAATAAATCCATTGGCATGCATTTTTTAGATAGAAATCAGAGTAATTTTATGTTGCTGGATTTGATTTGGAGATTCCTCATAGCCCACCATTTCCTACCATTGTAAGCATTCCCAAGCTCCCTTTCCACCTTCCATCTAGGGGAAAGTGTTTATCTCCATTGTTCTTCCATCTACTTAGCATTTAGTTTGAACAAGAAAGGCCTCCCTAAGGGATATTGTTGGATTCCCTTGAATCCCACACCTCCTGGGTGTTGTACAACTATTCCATTGGGAAATACAAGAGTGGTTTAGCATATCTTTGGTTGTTTTTTAAGTTTGCATTATCCCCCCATCTCTTTCATTTTGTTTTTATCAATATTTTTTATGTTTGAATGTGAACTACACTAACAATCTCTTGCAGGATTACTTGGAGGAATACCAACCAAAACACAAAAAGGGGCCCCAAGTATTGAGGCAATGCTACAACCTGCAAGGCTTAGCCCCTTACCAAGTGGAAGAGTGCACTTGTGCAATTTGTTTCCACAACAGTTTTAATGGCGACCATACTTTTTTTTCATTTCTAATTAAACTAGGTTGTTTATGCTAAGTATATAATTCTGGGTATTTATTACTTGCAGGAGAGCAGGTATTCCACCTCTTCTTCCAGAAATTGGCCCCATTACGACCATCATTTATTTTTTTTACACAGTTGCGCGGTTCCCGCCATCTCTATCATGTTGACAGCGTGGAAACGAATCGGACAATCACACACACAACGCAGGTTACCATTATGATACCCGCACTATATTGCTCATCGCACCCACGCGAAATGTTAGTGTATTACCCGTTCTACCCGCACGTCTATTCTGTATTAACCCGCACGTTCAGCGCGGAAGAGTGTGATTTAGCCACGCTACTGTCATTTATTTTATTTTTATATACATATCTTATTTGGTAGTCCAAACAATGCTCACTAGTGAACTTAAATTAAGGCTAATTCGCATAATTAATTAATTTTTTAATAATTAGTTCACCTAGACCAAGATTAGGAATTAAATAGTTCCTCTCTCTTGAAACTTACCTAGGTAACCAACTTTGAGGATTTCAGACCCCATTGTTGTCACTAGTATTCAAGACCATTTCTTGTTTATTCATCAATTGACACATTGTTTGTAGTAGTATTGCTAGTGTAGAAAACACTTGTTTCACACGTGCAAGGACCTAAAGACACTTGTCTCCCGAAGTATGCTCTTCACCTCGCACTTCATGTGATATTGGTGAATAAGAAAAAAGGTTAAGAAGTGTGAAATACCTCCATTGCACACTTGTCTATTAGTTAGAATATTTTGATTTTGCAAACCGCCATGAGCATCTCCTAGAATTAAAAAGTATGCATTACTTCATATACTCTCTTAGTTAATTTGCCAATAAAATCGTTTTTTGCTTTCATCACATCTGTTTGTACCACTAGCCACTACAACAAAACAACCCTTTAGGGGCGGTTTTGTCTTGCTGGGGTCTTGGTAAAACCCCCCCTAAAAGTTTTTTCAGACCTTTGGAGGCGGTCTTTTAAAACCGCCCCTAAAAGTCATGGAAATTGGACTTTTGGGGGCGATTTTTTTAAATCCGCCCCCAAAAGTCATGGAAATTGGACTTTTGGGGGCGATCTTTTTAAATCCGCCCCCAAAAGTCATGAAATTTGACTTTTGGGGGCGGTTTTTTGGAAAACCCCCCCTAAAATCCCAATTCTCATCACTTTTGGGGGTGGTTTGTCAAACCCCCCCCTAAAAGTCATGAGAATTGAACTTTTGGAGGCGGTTTTTTTTGGAACGCCCCTTAAAAGTCATGAGAATTGAACTTTTGGAGGTGGTTTTTGAAACCCCCCCTAAAATCTCAATTCTCATAACTTTTGGGGGAAGTTTGTCAAAACCCCCCCTAAAAGTCATGAGAAATGAACTTTGGGAGGCAGTTTGTTTGGAACCCCCCTTAAAGGTCACAAGAATTGAACTTTTGGAGGCGGTTGTTTGAAAACCCCCCCTGAAAGCCCAATTCTCATCACTTTTGGGGGTGGTTTTTCAAAACCCCCCCTAAAAGTCATGAGAATTGAACTTTGGGAGGTGGTTTGTTTGGAACCCCCCTTAAAAGTCACAAGACTTGAACTTTTGGAGGTGGTTGTTTGAAAAGCCCCCCTAAAATCCCAACTCTCAAAACTTGTGGGAGCGGTTTGTCAAAACCCCCACTAAAAGTCATGAGAATTGAACTTTTGGAGGTGGTTTTTTTGGAACCCCCCTGAAAACTCATGATGTCAAGGTCTTTGATCTAAAACCTTGGTTATAAATAACCCAAGGTCAAAGTTTATTGTGTTAGTGTGTTGATTTGGTGTAGTAGGCATGTTAGTGATTGGATTAGGGGGTAGTGGGTTAGGGTTAGAGGGACACTGGATTAAGGGGATATTTTCTACAGTTTCATAATGTGGTAGGCTTTGGGGATTTTTTGGATCAGAAGCGAGGCACCTAAGGGATCAGTAGGTTAGTGGGAAAGGGGTTCTGGTTTTGTTGGTACTAGTGGTTAAGTTGTTTATAAGTTATCATGTTATTCGGTTTGGGGCTAGATGTTAAGGTTAGGTACAAGGTGAGGGGGTTAGAGGTTGAAGCTTCCTAGGTGCATGAATTCATTGCATGGATTAAGTGTGCCAAGTGCACGAGTCATTTACATGGGTTGGTTGTGTTAGGTCAGTGTCTAATTAGTGGCATTATTTATGGTGGCCATTTCAATATTTGTAACACAAAGGATGGTTCTCGTGGCCTGGATTATGGCATGTGAACTAAATTTAGGGTTTAATGCCATATTAATTTTCCAAGGGGTTGATGGTCCATGCATGTTAACCTACATTACCACATAAGAATCTCTGGCCTACATGTGAGATCGTCATGATCATCATTGTCACCATCGTCGATGTCATTGTTGTTGTTGGTTTGTCCATGGTGGTTCTCATAACCTAAATAATGGTCCATGATTAATAAATTTACTATATGATTCATGGTCCATGTGTAGGGACCTACACATAATTACTTTACCTTACAAGCAAGATATTATGGCCAATTCAATATATGTAACACTGATGATGGTTCTCGTGGCCTATACCATGGCCTATAAACTAATTTTAGGGCCTAATACCATATTAATTTGCTATGGGGTTGATGGTCCATGCATGTTAACCTAGACTAGTACTACATATGACCTACATATGGAATATCTAGCCTATATGTAACAATTCCCTATGTTGCTCTTGAGTGATGATTAAGGCCTTGCGACATCACATAATCTCTAAAGAGTGAATCTAATTCAACCACAAGTGGGATATGTTGGTAATTTTAGATCTGTAACACCAAAAATGAAAATTTTCCTGCCAATTTCAACATGCTAGTAATTTTCATTCCATCACCCTTTCTTCTCATTGTTTTCCCCTTTTTGTGAAGGGTGACTCAAGTCTCCACCTCCCATTCCACGTCTAACAAATACTCCATTCTTCCACATATACACAGCTAAATGGAGAAAGTCTTCATGCACTTCTAAAACACCAGAAAAACACTGAAGAGACCCGAAAAGCTTCTGTACTAGACGCATCCTCCATCGCTCTGCTCAGTTCTAAAGTGGAATCATAATTATTTACTTAAACAATGTATTTAATAATTTATTGAATTTAGTAGCTTTCTTGCAAATCCATATAAATGTATTTTAATATGTGATGTGCCTAGCTTTGTACTAAATGTCTAATTAACTTTTTCATCATGGGAATGAAATCAAAATCAAAATCATTTTTAGGAATCTCGCGCCATTTGGAATACTGGTTCTCGCCACTCCATTTTGTGATTTTTTTTAAGAAATTGGTTCAATCCCACGCGATTTGGACAGACTGGTTCTATGAGCACTTGTTATCCTTCATTGATCGCACTCTGGGGCCGACACTTTGTTCATTAGACACTATACTTTTATTAGTTTCTTTCTCACTTCTATTAATAAGTAAATGCCTTCCATTTTGATAAACATAATAATTTCCATCAAAATGATGTTTACCTATTGTGTCTTCAATTCTTTGCTTTGTTTCTTCAATTTTATCAGTGGCATGAGGGTATCATTTTCCTCAAGTAATGAAAATTACTTAGTTGGCCTTTGATTCAACACATGACTCAAGCCTCTTAGGTTTAATATCTATAGCAATTCCCCTTTAGATGAAGTTCCACTAGTATGTTTAGGAACCATATTATTTAAGAAATAATCAAGTCGATTAATTCCAATAATGAACGAGACTAACTTGCTAACTAGCTACGTGAAGGTTACCCTTCATGGATAGATTCTTAGAGGGACGATGGCCATTTAGGCCATGGAAGTTTGAGACAATAACAGGTCCATGATGCCCTTATATGTTATGGCTTGCACACGTGCTACACTGATGCAACCAATGGGTTTTTCTCCCTGGTTTGAGAGGATTGGGAAATATTCTTAGACCATTGAAATTATTGGTATTCAACAAGGAATTCCTAGTAAGCATGTGTCATCATCTCATGTTGATTATGTCCCTACCCTTTGTACACACTGCTCATTTCTCCTACCGATTGAATGATTTGGTGAATTGTTTGGATCATGTCAATGAAGGTGGCTCACTACCTTCAACGTCATGAGAATTTTATTGAACCTTACCATTTAGAGGAAGGAGAAGTCATAACAAGGTTACCATAGGTGAATCTACGGTAGGATCATTGACAAGCGAATATCGGACGATACCCCTTTGTGGGTTTGGGGATAGTTGCACGACCCATGCATCCATATTTGTTGTTGGCGGTGGTGCCTCACCATTCCATGCACACAATGCGGCTACCTTAGTAAGTGGGTGTAGGAGTTTGGATCCCACTAATATGTGGGGTGGGAGACGACTACGACCCATGTGATTGGCTTCATTGAGGGTGGCAGTGTCTCGTTGTTTCATTTGCATGATGTTGTTTCCTCGATCATGGATCGTAGGAAATTGACTCAACCATGGCTTAGGGACTGATAGCCCTACTTGGTGTGTCAAACCTCAAAATGGAAAACATATCTTACTCATTGTCTAAATATTCCCTATGTTGTATATAGGGCCTTTGTGGTGGTCAAGGGAATCACACATGAACCATGATCCCCTTACCCTTAGACATTATATTTCGACTTGATAATATGGACTAAGTAATGATATCCATTCTTGGTCTTATAGAGATTGAAATGGCCATATTTTGCATGTATGCCAAATATTCCCCACATAGGGATGATGTTATGGACTAGGGCCTCATGCATGGGCCCTAATCCCTTGAGGAAAATGTTATGGACTAGGAATTTATATGGTGTCACAAGTTTGTAGTGTCCTTTTTTTGCTTGAAGGACATCTATTTTCATGGTTCTAGCCTTTCAAATATCAAATCCTTAACTTAAAAGTGTGTTTCATTTCAATGTTGATTTGCTTGTTGTTTTCCAATGTCGTCCACTTAGCAATCAATCCAAGGTTTCTTCAAAGTAATCAAACCACGCCCATAAAATAATCTTTATTAATCCATCACCAAAGGTAGATTAAACTCAAAATAAGCATAAACAGTGGTGAAAGCCACTTTTTCAATGCCAACTAGATATAAAAAAAGGCCTTTAAAGAGGGGATGCTTCATTATAATAACTAGTGATCACAAGGGGATGTCCCAAAATCCCCCTTTCAAGGTTATGTTGGCTTCATAAAAATGCTCCAAAGTGGGCATACTTAGGATTAGCCCCTTCCAAAAGATGGATTGATGCTCGACCCATGGAATATAGTCCCAAGAATATTGATTCCTTGAACTAAAACATGTGACCTCTCAAGGGGATATTTGACCTAAAAATGGTGATATATTGGACACCATTATGATTTTTTTAGTACAAGGTATTGTTCACAAGGGCTATTTTGTGCTTCCAATACTAATAACAATGCCTTGAACAAACATAAATGGCCTCTCAAGGGGATCCTTCACCTTCAATAGAGCATATTGGAACCATTATGGTATTTTGAGAACTATGTGTAAGTATTGAGGGATAAACCAAGATAGAGTGATGAAGCATTACCCTTAATCCTAAAATGTAGCCTTTGAAACTCAAGGGCCATGAATAAACTCTTAACCTACCACACTAGGGATGGGTCTTATAAGAAAATGGTTGAGGAAGGAATTGAAAGAAGTATACCTTCACATAATATTATTGAGGTAATGGGCAATGACAAAGGCCATGAACCATAACATACGCCCTTTAAAGTTGATATTTGGCATAAAATTTGGATATGGGAACAATCAAGAGTTTTTGCATAGTGGGATTGATCTCAAGGCCTTGGCAAGAGTCAAAGGAGGAAAGCAAGATCCTTATGTAGGTGTCCCAATGCCTTGGTAATGACATTATAGGGAATAAGACCATGACTTTATCCCTAAAGAAACCATTGGGGGGTTGTACCCATCGAGTGAGTCCAGGTTCCTCACCACTACCCTTACTAGAATCGAGATAGAGGGAGCATGTCAACACAAAGAGAAGGAAATAGTCTAAATGTCACATGATTTGGACATTTTGAAACTATCATAATTGGAATTCAATTATAAAATCTTTGGTTAAATTGTAAATTTTCATTTCTCACAAGGGTGTAGACTGACTAGTGATGTAGTGTATTCTTAAGGCACTCCTTGTGACGTCAAAGGTTAAAATCTCGGATAACATATGTCCCATGTTGGTGGGTTGTGTGGGTGTACCTAGGGGTATAGTTTTAGTGTATAGGAATCAACCCCATGTCACGCGAGTACTGTGAGCCCCACCCCATTTCCAATTCTCCCAGTACAAAAAAAAAATACAATTTTTCATCAATGAATTTAACACCTTCATATACCCTTATTACATCCTTACACTACGAAAGAAAAAATAGTAGGATTGATCGTATTACCTTCAAAAGTTGTTGCATGTCCAAATTGTCATGTCCCACACCTACACATTTAATTTATGAAAGCCAGATGCATATCTTGTCATTTTTATTAAACTTATTATTTTTCTTGGCTTAAAAATTCCATATAATTTATTAGCCTTGGGAGATAGACACATGAAACACCTATTCCACCTTAGTTTTTCATCATGAGTTGAAGATGCACCTAGAGATGAAAGATGTATATGGACCGAAGAGTGGGATGGGACCTATTCCCCAAACCTGCAAATTGATAACATGTTTAGTTATTTTGGCAGCTGTTGCATGCCCCGAGAACTGATATTTTGGCATAGTACAATGCTGGATGACTTCTTTTGCACCTCAACTTTGCTTCCTAGTTCTATGATTTAGATTTTGTATGATTTCCTGCTTATAAATACTACACAATATTCTGATGGAGATTGTGTCAAAATGGATTTGGTTGAATCATTAGTAGGTTGCATTCATCAACAATCATTATGACCCCATTTGCTTTGTAGGCTTCATGCATTCAAATGGTTATCTGTCTCAATGAAAATGAAAGAGTGAGTTGATTTGGTCAAATGATTAGTAGGTTGCATCCAACAACTTTCATATGAACCCAATTGCTTTCTAGACTTCATCACATAGTTATGATTTTTGAAAAACATCCTTATATCCTATATGGCATGGTATGTTTTGTAATATTTGTGTGTCTTCTATGGGGGTTTTCATTGTGGATCTACATATCTCTACATGCAAGGCATGATATGTTTTGTAATATTTGTGTGTCTTGCGTGGGGGTTTTCATTGTGGATCTACATATCTCTAGATGCAAGGCTTTAACTTGTTCACAACCTTGCTAAAAATTCCATATACATTCCTTCTGGATCCTACCTTTTACAGTTCCAATTCCATGACATATTAATGGGAAATTTCAAAGTCCACATCTATTTTTTAGCACCCAAGAGATTCTCCAAGTTGTCTTCCATGTTCTTAAGTTATTGCATCTCTGCCTTAGAGGAAGTCGAAACACTCCCAGAAGGTTTCAATCCCCCTGCACCGTGGATAAAGAAGAAGAGGTCGCGTACCCAGAAATAGTTGCCCAATCCATAAAAAAAGAGCAAGGCCCGAGCTACTATTGCAACAGAGGCAGCACAGGCAACTAATGCAAACATTGAGATCTCAATCTTAAAACCTTGATCACCTCCTGAAACGCAAGAAACAAGGGGTAGCTCAACTTCAATCCCAAAGTCTGTCGTCCCACAAGAACCTGTTGCAGCAGAGGGTCAAATTCAAATAGAAACCCTGCTCTTAAAGAATGACCTGTTGAAACAAGAGGTACAAGTGCCCAAGGAGGAGCTGTAAGGATTGAAGTAAGTATTAAGGAATCTAGTTTACCCTAGGTACTATCCTCGAAATGAGAGGAAGTACCTAGTGGGTTTACCCAATATATGTATTTCATGGAAAAAAAGAAGATACTTTATAATCGTAGAAGTATTTCCAACATACCAACTTTATTGTTTGCAAAATGATGCACTTGTAGAAGCATTTCTAAAATCACATCATGGTATATTCGACTTTATTGTGTATCCACACACACACTCAACATATAGAGTAAAATGATGGACAATTATATCAATGTCACAATCAATCAACAATTATGTTAAAAGAAGACTCACTATCACTTTGAATGCTCTCCAATGTAAGGATCATAGCATGTTTGGACTTTATATCATCGCAGAGCAATCTTTGCCACTGATATGTGGTAAGAAGTTTCATGATGAACTTCCTCTATGCCAAAGGGCATTCATTAGAATTTTTTATAGCATTTTATGAGGAAAAAAGTTAAAGATAAATATCATTGCGTGGAGGCTATTTTGTTGAGGTAGTGAAGGCTATTTTGTTGTCGTGTATTGTACATGTGTAAGTAGCGCTACTTCAAGTGCACCACATATCTAAGACATGACATCCCTCATGGATTTTTGTCATACAACTTTACATAGCTTATTTTCCCATACTAATCTTACATACCGCCAAAAGAATACCTGCCATACCATCACCATTATCAAATGTTGCAAGATATTATCCTTTCCCAAAAGAAAACTCGGTGCGCTCCAACCCAGTATATGGGAGATGTGTAACGTAATGTAACAATGTAACGACGCCACATTATGTACCAAAAATAAAAAAATAATTAATTTTTTTTATGTCGGCTCATAAAATAAAAAATGAAAACCAAATAAAAAATAATTAAAAAAATCCATATCCGCGTATAAAATAAATATCGAAAACCAAATAAAAAGTCATTAAAAAAATAACACCTCAAGAAATTGGATGCCTCTCGTGCTCGATAGATCCACCTTTAGGATAGATCTATGTTGGTTTATTTTTTCCGGACTAGAAAACCCACCCCGTAGTGTCTTAAACCAAGCTTGAACTAACTTGAATGTTGGATAATGCATAATCAACCAGAGTGGACTGCCACCAATGTTGTACAAAACCTTTAAAAAGTTATGAGACCCTCACAGAAATTCCAACTTGAACTTTCGTGAGCAGAACACTTAATCACACCCAGCTTAATCCTAACCTCGACCCAAAAATAAACTTGTGATATCTTTAACATGGTTCGTAGAGGAATGCGAGTTCGGCTCAAAGGGCCCCTCAACACATGGTTGGCACGGTCTTTCATATGAAAATCAGGGCCTCATGGTCACATGCTCACATAACTCACGTACATCCATCTCTATATATAGTGATAGTTGTAACCCTTGGACTCAAACTCAGACACATCAATTAGTATAAACACACTAATCATTGTATTGACAACAACGGATTGTTGCCAACAGAAAAATAAACCGAGTAAGAAGGGAGATTCGCCACAGGTAGATTTGTGTTGTGGTTGTTAATGCAGAGGAGAGGAATTATCTAATCTGGCGCAAAGAATAGGTAAAGCGATCAAAAGGCCTGGTGTCATGTCCACGGCCCGCGTATATGCTGATATCAACGTGCTTCGCCCCAAAGAATATTGGGATTACGAGTAGCTCGCAGTGCAATGGGGGTAATTTTTTTTCATTTTTGTTGGGTGCGAGGATGGGTTTTTAGATGTATATTTAACTTTTTGATTGGAGGTTTATGTAATATGTATATCCTTTGATTTGAGTTTTTTGGGGGGGTTTATTTGGTATATGCAGTGATCAGGAAGAGTATGAGGTGGTCCGTAAGGTGGGCAGAGGGAAATACAACGAGGTGTTCGAAGGAATCAATACCGTGAACAACGAGTGGTGCATTATCAAGATCTTGAATCCTGCTAAGAAAAAGAAGGTGGGTGCTTTTTCCTTTCTTTGTTTTTTTTTCCCTAATTGAATTGTTATTGTTGTTCTTTAGGTCAATTCTTATTTAGCATATTCATTGTTTCGACTTTTTATTGAAATATGGAGTGGGTGTTCTATTACCTATGTGTTTTTAAGAAAAATCCATTTTATATTTTTATATTCCATTAGTGCACATTAGAAAATTCATCAGCGGGCCAAGGCATGATGAGGAACATCCTTTCCCAAATTAGCAAGGAGTGGTCGCATGTCTGCTTTGGAACCAATTGCAAGAGAGTCAATATCTTTTTTGAATAATGCTATCCTAGTCAAAACTGTATGCTTAAATCAGATTTGAACTATGTTACCGGAAACTTTACCAGGATACCTGCTACCTATTCCTATCTTGATATTACATTAGTGCATTACTAATCGATTTTATATACATAATATGTTGCTGGGAGCAAGGCTGGGTTCAGGTTTTTTATCCCTCAAAAGCCTGTAGCCCCATTTCTTATTCTGTTCCTGTTTCCCTTTTCTGATAACATAGAATTTGCATGTTATGAATTCACCCATGTGGAACAGTGGAGTGGATTCTTCATAAAAAATAAGTTTGCATTGCCATTTTCATAAGAACGATAGGCCCAGTCAATTGTATGGTGTCTCAAATGTTTCTACTTGCCTGTTTGACCATCTATCTGACTTTGAAAATGTCCCATTTCTAGAGGGGGAAACAAACAATAAGTTATTCTCTTCAGAAATCCAATCCCAAAAGGTTCGGACTACTTTGTAGTTCCACAGAGAATGCATTCCGTTACATGTGCAACTTTGATATTGTGTCCATGTTGTATTTTTTCCCTATTTTCCTGTTCACAAAATCGATCAAAAATAGCTTTTTTCCGCTATTGTTCAGTTTTGTATGGTTATCATATGGTCAGGAAATTGTTGGTGGGCAAGATGGCATTGCCATCAATACCTCAAAACCTAAAACAAAATCATTCAAAATGCTGGGAAGAGGCTTGCTGTCTATTGCATCACCATGATCCAGCTGGTGGACCCCCAAGATTAATCAAACAAATGCTGGGGATGTGAATACACATCACGTTCTAGCATCTATCAAGATCAGCCATCTAAATGTGAGGAGACTAATTACACAATTACCTCCTGTTACCCCATAAATTGTATGCATATTTCTCGCTTGTGATGCATATTTCTCACTTGTGATTTTCATCACAACAGCAGGGGTTACATGTTGATGACGCTATGAATAACCCAATATTGGTTCTTTTTCTTCCATGTTGGTGCCTTGGATAGTGTTGATGGTCCTCCATGGTTGATGATGAGTTTGATGGCTTGTGGGAGCCTTGTGAGAGCCTCCTAGATTATTTGGGCTCATTGGCAGATATCTTGGCACCTTTTCTTGATGATATCCATGATGACACAAAGTTCTTGGAGTGATCTCACCTCATGTGCCTTGCTTTCTTGCTGGTTTTGAGGTCAATTTTGCAATTTTGATGGTCTGACTTGGGTGCCCTAGATATTTAATGCCCTAGGTCATCTGAAGTATTAGTAGAGATGGATGGAAAGCTTGTCTCATTGTCTATCTCATGGTGGTGAATGCACTTTCTTTTTCCCCGGGGAGTTGGAAGTGGAACACTTGGGCATTCTTTCGGAGCAGTGAATTCTGGTTTGTGAGTTGTTTTCTGAAGTTTTTGGTGGCATGGCAGTTTCTCTCTGAGCATCCAATTCTATTTTTTGAGCCATTTATTCTTATGGTATTTGGAGACTCTTCTATGAGAGCACCCTTGCTCCTTTGGCTTTTGGTTGATCTCTTAGCATGCTTATTCATCATTTTTGGATAAATGCTCCCTTTGTTTTGGATGTGGTTTGCACTTATGAGTGGATTAGGGTTGGCTTGGGCTAGAGTGCTCCATTTTCTAGCCCTTGATTGGATGTCACAGTGGCCTTATCTATTGGAGCATTGTTTTTCCTAAAACTATGGAGGGCACCTTGGTACTCTCACCTATCCCTATTGATGAAGTGCTCTCCTTGATGGCTCTTTCTTGGTATGTGTGGAGTGGTTTTATTGATTGGAGATGTAATACCCCCAATAACGACGTTACAAAAACTCTAATTTTTGGATTTTTGTATATGTTGTAAATGAGTTTTAATTACTATGTTGTATTAGGGCATGAGATAAACATACCATGGTGATTTTTGAAAAATAAAACTTATAACATGATTTTTTTTAACAAACAACTTAAGAAACGTGACAAGGTTGACCAGGGGAGGACACCGATGGGCTATGAGTTTATTAGTGAAGAAGAGTAAGGGGGTCCAATGGAGGGATTGCATATGGATTGTGATGATTCCTAACCTAACTCATAATCCTCTTTCTTTTTATTGCTTTATTACTCTTATTCTATGTTAAGCCTCGATCTAAGAAGCTAGAAAGCAATGAGAAGGGAATGTGAGTTGAGACTTTGTAATTTTAGTACAAAGAGCCTAACTCTTGTTTAGAAGTAACCACATCCTAACTTTGAGGAACCAAGATAAGAATGTAGGAAAGACTCCTCCCGCACTCCTCATTCTTGCATGCACTCAAGAAAAAATTGAATAGGGGAGGCCCGGAGGGGTGAATGAATGACTATTCAGAGGTAATAGACAACAATTAGAAGGCAGTAAGACTACCACCTAAAGCCTTTGAGGATGGCTGGCCTTCTATGCTATGAACCTATTATTTGTGAATACTTTGCAATAATTGCTAGGATTTATTCATATGCACAGTTAAATCCATACACAAATTCCTGTAGATTGTCTTTTCTATCAACTGTTTGTTCAATTGGATCTTGGTTTCTTTGTATGATCTTTGTATGGGTCTTTGTAGCTGCTCTAAAATAGTGTAAGAGATTCTAAGTCTGCATGCAATGTGGGTTTTCTATGGGTCATACATAGAGTACTCTAGATGAAGAGTTCTAGGAGATGCCATATCTACCTATAGGTGACACTTGGAATTCATGGCCAAATTGATTTATGAAAACACAAGAAATTTTGATTTCCTCTTCGTTATGGTGGTGAAATTGACAATGGTTAATGTCAGATCCTTGATTTTAGATCCTCGTATCTCTAATCCTGATACTGTGGGTTGGTGCATGGATACTGGAAACTATGAATTAAGATCCTTGGTACCTTCTCTGTTTTAGTTTTCAGAGGTTGGCATGAAATTTGTACACCAAATTTCCAAACTGATATGGAAGGATGCTTGACAGTGTTGTGTAGATTGCATGCATGGTGCTTTGGGTAAGAATGTGGAACCTCACTTCATAAAGAAAGGGTCTGGCATTTCACATTTTCACAAATATTTGTGGACTATGTTTTCAAATCCTAGTTTGTCTCCAGTCCAAGAATCTAGGTGCATTCTTGTGAGGTCTTCAACCATGTAAACATTATAAGATGAGAATTGTTGATTGTGACTTTGAGAACCTTTCCCTAGCCAAGGTGCAGGAAAATCCTCCTCATGATTGGACTTGGACTCTCTGTGTGCTGCAATGTTAACGTGCAGAAGCCTCAGTTCTTCCATTTATTGTATAACACATTGATATTAATCTTTGTTTTTTTTACAAGATCTTATTTGAGTCATGAAATAGTTTTGGCATTAATGGTATTGGTAATTTGGTATCAATTGCTCTTTGAGCAAATTGAAAAAATTGTATAAGCAATTTATGACTTTGTTTTGTTTATCTAGTTTTTGGAGTTCTATATAGATTTCAAAATCCATTATGTTTCAAATCTGAATCCTTTCAATTAGAAAGATAGGAAATAAATTATGAAACCTGTAACTAATGTTTTTTAGAGGTTAGAATTCAATGTTTTGGGAGCTCTCACGTATAGCATAATGTTGTAAAATCTCTCTGAGAAAGGCAAGGAGTAAGAAAAAGAATATCTGGATTTGAATGTGGAATGTGTGAGTAGTCGTGTACTTTTGTTTCTATAACTGTAATTTATCTGTTGTCAATGGAAATATAACTAGATGGATTTCACAATAGTATTAGCTTTAGGAAGTATAACAATTGTTGTTTTTATTTGAAGAAAGTGTCCACTATCCATTCATGTTGCTTGGCATGATCAAGTTCATAACTTTGTTATGAAGATGCTAGCCCAGCCCTCCCATATCAACTTGTGGTTTATTGCTTACCACGATCTTAGTTGTCCTATAGGACGCCCTTGGAGATCCCTATGAAGGAAACTGATCTAAAATGTACTTGGTGATACATTCCATCAATTGAGTGTGACTTATGATCAATCCTAATCCTACTGTTCTATATTCACACCCACTCAACCCCTACACCTGCTTATAGTTACAACTAAAATCCTATGAAGTATCTAATTGCCTATTTGTGACTAGTGATGGATTCTCCTTGAAGAACCACACGCAAATGCAGAACAAGAAAAAGAAAAAGAAAAGCAGAACATTTGAAATGAGAATGGATTTGATATGTTTTCTCCTTATATGATTTAAGATTGGGGCTTAATATCTTGTCCAGAAAACTGAGTGCAACATGGGATTTTCAAACTTCAAACGATGCCAACTTTTATTTTTCATGATAAGGATAGAAACGACAATTCCTAATCCATTTTTTCACTCTTTGATGATTTTCTGGATTCTAGCTTGCATGAGAATAACAATAATTTTGCTTATCTGAAATGCATACATCTATATTGACATGAAGAGGGATGTTATAGGAGAAGGGGTTGTCCCTTTCCTTATTGTCTTGATAATCTATTGTGGACTCTTAAGATCGATGCACTCCTTATTTCATGGATCTATCTTGCATGCATTGATGAGATAGTTGTGGAGGTTGATTTTTTGGTTGCTGCGTGGACAACATTTTTCAAGTAATCTCATTGCATAATTATTATGGTTGGATCCTACCTATTCTCATGGTAGCGCTTCACTTGGAGGTTGGTTAGGACATGGACTATGCCTTAGTTGTTTGAGCGCTCCACCTTGGAGGATATCTATTCCACATATGGTCCACTTTGTAGTTGTTTTATTGCATTCACAATGGAGCTTGGTTTGTTTTGAGGAGATATAGGTGGTCAAACCCTAGATCTAGGGGTTATGAATGCTTATTGGACTTTTTCTCTTGGAAGGCTAACTTTGAGGACTCTTCATCATTCTTCATGCATATGTGAATTGCGGAGCATGTATTGAGGGAGTAATGCATATTTGAGGTGATTTCATATGGATCTAGGTGCTATTGCATCTCTTGGAAAGAGCTTTGAGGTGGACATTGGACCTTACTCCATCTCTCATGGAGGCGCAGCTCTTTACATGGACCATGCTTGCTATTTGATTCCTCATTTGGAGGAGGCACCCTCCTTAGGCCATAGGTGTCTTGGATATTGTACTTATGGCTTTGACCACCTCATTTCATGGATATTGTTAGAGTTGGTTAGGGTTTGTTGGAGGATTTTTTATTTCTTTACTCCTTAGGATATTTCTAGGGTTTTGGTAGATCTGTTACCATTCTATTGTAAAGGAAGTTGAGCTCATATCCTCATTTGTAGTGATGTTTGGATTTGGGGAGAAATCCCATTGATCCTAATTATAATTGTTGATTGATTGGAAGTGATGGTGTAGTACGTCTCTCATCTCTAATAATTATCCTATTAAAATCACTTGAAAGTATCTGTTCTAGTAGTTTCCCTTTGCAAGATTTCTGAAATAAGTAAAGCCATTAGAAGTGATTAGGGTATGTGCTCTACTATCCTAATCCTCCTAATTATTTCTTTTATTCTTCATTATGACCTTTGTTGGCCCCTTTTCCCAATGGATAAGACACTAGTATCCAATCCATTCATCCTTCTTTTTAATTACCTGGCATAAACCATTTTGCTAAAGCTATCTCTTTATTTCACCTTCAACCTACATGCAAGTTTTAGTGATCTTATCCCAGGGGCTTCTCCCTTGAGCTAGAGAAGAGCTAACCTAAAGAGCAGAAGAGGGTTAGGTGTAGTGACATTGGCCTCCCTCTTGGCTTTCCATAAGCTATCATTAATGCTAGGGCTTTAATCTCAAGAAGCTAGTTTGTGTGATAACTCCGCCCAACATCCTTCAAGTTTGTTTAGATGTTAAGGATGTAAATACATATTCACCCCTCAACATCCGAATGTCAAGAAGACTAATAACACAATTACTTCCTTGACATGCTTGAACTAAGAAGATCCACAAGGAGTATAGTGGGCCAATCACACATGACTGATGGAATCTTGCACACTGTGTGCCCAATCTGCAGAGCTGCCACATGTAATGCCTAGTTTGCCATATTGCAATTCAGGTATGCATTCAGGTCAATGAGAAGAGCTGGTCCCACTATCCAAAATAGTTCATCTATTTGTTGAGGGTTTGAATGGGCTCAACACACAACCCAATTACATCATCTGCTTCTTGGAACATTTGTCTCTAAAATGGAAAGATAGAATCCCACCCTAAAGGCCTTTAAAATTTAAATTATTGCTGGCATATATTTAGATTTTTGTGTGACCAAGCTCAATGCACTTGAATGTGAATACAATAGTAGTCGAAACTCAGGATTTTCTTCATGAGGTTTCTACTCTATTTAGAGGTCGCAAGATAGCCTGAAACTTTGTGGGATGTTCCCTACATAGATAACGCAAAGGATACCTTTTGAATTTATGAAATCAAAGAATTCTCTCAAAGATTGTCTTGATGATTTCAATACACGAATCTCCTCTTCTAACATACTTATTATCCAACCTTTGCCGAGCATGGCATGCGATTTTGGTTGGACTTAATATGTACCTTAAGCAATTTTGTTGATCCATCAACTGGATTCATATGCAATGATATAGGTGATTTCTTACCGTTTGAATCCCATAAATATATTGAATAAGGCATATGATGGTCTGTTTATGGATACTTTGTATCATACATACCCTTTAACAGTGTCAACTCAGATATATTGCTTGGGCATAGCCTCAAAGCATGAGAGTAATAACATTTCTGAGTAATAAGATTTTCCACTTTATATAGCCTTTGATCAATATAGTTGAACTCTGTGACACCTTTTGAAGATTATGAAATCAAAGGAATCTCTCGAAGCTTGTCTGGATGATTTCAATACACGAAACTCCTCTTGTGAAATACCTCTTATCCAACCTTCATTGAGTGTGGCATGTGGTAGTAGTTGGCTTAATATGAACCTTCAGCAGTACCTCTGATCCATCAACTAGATTCCTATGCAATGATGGAAGTGATCATGCTACGAGTTGAGTCCCATAATATCTTGACTGAGGCATATATGATGGTTTGTTTTCTATATTTTGTTATTATACATGTCCTTTAATAGTAATTAGGGTCAAATCAGATTATTCCTTGGGCACAGGCATGATAGTAATAAGATTTCCCACCTCATACAGTCTTTGATCAATATAACTAAGCTCTATTGTTTACCCGAAGTCAAATCTAATTTTTAAAAGACAAGTGGTAAGCAACTCAGATATATTACTTGGGCACACGCATGATAGTAATAAGCTTTCCCACCTCACACAGTCTTTGATCAAATTAGCTGAGCTCTGTTGTTGACCCGAAGTCAAATCCAATTTTCAAAAGACAAGTAGTAAGAAAGTTGAATTGGATCACCAACATTCAAGTGCTGCACCAATGGCTGAATGGGAATCTGTGCTGTGATCATTATACCCAGCAGCACCTTATATGCTTAAGGAATTCTATCCCAGGATATATCTCCTCAGAGAAGACTATTGTCTAATATAAAATGATGTGCTTTGTATGGAAATTGTAATTGACTTGAGACAACAAATTGGTTTGAATGCGTTGTAGAGGTATAATATGTAGCATCTGGCTTCCGCATAATTATCGCATCAATAACACATCATTTTATGTGTTACTAATGATGGAGACTGTTAGGATATTCCTATACTCCATCCTAGTCCCACCAGTATTTTGATCCTTTACATTTTCAGTCATGCATGCACCTTTTAGGGTTTGCATGCATTCTAGGGTTTGCATGCATTTTGCATGCATCCCAGTCATCGGTCCAGCACCTAGCCCTCAGTTAGCCAGCCCCCAGGAGCTTCTCACTATTCAGTTTTAGCCCTCCAGTTGCTTAGTGCGCCCTTCTTCCTTGATTTTAGGGAGCAACTCGCCCTTCTTCACCTACAGTCAGTTACACTCAGTTACACTCAGTTACATTCAGTTACAGTCAGTTACAGTCAGTTACATTGAGTTACACTCAGTTACATTCAGTTACTCTTAGTTACATTGAGTTACACTTAGTTACATGGAGTTACACTCAGTTACACTCAGTTACACTTAGTTACACTGAGTTACACTTAGTTACACTGAGTTACACCTACCAGAGTTAGTTTGACTGATGGTTGACAGTTACTTGAGCATTGATGACTCCACTGATGATGATGAAGACTTCCAGTTGCACTCCGATGATCATGAGGACACCTAGTTGTGCTCCGATGACACTCCAGTGATCCTTTGATCACTCCATGAAGGCTAATTCGAATTGCCACCTTAGGCATTCGAATTCCTCATGCATTGTATTATTTATATGTCCATTTGTGATTAATAATCTAGTATGACCGAAGTATTATTGCTTCTATCTGAGTTCTACTGTACCATATTATTCTGTTGCTCATTATACTGCATGTATCACTCTTCTTCTATTTTCTTGCTTAATCATAATTATTCTCTTGTGAGATACATCATCTCTTAGATCTGCTGTGAGGATTTTCACAGAGACATCTAGGCATCCCATAATCTCATAAATGAATTTTCAAGCCTTCACACACTGTAATAAGCTCATTTCTTATGAAGTAGAAAACTATGTATCTTTCTAAGCATAATGGCATTAATTGTTCAACATCTGGCTCATATCATGGAATAGAATGTACAGAAGAGAGACTACAAAAGAACATTCAGATTGGAAAACAATAAAACATTCTGTTTATTCAGAGAAAGTGGAGAAAATGTCTACAATCATTAAATATTTATAGCAGATAGATGGATAGGAGAGCTGCATCCAGAGGGCACACCCTCCTATGTTTTCTCCTCTTCTTTTTCTCAGGCCTTGCTAAGATTTTCCCTTCACTATTCTCAAATTCCAAAGATATCTGACAAATATGCATAGTAGCTGATTGACCTGACAGTTCAGCTGCCATAAGGTTGTTACAAAAGAGGAGCAGAGATAGTTCTCCTTCCATCCATTCCACAGTTCCACTGTCCACATTCCCTTTACATTATATTCATATTCTTTCACGTTTTGGTGGGGCAGAAAATGCCCACTACAAGCCAAAACCATATTTGGAACTTATATGTGACCTAAAGTCAAAATACATATGAAAGTTATTAATAAGCATGTATTTTAAAAATTTACATCCAATGTGTAAAAAGAGCCCTTGTCTAGACAGGGACATGTTGAGGTGTGAACAGAAACTCGTACCTTTTCTTATATTATTGAATTAATCTATAAGAAGATCATGAATTCCCTATAAGAGTTGAATAAATGCATCACTGCATAATTCTTTGGTTATGCATGAATCAATTGAAGAATAGATGGCTCAGTC
Source organism: Larix kaempferi (assembly GCA_027924585.1). NCBI lineage: Eukaryota > Viridiplantae > Streptophyta > Pinopsida > Pinales > Pinaceae > Larix > Larix kaempferi. Next base: position 2,884,027 of record BSBM01000577.1, read on the forward strand.
ATAAACTACAGAAAAACAATCTCATTCTGAACTAAACATTATGGAGTCTTGCTTACAGTTATTGATAGTTTGATTCCCTTGGAGGCACATTGCAAGCCCAAAATATTTTGACACTTCTGGAAAAAGGTCCTGAATACCCTATGAGCATTTTTTTTTATGGATGCTTCCAGTCAAGGCAAGCAAGCAGGAAATTTTTCCCAATATGAGAATTTATTACAATGAAGTGAGTGCATTTCAAACCTTCACGTCAGTTATGGAGGCATGTTGGCCTAGTAGGGGCGAACATGTCCGGGGATTTGATCCCTAGTTCAAGGAATAACAACAATCCTGCTTTACACCTGTTGACAACTATGAGAGCACGTTCTCTCAATAGTAGGATAAGAATTATTGTATGCATGGATTTGTTGGTGAATAGATGGGGTTATTTGTAAAGTCTAGAAAGACTTCAAATTTTCTCTAGAGATGGAGTGACACTTGGAGATGTTAAATTGTTAATAGTTCAATTCCCTCAAAACATAGATGTGTACAAACGTCTTTGGTGGATGGTTCGAAAAAAAATTCCTTGGTCATCCATTGAGAATGCGTTATTCACAGTGTGTAATGTCTGATAATTATGTGGGCATGCATGAATTAACTGAATAATAAATGGGTTACTGCTAGACTCACGAAGACACAATTTGGTGTAGCTATGATAGCTGTAAAACTCAAATGCACCCCCAAGCCTTTTGTTTTATTTTGTTTAAATGAAATGAAGGAAAATAACAGCATAACATCAAAATTTGGGGGCACCTGCACACCAAGGGGTGGATAGCACCTAATCCAGATTCTATGGAGGAAGACTTCTCCAATGAAACTCGTTGATTGTATAATTGAAATGATAAGAGATAAAAATGAGAGGGGGAAACCCTATTTATAATTTGATACCAAAAACAGGTTGAAACCATAGATTAGAGCTTAAGTTACAAAGAAAGTGATAATGCCCTTATTACATTAAAGTGGCATTTTAAATTCACAAGCTTAAATACAAAATAGTTCACTTACAGAGTTTAATGCCTAATAAATATATTGTTGTTAGGTATACGACATGGTGCTCCTATAAATGTGTTCTTTTAAGTATGATTTACACCAATGCTTTTACAGGGTAGCTATGGGACTAGCTCAAGTTCTTGGATGTATCAAGTTTTTCAGAATGTAAACAATAAGACAAAACAGAACAATGAATGTTTGTTTGGTCTTACTTCTACAGTTGCTTAAAAGTGCTTTGAGGATTTGTTTTACTTTGTGTTTTGTTTACTAACTGAATTGAATTTTCTTCTTTCTTGTGATTTATTTTCTATTTGAATGTTGTTTTTTACAAGAAGATTATCCCAAGTCCTATAGGGCATAAATATATGCCACCAGCAAGCCAACAAATTCACCTAGAAATTTGTTCCAATAGGAAAGGTACACTACAGACAACCCTGGGTGTGTCTCCATTAGTTCAACCACAACTTGCACATTATACTCCACAAGTTCATCTATTTCCTCTTCGTAAAGGGAAACAACCACAAACTCCTTCTTCACAAGTGATTTATGTGCCCTTACCTCAATAGCCTACACTAGCTTCTTTATCAAAAGTGTTTTTTACACCTTATCCTCAGCAGCCTCTATCAACACCTTCATCATAGTTTCCTTCTGCATCCTATTCTCAACAGCCTCAACCAACACCTTCATCATATGTGCTTTTTTAACATATTATTAGCATCCAAGACCTATGATTAATGAGAATCTACCTTCCCAAACTATCAATGTGCCTACTATTGCTGGTGTATGGGGTTTGAGAATGCCTCCATCATCATCCTTTATGGTACAATTTATCTTTACTTTATGCAAACCAAAGTAGTTATTATGGGTGAGTTCTCTTTTTCTTTTGTTGTAGCATGGTAGCCTTTATCACTTATTACATTCTTGACTAACTTGGAATTCCCCAATTCTAAAAGGGTTCTAGCTCAATGGAAGAGCGCCTACCTTATAAGCAAGAGGTTGGTGGTTCGATTCCTCCATGCCCTATTGATATTGCAATATTGGTATTTTTAATAAAATATATTTTATTATGATTTATTATGGCTATAGAGGGGGTTTCAAACCATCCTTGTATGTTGCTACAAGGGGGGTTCTAAACCACCTTCATATGTCACTACGAGGGGGGTTTGAAATTTCCCTTGTATGTTACAACGAGGGGGGTTTAGAACCACCCTTGTAGATACCTACGAGGGGGGTTCCAAACCGTCCCTATAGGCATCTATGAGGGGGGTTCCAAACTGCCCCTATAGGCCTCTACGAGGGGGTTTCAAACTGCCTCTATAGGCCTCAACGAGGGGGATTCAAAACCAACCCTATAAGCCTCTACGAGGCGGGTTCCAAACTGCCCCTATAGACCTCTACAAGGGCGGTTCCAAAGCGCCCCTATAGGACTATACGAGGGGGGTTCACAACCGCCCCTATAGGCCTCTATGATGGGGGTTTGAAACAGCCCCTATAGTCCTCTACGAGGGGGGTTCCAAACAGCCCCTGTAGGTTTGTATGAAGGGGCTTATGAGGGGGGTTCACAACCACCCTCATAGGTCTCTATGAAGGGGGTTCAAAACTGCCTCTGTAGGTCTCTATGAAGGGTCTACGAGGGGGGTTTAAAACCACCTCCGTAGACCTCTACGAGGGGGGTCACAAACCGCCCCCAAAAGTCACTTTTGGGGGCGGTTCCAATCTCGTCAAAAACCTCCCTTAAAGGGAAAAACTTTTAACATTGGTGCCTTTAGGGACGGTTTTTCCAAAACTGCCCCCAAAGCCAAAACCCCCCCCATAGGTCACTTTTGGGGGCGAAAGACAACCCCCCCTAAAGGCCAAAAATTTAGTAGTGAGCACACAATAAGAGGCATAAAGAATCTTCCAATCCTAGTATGCTCTTCACCTCGCACTTCATGTGAGCTTGGTGAATCAGAAAGGTAGGGATTGTGAAAAACCCTTCTTACACTCCATAAGTGAACATTCAAACCCATTAACATCAACATTGTAACTGTCTTAACCAACTAAAATCCTTCATAGGAGGTAACAAAACAGTATTTTAGTTAGGTAAGATTGATTGGGCTAGGAATCCATTAATTCCCACCAATCTAGTTCATTAGTGATGTTTTGAAATGTGGCATTGTTGTCTCATAGGGTACTTACAAAATCCTGCTATAAGCAAGTGTTAAAATAAAACCCAGATCAGAAGTGCACAGTGACCAAGGTGGTGAACACCGAGGTATAGCTTCCCTTCTCTCCCCTACAAGCCACTCATCTTGTTTTAGGGATATGACACTATACCGTGTAGGACGAACCACTAATCCACACTTGACGTAAGGTATCTTAGTGTCCCAACTTAGGACATCACCAAGGAGAAATTGTGAGTGAAATTGACTCTTGAAGTTAGTTGTTTCCTTTGGGAGGTTTTTCCAAGTCTTCTTGATTGGAACATTGGCCCCATTGCCGATAGAACTGGATCTTTGTTACCTTCACTAGTCGATTTTTTAGTGATACCATTATCACCATCAATTGTGCTTTAGGGAGGCCCATTACATTTGAGAGGAAGTACATTAGGTCTTCTAGGGAATTTACATTTATTTTCTTTTTACAAGTTAACTAACTCGTAATAAAAAGAACCTACATGTGGGATCTCATGCACTAAAACCGACATTGCACATATCACTCACTTATCGCACCATTTTACATCTTTTGTGGTTGGCATATTTTTGCATTTGTTCAATTGTGTTTAAATTCCACTCTCAAGCTTCCTTCCGACATTCCCAAATTTGAAGAAAAATAGGGAGACGATCTCGCTAACCACATTATGTCTTTCCACTTATGGGTTCATCTAATATCATAGTGTATGACCCCGTGAGGCTTCGCCTTTTCCAGTGTACTCTCACTGACACGACAACAAAATGGTACGTAAACCTAGAAAGTGGAACCCACTCCACATTTGCGACATTGGCCACCACATTTCTTACGTACTTTCCACTACCAATCCAACATGATCTAGGCCTCGAGATTCTCATTGATTTTCCTCAAAATACTTCCACCCACATCGTGGACCACGTCCATAAGTGGCATAGACGCCACACACTATGCAAGATCAAAATACAACCTCTCATTTTTTTGTATTGGTTTATCAAATCTCTCCCAACACGCCATCGCTAAAGACATCTCCACCTCCATGCAACAAAGCGAGGAGGAGGACATTCTGAAAGCACAACATTTGGAACTCATATATGCACAATCTAGATACCTTTACACAATCATCCCTGATGCCCCTTGGCATTGGTCATTGGATCCTACACCTTTGAGCTCGTCACATTTCGAGGATGGGATTATTGGGTCCATTTCCCATCTAGGCTCCTCCTACCACATAGGTTCTATTTAACATGGTTCTATATTATCCATCCATGCCACCTGTGTTGGTACCCCCTACACCAGTACCAGCACCATCAGTTGGTCAATAACGGTATGGACCGTATAGTCCTACATACCTGAACATTAGCAAAGCAATGAGGATTCCTACACTGCTAATGGAACAAGTTGTTCCTACGTCCACCTCTTATGGAATGCAAATTGCATTTATCCCACCACCGAGATATAACCCATATTATCCTTTCCCATGCCCAACTGGTCAGCAAATTTCCCCTCACATGGGGGTCAACCTATTTCAACCTTCTTATGTTCAACAAGCTCAACAATTTGAGCAATTGAACGCTGCAAACCCTCAGAATCCATAGACTCAAGGGAAGAAGAAAAGTAAGAACAAACAGAATCAGTAGTCAGGACAAGGGTGAAATCCCCCTCCCCAGCAAAACTAGAATACGGGTGATCCTAATGTAGGTACTAACAATCCCCCCAAATAAGGGAAGAATCCCCCCTAAGAACCAATTATTGTTGCTCCATTTGCGGCGATTATGGTCATTACACACATCATTGTCCTCTAATCCCCGACTGCCAACAGTTAGTGGAATCCATAAAGAAGACTATTGAGAACCCTCCTCAAGCAGACAATCCTCCCCAACCACAAACTGACGTGTTACAACAACCCTTTTCCAATCAAGGGGTAGTCACACAACAACATGACCCTCGCCCACCTGGAAACAGTTCTTTCCAAAATATATATACATTAGATGTAAATCTTCAGACACTAGCCATAGGTTATCATGGTCCTTCCACCCCCAAGTGGAAGATGTTCCTATCCCTTCGGGGGGGCCTCTATAGATACCACGACTGAATACCGAACAAATCCCATGTATCCTGAAATTTCCACTTCGGCATACCCCTAATAACCCTCACATGAAAGCCACCTACAAATATATTATTGCGGACAACTTAGCTCAATCCCCTACAGCTATGTCCACATTAGAAGTGTTACAATCTTTCCCAACACAATAGAAGGAATTACTCAATGCCCTTGGCATGGCCGATCCATCTGACTTGCAGCTCATGACCTTTTATGTTGACAAACGTGATCCACGGCTACCATCATCAGTCATATTCCAAGTCCTAATCACGGTAAAAAACATCATGATCTATCATTTTATCATCAACGAAGGCGCATCCACTTGCGCAATGTCCGTACAATTCTGGAAACGATTATGATCTCCTGATATGGTCCCCTCATCTATCACTCTTTGTGCATATGATGGGATACCATCCCAACCAAGAGATTGTACCAAAATGTCCCCATAGAGCTGGGGGCAAATATGGTTATGATCGACATCAAATTAATCGACGTAGAACTTGACTACAAAATCCTCTTGGGGCATAGTTACATGTATGCCATGAAGGTTGTTGCATCCTCAGTCTTTTGTATCATGATGTTTCCCTTAAATGGGAAGGTAGTTACCCTCGACTAGATTAACTACTATGACCATAATACCACAAGCAACCCTAACAATGTCCTACTGATTGTACTAGGTGATGATCAACCATATGTTGACATTGAGCCCGGTACATACAAGGACTCCAATTTGTTAGGAGTATATTTGGGACCACCACGTAAGATCCCTACATCAATCGATGGCCTAATGTGTACAATTTTCACCATTGAAAATGGAGCCACCTCTACCTCAACACCATCACCAACACCACCGTTGAGTCATGGCATTGAGAAAATGTTGAATCCATCGGTACCATCGATATTTCAAATCCCATTATTGTATCCTCCCAAGGGTGTACAAGGAACACTGGTTATGGCTCATTTAACTCTACCTGGGCTAACTTTGGGAATCTCGGTTTGGTACCTTACACCACCCTTCCCAGATATGTCTTCCAAACCAGTGGCCCATTACGTGTTTGTCCCTGTTTCGGCCAGTACAGCTGCAAAGCCCGACCACATTCGGTTACAACAACCCAACCTATGACATCTGCAACTACACCACAATCAATAGTCACTAAGACCACCAATGGGGGCACCAAACAACCAAATTTGAAAGGTCCCCTATTACCTAAACCGACCTCTAATTCAGTATAAACCGTAAAGCCTAAAGTAGGAAGCATCAACCATCAGGAGTTAAAATCCCCAGCTATAATCAACACTCCCCGTCAAAGGGTCACACCGTCATGTTCTCTTTGAGGGAAGCTAGGCCATGCAACCAATCTATGTCCTATTCTACCGGAGTTAAGGAATCTTCTCAACACCCCTATTAGCATCATCCACGCTCCACCAACGGTGAAAGGAGGAACACCTCCCTCGCCCACATATAAGTCCAAAACATTGCGTACAAGCCACACATGTTCCATATGCACCCAGTACAGGCACTATATGCACCATTTCCACGAACTTCGTCGATACTGAGAGGCGTTGGAAATAGTTCATCTTAATCAAGTAACAATTGATTAACCCCCCTTCTTAATCCAAGAATCATCCATTAATGTAATTACCACATCAGCAACACTGTCAGTCGCACCTCCCATAGACATTGTGTCGGCTATGGAAAACGTGGTAGAGCCTATAACGCCGCAAGAACCACATAATCTTACGACATCACCGCCACATGATGGATGATATTCTTGTACTCATTCCACATATATTATTCCTCGTAGAGCCATTGCATGTATAATGGAGCAAATCAACACTCGGAAATACCAAGAACGCTTATATCCATGCATACCAATACCTTGTCGATCTTGTGGAGAGACCACCCAATTCTCCTTTCAATGTCCCATTGTCCATGCCAAACGAAAAACTCATCTCAAACTAACGAGAATACAAGAATAATTACAACCCCTCATTATAACCTTGCAAAGGTTACCAACCAAGGAAGTAACACCAATATTACCATATACCATCAATGTTGAATCTCCTTTAGCCGGTATCTTCACTTGCAGTGATTCCTCGTCTTCTGATGAAGACACAGACCATCTGCAAGCCTTACCCAAAACTTAACAAATCATGAGGGGGTTTTCCCCCTGCGACACACATAATACATCCATCACCCACGGTTAATATTCTTATTTGTGTCAAAAATTTACTTTCATTTCCCATTATCTCGAATTAGAAAGTAAACTGCATCTCTTCTTAAATGTAGATGGCCTCCTAGTTGGACATCTACATAGGATATGTGGACGGTGCCAATCAATGGCCCAAACATCTAGCATCCGTTGCCTGGGTTATATATTCCCCCTCCCATGCACTCCACCACACCGGTAGGGTGTTCTTGGAGGCACTAAAAAACAACCATGCAGAGTACGATGTTGTAATAGGTCTATTAAGCAATTCCCTACACCTAGGCATTCACCATTTACAAGTGCACCTCAACTCACAACTTGTCGTATCGCAGTTGAATAATGTATTCTATGTCCGCAACTCTCTCCTCTTCCAAAATTTTATGTGCGTGTGCATTCTCATAGACAGTTTGAAACCATAACTTTCATGCATATACCAAGAAACGCCAATGCATCTATCGACTCCATGACCAATGAGGTGTTGAATTGGCACCTTGCACATAACCCAACTGTGTAACCCTGCATAGCAAGCATACATAAATATGTTTATGTGTTTCACCTACGACTACACATACATGTATATCATCAGCACAAAGTCCTAAAGTTGATAAAAATTTCCCAAAACAAATATGCCAATATCAACTACTACATATGCATCACATAGGAAACATAAAGCAAAATACACATACATCACATACATAAAGAGATGCATACATCATGTGCCACCAAAATGGTATATATATATATATATATCATCAAACAATATATGTGTCATGTGCAAAAAATGGCCCTCCTGGGGAATATACATAGTAGCCTTATGGGGGATACATAAAAAACGGCCCCCTATAGGATCATCTAAAAATATGTATCTACAAAATTGGGGTTCATATCCCTACATAAACTCAAGCTGCCCCACCAGCTGGTGGATCCCAGGTTACCAAAATAGCCAAAGGCCGCACAACCTCCCCTCATGTCGGATATGGTCCCTGTCAAGGCCTCTATTGTGGAGGAGGGGTTTCTCCTCCCAGCACCTCTCGTGCCACATGGCACGCTATCGCCACCCTCCGTGTGATCTGCCTCCAATATGGACTGCACTCAGCTAGTAGGTGAAGTTTCAAGTCCAACTCATCATCCTCATGGTCGGCCCAATCTCACTCATCAACCCCAGCCAACAACCCACCAAACCATCGCTCCAATTCTAATATCACAATGACCATCCGGTCCCGACAGCTGCTCCCCCAGCCACAACTCCTCCAGTGCTGGATCCTCTTGCTCTAGCAACCCCACCCTTGACCACACTTGCTCCTCCTATGGCCTGACCAACCCTAATGGCTGGCTGATCTCTCCTTGGTCTCTACCTTCGATATGGTCTCACAGACCTACATCTGCATCATAAATGAAGAAACCAAAATCAGTACATGATAAACATGTATATCGTAAATGTATAGAAATAACAGTATGTACAAATATATATGCAAACACTACAAAACCATAAAAACATACCAGTAGCGTCGAAATATCCATCAGGAACGAGCAACTCCATATCTCCTCGGAATTCCATCTCGCTCCAAGTATATCTCTCTGGTCGGCCTATGCGGCCCTCCCACACATCCAACACTAGTGGCATATAATAGGCTCCCACGGGCCCTCCACCAGCATGAGGCAAAATACGCCCCCAAAATTCCATATGAGGTTCTTGTGGTCCCCTCAACGGCACCACTACCTATGGCCTCAGAGATAGGTAGCACTCAAAGAAGAAGGAGCACAACACACTGCCATAACAAAAGGTGCATTTCCCCCCACCCTGATGTAACTCTAACATCTATTGCATCATAGACTAAAGCAATAGTGAACCCCATGCCATGAGACGACCAACCATCACCCTCTCCACTAGCTGTAGCTGGCCCCTTATGATCCATTTGGGAGACATGGCCCCCAGTATGTGCACAACATCTGTCGCAACATCCTCCACCGATAGAGCCCTCAGGTGGCTCACCAAAACTCCACCAGAGTTCACAGAACTCTTGTCACCACAGCAATATCAATCCACTAAATTATGGATCGCCCCCCTACCAGTTGTGGAAGGAGCGGCTCCCTCACCACTCCATGAGGCAACCACATCAAGAATTAAATATCCTAATTTGTAATGCTCAAGTCCTCACCTCTTACCCAGAACACCCCTCGGTCCAGGACCCACATGTCTAGTAGCTGCCACAAAAGGTAGTCCATTGACCGCATCAAAGGGAACTTGAATAATTTCAAGATCACGGCATCTCATAAATCCTTTGTATCCACTCGATCGTCCAATTCACAGTCTTGAAGGGTGTCATACTCCCTTTCCCTCCACTCAACATCTCGGACATGTGCCATCACTAACAAGAAACCACCTACATGAGGAAATGACCACTCATTAGACTTGTAAAAATCACTATGTGTCCTTCCCTAAGAAGGTTTGCAGGTAGTGCAATTATACAAAACATATCCATGAGTCACCCGGCCAAAACACTATTTGGCTGCGTGGAACCAGCTCACAGGAGTTATACAGCTTGGTTGTGCTAGCAGCGCGACTGGTTAAGGAACAATCATGTTAAACCATTGCGCGGCTGAAGCTTAACGTCCTGCACTACGTGCAAAATAGTACATTATTTTTGCGCTAATGAGTGTGCTACACCTCACGTGATTTTTGGAAAATCCCACACTATGGAAGCGCGAGATTCTCCAAAAATCCTGTGTGGTAGCCCCAAAAGATGAAAAATGACCCCTGGCCACCTAGGAGACCCTAAACCTAATCCTACCCTGATAAAATTCAAGAGTAAAAGGGTGAGGCATACCTAGAACTCACAGCTCGACAAACGGTGCACTGGATCTCCTAAAATCACTCAAAATGCACTCTAGGAGGTCGGTGGCACAAAGTACAAATGATTTCGAAAAGTGGGCCCCACCCCTATTTTATACTCGTTTGACCCAAAATTCCATTTGATGCCACGGACAAACCGCAACTCCGTTTCAAAAACCGTTCACACCACGATGACCAACACTTCGAGCTCTTTAACATGGAACCAACCAATCCGAATTCCCACCAGGACACTATTTTCCTAGCCAAGTACCCCATAGGTAATTAATGTTTTGGTTATATGATTTATGCATTGTCAATACCTTGGTTATGTTCTTTACTACACTTGGGTATATGCATCGTATGTGCAGTATCTCGATCCGGAAAAAATGGAGCTTCTTATTTTTCCAGTAAAAGAATAAAATCCAAGCTCTAGCAACAATGGTCACGCACCCTACCACGAGTATCATTCTGAAACTGGCATGTAGACACTATTTACCCTCTATTTATAATACATTTCCCAGTATTACTGCTGATAATCATAGGTCCCTCATTCATGGCCTTAATGTACCATCAACATCATCACCATGAATAGCATGTTCCTCCATGGGTGTGCGCACCATTTCCATCCCAATCATCAATTGACATCCATGATGTCGATCCCCCACAAGTCCGAAAAATCTGACCCAGTGTGAAATCCCCTCCCTTTGAGTATCATTTTGCATTTGGGCATTTACTCGATCAAATAGACACTCATCAGATTCTTCAGCACAGGTTACAAGAACGATTCAAAAAGATCCCTTATACCTCCATGAACACTTTACCCGTCGTAATCTCCCTCATATCATCACGCCCGGAACGACACCTATGGGGCCCCCACCCTCAGCGGTAACCAATTTTATTCAGGTATCCTACAGTTATATATTGTATGGCATTAATTTATGGGGCACCCGCCTTTGTGTCTGCAAGTTAACCCCACTTCATTTTGGAAAGCGTCTCCCGACCCATTAAAAAATGCGGGGACTCCGCCCATCATCAAATTGGTCCCCCAACACACCCAAAATTGTGGGGACCCCACCATCATTGCACCGAGTGAAACGAGGTGCTCTACAACCCAATATGGGGGAGATGTTGTAACATGTGTGAGTGTGTCATGTAACATTACTAACAAAATAATTTAAAAAATTATTTTCGTCTCATAAAATAAAAAATTAAATTATGGAAATTATTTTAAAAAATCCATTTTTGTTCATAAAATAAAATATTATGAAAAGTAATTAAAAAATAGATGTTCGTTTATAAAATAAAAATTTAAAACTTAAACCCGGATCTATCAATCAAGAGAGATCAAATTTCTTGAGTTTAGATTTTAAAAAAGAATACACCTCAAGAAATTGGATCCCTCTCGGTGCTTGATAGATACGGATTTAAGATGGATCTATGTTGGTTCTTTATGTACAAACACATTCCCTTGTCACCTCACATCACAGGAACAACATATTATTTTCGCAGCAACCCATGGTCCCCTTTGATCAATGTATTTGAATATCCATATGTTCAAACATATTTGTTTTTTTTATTACCATCACTCATCGTTTTGCGTCTCCATCAAATCCCTTTCATTTTCATTTTGTCTCCATTCGTTTCAATCTATGCCATTACAAAAGAAAAGTTGACGTCACTACTCCCCATGTTTACATCGATCAAAGGAATATATGAGCCCCATGCTTATCAACCACTCTTGTGTCAGGTCATTTCTTCCACCAGTCGGTCAGTTACAATATGATCTCAGTTCTCAGGATAAGACTCTCGTTTTATCATGTGCTTCATATCTCATCGATGTCAAAACACTACATTCTGAGAATTGTACTAGTTGCAGTTGTACCTCGGGATCCCTTTCAATCACTATAATGGATCACCTCGAAATTAGTAGGGAGAGTCATTAGTGCTCCCTAACTAAGTGGTTTCCCCTATGCTCGACGTCAACACAACATCGCATCAGGGGGGAACATACTTTTGAAGGTAGCAGTGTTCACATTTGGAAATCATCGTAGAACTGTATTTGGTATAAGTGAAGCTATCGGGAAGATTTACATACCATTTTGGTACCCCACCCCAGTGGGCTTGTCATGATCACCAGCAGTTCCACTTCTTCAACAATCTGCAGCAGTTCCTAGGTTATTTACTCACACATGGATTGAATCTACCTTCAACCATGTCCCAACAGTAGAGTAGAGTCGACACCTTGGTCCTCTCTCATTGTAATCACTTTAACAACCTTTCACAAGCATGGGTATACCCACCTCGTTTGTATAAAAACTATTCTTTATTACATCTCCAAAATTCATCACCAACAATATTCCCCTAGGGGACAACCCTATTTTTCCACATATGATTTTTCCAACAAAACAAGAGAGAAACAACATAAAACATGATGCATTATTGGCTCTATAGTACCCTCCGAACCTCATACATTACGGGGCATCTGTTAATGCCTAAAAATCGCACACATGCGACATTTCGGCAATTCATCCAATAAGGCGTCATGAACATAAAGAATGCATATCACCACAGGAATCCTCAACAGATCCAAAACACATAATGAGTCCATAAGTGCTAAGGAACAGTCAACGCAAATGGTAGCGTGGGTAATACATAGTTGACCCGCACTATCTCCCAAGTTATCTGAACAATGCCCTTGCTACACTCACATGGACTTTCTTTTGATAGTCGTGGTATTGTCAAAATGGCAGAATGAATCACTCCCAGCGGTGCATTGAAGGCTCAATCTTCCCCAAAGATCCAAATTCGGCTCCTCACAAACTTGGTGGCATTAATCAGCCCCTCTTGTGTACTTTGGAGTTGGTTCATGAAGGAGAAGAGTTCACATTTGGATCTAATTTTTTGTTGGCCACTTCTTGGCCTATAAAATAAATCCATTGGCATGCATTTTGTAGAGAGAAATCAGAGTAAGGTTATGCTATTGGATTTGAGTTGGAGCTTCCTCATAGCCCACAATTTTCTACCATTGTAAGCATTCCAAATCTCGCTTGCCACCTTCCATCTAATGGCAAGTGTTTATCTCCATTTTTATTCCATCTACTTAGCATTTAGTTTGGACAAGAAAGGCCTCCCTAAGGGATATTGTTGGCTTCCCTTGAATCCCCCACCTCCTAGGTGGTGTACAACTATTCCATTGGGAAATACAAGAGTGTTTAGCATATCTTTGGTTGTTGTTTAAGTTTGCATTCTCCCCCCATCTCTTTCATTTTGTTTTTATCAATATTTTTTATGTTTGAATGTGAACTATACTAACAATATTTTGCAAGATCACGTGGAGAAATACCAACAAAACACAAAAAGGGGCTCCAAGGACTGATACCTTACTGCAACCTACAAGGCTTAGCCCCTTACCAAGTGGAAGAGTGCACTTGTGAAATTTTTTTCCACAACACTCTCCCTTATTCTAATAGAAAATCAAACATTTTGTCTCAAAATTTTGGACATCAATTTTAAGACCTTCCCCAAAAAATTATTCTTGATCTTGTTGTAAGTTTTCAATTTTACATATTCTCCTGTAGGAGAAGTGTGAAATTCCAAAAGAACCCCATGTTTGAGTTCAAAAATTTTACATAAATATAGGTCATCCTTATACCATAGCTATTCAATTTTTCACATGATTTATCTAATGCACTAAGGTCCTCTTGTAGCTGTTGAATTAACTTACATGCCTTCTAATATTGCTTCCATTATATCATTCCTTCTTCTACCCAATCGATTACAGAATGGAAATAACACAAAGTAATCCCTCTATGTATTCTTCTTTCCTTGAAAGTGAATCTGACACCACATTTTGTTTTCCTTTTTCTATATAATTTCAAGTCCATAACCTAGCATCTTGGTAACCCATTTTTGTTTCTCTTATGAAGATAATTTTTGTTCTAAGAAATACTTAAGAGTACCTATTGTATGGAAACTAATCCTAATAAATGAGAAGTTACTGAGGTCACCAACATACTACTAAAAATAAGCAAAGACTAAGGAAACAACAGATACTTAACAAGACATTCTTTGTGAAAAATACTAGGGTTTAAAAGCCAAAGACTTAGTACCTTATATTCTAGAAGGTTGATCCAAGCTTTCAAATCTTTTGTCCTTGGTCCACAATCTTGCATACAAACCATGCAAAACAAAGATCACCTTGCTCAAAACATTTGGCTAAACATGAATGAATAATAATATGTGAAACATATACGTATAAAAGCATGGAAGATTCACAATATTCAAGTCATATACCAAATACAAATAGTATGGGAAGAGAAATGGCTTCTTTATTTATCATAAGAATGACAACAAATACATATACCTTGTTCTACAACAACACCTCTGAAACCAAGATCTGGACTCTCTTGATTCTCTCCTTTAATCAAGATTTCTCTAGCATTTCTTTATCAAGTGAGTGAACCCACTCTCTCATGACCCTCCCCTTGTATTTATGGAGAGGCAAGGAGGATAGTTTCGAGAGGAAAACAATCGGGTTCGGTGTGAAAGTTATAAACCTTCCTCCAACTTCCCCAAATTCAAATTTATTTTTTATTTTGCATAATTTTAAGAGGGACCCACGGGTGTAGGCTTTGCAACAAGCGGGTAAATCGCTAGGAAGCTTCAAACATGCAGTGGGTGAAACTTTTTGGGGAAACCCGTGAGTGGTAAGTGGATCACCAGTGGCTCACCAACTAGATGTCAGACACAAAGTCATGTTTAGGTCCTAAATTATCATCACAAAAATAAATTGATCTAGAGAAAGGAGATATGATTAAGGCTAGAAACATCTATAGCAAATCCAAGCTCTTCAATCAATAGTGCCCTTTTGTGTGAGCGACGATTCAATGTCGTCACGGGAGGATAAATGTTGATTTGATTGATAACATTTTCCCCCTAATGTATGAGTTCAAAAGGGTAAATGATGGAAAAATGCATTACCAACAATGAAGTGGAGGAGCACAAGAGTCACAAAATAGAAGTCCCAAAGGTACTTGAAACAAAACAAAGGTCATCATATAGTATATGCCATGTTCAGAAGGATAGAACATGATGTCCAATACATAGATGTAACTAATGTATATAGCATGGCCACTGGAATACAAGCGTGGATCCATGTCGAAAGGAGAACATAGCCATAATGAACAAGCTGGATCAATGTCTCATGAGGATCCAAAATGAGTAAGGCTTAGTCTTGCGCAACTTGGGAAATAAAAAATTAGGATAATGCTACTATAAGCCCAAGGTATTCAATCTAAACCATCGATAAAGGTACTAATCCTAAACCATGTTAATAAAGGATTTGAATTCAAACATGGAGGATCATGTATTATTACCGGTCATTGATGTGAATCGTTAACAAACGCGAGGACACCCACTATTAATGAAACTAGGGCCCAAGGTACCTAGTACATTCTTACAAGTGTGAATAAGAGGTCTTGAATTTTAACACTCAAATAATCTATCGAGTAAGAGACATTGATGTATTCCCATAACTCAAAAGCAAGAGAATCTTTCACTGATGACTGCAAATATAAAGGTACTATATAAAACTCTAAATCTTCTTCCCAGAGCAATATGAGTTGAATTCGATAGGAAAAGATCCATGAGAAGGAAGGTATTGATGAATCCTTCATCATCTCACATGAGAAACACTTGGAGACTGAGTACATACTGATATACGGGATGGACAACATGAGGAGTCAAGGTAAACTGTAGAATGACCGACACAAGTAAAATCCTTGAACAATGAGCACAATATTGGAGTAATTTAGGGATCTTGGAATATACAGGAAACACAATATAAGTATGTCATGTAGGAGACATAACAAATGCTCCATATGATCAGAAGAGTAACCAATCAGAGGAGTAAAGAAATATGGAATCAGGTTTATCCTAAAACCAAAAGTAAGACCCATTGACTCAAGATGAGTGCTATGTTCAAGGAATGATTAAACTTGCTGCCATAATATGAACCAATGACGGAAACCATTCCCTTCCCTTCTCTTTTTAGACATCTTTTCATTTTTTTATGAGCATGAAAAAGATAAAAGGAAGCTCGATAATATATTTCTTGTAAAGTTTTAACGAGTCCAAGAAAGTAAACTCAGGACCTTCTTCACTTTTGAACAAGCTCGAATAAGAGAAAGAAGAATGTTGATAGGGTTCCAACCATGTGTAATTTTATGAGTCCATGGGAGGAAAACTCAAGACTTTCTTCATTGTTTGACGAGTTTGAAAAGAATATAGACTAATACTTGATATGATACTAGTCTGTGGATTTTAATATCGAGCCAGGATTTGTTTGTGCTCTCCGGTGTTTTCATATTTAAGGAGTCTGAAAAACTTAAACAATAAATCCATACACCTACTCGTGGATTTATATTGAGCCTGAGTTGGTATATGCTCGCAGGGATTTCATATTTAGAGAGTCTGAAGATCCTAAAGAATACTCTGAGGGGGTACTTTTTCGTAAATTTAGTCTCGTTTCCCGAAAAAAGTGTAAAATGATACGAGAGATAACTCTTCTAGCCACAATGAACTAGAGTACACCTTTTTCGTAAATAATCCACAAAGGTCCTGAAAAGGGGTAAACCTATAACTAAGTGGATGTCCCTTCAATTCCTTTAGCGAGTCTGAAGTGAACAAGTATACTCAGCGATCTTGTCAATTTTAAGGAGTCTAACAAGAGCTTAGAAACAACTCTGTATCAGCTAGAGCTTCATTAAAGGTGGTCAACAAATAATAAAGAAAGAGTATGTGGTTATTGTTTTTCGGATCACAATATACTAGGGAAACTCCCGAAAAAAGCAACTAACAGCATGGGCACCAAATATGGAATGGTGTATTATCTAGGGTGGCCCATGTAGGATAGGTCCTAACCATGGAAGAACAATGACGATAGCAAGAAAATGGAAGGTTAATGTTGCAGTCCATGGTGAAAAAGGGGTCATAAGGCATAAAATATGGTGAGGTATAAATGCTATGCAACATGCAAGAGGAATCTAACCAAAATTCCATGAGTAACAAACCTTTCTAAAATGAACCATGTGGAAAAAACCTGATAAAAGCATATTTTCGCTCAATGACCTAGTCAAAAACACTTTGTTAGTAGTCATAATTTAAAATTATGACATAAAAGAACACTAAACTATATAAAGTGGGTAAAAATCAAAAAGAAAATTACTACAAATAGTGAAAAGGGATGAGACCAAGTCATTTTTACCATTTTACCATTTGAAGGAGCAAAAGAGCCCTACTATTTCAATCATTTCTCACGACCAATCCGGTGGATGAAATTGAAATCCATCAATTGCAGGAAGTTCCTATATCTCCTGCATTTTCATGTAATTTTTAATGGTTTTTTGTGGATTTTTTGGATTTTTATGTAGCTTTTAAATTTGTCTCCGCGCACCCGCGAGTGTATGTAGTGAAAGTAGTGGGTTCAACAAAAATGCGTGGTTGAATAGATATTCACTCCCGATTGGGACGCTACTGTGCTAACAATAAATCGCGGGTGGCACAGTTAAAGATATGAAAACTCAACGCTCACACAAATGAATGTATGAATTGCAGAAATGGTGCTCACATGGATGGAAAGGGAGCATGAGGCAATGGATAGAGAGGCTATGCGAGATCCATTGACTCTCAATACCTTACGCCGGTGTGGTCTTTTAAAATTCTTTCGCACAACCCAATTTTCTTCACAGTTTAGTGCAACTATGAGATCTGGATCACTAAGTATTCACCCTCCAACGTGAGACATTAGTGCTCACAATAGACGACATCTATTTTATCACCAGATTATCTCGATGGGGAGAGGTTTTTAACATCAAGGGAAATTTTCGAGGAGTGGGGGCCCTATTATTGCAAAATTACATTAACACTTATTGCACAACTGAAGTATAGAAGAGTGGCACTCAAGTGACAATTGGTAACATAACGAGCTTTCCATTCAAATTCATTTTGAGTACCATAAGCCGAGTGGGTGAGAGTGTCGCTCAACACTTGGATTCTCACATTTATATGCGAATTGGTGTGGAATGCTTACGCAACGTGATATTTGACTGGTGCACTAGGCTATTGGTGAACATGAAGCACCAATTAAATGAGTGTAAGACGGGAAAAAAAAAAAATTTTGGATATGGGACTATATTATGTGCCTTCGAGAGAGAGAGTTCCAGGTTTGAGTCCTAGGGTGGCCCTTCCACCGATTGACCGTCGTGAATCCAAGATGACTCGTTGGGGTGAAGTCTTTATACGACAGGGAGGTGGACACACCCATAATTCCTATGATGATGAGGAATTATTAGGGTGGTGGAGATGAAAATTTCTTGCATTTGAGTAGTTTCCTTATGCTGGGGTGGACTTCCGTGGTGACCCGGAACTCATGCTCCCTCCAGGAGCAGTTTGGAGAGACATAGGTAACCATTTTTTGTTTTGTCATTATTCAATTTTTATGAATATTGTTATGAATATGTACACTTATATGTTTATTTGATTTTAAGTATTAACAACATAATTGATGCAGATGTGGGACCAATGAGGCCAACCAGACACCCTAGAGTGTTTGTATGACCAGCAGATCTGGGCAGAGAAGAGGCCATGCTTCATACCATTGAGGGAAATATGAACCAGTTGACACATGATATACCTACATATCAGATAGAGCACATGCCTATGGATATGCAAGAACATGTAGTGGGCGTTCCCCCTGCATGGATTAGGCTACTCCGTAAAGTAGCTAGACTAATTATCTGTTATAAAGAGGTCATAATTGAGGACGTTGAAGCTCCCACCTCTCCTTAGGGACATTTACATCATTTTGAGGCTATACATCTGATTTTTTTATATTGATATGTATATTTGACAGAGATGGATACTCAAACTCTTTTATTATTTTGGACCTATATATATACATCTATCGATTATATTCATGTTTATTTTATGTGCGTGGTTATTTATTTACTGTGTATGATACAAATGCCAGTCAAGTATATAGTTTTCATATGCATCAGATACAGTGTTTTGATTTCTTGAAATGTGTTGATATATAATAGAATCAAAATGTCTTTCAAGCAATTTAACTTTAAAGAATTGATGCAATAACGAAGAATCCCTAACCCAATACTCACCACTGAGATGAGACACAATTAACTGAGAATTGAGCCTAACCTACAAACATGAAATTTCATGGTGTAATGCATCTCAGAGAAGCTCTATAACAACGCTATACTCGACCATATTGTTAGTAGCAGGTCCTATACAAGTACCTCCTGACAAAACCGGGTGACCTATAGGTGAATAAATCACCCAAGAGGATGAGGCGAGATTGTGAGTATGGCGACTAGCGCCATCAACGAACCCTACAAACCACTCGGTTAACAACTTAAACACAACTAGAGTTACATGAGAAATAAGAAAAGACAAACTATACACTATTGTACAACTATCTACAAGAAAACGGATATGGGATATGCATAATACTTCTTCATATAGAGCCCATTTCTAGGCTCCAGTAGCTTATACCCATCATAATCGACCAATTCATATGACCCTTTCTTCAAAACCTTGGAGACTACATAAGGTCCGAGCCACATAGACTTGAACTTGCCTTCCCTCAAAGGATCTTTGTTTTGGTTGTATACCAAAACAAGGTCTCCTTCAGAGAAAACCCTAGGTTTAACAGACTAATCATACTAAATTTTGACTCATTTTTTGTGTGCTTCATTTGCAATGAGTGCATCTCTGTGTTGTTCATCAAGATGTTCAAGATGAAGAATACGTTCTTCCAAAGTAGATGTCTTAGGTAAAAGTTGAATAGCCAAATTTAATGATGGTATTTCACACTCAACTAGTGTGACTGCCTCCAGCCCGTGAACAAGTTGGAAGGGTGAAAAACCGATAGCGGTCTTAACGGTTGTTCGATACGCCCAGAGAGTTGAATATAACATAATGTGCCAGTTTGACCTACTAGCATTAATGGTGCACTGGAGAATGGTTTTCAATTTTTTGTTTACTGCTTCGACTTAGCCATTCACCTGCAGGTAGAAAGGAGACAAGTGCTCCTGTCTAAATCCAAGCATAGTAGTCAACTCAGTCATCATATTATTTTAAAAAATGTCTGTCATGATCCATAAAGATCTCTATAGGAATACCGAACCTTGTGATAATCTTATTGAATACAAAATAGGTTGTAGTTTCATCGTCTTCCTTCATAGTAGGAATTGCCTCTTCCCACTTAGTAAAGTAGTCCACCACAACAATAATGTATTGATTCCCCCCAACATAAATTGGGTTGCATGTCATGTAATAAATCCCCCACTTAGTGAAGGGCCTACTGTGATGATAGGAAATAAGGGAATAGGATGTGCCCGCATCTTTTTGGTTAAGAGATTACATGGGTGACAGCGCTTAACAGCTTCCATGCAATCCTTAAATATGGTGGGCCAAAAATAACCGGCACGTATTATTTTATAGGTTGTTTCCAACCCAGAAAGATGACCCCCAAATGCTCCACTATGGGCATCATTCAAAACGAACTCAGCCTTTTCAAGAGTTAGGAAACAACGCAAGATGGAATCAATCGCTCATTTATACAAAGTATCAAAAACTATGAGGTAATTCTTAGCGTTATTTCAAAGTTTTTGTTGCTCTTCTCTTCAAAAATATGGTGGACACTTCAAAGTCTAGAGATAAATCAAAATATCCCCATACCATTAATCAGAGGTAGAAATGAGGAAGATGTGTTCATTGGGAAATGAATCCTCTTCCATGTAAAAATCCTCACCACTAGGGAACTCGGAAATGAACTCAGCAAACACTAAGGACTTTTTAGATTTAGCAGACTGAAAAGTGAGATCAAAATCTTGAAGGATAAAAATCCATTTATTAAATTTTCCCCCAATTATGCATCGGGTTAAAACGTACTGAAATGGATTTAGGTCTGCAATGACCGTAGTGGTTTGCAACAATATGTAATGGCAGATTCTTTGAACTGCATGCACAGTTGCAAGTGCCAACTTCTCAACATGGGAATACTTAAGTTCAGGTCTCACCAAATCACAACTGAGGTAATAGATGACATAATCTTGAAGTTGATCATCCTATTGAACTAGAACTATGCCAACTGTAGACTCGAATGCTTCCAGATATAAGATAAAGTCTTGAGCATAATCTGGTGGACTCAACAAGGGGGATGATAAGAGGGATTTCTTCAAAGCCTCAAACAAGTTTTAAGCAGCCTCATCCCATAAAAATGGGGTGTATCGTTTGAGTAGACGCATAAATCCCTTCATTATTTTCGCATAGTTAACAATGAAATGTCTAAGGAATTTGGACATGTCCAGCAGACTCTGAATTTTTCTAATGTTGCGAGGAGGAGGCGATTTGATGATAGCCTCAACTTTCAATGGATTGACCATAATGCCTTTACTGGACACGATGAAACCTAATAGTAGTCTAGACTCGACGTAAAACACACATTTATGAGGATTCAATTGAATCATGTAGTGTCTACATTGTTCAAACACAAGTCTTAAGTGATCTTGATGATCTCTTCTCTTTCGAGATCACATGGGTAGATCATCCAGGTACGGTTTGACTATATGTTTGATATCATGGAAAGCAATGTTCATTGCTCACTGGAAAGCATCTCCAACATTCTTTAAACCAAAAGATTTCTTCCTATAGGAAAAGGTACCCCAGGGACAGATAAAAGAAGTCTTCTGTTGACCTTAGGGTTTTATTTGAATATGATTATATCCCGAGAATTTTTCCATGAAAGAAAATACTTCGTTACATGCACATGCATATATGATCTGATCGATAAAAGGCGTGGGATAATTATCTTTAGGACATGCTTTATTTAGATCCGTAAAATAGGTGCAAATGTGGATAGTACCTTGCTTCTTATTAACCGGAACTAGGTTGGAAACCCATTCCATCATTGCAATAGGATAGATAAACTCGGATTTCAAGAGCTTTTCAACCTCAGCCTTGACAGTTGTGACTTTCCATGGGTTTACTGGATGAAGCTTTTATCAAACAAGTTTCACATTCGGATATGTCTTAATCTCATGTTCAACTATAGACGGTTCGATTCCTGGCATCTCCTCATATGACCAGGCGAAGATATCACATAATTCTTTAAAGAGATTGGTGTACAAGCAAACTTCGTCAGGAGCACAACTTGCACCGATGAAAATATTTTCCATGATATCAGGTTTTATGGAGATATTGATTGGTATTGTAGTCGATATATTAGCCATGTTTCCTTCAACAAAAATAATGTGTTTCACTAAAGGGTTAACAGGATGATCAACATCCCCACTAAGTCTCACACGAAACTCCTCTTTCTCGATTCTAACTAACTATGGAAGGAAATAGGATTTATGAGGCATATGCTCCCAACAGCGATCATTTCCTACCATTGCTTCCAGAATGGCCTCATCTGAAGGTAAAACCATGTATAAACAGTCGATGGAATGAATGGAGTCTATCGCCCATGCAAGCGCATAATCAACATCTAACTCCTCAGAATGAAAGGAGTCAGGATGGGATCTATGGCCGTTCCTTGTAATGCTTGATAAGGAAATTTTTCCATAGATCGGGGCACCATTGGCTCATTCTGAGAAGGTAAGATCCAAGGATTTGTTTTATTCAATATTGTGAAGATATACTTGGATACTAAAACATTATTTCGAGTACTCGTTGAACCAATGTAACTGATGGGAGAAGGAAAATCAAAAGTTCCCATAAGAGAAGAATATAAACCTACTCCCAAACTCTCGCTGGGTGGACATGCCTGATCAATCATTGGGATATTTGATTCTAAAGAGGTTGTGTTATTTTTCTGGGTGAAGGAAATTTGATCGACTGTGATGATTCTTCCTTCGTGAGGAAACATCAAGACCCGAAAAATGGACGATGGAATAGCTTGCATCACATACGACCAACTCCTTCCTAGCAACAAATTGTAGTCAAGAGGAGAATTAACAACCTCCACTTCCACCGACACCGCTTTACCTGCTAACTAGATTTCGAAGGAGGTAAAATCCCATGCGAACAAAATATCTTCCATCAAAAGCAGTAAGCAATGTGATTGAAGGGACTAACTCAAGGGCGCCTAAAGCTCACCAACAGGAAATGGCCATTACGCACATAGACATGCCTTCATCCACCATGGTTCTTCCAATGGTTTTATATCCATGGACTACATCAACTTGGAAAGAAACGTGATAGAGAAAACAAGGTTTGACATTGGACATATCAAACTTCGCCAACAAATTTGATGAGTCAAGACTTCCAATTGCTACAAGAAGTGCATTCCATTGCGAAGGGAAACTTTGCAAAACTTCTAAAGTTGACATGCCACGTGGAGTTTGGGATAAGTCTTCCACAACATAATAGTTGGGATCATCCCTAACATTGGGATTGTGTGATGCGCTCTTATAAACACCTTTCATTATATTAGGCATAGGTTCTGCAAACCTCTCAATGTGAAGAGGAGCGGACACCTCAGGAGTCTCTTTGTCCTTTTGCGATGATTCTAGGGTATAGTGTTTTTCTCTGGTATGCAATAAATTTTATGAGCAAATCATATTGATATAGGATTGGTTAGATGGTGTAGCACCTCGGGTGCCCCCAGCACTAGAACTACCATAAGCCATATTTTGTTCCTTGGGAAAAGGATCCTTTAGGACAATAGGTTTTTTTGTTGCAATAGCTTCTGGGCTTCATCAATTAAGGGGCATTGATGATTCAAGTGGTCTTCCTTGCAAATTTTACAAGGAAACTTTAGTTTCTTCTTTTCTTTATTAACCCCCTCAGCATTGTCAGTGGTCTTGGGCTTGTTTTTATTACCCTCCCCCTCCTTTCCTTTATTTTTCTTGCCACCGGGTTGCTAAGTACCCTTTTGGTTGGACTAAACATTGTGTACAGTAGTTGTTTTAGAAGGTGAGGTGGCAACCGGAGTTGCCTCCGCTACAGAATACTTTATAAATATCTATTGCACTTGCTTGGACAAAACTTCTACAGTCGATGAGTCAACTGAACCAACAATTCCATCAGCATACGGTCCAAGATTAGGTTTGGTGGGATCAGTATTTGATCTTGGCACGTCAAGAATAATTTCATATAGGATCCCAGATTGAGAATAAATCAAATCCATCTGTTGGGATCTCAAGATGACTTCTTCCTATGAGGTAACCCCTAAAGTGGAAACATCTTTAGAGATGTAAGGTAGGAGTGATTTCAAAAACCACTCTAATAAGAACTCCTGGGGAATTTCAGCCTTGATCAACCTCTTTCTCCTTCTCCAATCCTGAATTTGATCAGATATGTGAGTGGCCTTGTTTTTCCTAAATGTAGACAAAGGGTCTATGCCTGCATCATACCACACAGGAAGTTGGAAATGGTTTAAAAATATGGTCGCTAAATCATAAAACAATGATAAGCAACAAATGGCAATTCAATACACCATTTGACTGCTACACCGGTTAAGGTCCTTTGTAAAAGTCTCAACCATATAGAATAACCATTCTGCGAGTTGGAAGAGCAGCACAAATGAAAAGTAGTGGCATGGTATCCGGGATCTTCTCCATTCTTACCTTCAAACTTTGGAATGTCTGAAGGAAGCTTGGTTGGGACGGGAGGCCAATCTGGGTTGTGACGGACTGGATCATTCGTGAGTTTCGAAAGGTCTGGAAAGTTTAACGTTGCCAAAAAAGGTAACCGAGGTCTAGTTGAAAACAAATGTGTTTGGGTAAATGGATAAGGAAATTTTCCTAAGCCATAGCCCTCATAAGGTTGTTTAGGGTTTCCTTCGGCCATCAGTTGTGACATGAAATGTTTTTGAAAAGAGCTCCATACATAAGCAAGTGGATTACTCCCTTGAGGCCCACTCCATTTTGGTTGAGTATAACTAGCTCCAACTGAAAAAGGAGTTGAAGTAGGAGAAGTATTTCCTCTTCCACCAAAAAGTGAAAAAGGAGTACTCCCTACAAGCACATTCGATGTTTGTACATTAGTTTGTTGAAAACCATATCCTGTAAAGAGGTTTGAACTCGTAAATTGTACAGTGGAGTGAACAAGAATGGAGCCTACAAAAGGTGCAAAGGGACTAATATTCCCTCCATGCCAAGGGAATCCATGTACAAAAGGAGTCGAACTAGGAGGCTCAGTTTGGAAGTTTTGAAGGAAAGGCGAGGATGTGAACGGTACTGTAGATATCCTAGTAAAAGGTAAACTAGACGAACCAATATTGGATCTAAAGGGTATAGAAGTTGAATCACTTTGAGTGCTATGTGTCCCTAAGGATACCGTACTAAAGTTCAAAGATGTGATCGGAGCATAATTTAACTGCAACGAACTAGGTACCTAAATGTTAACATGCAGAGGAGAGAACCCTCCAGTCATAATAGCAGAAGTGGGAGTGTATACATTTCTCGACCCTTCTCTCGTGTTATCCATGATAAAACCATATGTAAACCTATAGACACTTAAATCCGGTTGACCTAAATAAGTCAATTGCACCAACACTGGATCGTAAGGTCCATTTAAGGGTGGGTTAAAGGGTCTTACGAAGCCATCAGCTTACAAGTCTTCAACCTTAGTTGTGTGTGAAACCAATGAATTTTGAGTGATAAGATAAGGTTATCTAGGTAGAGTAGTTGTTCCAGTTGGCTCAAGATAGCCACTCGTGTTTATTCTTTGTCATTGAGGTTGCGGTGGAGGCTTCATAGTGAGTGGAGGAAGGTTTTACAACCTCCTAGATCTACGGAGAGGATGATCCTCCATGGATAAAAATTTAACTTTAACGTAAACCTCGGGCCAACTAAAACAAGAGTAATCAAACAACACAGTACTAAAAAAAGTCCTAAGTGATCCAGACCAAGCAAACAAATAACCTTCCAAAGGAGCGTCTGGGATGATGAGGGCCCAAAACAAACCAGTGAAGGGATGAAGAACAATTATTCATGTTCTACAGTACAGATTCGATGGGGCCAAGCGTTTGAATCACCAACTGCCTTCCCAAATAACTACACATGATTTCCTCCCGAATATGTCCTAGGTGCAATGGAAATATCCTTCCACCAAAACTTGTGTAGAGCCCTAAAGGTCCATATACTAAGGCTGTAGAGCCCTAAAGGTCCATATACTAAGGCTACCAACTGTATAGATAGGTTCTGGGGGGACATTCCTAGGTCGAATCGATGCGCATGGGCAAGGTAACAAAGCCCGAACTCAGAAGCACCAAAGGTACTACTGAATCCCCGTATGTGCACCAATCCTAGTAGATGCTCAACTGAATATCGGAGGGGTATATCCTCTAATCAATATCGCACAACCTTGTGCTTGACTTCGGTGTAAGTGGAGATTCTCGGTTCACCTTCTACACAGGTGGATTTACCTAACGATTGGCTATGGTGGCTGAGTTTAACTGCTTTGGATAGTTTAATACACCTTAATCCAAAGCACAAAACCTAAGTTAGTTGATGTAAGAACCTAAAAATGAAAAGTTACTACTTGATTTTAAGTTAATGATTCTTTTTAAGGTTTTTATTTCTCAAGAGGTAGTGATTGTGTGCATGATGATGTTACAACTGAAATGTAAAAACAACATGATAAGTGTGTAATGAAATTGTAAAATGATGCTTTCACTTCTTTTAGTTTTTTCCTTTTCCTTTCGAAATCAAAGTACTGATGATGCCAAACTAATGAAATAAACAATTGTTTTTTTCTTTTTCAAAAATAAAGTTATACAAAATGCAACTACTTTTGAAAAAATTTACTATAATGCTTGCTAAGGACACTACTTGTTTTTTAATTTTCCTTTTAAAATATGAAAAGAAAAACTAACTACAAAGAATCATAACACACCTAAATAAGAACTAAGTGCATGAGATTATGCATCTAATAATACAAGAATAAAACTATAACCCTCTTAGAATTATGAAAACAGCAAGTTTGACTATTCAATCCAAACAAAAAGTTGAATTAGCTAACTTTGGTATAAAACACTTTGAGTAAAGGAATTGAAAGGAAAGAAAAATTATCCACGAGGCACTTAATCAAGGTCACAAACAACTCTCAAATAGACCAACAACCAATGAAGTTCAACCAAAGAATCCACAAACCAATCACTCAAACCTGAAAGACTCAGACACAAACGCTAACAAGCTTCAAAATCAAATAAAGAGACTAAAGAAGAAGTTGAAACTTGAACACGGGCGGTACAGTGACTGTATAAGTATTTTGAAGAGAAATAACTTCAAAAACTTCTAAGGCACAACCCTTATAGGGAAAAATTTAACCTACAAGGGTACCCGCGACTGTTCAGACAGTAACAGATGGTATACTCGCAGGTGTAAGACAAACCACACACGGGTAACAAGGGAAGTCGTGACTGTAAGTATGGGCAAGTCGCAGGTATGCCTCAAAACAATTTTTAAAAAAAATAAGAAAATCTCAATAAGATCAAAATTTGGGCTAAGAGAAGTGGTACCAAACCTATGAAAACTCCTCCTAAATCCTGAAAACACACTCAGACTGAAGAAATCTCAATCAAAGGACTCCCAAAGCAATAGGGAACTCCCTAGCCGAGTCGCCAATTCTGTTGTATGGAAACTAATCCTAATGAATGGGAAGTTACTAAGGTCACCAACATACTACTAAAAACAAGTAGAGACTAAGGAAACAACAGATACTTAACAAGACATTGTTTGTGAAAAATAATAGGGTTTAAAAGCCAAAGACTTAGTACCTTATATTCTAGAAAGTTGATCCAAGATTTCAACTCTTTTGTTCTTGCTCCACAATCTTACATACAAACCCTACAAAATAGAGATCACCTTCCTCAAAAAATTTGGCTAAACATGAATGAATAATAATATATGAAATATATACGTATAAAAGCATGTAAGATTCACAATCTTCAATTCATATACCAAATACAATTAGTATGGGAAGAGAAAGGACTTCTTTATTGATCATAAGAATGACAACAAATACATATACCTTGTTCTGCAACAACACCTCTGAAACCAAGATATGAACTCTCTTGCTCCTCTCCTTCAATCAATATTTCTCTAGCATTTCCTTATCAAGTGAGTGAACCCCCTCTCTCATGGCCCTACCCTTGTATTTATGCCAAGGAAAGGAGGATAGTTTCGAGAGGAAAATAGTTAGGGTCATTGTGGAAGTTAGAAAACTTCCTCCAACTACCCCAAATTTGAATTTAGTTTTTATTTTTCATGATTTTAACAGGGACCCACGGGTGTAGGATTTGCAACAAGAGGGTAACTCGCTAGGAAGCTTCAAACAAGTAGCGGGTGCAGATTTTTGGGGAAACCCACGAGTGGTAAGTGCATCACCAGCAGGTGACCTGCTAGATGTTAGACACAACGTCGCGGTTAGGTCCTAAATTCTTATCACAAAATAAATTGATATGGAGAAAGGATAGATGATTAAGGCCAGAAACATCTATAGAAAATCCAATCTCTTCAATCCATAGTGCCCTTTTGTGCGAGCGATGATTCAATGTCGTCACGGGCAGAGAAGGGTTGATTTGATTGAGCGGAAGTGCCTTCCTATTAGTTAAGGGAGATATTTCTTAACAAAATGCAATATGGCTAATATTTCATTTTCATAAATTGGTTTGAATAATTTTTTCATTAAGTTGTAAAATTTCATAGGCAAGGGTCCTTCCTCCTGCATTAAAACTACACCAATGCCATGCCTCGAGGCATCACATTCCAAATAAATGTTTTTGTGAAGTCAGGGATGGATAATACAAGATGTGTACACATAGCCTCTTTAAGTTTTTAAAAATATTTGGTTTCTTCTTGAGTTCAAGAAAATGGCTCATTTTTCAATAACATTGTAGGAGGTGCTACTATTTGACCACAATTACTGACAAACTTACGCTAATACCATGTCAATCCTAAGAATCCTTTAAGATTATTCAAGGTTTTCAGAATTTACCATTCCATTGTAGATTATTTTTTTTCAGTATCCACTTTGATGCATTCACAGGATACAAGATAACCCAAATATTCCACTTCCTAAACCCCAAAGGCACACTTATAAGTCTTTTGATATAGTTGTATCTCCTCCAATACTTTTAAGACAATATCAAAATGTTGTACATGCTCTTCCCAAGATTTATTGTAGATTAATATATCATCAAAAAATACTAACATAACTTTTCTAAGGGTTTAAAAATAGAATTCATCAAGCTTTGAAATGTGGAAGTTGCATTGGTAAGGCCAAATTGCATCACCAAAAATTCATAATGACCTCCTTGTGTTCTAAAGGTTGTTTTTGAAATATATTATTGCTTCATTTTGATTTGGTCATATCCAAAATGGAGATCAACTTGGTAAAGAAAGTTTATCCTTGTAATTCATCTAATAATCATCGATGATGGGACTATGAAACTTATATTTAATGTTGATCTTGTTGAGATCTCTATAATTTGGACACCTACATCATGAACCTTATTTTTGGTGAACCATCACCAGCAGTGCTAAGAAACCACTTTGGATAGGTTGAATGATGCCAACATTTAACATTCCTTGAACCATATGTTCAATCTCAATTTTTGGTGCATATGGGTACTTGTAAGGTCTGATGTTAGGTGATACACTTCCCAGTTGCAATTGAATAACATGGTCATGATATCAAGTAGGTGGAATAAATTTAGGCATCTATCTGAATACATTGGAATGATTTTCAAAACATATTTGGACATCCATGAGAATAAAGGGTATATATGTCTGAACATCTAGTGAGAACAATTGTGCAATTACACCATGGTATCCCTTTTCTAGCATTTTTTTCATTTTGTTAGAGCTTATCACTTTCAAGGATTACCCTATGATACCTTTGATTTCAATTTCCTTTCCTTTTAATATGAATCGTATGAAAAGTTCCTGAAATTAAGAGCCAATAATACCAATGATTGCAACCATTGGACCCCTAATATAACACTAGCACCACCCATTTGGATTGCACTCATTGGACTATCTAATAAACACTCCCCTATAGTGAGATTAATACTATGGAACTTCCATGAATAACTTATGATACCTTCAAATGAAATCATTACTTTAAACTCTACTGTTGAATATATAAAGTAATTTAGAAGTTTGGCAAATTTGTAATTAATGATGTTATGGGTACTACCAAAATCAGTCAACATTGTTACCCTTTTTTTATATATCCTTCTATATTGAGAGGTTGATATGTTCTAATGTCAGTGAATGCATGACAAGATATGGTTGGATTAGTATCCTCTAGTTCTAGATCTTGATAATATTATGGTTCTTGATCCTCTTCCTCTTCATAATCTATGTAGAAGAATTTCTCCTTTTGCTTTTATTTCCTCCAAGTCCTGAGGTGTCAACGTTGTAGG
The DNA here is from genome assembly GCA_027924585.1 of Larix kaempferi. Classification (NCBI taxonomy): domain Eukaryota; kingdom Viridiplantae; phylum Streptophyta; class Pinopsida; order Pinales; family Pinaceae; genus Larix; species Larix kaempferi. Next base: position 2,914,821 of record BSBM01000577.1, read on the forward strand.
AACATTCCTTCTATATAGGTATTATTGGAATCCCTTCTAGTAGCCATATTTTTACTTTCAACTTTTCATGCCCAACTACATCCTCCAATGATTTAGGTGAAATTTCCCCATCCATAATTTCAACCATAGTAGGGGGTATTTATGAATTTCATACTTATAAATTTCACCCCATTGCCATAATACAAATTAATGAATAAGAAAAGTATGTGCAATTGCATAAATGTAAAACACACCAGAAATAAAACTCTATCCACACATGCATCATGCATAATCAAGCATGTTCATCACAAGAAGTAAATAAAAATCATTCCACGTTCATATACAAGATAATACTTATTTTGTAAGAAATAATATCCAAGTAGTTGGATGTGTAAGAGTGATTTTCCAACCAATTGTAGGTATCAGCTATAGATACCACCCCCAATCCAAGCTATGAGGACACCAGGGTGAAGGAAACACTTGCATGCTTCTCTCTCCCAACCCACAACCCATTTTCTCTCATACTATCCCTCACAACATAAGGAAGGCATTTCCCTTAACTTATCCACAATTCCCTTAGGAGATCCAACCCTTACAATGCTTACCATTGGGTGCAAAAAGAGTCCAACCTATTGTATGATATTGGAGAACCTCCTGTAACATTAATTCATGGCTTCTTAAGGTTCCTATCTTTCCCAGCCTCTATTCTCACTTAAAACCATTATCTTTCCTCTAATGTCCGCAATTTCCCTTCACAATTTGAATTTGTGGTTATTTCACAGTCTAGTATGGTTATGGTAATGGAATGAACACCATGATAGAAAATCTACCTAGTGTAATAATATCCATGGTAAAAAATGGGTGATAGACTCCAAAGGAAATGGGAGGATGGTGAAAATAAAACTGACATAACTTTACCATATAATATAAGAATATTACCACTTCCATATAAGTATATTCTTCCATGATTCCATAAATACATGAGGAGACTTTTCCCACCAACCTCACCCATGCATTCAATGATTGGATTTAATAATCCAAAGGAAGTAAATGAGATAATTTAATGCACATGGAATCAAAATGATTATTTCTAAGGGTGACACTTGGAAATGGAGGATTTAATCCCCCAAAGGCCCCAACATTCCTCTTCCCCTCTAGTGCTCTTTATACAACTATCTTGGACCATTTTTGTTAATTTTCTACATAGTATTTTAATAGCTTTTGAGTTAGTTTGACAAGCCAACCACATGGTCCATATAGAGATATTTACAATATACATGCCTAGACATTCACTTGTCAGACCTTCACCTTGAGATCCCTAGTAAGAATCCATACTAACATATTTACATAATTTACATAATTTGATTTAATACATTCCAAGGATTAAAAGTGGGGGTATTACAGTCCTCTCCCCTTTGGAATAACACCATCCTTGGCATCTCCTCAAAATCAAAACAAAAATGGATATGCCACTCTCCTAACATCCTCTAGCTCCCATGTATCCTCATTGAGACCAAAGCGCTTCCATTGCACCTTTCCATGTCCGATGGCTTGGTTCTAAAGCAATGTTACTTTATTTTCAAGGATAGAAATTGGATCTATTTGGAACTCTACCTCAGGTTCCACCTAGATCACATCCCAATCAATCACATGGTTAGGATCATGTACATATTTCTTAAGAAAAGAAATATATGAAACTAGCCCTATTCTTTCAAGCACTTCAAATGGCCCACAATATCTTGGTGATAGCTTGGCACAAGTTCCAAGCTTCAAGGAACTCTTCCTTAGTCTCACACGAAGGTAAACATGACCCCCAAAATTGAATTTCCTATGCACTCTACTCTTATCTACATATATTTTCTATCTATCTTGGGATGCCTTCAAATTCTGCCTTATCTTTGCAACATCTTATTCCATTAAATCCTTAAGAATTTATGGCCCAAGCACAATTTGTTCACTGGATTATCCCAAGTCACTTGTGTCCTACACCTTCTTCCATACAAAGCTTCAAATGGACTCATTCCCAATGATGTTTGATGCCCATTGTTATATGCAAACTCTACCAAGTGTAGATAATATTCCCACTTGGATGGTTTATCCATCACATACATGTGAAGCATGTCTTCAATCACTTGATTTACTCCTTTTATTTTCCAATCTGTGTGGGGATGGTAGGAAATACTAAAATTTAGTTGTGTATCCAAATATGCAAAAATACACTTCCAAAAATTAGAAGTAAACTTTGTATCTCAATTGGATACAATTTCCTTGGGTAACCCATGCAATTTGATAATTTATTTCATGAATATTCTTGTTATCTCCTCAGCCTTGTGAGTAGATTTAACTGGAATAAAAAAAATCTTTGGACAACTTATCCACCACAACCATGATGGAAGCATGCTTCCTTGAAGTAATTGGTAACCCGGTAATAAAATCCATACTTACCACTTTCCATTTCCATTTTGGAATTGGAAAAGGATAAAATAAACCTACTGGGTGTTGATGTTCAACCTTCACTTGCTAGCATTTCATACATATATAAATATACTCATCAATGTATTTCTTCATTCCTAACCAAAAATATTGTTTCCTTGATGTAGCAATTGTTTCTTGGTATCCAGGATGGCCAGAATATGGCATTTTATGGATTTCATACATAAGGATCCTTCTCAAATATTTGACATTAGGAATATACATTCTATTTTTATAAGTAAGAAGTCCACCATTCCCCAAATGATATCCTTCATACCACTTTTTCCAAATTCTACTGCCGTAATTTATTTTTTATTTGAAAATAGTGTTCATCTTCAACAAGAGAGTTAGCAATTGTTTGTCTTAAATCTGATTGGAAAATACTAATACCTGCCACATGCAATTTTATGCTAAGTGCATCAACCACTTTATTTTCTTTCCCTTTTATGTGCTTGATCTCAAAATCAAACTCACATAAAAATTCCATCCATCTAGCTTTCCTTACATTTAATGTTGGATACTCAAACAATATTTCAAACCATAATGGTTTGTTCTAAGCTCAAATTGACTTCCCAACAAATATTGCCTCCACATTTTCAAAGCATGCACTATGGCAGCAAGATCTAAATAATGGGTAACATAATTATTTTTGTGTTCCTTTAGCTTCCTTAACTCATAACATACTGCATGATTGTCTTGCATAGTAACTCCTCCAATTCTTTGCTTACATGCATCGGTACACACCAAAAAATCATTTTTCAGATTTGCAATTTTCAAAATTGGAGCACTTGTAAGAAGCCTCTACAACAACTCGAAGATTTGTTCAGATTCTTGTGTCCATTCAAATTTTTTCCTCTTCTTTTGCAAAGAAGTGATGGGGTGTGAAACCTTGGAGAATCCTTCAATGAACCTCCTATAATAACCAGCAAGACCCATAAAAATATCACATTTGTTACACTCTTTAAGGCTGGCCAATTCATAATGGCCTCAATCTTTTCTAGATCCACGGATATGTTGTCCTCTAAAATAATGTGACCCAAATAATGAATTTTCTTTTGATAGGAATCACATTTGCTTAGTTTTGCATACAACTAATGCTCTCTTGGCACTTTCAAAGTCATTCTCAAAATGGAATTCATGCTCCTCTTCATTCTTAGAATAAATAAGACTGTCATATGGAAAAACAAGCACAAACGTATGAACATACTTGCTAAAAACAATATTCATGAGACACATGAATGTAGTTGGTGCATTAGTGAGGACAAATGGCACCACCATGAACTCATAGTGTTTGTAACTTGTTCTAATGGTTGTCTTGTGGATGTCTTCTTCCTTACTTCTAACTTGATGGTAACCGAACCTCAAATAAATCTTTGAAAATACCTTTGCCCCTCTCATTTGATCAAAGAGATCATAATTTCAAGATAAAGGGTACTTGTTCTTTACTATAAATTTGTTTAACTGTCTATAATCAATACATAACCTAAGTGTTCCATCTTTCTTTTTCACAAATAGCATGAGTTCTCTCCATGGAGACACACTTGGGCGAATGTGCTTCTTTTCCATTTACTCTTGTAATTGCATTTTCAGCTCTAGCAATTCTGGTGTACTCATTTTGTAAGGTGTCTTAGACACTGGTACATCTCTTGGCATAAGATCAGTTATGAAATAAATATCCCTCTTCAGAGGAAGTCTTGGAACTTCATCAGGAAACACATACCTAAATTCTTGGGAGACTCGATAGTCCTCCAACTTGGGAACTTAATTTTTTGTTCTATCCAATGCATGGGATACATACAATTGAAAACCCTTTCTAAAGAACTTCTTCAGCTACAAGGATGAAATCTATCTGATAGAAACCACCTTTGGAATCCCCTTTACTATCCTTGGATTTCCTTCTTCACTAATGCATCCAAGGGTCTTGTTGTAGCAGTCAAGTTTAAATTTATTTGCTTCAAACCAATCCATTCCAATGAGAAAATCATAAGAACCAAGTGGAAAAACATTCATATTTTTCCATGCAATGATTCCATCCATCTCCAATGGACATTTATCCACCACTTCACTAACCTTTCTTTTGGTTTCAGCAGCTAGTTGGACCAACCATGATTTATTATACTTTGTTTTCATAAAAGCACAAGTCTCAACAATTTTAGGAGTGACATAATTAATGTAAGTAGCTCCAAGGTCAATCAAAATAGAAATATATTTCTTAGAAATATTACCTTCAACCTCAAACACAGTGATTGATTGTTTGCTTGGCATTCCCTAAGGCAGCAAAGATACTAGTGATGATCCTTACTACATCACACATAATTTCACCCTCTTGGATGTTGTGAACAAGTTTGGCACTTCCATTCCAATGTGGACAATTTCTAATCTAATGGTCCTCTCCACATCCTTGTTGGATTACAATATTGTTTTAGAGGTTTCCAATGTAGACCCAGGTTCTTTGCGGTTTCACTTAACCAACAAAACCCCTTTTCACCATCCCTTTCGGCAACAACCTGCGAACAGGCTGAGGTCTCACCCGAGGCGAAGCTATGGGGGTGTTGCGGAATCAGGTTTCCACAGCTATGTGATGATTTGTTTTGACTGAGTTACTACGCAACACATTGCGGATCTCGTGTCATGAACAAACAGCTGCGCGACAGCAACCTTCGTCGCGGTCAACACTTCTACAAGCTCGGGTGTTTGCGCAACCAACGCATCCACGGACTGCGCGGTTCGTATTGGATTCAACAGACAGGGCTGCGCAACTGATTTATACGCTCCCTCTTCAAACTTAACCGATATTGATGACTTCACTTAGAAATTATTCATTCATCTACACCCTTAGATTATTTAGCCTTATAACTGATGTAAACATACGAGACAAACAGTATTGCGCACTTCCGGTGCTACGCGTCAAAGGAGTTACACAACACGAACTCTACATACACATGTGATTATTCAATGAACTAATACTTTCACAGACTTAGAATACTACGCATTCATCATTCATCCATTCATGTAACACTTAACATATTATTCCCATCGACCTCCTATGGAGAATACATATAAAAGTATTAACACAACAACTGATAACTGATAATTCAAGTAAGCATTATAAGCAAACAGACAAGTGCAAAACATAAATAATCACACTACACAGGATTTAACATGGTTCACCCCCCGGATGAGAACTACGTCCACAAGAACTGTTGGTGTATTAGTCTTTGGGAAGGGTACAACAGTTCTTGTCTACGCACTCATCTACAGACTCTCTTCTCTCTCAATAGGTCTCTATGCACTCAGATGCAGAGCCTTTACAATAGCATTCAAGCTCAAAGATTCAACAATGTTCAAGACTTAACAAAATCAAGGGTAACCCTTTCCCTTTCAAAACATGCCTTTTTATAGATCATGCCTGTAGGTCATGTCTTTACAATTCGTAGGAAAAAACCCTTAAGTTTACAAAACTATCACGGTTTCCCAAAAACCGGACTTGCTGGTTCTGGTAGAGAATATTCCATCATGGCCATCCTCCGTGTGTGGTCACATCGCTATCATCCCCCCTTTCCCGCGCACGCCAACAGGTCTCTTTCACCAAGCCGTTCTTCCTCTAACGGTCTTGTGCGACTGGTTCAGGTAGTGGTTCTTTGCGTGTGAGACCAGTCGCTTTCCTTCCGCCTTGCTCCTACCTACCACTTGGTACTCATGGATCATCTTTACCAAAAATAGACCACTGATGGTCTAACCGGAATATATGTCGTCTTCCGTCCAACACTCTGTTTTGTCGGAACTCTGCATACTAGGCACATCGCAGCGTTGTACTCCTCACAGTGCAGAACCTCACAGCTCTTCCGACACTGCGCTGCATTCATCTTCACAGCATCCCAAAACTTACTTGTCCGAAAATCCTTCAGCTGAACTGCGCTTAGCTCCGCAGTTCCCAAAATCTGACTTGCAAAAAAATGCCCCACTTGGGCCAGGCCCAATAGGCCCCTAACACTTACATGTGGCTCATCCTCGAGCCACCTTCAACTTCTACTTCTCCCAGTTTTTATTCATTCTGTTGATCTAGCTTCGCAGCGAACTCGTTGTATGTGATAATCAACTTTTCAACTGCTTCCTTAGTGTCTTGCTCAACTTGTCTCACGGTTTCCAACATGTCAGGTGTTATTTCATCATCGGCTTGTCCTTCCACCTATTCTTGACCTTCCCGCAACTCCTTTAACTTCTCCTCGATCTCCTGCGAGATCATGTGGGCAGCCTCCAGCAAGGGTTGCGATTTATCTCCCATTTGGGTCTCTCTTTCTCTTAATGCCTAGACTTCTTTTTTCAGCGCAGTAACCTCCCGATATCTCTGGAGTCTTTGGGAAGGGTACAACAGTTCTTGTCTGGATTCCAAATGTCAATACCCAACAAAGCTTCTTCTTTGTCGCACATTACAACTTCAACTCATCACAGATTCTTAGCGCGACAAAGAAACCATTTGTTGGCTTACAATACTATTCTAGATGTTTTCCAATATAGACCCAGGTTCTTCGCGGTTTCACTTAACCAACAAAACCCCTTTTCACCAGCCCTTTCGGCAACAACCTGCGAATAGGATGAGGTCTCACCCGAGGCGAAGCTATGGGGGTGTTGCGGAATCAGGTTTCCACAACTATGTGACAAGTTGTTTAAACGGGGCTACTGCGCATCATGCTATGGGATCATGCTGTGGACCAAAGATTGTGCGGCGATAACCTTCGTCGCGGTCAACACTTCTACAAGCTAGGACGCTTGCACAACCAGTGCATCCACAAATTGCACAGTTCGGACAGAAATCCCTCGACAAGATAATGCAACTGACTTATATGCACTTCCTCTTATGACTTAATTGGTATTGATGACTTCACTTAACACTTATTCATTCATCTACTGATTTAGGTTATTTAGCCTTATAACCGATGCAAACAGATGAGATAAACAATACCGCGCACTTCCGGTGTTGCGCGTCAAAAGAGGTACACAACACAAACTCTACATACACATGTGATTATTCAATGAACTGATACTTTCACAGACTTAGAATACTACGCATTCATCATTCATCCATTCATGTAACACTTAACATATTATTCCCATCTACCTCCTATGGAAAATACATATAAAAGTATTGACACAACAACTGATAATTGAGAATTCAAGTAAGCATTGTAAGCAAATAGACAAGTGCAAAACATAAACAATCACACTACACAGGATTTAATGTGGTTCACCCCACGGATGGGAGCTATGTCCACAAGAACATTTGTTGTATTAGTCTTTGGGAAGGGTACAATAGTTCTTGTCTGCGCACTCAACTACAGACTCTCTTCTCTCTCAATAGGTCTCTGCGCACTCAACAGCAGAGCCTTTACAATAGCATTCAAGCTCAAAGATTCAACAATTTTGAAGACTTAACAAAATGAAGAGTAACCCTTTCCCTTACAAAACATGACTTTTTATAGATCATGCCTATAGGTCATGTCTTTACAATTCGTAAGAAAAAACCCTTAGGTTTACAAAACTGTCACGGTTTCCCCAAAACTGGACTTATTGGTTCTAGTAGCGAATATTCCGTCGTGTCCATCCTCCACGTGTGGTCACATCGCTATCAACCCCCCTGTCGCGCGCACGCCAACAGGTCACTTTCACCAAGCCATTCTTCCTCTAACGGTATTGTGCGACTAGTTCAGGTAGTGGTTTTTTGCATGTGCGACCAGTCGCTTTCCTTCCGCCTTGCTCCTACCTGCCGCTTGGTACTCATGGAGCATCTTTACCAAAAATAGACCACCAATGGTCTAACCGGAATATATGTTATCTTCCATCCAACACTCTACTTTACCGGAACTCCATAGACTAGGCACATCGCAACGTTATACTCCTCGCAGCGTTGAACCTCACAGCTCTTCCGATGCTGCGCTGCGTTCATCTTCGCAGCATCCCAAAAATTACTTGTCCAAAAAGCCTTTAGCTGAACTGCGCTTAGCTCTGCAGTAACCAAAATATGACTGGCACAAAAATTCCCCACTTGGGCCAGGCCCAACAATTACTTTTTGAATTGCTTCCACACAATATTCCTTTCATTGAGATTCTTCACTTTCCTAAGGCGATCCCACCATATGGATGCTCTTCCATTCAAATTAAATATGGCCACTCTTGCCTTCACGTTTCCAGGGTAGTCATGGACATGGAAATACTTCCTCTACCATGTTTTACTTCACCTTCAAAATTAGGAGGTTTCTCCTTTCGAAATTCTCCATGTGAGTTGTTATTGAAAGGCTTCTTCCTCTTATATTCCTATGAGATGAAGAGCTTGAATCTTCTGTGGAGTATTTAGAGGAAGATGATTCACTATAAGAGCATTCTGGAGTATGTTTTCTATCTTTAGAAATCCTTATTGAGATATGGGACCTCTTGTGAGAATGCCTCCTTGAGATACTCCCACTTCTTTCCTCATTTCCTAAGTTTTTCCCATGGTGAATCTTCATGTAATATACCCAAAATTTTCAACTAAAAAAAAATATTATTTTGTTTTAGTTCTCTAGAATACATGTCACTGCCTTAATGTATGTTATGATCATAAATTAGACTTATTATATGATACATTGGCTTACAATTATATTTTTTCTTGAAGATATAAGAGGTTATTTCTTACCTTTCCCTTCCCATATGTTCCTGCTTATATACATATAATTGCATATTTTACAACATAGGTCATAGATTAGAGTGGACTAGGACATTTCTATATCATATACTTGTTTCAATACGTATGAGAGACCCCAAGTGGCATTGAAGTCTTTAATTTGTCAATTATGTTTTAAACTCCCAAAAAAAATGATGATATAATTTCCTAGGGACTTATCTAGGCATTAAATCCAAACCTAGGTAATTATTTGCAAAACTGATTATAAAAGACTATGGGCACTATTTATGGAATCAAATTAAAAAATACAACTAATGGGAAATGCTCACACCCTCTAATCTTCTACTATGCTATACTAATACAATGGAGATATCTTACTTTTCATATCTTGTACATTGAATTGATTGGTTGATGAATATGTTTTTAAACCTAACCCACTCAAGGAATACTATTTAAGCATCTTTGAGTATCGCTTAAAGATGAGAGTAATCATATTATACATAGACTATTCCTTGTAATACTCTATGTATCAAGGAATAATATCTAAGCATCAGAGTATCGTTTTTGATACTCTTCCTTTTAGTTAATTTTAGTGCTAAAATTGATAATCCTATGATTTTATCATCCAGTAGTATCTTTGTCAATACCCTTCCTTTTGGTTAAATTGTCTTCTCTCTATGAATCCCATGGTATGAATAGTAATTATCAAACTCCTTGCTACAATATTCACCTCCATTATATGATCTGAGACACTTCAACATTTTTCATATCTCACTCTCAACCAAAGCTTTCGATTTCTTAAAAATATCAAAAGCATCATTTTTTTGTCGAATGCAATAAACCCAAGTTTTCCTAGTTGCATCATCAATAAAAGGAACATAATAATAATAAGAGCCATCAAGAGATGATACCTAAGTTGGTCCCCGTACATCTGTATGTACAATATATAACTTTTCACTCTTCTTTTTCTTCTCAACTCTAAGAAATCTGACTCTCTTTTTTTTCCATAAACATAGATCTCACATAAATCCAAATCTACCTGCTTCAAATCTGGCATCAACTTCCGTGAATGGAGAATCTACATCCCCTTCTCACTCATGTGCCCAGTCCTATGATTCCACAATGTTGTATCCATTCCTATCTAAGTTAAAGAGATAGAAGAGTTAGCATTACTAGTACATAAATACAATGTACCTACCTTCTTTCCTTTTTATATTACTAGTGATCCTTTAGTGACCTTCCATGCTTTTTCTGTATATATATATAGCCTTCACTTCCTAATTGCCTTATTGAAATTATATTTAATCTCAAAGAAGGAATGTGCCTTACCTATTTCAGCAACCATTGGTTACCATTCTTTAACTTTAACTATATATTACCCTTTACAACAATTTTACATGGTTCATCATCACCCAAATAAACCTGTCCAAAATAACCTTGAACATAATCTTCAAAATATTTCCTATGGAGTGTGGCATGAAATGAAGCCCCTGAATCTAATACCCAATAATCAATAATATTATCTAATGAAATGATCAAAACATATTGTAACACATCACTCGCTACACTTGCTTCTTGATTATTTTCTTGTTGTCCATCTCCTTGTTTCTTTAGAGATATGTAGTCTTTGTTCATATATCCTTTCTTCCTACAATTCTAACACTATATCTTTCCTAGTATGGATTTGTATCTTCCCTTCCTAGCCTTCCCATGGTTGCCTAGGCTCTTTCCTCTCTCCCTTTATCTTCTCTGTTATCCATGGTTAACCCATTACCTGATGTCTCACATGTGTTGTTCGATCGCATTTCCTCACTAAGGATAACACCACCAAAATCATCAAATTTCAGATTGTTTGAACTAGAGACAAAATTACTTAGAGCCATGACCAAGTTGTTCTAGATTTCTAGAAATGAGCACAATATTAAAAGAGTCATAACCTAATCATCAAAGTTCAATCCTACAAAACTTAATTGATTAGTGATCATATTAAATTCATTTAAATGGTCGAAAACATACCCACCTTCTGACATATTCATATTAAATAACACTTCATTAGAAATACCTTGTTGGAGGATGAGGGTTTTTCATATAGTTTATCCAATGCCTTCATCAGATCCTCCATTGTCTTTTCTTTTGAAATGTTGAAAGCCAACAACACTGCTAGGAACATCCATATTGTTCCTAATGCCTTTCTATCAAGAACCTCCCATTATTTGTCCTTCATAGTTGTTAGATTCTTTCATTTTCCTCCCAACGGTAGGAAAAGATCCTTATGATATAGATAATATTCCATTTGCATCTTCCATAGTTGGTAGTTTTGGTCACTAAATTTATCAACTCTAAACTTTCCTTTTTATTCTATTGCTCCCAAACGAACCAAGAACTTTCCTTTTTCTTCTATTGCTCCCAAATGAACCAAGAACTTTCCTTTCCTATGATTTAATCAAATAAATAGACCCTCGACTCTGATACCAATTGTTAGAAAACAATATCGTGGAGTAATAAAATAAAATAAATGTGGAAATAAAACATATAAGAGAACAATACAAGCGATACACCAATATACATGGTTCACACAATATGGGCTACATCCACAAAGAAACAACTAGTCCTTTCGTTTATTCCATCTGACAAAATGAAGGGATACAACCTGCAACACATCCGCTGCAACCTCCTCTTCACTTTGTTGGTGCAAAATGGAGACCAGGGTTCTTGCGCATGGCCCAACAAAAGGGCGATGTCGTAGTCTAGTGTGATGACATTTTCAATGCCCTTAAGGGGGAAGGTCTCACCTAAATCATAGTCAATACTAGCATAAGATGGTGGTCAGTTAACTATATGGTTGGGATCGAAGATTTACAGTAACAAACATTATCACATTATCTAATCAACTATACCACAACATACTTAACTGTATTCATTATTCATTCATCTAATTGAGAATAGTAAACATGTACAAACATAATAGAAACATGCATGATACAGAAATCTAAAGGGGCCAAATAATCCTTTTTATTATATCAACAGATCTCTATCACAATAAAATACATTAGGGATTTAAGCCTTACATTCACTATGGAATTACCTATCGCGGGATATAATCAAATAGAACCCAAACCCAAATGAATAGCTACTGCATATTTGCATATCCCTTTCTTTTCTAGCTCCAATCCAATGCTCAAATGTTATCTTCTTGTCTCATGCTTGCACTCTCGCTTCTCTCTCTCTCTTTCGCTTATCCTCTACTTCCTTTTATACCCACAGAGTGTGTCCAAAACTATTGTGGTCATTATGAATCTTCTGTAACTTCATATACTTTTCCACAACTTTCTTCCTTTCCATGACTTCTTTCCTTGGTCTTCTCTTCTTTCTCCCTTTTCTGGTCCTATTCAAAAACAAGGGAGCCAATAGGCCCGGACCACAAAATTTGGATCTCCCTCTAGTCAGCTCATCTACGTGACTAATCCTTGAGCATCCTCAATTGTTGGTTCTTCAAACGAAGGAGCCAACTCTAGTACCTGCCTCAAATCCTTTTGATGAAGTTGTGTGAACTCGTCTAACTTCGTCCGTCATTTTCCAATCACAACATTGGTGCTATCTTTTAATTACTGATATTTTTCCTTATTTGGCAAGGTGGGTTTTGGTTTCTCTAAATATTGTACTTCTATGTATTTTAGGTGGTCCAACTGCTATAACTCTGAATATGCAATCTGGTTTGTAGCCTTTAACTCCCATACAGTCAGTTTGGAGGCATACACTTTTTCATGGATACTATCCATCTCATTGTCATGGTCCCGGGATTCCTTATACTTACAATATATTTCCATGAGATCGACTATAGCTTGATATTCTTGGTTCAATTGTTTAAATTTATCCCACAAAGTTTCAATAGGTCGTTGTTTCTTCTTGAGGATCCCGACCCAATCATTCAATTCTGCGAAGATTTCCTGACTCTACTTGATTTTTACTAGTGTTGTTTGTGGATGATTGTTGCATTACTGCTTACTTATAGAACTTGTCCCTTTATTTGTCTTTGTTATTCATCTCCTTGACTCTGGATCCTATTGAGATTTTGTTGGAAATCAACATGTTCTATGTGAAGTTGCTTCCAGGAAACACATAAATACTGTAAGTTGTCTTGTAGCTCAGCATATGAGATTTCTTCTAGTGTTGTAGGTACATGTTCTCGTACTTTAGGCCACATTGTGTACAAATGATCACACAATGAAGAAATAGTGTCTTCTGCAACTAGTTTCTCTTTCTATGATGCTTCCTTAGTAGCCATAACATCCGCTAGTTGTATGTACACTTCATCATATGCACATTTGACTATGTTGTGCTCTATCTCAAAGAAGGAAAGTTTCCATTCTACCTATGATGTAGTAGTGTGAATTTGTTCAAACGGATTTTGGGAATTCAAAGTGGTATGATCTGGTGCGGTTACTCTAGGGGGTAACGACTAAAGGGGCAATCCCCTGCTGATAGATTGTGTTGATTGTTCTTGCAAATTATTGTCTGCTTCCTTGGGGCCTACTCTAGTGTTGATGATCCTCTACTGCACTTCATCAGAAATGAAAGGGATGATATCATGGTGTTCCTGACAAACTTGGAGGATAACTTGACAGTTACACAGACCGTGTTCCCAGTGTTAAATTTGAGCTTTGAGGGAGATAGGTTCATTTTCTTGGTGGGATGATTCTGGTTGGTGTCATGTCTATAATTCTTCCATCAACTAGTCTTGTTGTGGACTGCTTTCATTTGCATTGAATTGTTGCAATTGGATAGATGGTTCTAAATCAGAATCAGTGGGAATGTCCATCGACTGGGAATATTTCACCAAGAAGGAATCTACTATGGCAGCTTCGAAATTTGAGGCCTCTTGTGTTTCGATATCTGCCTGCTAAGCGAGGAATTTTTCTACCTAGATAATGTGATTTAGAGGATCATCAAGGTCAATGAATGAGGGCTAGATTGGGTTGGCCGGGAGGGCAGATGTTGGTACTACTAATAGAGGGGGTATGGTTAAGGGTGCAACCATGACAGAGGTGTATCCAAGGGTGGGAATGGTGGAGGTGGCAGTAGAGGCTTTGAATATTTTTGGTTGGGAGGTGCGAGCATGCTTGAGTGGGGTATAAACATGCACTACTTTCTTTAGAAGACTGGTAAGAACCATAGCAGTATCGGGGAGTGATGCAATGGATTGGGGGACAGGTGGGGGTATGGCTAAGGGAATCTAGGTATCTTCGGAGGAGTTCCCCTAGGATTCTTCAATATTTCTTTTTTTCTTAAACAAGAGTTGGGGGAATAGGTAAGATGTAACTTTGGGTGTGTTGACAATTGTGACACTTGGCCATTTTTGGATGACCTTGTGGAACACTTCCAGCACTAAGGAAAATGGCATGGGACAGGGTGGGAATGCTTCTGGGTCTGATTCAAGTGGTTGAATAAATGTGCTTTCTCGGTCGATGCCAAACCATACCTTCGAAGTATAGTTCCTGAGCATGGTATCGACAACCCTCGGCATGGAATCTTTACTCATATTGTGGTACCATTCTGCAAAAGCAGTCTTGTTGATGGAAATGTTGCTAGGGTCCCACATAGATTTCCATGTTGCATAATATTAGGAAACAGGTTGTTGTAATTTGATGGATGGAAATGTTTGACCATGGGGTGCTTTCCATTTCCACATAGCGCGGGAAATAAGTAGATACCAAAAAATAAAGTATCTCCCATGGTTTTGTGCATCTATACACACCTGCAAAAGTTCATTTATCAGAAATTTTCACCAATTGAGTTGGATGTCGTTAACGTAGAACTCAGAAACTAGTAGTGTATCTAGGGTGCACTCCCCCTTTGTGTACTTCCTCATCACTTTACCAACAATAATCTAACACACCATTTTTTGGGAGGATTGTTAATGTTGGCGATGATGGCACCTTTCTCATCTCTCTTGGTACCATACTTGTCGTAGAGGTTCAGCTTTGTGCGGATTTTTGATCTCTTATGGATTCCCTGAAACACGATAGCAAAGTCTTCTTCTTCTATGGAGAGCCTTGTAAGCTTGTGGATGTCATCTACATGAATAGAATACTCCTTGTCTAACCATAGAGAATTCTTGTGCATATGACTGATCAAGAAATTTTTGCATTTCTAAAACTATGGTGTTGTGTCGAAGACTGGAAGGTCTTTCCGGTTGAGGAGGGTTGAGTCTCATAGAGACACAAAATTGAACTTCCATTCTTGTCAGACTTTCCCATTTTCCATTGGGAATACATTCATGTATTCCTTGGGTTTCATCTGCAAAATAAATGTCTACAAGCCACACTTGTTCTACTTTTTCATTCAGGTCACCCATGACGTGAAGCCTTGGGTCCACAAGGTCTATTTTTTATACCTCTTTTTGTTTTGCTTGATATTTGATAGATGTAACTCTTGTGGTAGATAGCTTCTCTATTACAGATGCTCGACGCTAGTATACAACTGTATCATGGGATTATTGCTTCCTAAGAGTGCCAGTTTGACAGGTTTTCACAATGTGCAATGTAATGTAAATCGACATCCTTTAATAGAGTTTTTTCGTAGAAATGCAACATTAATGGCGAGACGTAGTGGAGTGGTTCTATAAATACAACCCAAAGGTGACTGTTGCATTCACATGAGCAAGATTCTATTGAAATGGTTCGATCACTAATACTCATAAATGATACTGAGATAATTGTACTGCTTTTTCAAAGCATCTGCAATAACTGAGTGGATAGTGTCCCCCCCGACCATAATGGCGATGACTAGCTTGCGACCAAAATAAACTGCAAAAACCAACTAAAGACTGAAAAGAAACATCACTGAACTGAAATAGAAAGAAAGAAATCCTAACTCCTAACTAAATCACTCCCAAGAGCAAGAGTGATCTCTTATGGCATTACTGATTAGAAATATAGGGCTTTGGGCATTCACCATTTACCCATCCTGGATACAAGATACCATCAAGCTACGCAAGTTTTATAGCACCTAAATCTTTGACTTTTGCAACAATGAATGGTCCCATCCAGTGCATCTGTAATTTCCATGGATGATTCAAAAACTTAATGTCATACAATAGCACTTTGTGTCCTTTAGCAAATTGCTTCTTCCTGATATGGTGATTGTTCCATGCCTTCAATCGCCCTTTTTCCACTGTTGCATTATATTATGCCATAAAGAAAGATTTTTCAAGTTCTGTGAGTTCTACAAGTCGTTCTGCAATTGATTCTTCTTATGTCATATGTGTTGTGTTTACGATGTAAAGAATTGGAACTATGAATTCAACATAAATTACTGCCTCTCTACCATAGACAGACTGAAATGGAGTCTGCTTGTGAAGCTTCCTAGCAGTAGTCCTGTAATCCCATAGTACCGATGGAATTCATTCAGCCCATTTGTCCCTATTTGTGTAGCAGACTTTCGTTAGTCCAATCTCCAAAATCTTGTTAAATGATTCTACAATGCCATTCGTGTGAGGGTGATATGGACTACACTTATGATGCTAAATTAGGAAATCAATTGTCAATTCTTCAATTGTAATGTTCAAAAAATTCTTTCCTTGATGACTTGTGAGACTTATGGGGCACCTCAATCGAGTAATAATGTTTTCATAAATGAATTAAGCTGTTGTTTCTCCTTAACAGTCTTGGACTGATACATCTTCGACGCACTTGGTTAAATAATATGTTGCAGTAATAATATACCAAGATTTTGAATGCTTTGTCAGTGGGTGAATAGGTCCCAAAAAGTCAATTTCTCATTCCTCAAATGGTTGCAGCCCTCAAACTGGACTCAATGGGTTTTCATCTTTGTAAGATGGTCGACCAACACGTTGGAATATGTCACATTTACTTGCATACTCCTTAACATCTTTGAATATTGTATGCACCCACAGTATATTGTGTAGCACCTTCCTTCCTATAGATTTTTCGCTGACATGACCCCTGCAACTCCAATATGACATTCCCACATAATAATTTCACTCTCATGATCTAAAACACATCCATGCAAGATGCCATCCATCCCAAATTCATATAGTTGTCCTGCAATTAGTTGATATTCCACAGCTCTTTGTCATATACCCTTAATCCTCACTACATTTTTAGGGAATTGAGCTATAAAATTTCTCCTTAAACATTTTACAACAACCGAATGAGTTTGTTTGATAACTTGACAAATCATTTATTAATTTACTCAAGTATTATAATTTATTGTAATACAACAACCCTAACTCTTTTGAAAAAAAACTAAACATCACTCAATCAACCTTAACCCTCAGTGTTTCAATCATTTAACAAATGGCTTATCATCATCTTATGAGATTCTCTTATATCCCAATTATATTTAATATAAGAGTCCCTCCTTACTTTGTAATTGCATTTTCAGCTCTAGCAATTCTGGTGTACTCATTTTGTAAGGTGTCTTAGACACTGGTACATCTCTTGGCATAAGATCAGTTATGAAATAAATATCCCTCTTCAGAGGAAGTCTTGGAACTTCATCAGGAAACACATACCTAAATTCTTGGGAGACTCGATAGTCCTCCAACTTGGGAACTTAATTTTTTGTTCTATCCAATGCATGGGATACATACAATTGAAAACCCTTTCTAAAGAACTTCTTCAGCTACAAGGATGAAATCTATCTGATAGAAACCACCTTTGGAATCCCCTTTACTATCCTTGGATTTCCTTCTTCACTAATGCATCCAAGGGTCTTGTTGTAGCAGTCAAGTTTAAATTTATTTGCTTCGAACCAATCCATTCCAATGAGAAAATCATAAGAACCAAGTGGAAAAACATTCATATTTTTCCATGCAATGATTCCATCCATCTCCAATGGACATTTATCCACCACTTCACTAACCTTTCTTTTGGTTTCAGCAGCTAGTTGGACCAACCATGATTTATTATACTTTGTTTTCACAAAAGCACAAGTCTCAACAATTTTAGGAGTGACATAATTAATGTAAGTAGCTCCAAGGTCAATCAAAATAGAAATATATTTCTTAGAAATATTACCTTCAACCTCAAACACAGTGATTGATTGTTTGCTTGGCATTCCCTAAGGCAGCAAAGATACTAGTGATGATCCTTACTACATCACACATAATTTCACCCTCTTGGATGTTGTGAACAAGTTTGGCACTTCCATTCCAATGTGGAAAATTTCTAATCTAATGGTCCTCTCCACATCCTTGTTGGATTACAATATTGTTTTAGAGGTTTCCAATGCAGACCCAGGTTCTTCGCGGTTTCACTTAACCAACAAAACCCCTTTTCACCATCCCTTTCGGCAACAACCTGCGAACAGGCTGAGGTCTCACCCGAGGCGAAGCTATGGGGGTGTTGCGGAATCAGGTTTCCACAGATATGTGATGATTTGTTTTGACTGAGTTACTACGCAACACATTGCGGATCTCGTGTCATGAACAAACAACTACGCGATAGCAACCTTCGTCGCGGTCAACACTTCTACAAGCTCGGGTGTTTGCGCAACCAACGCATCCACGGACTACGCGGTTCGTATTGGATTCAACAGACAGGGCTGCGCAACTGATTTATATGCTCCCTCTTCAAACTTAACCGATATTGATGACTTCACTTAGAAATTATTCATTCATCTACACCCTTAGATTATTTAGCCTTATAACTGATGTAAACATACGAGACAAACAGTATTGCGCACTTCCGGTGCTACGCGTCAAAGGAGTTACACAACACGAACTCTACATACACATGTGATTATTCAATGAACTAATACTTTCACAGACTTAGAATACTACGCATTCATCATTCATCCATTCATGTAACACTTAACATATTATTCCCATCGACCTCCTATGGAGAATACATATAAAAGTATTAACACAACAACTGATAACTGATAATTCAAGTAAGCATTATAAGCAAACAGACAAGTGCAAAACATAAATAATCACACTACACAGGATTTAACATGGTTCACCCCCCGGATGAGAACTACGTCCACAAGAACTGTTGGTGTATTAGTCTTTGGGAAGGGTACAACAGTTCTTGTCTGCGCACTCATCTACAGACTCTCTTCTCTCTCAATAGGTCTCTATGCACTCAGATGCAGAGCCTTTACAATAGCATTCAAGCTCAAAGATTCAACAATGTTCAAGACTTAACAAAATCAAGGGTAACCCTTTCCCTTTCAAAACATGCCTTTTTATAGATCATGCCTGTAGGTCATGTCTTTACAATTCGTAGGAAAAAACCCTTAAGTTTACAAAACTATCACGGTTTCCCAAAAACCGGACTTGCGGGTTCTGGTAGAGAATATTCCATCATGGCCATCCTCCGTGTGTGGTCACATCGCTATCATCCCCCCTTTCCCGCGCACGCCAACAGGTCTCTTTCACCAAGCCGTTCTTCCTCTAACGGTCTTGTGCGACTGGTTCAGGTAGTGGTTCTTTGCGTGTGAGACCAGTCGCTTTCCTTCCGCCTTGCTCCTACCTGCCACTTGGTACTCATGGATCATCTTTACCAAAAATAGACCACTGATGGTCTAACCGGAATATATGTCGTCTTCCGTCCAACACTCTGTTTTGTCGGAACTCTGCATACTAGGCACATCGCAGCGTTGTACTCCTCACAGTGCAGAACCTCACAGCTCTTCCGACACTGCGCTGCATTCATCTTCACAGCATCCCAAAACTTACTTGTCCGAAAATCCTTCAGCTGAACTGCGCTTAGCTCCGCAGTTCCCAAAATCTGACTTGCAAAAAAATGCCCCACTTGGGCCAGGCCCAATAGGCCCCTAACACTTACATGTGGCTCATCCTCGAGCCACCTTCAACTTCTACTTCTCCCAGTTTTTATTCATTCTGTTGATCTAGCTTCGCAGCGAACTCGTTGTATGTGATAATCAACTTTTCAACTTCTTCCTTAGTGTCTTGCTCAACTTGTCTCACGGTTTCCAACATGTCAGGTGTTATTTCATCATCGGCTTGTCCTTCCACCTATTCTTGACCTTCCCGCAACTCCTTTAACTTCTCCTCGATCTCCTGCGAGATCATGTGGGCATCCTCCAGCAAGGGTTGCGATTTATCTCCCATTTGGGTCTCTCTTTCTCTTAATGCCTAGACTTCTTTTTTCAGCGCAGTAACCTCCCGATATCTCTGGAGTCTTTGGGAAGGGTACAACAGTTCTTGTCTGGATTCCAAATGTCAATACCCAACAAAGCTTCTTCTTTGTCGCACATTACAACTTCAACTCATCACAGATTCTTAGCGCGACAAAGAAACCATTTGTTGGCTTACAATACTATTCTAGATGTTTTCCAATATAGACCCAGGTTCTTCGCGGTTTCACTTAACCAACAAAACCCCTTTTCACCAGCCCTTTCGGCAACAACCTGCGAATAGGATGAGGTCTCACCCGAGGCGAAGCTATGGGGGTGTTGCGGAATCAGGTTTCCACAACTATGTGACAAGTTGTTTAAACGGGGCTACTGCGCATCATGCTATGGGATCATGCTGTGGACCAAAGATTGTGCGGCGATAACCTTCGTCGCGGTCAACACTTCTACAAGCTAGGACGCTTGCACAACCAGTGCATCCACAAATTGCACAGTTCGGACAGAAATCCCTCGACAAGATAATGCAACTGACTTATATGCACTTCCTCTTATGACTTAATTGGTATTGATGACTTCACTTAACACTTATTCATTCATCTACTGATTTAGGTTATTTAGCCTTATAACCGATGCAAACAGATGAGATAAACAATACTGCGCACTTCCGGTGTTGCGCGTCAAAAGAGGTACACAACACAAACTCTACATACACATGTGATTATTCAATGAACTGATACTTTCACAGACTTAGAATACTACGCATTCATCATTCATCCATTCATGTAACACTTAACATATTATTCCCATCTACCTCCTATGGAAAATACATATAAAAGTATTGACACAACAACTGATAATTGAGAATTCAAGTAAGCATTGTAAGCAAATAGACAAGTGCAAAACATAAACAATCACACTACACAGGATTTAATGTGGTTCACCCCACGGATGGGAGCTATGTCCACAAGAACATTTGTTGTATTAGTCTTTGGGAAGGGTACAATAGTTCTTGTCTGCGCACTCAACTACAGACTCTCTTCTCTCTCAATAGGTCTCTGCGCACTCAACAGCAGAGCCTTTACAATAGCATTCAAGCTCAAAGATTCAACAATTTTGAAGACTTAACAAAATGAAGAGTAACCCTTTCCCTTACAAAACATGCCTTTTTATAGATCATGCCTATAGGTCATGTCTTTACAATTCGTAAGCAAAAACCCTTAGGTTTACAAAACTGTCACGGTTTCCCCAAAACTGGACTTATTGGTTCTAGTAGCGAATATTCCGTCGTGTCCATCCTCCACGTGTGGTCACATCGCTATCAACCCCCCTGTCGCGCGCACGCCAACAGGTCACTTTCACCAAGCCATTCTTCCTCTAACGGTATTGTGCGACTAGTTCAGGTAGTGGTTTTTTGCATGTGCGACCAGTCGCTTTCCTTCCGCCTTGCTCCTACCTGCCGCTTGGTACTCATGGAGCATCTTTACCAAAAATAGACCACCAATGGTCTAACCGGAATATATGTTGTCTTCCATCCAACACTCTACTTTACCGGAACTCCATAGACTAGGCACATCGCAACGTTGTACTCCTCGCAGCGTTGAACCTCACAGCTCTTCCGATGCTGCGCTGCGTTCATCTTCGCAGCATCCCAAAAATTACTTGTCCAAAAAGCCTTTAGCTGAACTGCGCTTAGCTCTGCAGTAACCAAAATATGACTGGCACAAAAATTCCCCACTTGGGCCAGGCCCAACAATTACTTTTTGAATTGCTTCCACACAATATTCCTTTCATTGAGATTCTTCACTTTCCTAAGGCAATCCCACCATATGGATGCTCTTCCATTCAAATTAAATATGGCCACTCTTGCCTTCACGTTTCCAGGGTAGTCATGGACATGGAAATACTTCCTCTACCATGTTTTACTTCACCTTCAAAATTAGGAGGTTTCTCCTTTCGAAATTCTCCATGTGAGTTGTTATTGAAAGGCTTCTTCCTCTTATATTCCTATGAGATGAAGAGCTTGAATCTTCTGTGGAGTATTTAGAGGAAGATGACTCACTATAAGAGCATTCTGGAGTATGTTTTCTATCTTTAGAAATCCTTATTGAGATATGGGACCTCTTGTGAGAATGCCTCCTTGAGATACTCCCACTTCTTTCCTCATTTCCTAAGTTTTTCCCATGGTGAATCTTCATGTAATATACCCAAAATTTTCAACTAAAAAAAAAATATTATTTTGTTTTAGTTCTCTAGAATACATGTCATTGCCTTAATGTATGTTATGATCATAAATTAGACTTATTATATGATACATTGGCTTACAATTATATTTTTCTTGAAGATATAAGAGGTTATTTCTTACCTTTCCCTTCCCATATGTTCCTGCTTATATACATATAATTGCATATTTTACAACATAGGTCATAGATTAGAGTGGACTAGGACATTTCTATATCATATACTTGTTTCAATACGTATGAGAGACCCCAAGTGGCATTGAAGTCTTTAATTTGTCAATTATGTTTTAAACTCCCAAAAAAAATGATGATATAATTTCCTAGGGACTTATCTAGGCATTAAATCCAAACCTAGGTAATTATTTGCAAAACTGATTATAAAAGACTATGGGCACTATTTATGGAATCAAATTAAAAAATACAACTAATGGGAAATGCTCACACCCTCTAATCTTCTACTATGCTATACTAATACAATGGAGATATCTTACTTTTCATATCTTGTACATTGAATTGATTGGTTGATGAATATGTTTTTAAACCTAACCCACTCAAGGAATACTATTTAAGCATCTTTGAGTATCGCTTACAGATGAGAGTAATCATATTATACATAGACTATTCCTTGTAATACTCTATGTATCAAGGAATAATATCTAAGCATCAGAGTATCGTTTTTGATACTCTTCCTTTTAGTTAATTTTAGTGCTAAAATTGATAATCCTATGATTTTATCATCCAGTAGTATCTTTGTCAATACCCTTCCTTTTGGTTAAATTGTCTTCTCTCTATGAATCCCATGGTATGAATAGTAATTATCAAACTCCTTGCTACAATATTCACCTCCATTATATGATCTGAGACACTTCAACATTTTTCATATCTCACTCTCAACCAAAGCTTTCGATTTCTTAAAAATATCAAAAGCATCATTTTTTTGTCGAATGCAATAAACCCAAGTTTTCCTAGTTGCATCATCAATAAAAGGAACATAATAATAATAAGAGCCATCAAGAGATGATACCTAAGTTGGTCCCCGTACATCTGTATGTACAATATATAACTTTTCACTCTTCTTTTTCTTCTCAACTCTGAGAAATCTGACTCTCTTTTTTTTCCATAAACATAGATCTCACATAAATCCAAATCTACCTGCTTCAAATCTGGCATCAATTTCCGTGAATGGAGAATCTACATCCCCTTCTCACTCATGTGCCCAGTCCTATGATTCCACAATGTTGTATCCATTCCTATCTAAGTTAAAGAGATAGAAGAGTTAGCATTACTAGTACATAAATACAATGTACCTACCTTCTTTCCTTTTTATATTACTAGTGATCCTTTAGTGACCTTCCATGCTTTTTCTGTATATATATATAGCCTTCACTTCTCAATTGCCTTATTGAAATTACATTTAATCTCAAAGAAGGAATGTGCCTTACCTATTTCAGCAACCATTGGTTACCATTCTTTAACTTTAACTATATATTACCCTTTACAACAATTTTACATGGTTCATCATCACCCAAATAAACCTGTCCAAAATAACCTTGAACATAATCTTCAAAATATTTCCTATGGAGTGTGGCATGAAATGAAGCCCCTGAATCTAATACCCAATAATCAATAATATTATCTAATGAAATGATCAAAACATATTGTAACACATCACTCGCTACACTTGCTTCTTGATTATTTTCTTGTTGTCCATCTCCTTGTTTCTTTAGAGATATGTAGTCTTTGTTCATATATCCTTTCTTCCTACAATTCTAACACTATATCTTTCCTAGTATGGATTTGTATCTTCCCTTCCTAGCCTTCCCATGGTTGCCTAGGCTCTTTCCTCTCTCCCTTTATCTTCTCTGTTATCCATGGTTAACCCATTACCTGATGTCTCACATGTGTTGTTCGATCGCATTTCCTCACTAAGGATAACACCACCAAAATCATCAAATTTCAGAGTGTTTGAACTAGAGACAAAATTACTTAGAGCCATGACCAAGTTGTTCTAGATTTCTAGAAATGAGCACAATATTAAAAGATTCATAACCTAATCATCAAAGTTCAATCCTACAAAACTTAATTGATTAGTGATCATATTAAATTCATTTAAATGGTCGAAAACATACCCACCTTCTGACATATTCATATTAAATAACACTTCGTTAGAAATACCTTGTTGGAGGATGAGGGTTTTTCATATAGTTTATCCAATGCCTTCATCAGATCCTCCATTGTCTTTTCTTTTGAAATGTTGAAAGCCAACAACACTGCTAGGAACATCCATATTGTTCCTAATGCCTTTCTATCAAGAACCTCCCATTATTTGTCCTTCATAGTTGTTAGATTCTTTCATTTTCCTCCCAACGGTAGGAAAAGATCCTTATGATATAGATAATATTCCATTTGCATCTTCCATAGTTGGTAGTTTTGGTCACTAAATTTATCAACTCTAAACTTTCCTTTTTATTCTATTGCTCCCAAACGAACCAAGAACTTTCCTTTTTCTTCTATTGCTCCCAAATGAACCAAGAACTTTCCTTTCCTATGATTTAATCAAATAAATAGACCCTCGACTCTGATACCAATTGTTAGAAAACAATATCGTGGAGTAATAAAATAAAATAAATGTGGAAATAAAACATATAAGAGAACAATACAAGCGATACACCAATATACATGGTTCACACAATATGGGCTACATCCACAAAGAAACAACTAGTCCTTTCGTTTATTCCATTTGACAAAATGAAGGGATACAACCTGCAACACATCCGCTGCAACCTCCTCTTCACTTTGTTGGTGCAAAATGGAGACCAGGGTTCTTGCGCATGGCCCAACAAAAGGGCGATGTCATAGTCTAGTGTGATGACATTTTCAATGCCCTTAAGGGGGAAGGTCTCACCTAAATCATAGTCAATACTAGCATAAGATGGTGGTCAGTTAACTATATGGTTGGGATCGAAGATTTACAGTAACAAACATTATCACATTATCTAATCAACTATACCACAACATACTTAACTGTATTCATTATTCATTCATCTAATTGAGAATAGTAAACATGTACAAACATAATAGAAACATTCATGATACAGAAATCTAAAGGGGCCAAATAATCCTTTTTATTATATCAACAGATCTCTATCACAATAAAATACATTAGGGATTTAAGCCTTACATTCACTATGGAATTACCTATCGCGGGATATAATCAAATAGAACCCAAACCCAAATGAATAGCTACTGCATATTTGCATATCCCTTTCTTTTCTAGCTCCAATCCAATGCTCAAATGTTATCTTCTTGTCTCATGCTTGCACTCTCGCTTCTCTCTCTCTCTTTCGCTTATCCTCTACTTCCTTTTATACCCACAGAGTGTGTCCAAAACTATTGTGGTCATTATGAATCTTCTGTAACTTCATATACTTTTCCACAACTTTCTTCCTTTCCATGACTTCTTTCCTTGGTCTTCTCTTCTTTCTCCCTTTTCTGGTCCTATTCAAAAACAAGGGAGCCAATAGGCCCGGACCACAAAATTTGGATCTCCCTCTAGTAAACTCATCTACGTGACTAATCCTTGAGCATCCTCAATTTTTGGTTCTTCAAACGAAGGAGCCAACTCTAGTACCTGCCTCAAATCCTTTTGATGAAGTTGTGTGAACTCGTCTAACTTCGTCCGTCATTTTCCAATCACAACATTGGTGCTATCTATTAATTACTGATATTTTTCCTTATTTGGCAAGGTGGGTTTTTGTTTCTCTAAATATTGTACTTCTATGTATTTTAGGTGGTCCAACTGCTATAACTCTGAATATGCAATCTGGTTTGTAGCCTTTAACTCCCATACAGTCAGTTTGGAGGCATACACTTTTTCATGGATACTATCCATCTCATTGTCATGGTCCCGGGATTCCTTATACTTACAATATATTTCCATGAGATCGACTATAGCTTGATATTCTTGGTTCAATTGTTTAAATTTCTCCCACAAAGTTTCAATAGGTCGTTGTTTCTTCTTGAGGATCCCGACCCAATCATTCAATTCTGCGAAGATTTCCTGACTCTACTTGATTTTCTACTAGTGTTGTTTGTGGATGATTGTTGCATTACTGCTTACTTATAGAACTTGTCCCTTTATTTGTCTTTGTTATTCATCTCCTTGACTCTGGATCCTATTGAGATTTTGTTGGAAATCAACATGTTCTATGTGAAGTTGCTTCCAGGAAACACATAAATACTGTAAGTTGTCTTGTAGCTCAGCATATGAGATTTATTCTAGTGTTGTAGGTACATGTTCTCGTACTTTAGGCCACATTGTGTACAAATGATCACACAATGAAGAAATAGTGTCTTCTGCAACTAGTTTCTCTTTCTATGATGCTTCCTTAGTAGCCATAACATCCGCTAGTTGTATGTACACTTCATCATATGCACATTTGACTATGTTGTGCTCTATCTCAAAGAAGGAAAGTTTCCATTCTACCTATGATGTAGTAGTGTGAATTTGTTCAAACGGATTTTGGGAATTCAAAGTGGTATGATCTGGTGCGGTTACTCTAGGGGGTAACGACTAAAGGGGCAATCCACTGTTGATAGATTGTGTTGATTGTTCTTGCAAATTATTGTCTGCTTCCTTGGGGCCTACTCTAGTGTTGATGATCCTCTACTACACTTCATCAGAAATGAAAGGGATGATATCATGGTGTTCCTGACAAACTTGGAGGATAACTTGACAGTTACACAGACCGTGTTCCCAGTGTTAAATTTGAGCTTTGAGGGAGATAGGTTCATTTTCTTGGTGGGATGATTCTGGTTGGTGTCATGTCTATAATTCTTCCATCAACTAGTCTTGTTGTGGACTGCTTTCATTTGCATTGAATTGTTGCAATTGGATAGATGGTTCTAAATCAGAATCAGTGGGAATGTCCATCGACTGGGAATATTTCACCAAGAGGGAATCTACTATGGCAGCTTCGAAATTTGAGGCCTCTTGTGTTTCGATATCTGCCTGCTAAGCGAGGAATTTTTCTACCTAGATAATGTGATTTAGAGGATCATCAAGGTCAATGAATGAGGGCTAGATTGGGTTGGCCGGGAGGGCAGATGTTGGTACTACTGATAGAGGGGGTATGGTTAAGGGTGCAACCATGACAGAGGTGTATCCAAGGGTGGGAATGGTGGAGGTGGCAGTAGAGGCTTTGAATATTTTTGGTTGGGAGGTGCGAGCATGCTTGAGTGGGGTATAAACATGCACTACTTTCTTTAGAAGACTGGTAAGAACCATAGCAGTATCGGGGAGTGATGCAATGGATTGGGGGACAGGTGGGGGTATGGCTAAGGGAATCTAGGTATCTTCGGAGGAGTTCCCCTAGGATTCTTCAATATTTCTTTTTTTCTTAAACAAGAGTTGGGGGAATAGGTAAGATGTAACTTTGGGTGTGTTGACAATTGTGACACTTGGCCATTTTTGGATGACCTTGTGGAACACTTCCAGCACTAAGGAAAATGGCATGGGACAGGGTGGGAATGCTTCTGGGTCTGATTCAAGTGGTTGAATAAATGTGCTTTCTCGGTCGATGCCAAACCATACCTTCGAAGTATAGTTACTGAGCATGGTATCGACAACCCTCGGCATGGAATCTTTACTCATATTGTGGTACCATTCTGCAAAAGCAGTCTTGTTGATGGAAATGTTGCTAGGGTCCCACGTAGATTTCCATGTTGCATAATATTAGGAAACAGGTTGTTGTAATTTGATGGATGGAAATGTTTGACCATGGGGTGCTTTCCATTTCCACATAGCGCGGGAAATAAGTAGATACCAAAAAATAAAGTATCTCCCATGGTTTTGTGCATCTATACACACCTGCAAAAGTTCATTTATCAGAAATTTTCACCAATTGAGTTGGATGTCGTTAACGTAGAACTCAGAAACTAGTAGTGTATCTAGGGTGAACTCCCCCTTTGTGTACTTCCTCATCACTTTACCAACAATAATCTAACACACCATTTTTTGGGAGGATTGTTAATGTTGGCGATGATGGCACCTTTCTCATCTCTCTTGGTACCATACTTGTCGTAGAGGTTCAGCTTTGTGCGGATTTTTGATCTCTTATGGATTCCCTGAAACACGATAGCAAAGTCTTCTTCTTCTATGGAGAGCCTTGTAAGCTTGTGGATGTCATCTACATGAATAGAATACTCCTTGTCTAACCATAGAGAATTCTTGTGCATACGACTGATCAAGAAATTTTTGCATTTCTAAAACTATGGTGTTGTGTCGAATACTGGAAGGTCTTTCAGGTTGAGGAGGGTTGAGTCTCATAGAGACACAAAATTGAACTTCCATTCTTGTCAGACTTTCCCATTTTCCATTGGGAATACATTCATGTATTCCTTGGGTTTCATCTGCAAAATCAATGTCTACAAGCCACACTTGTTCTACTTTTTCATTCAGGTCACCCATGACGTGAAGCCTTGGGTCCACAAGGTCTATTTTTTATACCTCTTTTTGTTTTGCTTGATATTTGATAGATGTAACTCTTGTGGTAGATAGCTTCTCTATTACAGATGCTCGACGCTAGTATACAACTGTATCATGGGATTATTGCTTCCTAAGAGTGCCAGTTTGACAGGTTTTCACAATGTGCAATGTAATGTAAATCGACATCCTTTAATAGAGTTTTTTCGTAGAAATGCAACATTAATGGCGAGACGTAGTGGAGTGGTTCTATAAATACAACCCAAAGGTGACTGTTGCATTCACATGAGCAAGATTCTATTGAAATGGTTCGATCACTAATACTCATAAATGATACTGAGATAATTGTACTGCTTTTTCAAAGCATCTGCAATAACTGAGTGGCTAGTGTCCCCCCCGACCATAATGGCGATGACTAGCTTGCGACCAAAATAAACTGCAAAAACCAACTAAAGACTGAAAAGAAACATCACTGAACTGAAATAGAAAGAAAGAAATCCTAACTCCTAACTAAATCACTCCCAAGAGCAGGAGTGATCTCTTATGGCATTACTGATTAGAAATATAGGGCTTTGGGCATTCACCATTTACCCATCCTGGATACAAGATACCATCAAGCTACGCAAGTTTTATAGCACCTAAATCTTTGACTTTTGCAACAATGAATGGTCCCATCCAGTGCATCTGTAATTTCCATGGATGATTCAAAAACTTAATGTCATACAATAGCACTTTGTGTCCTTTAGCAAATTGCTTCTTCCTGATATGGTGATTGTTCCATGCCTTCAATCGCCCTTTTTCCACTGTTGCATTATATTATGCCATAAAGAAAGATTTTTCAAGTTCTGTGAGTTCTACAAGTCGTTCTGCAATTGATTCTTCTTATGTCATATGTGTTGTGTTTACGATGTAAAGAATTGGAACTATGAATTCAACATAAATTACTGCTTCTCTACCATAGACAGACTGAAATGGAGTCTGCTTGTGAAGCTTCCTAGCAGTAGTCCTGTAATCCCATAGTACCGATGGAATTCATTCAGCCCATTTGTCCCTATTTGTGTAGCAGACTTTCGTTAGTCCAATCTCCAAAATCTTGTTAAATGATTCTACAATGCCATTCGTGTGAGGGTGATATGGACTACACTTATGATGCTAAATTAGGAAATCAATTGTCAATTCTTCAATTGTAATGTTCAAAAAATTCTTTCCTTGATGACTTGTGAGACTTATGGGGCACCTCAATCGAGTAATAATGTTTTCATAAATGAATTAAGCTGTTGTTTCTCCTTAACAGTCTTGGACTGATACATCTTCGACGCACTTGGTTAAATAATATGTTGCAGTAATAATATACCAAGCTTTTGAATGCTTTGTCAGTGGGTGAATAGGTCCCAAAAAGTCAATTTCTCATTCCTCAAATGGTTGCAGCCCTCAAACTGGACTCAATGGGTTTTCATCTTTGTAAGATGGTCGACCAACACGTTGGAATATGTCACATTTACTTGCATACTCCTTAACATCTTTGAATATTGTATGCACCCACAGTATATTGTGTAGCACCTTCCTTCCTATAGATTTTTCGCTGACATGACCCCTGCAACTCCAATATGACATTCCCACATAATAATTTCACTCTCATGATCTAAAACACATCCATGCAAGATGCCATCAATCCCAAATTCATATAGTTGTCCTGCAATTAGTTGATATTCCACAGCTCTTTGTCATATACCCTTAATCCTCACTACATTTTTAGGGAATTGAGCTATAAAATTTCTCCTTAAACATTTTACAACAACCAAATGAGTTTGTTTAATAACTTGACAAATCATTTATTAATTTACTCAAGTATTATAATTTATTGTAATACAACAACCCTAACTCTTTTGAAAAAAAACTAAACATCACTCAATCAACCTTAACCCTCAGTGTTTCAATCATTTAACAAATGGCTTATCATCATCTTATGAGATTCTCTTATATCCTAATTATATTTAATATAAGAGTCCCTCCTTACTTTGTAATGTACCCTATTTACTTTGAAAGTATTTATTGCAATCTCGTGGTTTAATTATCCCTATTAAATGACACGTGGGAAGTTTCTATTGACCCTATCTTGTAAAGACAAATATAAATATATGAGATGATACTATGAATATCTTTATTAATAAACATTCCTTTAAGCTTTATATAAATATATACTTTTAACTTATAACCAAGAGGTACAATAACATTATATATTTTAATTAACAAGTATAACTTACGCCAAGTAAAATGTAACTACTATAAGAACCAAATACTATTTAATACAAACCCTAGCACATACATCATTTTCTCGTAAACTTACACCCAACATATCATTTCATATCATTTAAATAACTTCTTACCATGATATATCCTTAATAATAAACATATTATTTAAATAATCTTGTGTATACCAAATATGACCATCCTTTAACTTTAACTCCCTTTAATATTACCATATAATAATAGAGTTATCAAATTGTTCATATCATGGTTCACTTTTTACCGAAATAACTAATATAGAATTATTGTTTCAAATTATCCATGCACATACTACCATCGCTCTTTTCAAAGTGAGGTATTCTTTTAGATGTATATCTACCTAAACACACCAAGTTGGGTATACAAATACATGCTACATTAATCCTTAACATAATCTTATTTTCAGCTACAACAATATATCCAAGTACAAGGAACAAGTCATTCTATTATGAACTTAATACTTGTGTGTACTCTAAGTGATATCAAAGTTACTTAATCTCAATATAACATATAATTGAACACCTTTTTTTTTCTATACTCGTTCAAAGTTACTTAATCTCAATATAACATATAATTGAACACCTTTTTTTTTCTATACTCGTATTCTTTTTTGGGAGAAATAGCACTTCCTTATTGAAATAATACTTGAATGCTAACATTTCAAAAATTTACAGGAAACTATAACAAACTTTTTATAAACTTGACAAGTAAGAAATTACATACTCAGGAGTTATCGTTAAAAGGAAAATGTCGAAGTCCAATTCTTCCATTACGCAGAGTGACTCTTCCATTGCGGCTCTCCCTCTTGAGAGAGAGACCTCCTTTGAGAGGGTAGTTTACTCAACCGTCCTCGAAACCTAACCGTAAGTCTTAACCAAATTTATATAAATTCATTAACAAGTATCATAATAATCGACGTGTTGATATATCTATTTAGTGACACCACAAAATTAGATGTCAATCATATATAATACCATTGATTGCTTCAATATATACTTACCATATGCCTTAGTTTGCATTTATATTTCAATAAAATAATAAGGGTTAGTCTTTTTTCTGAATGATCGCTAAGAATGTTCTTAAAAGAACATTTAACCTCTTTAATATCCTTATTACATCACTTTTGTGAATTCTTAATAATCATAATATTCACATTCGTATGAGTATTTTTGTACTTAATATTTTTCCTTTTTATATTAGTATTACTGTTTGTAATAGTAATATTTAGCCCATTCTTGGCATTGTAATAATAATAATAATAATAGTATTAATATTTTTTCTTGGTATTTCTAATGATTGGGTTAATGATAAGTTTAGCTTTTCTTTTAAATCGATAGTAGATTATAAACTACTTGTCTTGTTAGTGAAATGACACACTTAGGACTAACCGCTAACTTAAGACGATATTAAAGTCATTGGGTGAACATCCATTGTTCACTTTTCTTCCGGTGCTCTTAGCACCAAAATGGCACTGTCATCAGTAACATTAGTAACTTAAAGTCTCATGGCTTTCCCACCATCAACATCTCCCCCTAGTGGATTCGTTCCCCTATCGTTTAGTTGCATCAAGCATTTCAGTCTCCTAATTCTATAATTCAAAATACAAAATAACTTAGGAAATCATAATATCACTTACAGAGTTTACTAGCAGGGCCTTGGCCTCAAGCTCCTCTCCAAAAAATCGTGCACTTACACTTTATACTTGCATTTTAATTGTAGAATAAGCGGCGTTACAAAGAGGACAATACACTCTTACAACTAAGTGTCTGTTATGGGTGGTGGAAAAGTCGTCTAGAGCCTTTCCTCTTGTGGGGAATAGTATGATATCTTCTAGGTGGTTTGGGATGGATTCCACTCTAAATAGTGCGGAATATGGTAGTTGATCATCTACTGGTCCATCAGTGTCACCTGGTTCAATGCGAGAGAGATGATCTAGTCCATGATTGTGTTTCATTGGCTTCATTATAACTTCAAAAGAAAATTCTTGAAATATAAGTAACCATCTACAAATTCTTCCTTCTAACACGGGCTTGTTGAGTAGATATTTCAAAGCAAAGTGGTCAATGAAGAACTTGAAATTACCTCACAATAGGTAGTGGTGGAACTTTTGTAATGCATAAATCATAGCCAATTCGTCTCGCTTTATGGCCATATAGTTGTGCTCTGCTTGTGATATCGTTCTACTGGAAAAGTGCATTGGATGGTCTATCTTTCATTCCCCATGATGGGCTAATACAGTGCCAGGATCAATTCTTGATGCATCTACATGAATATGAAACTCCTTCTACCAATTAGGAAATGCCAATATTGGGACATTTACCATTCTTTCTTTAAGCATGTTGAATTCTTGCTCACAGTCTTCGTTCCATTGACCTTCTGCAACAGTTTCTACAATGGTGCAGTAATGGATGAATAATTGCGAATGAATCTTCTATAGTACTCGGTATGACCCAAGGTGGATCACAACTATTTTACTGTTGTTGGTGCTTGTAGATTTATAATAGCTGCAATTTTCATAGGATCAACCAATAATCCATCTTTGCATATGATATGTCCTAGCAAATTACCAAAAGATATGCAAAAGATGCATTTCCCTAGGTTCAAAGAAATCCCCATCTGTCTGCAATGATCCAACATTATTCGAAGGAGGGAAACATGATCTTTAAGCAAACTATAAACCATCCAGTCATTCGGATATAATTCTAAGAACTTATGAAAGAACTCGCAGAAAGATGCTATCATTATCCTTGAAAAGATAGTGGGTGCATTCTTGAGGCCAAATGGAATAACATTATATACGAATGATCCCCATTCAGTAGTAAATGTAGTCTTGTTCTTATCTTCTTCAGCAATTCTTACCTAGTGATAGCTCGAGAATTTGTCAATGAAGGAATATGCTTCATTACCTACCACTTGGTCTAATACTTCATCAATGAATGGTGTCGGAAATGGGTCATGGATGCGAGCAATATTTAGGCTGTGATAATCAACACAAAATCAAATGTCTTATGTGTCCTTCTTTCTCTGGATCACAATGGGACTGATCCATTCAAATTCATCAACATGAAAAATGGGGCTTGCACTCAACATGCGATCAATTTCCTTTTTAACCTTTTTCTTTATCTGAGGCTTCAACCTATATGGTCGATGCTTTACAGGATTTGCAACTGGATTTAATGCAATATTCATCTCCCCAAGATCTCCCTGAATCCCTTTGAGTTTTATGAAGCTTTGTGGAAACAAATCTTCATATTCTTTCAGGAGGGAGGCGACTTCAAAGACTATTTGGTTGTCCCAATAATCTCCAATTGTTTCTATATTTAGTTTATCTTCAGTGCCAATATTGATTTTGTTCAGTTGTAGATGTTGGGTGTATATAGCGTCAGTATCTTCAGGTTTGGTGTGTCCAACTTCTTGAACACCCTCGGATTCTTGGAAACTGATGTGTTGTTGTTGTTCTAGTTCATCTGGTTCTAGCTCATCATGTTCTACCTCTTCACAATAGAGAGGCTACCTCATCTTTGGGATGGGTAAGTGGAAGTTCACCAATCCCTTATGTGTAGGGAAAATATATGAGTGGTTGACCTTCCGCAACTAGTCAATAAATAATGCACCCTTGATAGTTTTTAATGCTTTTGTTACTCTATCATTGGTTTCAGAAAAGGAAAAGTCTTGGAAAAAATTGGCACATAGCATTTTCCAACAGACAATTTGTCTCCTTGTCTCTTCATGTAAATATTAGGCTTTCGGAATAGGGTCGAGCAAATGGAACAATTGATGAACCCATAACTGTGGTTGCAGGCCTCTAGATTCCCTCTAGTGTTCATAGGGTTCAATGCATTGATATGGATTCGTCTCCCCCGTATAGACTTCTTCCACCATATTAGCATGTAGAGAGGGTTTGAACCAAATCATTAGAGTTAGTTGTGTGGTATCCCAATCTAGAAAATCATATTTGTTTGTCGCCCGCCATCTTGTGGGAAGTTTTCTAAGGGCTATGTATAACACATCCATACAGTATTTTTATTCCATTGTAGATTCCATCTCATGTAAGAATGTATCTAAGCGATTGGTCCCATCATATGTTGGTGTATGACTAAATTCTATGCTGATCCATCTAACATATTCCACCATTGTGTAATTCTTGGATGAGAGATCATGCCACCTATTTTTCCAGTTGTCCCAAGTATCCTCGAAATCACTATCAAATGATTGAATACTTCTCCAACTTATTGAATCCTCTACATTTGGATTCACGTAGTTGTCTCTCTGCCCTAATTTAAGAGAGTAGATTTCATCTAAGACATCTTGTTCCATGTTTTCTTGGATTGGCTCAGTGTCCCATGGACCTTGATGCAGATATTGAGGTTGTGTTACCTTCGTGCCATCGACTTCGAAGGTCATCATTCTATTTTTCAAATCAATTATGTCGTAGTTCTCATAGGCCCGTTCAATTCTAAGTAATTTTGGATAATGATTTGTCTCGCCCATGATCTCAATTACTTCAAATTTTGTAGTGGTATTAACACCCTCAAGGTTCACTTATGCATTCTCTAAATAGCTAATGGGGAAAATGCGACATAGATTTTTCAGTCACAACTGAATGGGAGAATAGACCAGAGGTGGAGAACCCATTTCTTCCCATGACTTCTTTAGTAATATGTTCACATCAAATTCCAAGTCCAGTATCACATTCTTGATATCATAGCCATGAACTCGTGCATCTAGATGGAATTCTTGACCAATTATGTTCCTTATCCTTCAGCGAACTAACTGCATTTTTCTTTTTGGTAATGGGGTGTATATTTCTCCATGAATTTGTTGTAACATTAGCTAGGTTGTGAATCATCCCTTGTAGATTCTAAGTAGCCTTCTCATCTTTCATATTATACTTCAATAAGTGAAACCACAATAAGACAGATTCTTTTGCATTGTCAGTACCTAATCAGTCTACCTCAACTCTGGTATCATCTATGCTAAACTATTGGGACAGCCTTGCACCCTCTCGGGTAGGCAGGTTCAGTATTCGACCAAACATATCTATAGATTCTTGGTATATCTCCTTATGGTGAACTTGAATCTATTTATCCTTCTTAGGCGCTTCCTTTTGAACTAGTGGAGAGTTTGTTCATCATTAGTATGCTCCATCTTTTGCACTTGCCTAAGTGACAATGAATCCTTTTATTGTTTAGTCTTCTCCAAGTTCACAGTTTATAAAGTTGGTCGATCTTCTTGCGTGATATTCCTATTTAGCGATGAGATCAATACATTCCTCCATAGTGTGGTTATTAGTGCGACAATAAGTACACCATGGTATTTTGGGTAGAGGACAGTCACGAGCCATATGGATAATTTCATTATAGTTGTAGCATTGCAGTGGTCCTGTGTGAACTCCTCCTCTTCCGACTCCAAAATCTCCTCCCCGACCTCCCCCTCGTGTACCTGGAGGTTGATCAACTACCCATAATATAGATCGATCCAGCCTTTCTGTAAGGGAATCCAATGCTCTACGTTTCTCAATGTTGTGTGTAGTAGATCCATAGAATTCACAGTATACCGTGTTAGGTATCAAAGAGTACTTCTGTAGTAATGGGAAAAGTCGTTGTAGATGGCCAAATGATTTACATATTTCGTAGTAATCATTAGGAGAAGCACTTGGTGGTTTTGGATATGATGGACGACTTGTTGAGTGAAATGGATTTGCTACAGCAATTGTCACACTTGATCTTGTATTGAATTGTCCTCTTGGCAGAACGTGTCCTCCTCATGGGATTGAAAATTATGAAGCATGATGTCCTTCTGTCAAGAAGCAAGTACACCATACTTGTGGTCATTGTGATTTTGATACATTCATATCTTGGAGTCTCTCAATTATTTTTGCAAACATATGATGCACTTATGATAATTCACCAGAAAACAGTGAAGTTCCCACTCCCATTCCCATTGATTCTAGATAATTTTCTATAACCTCAATCTTCATTGCTTGCTCTGAAGCATTTTTGGGTGAGTCTATTAGTTGTTTCGATAAGGGTATCTTCATAAGGTAGCAGACCTTGAAAGAACCATTCTTTATGATGGGCTTCATGGAATGGGTATTTTAACTTTGTTATCACATCTCTAAATTGGCATGTATATGCCCAGGATGATTTTCTAGGACTTTGTTGGTTTTCCCTTAATTCCGCAACACCTTGTTGTTCATATTTTGGTTGTGAAAACTCATCAAGAAAAAAATTATTTGTTTCTTCCAAAGTAGGATCTAGTGGGTTGGTACACCATCTCTCATCCATCCTCATGTATAACTGTAAATCCCTTCCACAGAGGGTCGTTTGAAACTCCTCCAACTTTGACGTCGTCGGGGTTTCTCTAGCATTCCATATTGCTTCACAAAGAAACCAATATTGAGTTGCACCATCTTATCCATTCCCCCAAAACTCTAGGAATATCAGGAGCGGTCATGTTGATGATCTCTCCATAGTTGTAGCTAGAGTTCCTACTAATACAAATCCTTGGGGTCCTGGTTGCGTAATAAAGTTTCTAGCATTTTTCTGAGAATTACTACTACTTACTCCTTCTAGTGAAGTTCTTTGAGAACTATTACTACTATTATTCATTTGACTATATCATGGAAATTGTAAAACAAAATTTTGAGAGTTTGTTACTAGATTTTGCAAGTGCGCCTAGGGTTTAGTCAGGGGAGTGTTAGCTCCATTTCTTCTTGTTCCTATTTCAATGAGGGGTTCATTTTCTGGGGTAGGTATTGATAGTTATTGATGATCCTCTTCTACATTCAGGCTTGAGTCTAATGTCCGATATAACACTCTGTTACGTGGAAACTGGTCTTCATTACCATGCCTCTTGCTTGTTCCTCCCCGCAGCTTCCTCTTACCGGGATACCCAACACCTCCATCTTGTTCACTCTTCATTTGGTGCTAGTTAGTTCCTCTCTCTACTTCATCTGACGTAGCTTCTATTGAATTTATTCATTATTTTCCCCATTCCTTATGTTTTCTTCCAGTTGCATAATTCTCCTTCGTGCTTCTCTTAGTTGGTCTCTCCACCATTTTTCTTTGATTTATGTTCTTCGTTCTACTCGCTCATCCCTGGATTCAGCACTATCGATCCCCCATTGATGATAGATCTACCTTCCAAAACATAACAACATCACTTTGATTTATCCCCATGGATGCGAGGGGTTTACTCCTCCATTCTAATCCAGTTCATAGGTAGAAATCCAAATTCAACCAATCAGGTTTTAATCCACATAGGAACCTCTTTCAATAGTCTTCCTCTTGCTCCTATCTTGAGTTTGCCTTCAACTTTCAGTGTAGATTGATTGTTTTCGGCTGCAAATTCCAAAATATAGCCAAACCGAGTGCTTTCTACCCAAAAATCAATAGCTCTGGTCAAAGGGGAGTCAAGTTGATTTAACCTGATTAGATCCCTTGGAGTCCACTCAACAATCCTTCTTTGTTTGTTGTGATACTCTAATGCTTCCACAAGACGTCGCAACCACTCTCCTAGGTTTACTGGAAGCTCAACCCACAAAATTTCGTACTAATCTAGAGATGGACCTCCGTAGAAAAAGTATTGTCTGAACTTGGAGTCTTCCCACCCTCATAGCTCAACCTCCTAGGTTGCGAAATCATCAAGCTTCTTCTCCCACCAATCATGGATGTGACTTGTAACCACCAAAGTGTCCATTAACTGGGTCCTGCTAATAACCATGTCCCTGCAACGAAACCATTTGTTGGTGCAAAATGGAGACCAAGGGTGCTGCTATAGTCTAGTGTGTTGGCATTTTTTTCCCTTAAGGGGGAAGGTCTCACGTAAAGCAAAGCCAATACCAACATAAGACGAGGATCGGTTAACTATATGGTTGCGATCAAGGGTTTATAGTAATAAACATTATCACATTATCCAATCAACTACGCCGCAAAAATACTTAACTGTATGCATTATTCATTCATCTAATTCAAAATAATAAATAGGAACATAAATAATAGAAAAATGAACGACACGTAAATTTGAAGGGGCCAAATGTTAATTTTTCAATAATTTCATTCAATATTATCTAGGATCACTAAGAGAATAACATGCACAACATAACAATCACAAGTGACAATGGACACAAAGCATTTCACCAGGGAAAACCAAGAAGGTGAAAAACCCCACAACTTCCTCAAAGATAGAATAAGCACCAATACAAAGATCAAACCCCAAAAGATAGATGTCCTCCCCAGCTACTCCTCCTGCACTTGTGCGCACTCCTCTCTCTCAACTATGCGAGTTGGATGATTGAGTGAATGAATATAATGAGAGATACACACTCTCTATTTATACAATTACTTGACTTGCCTTTAACCCTAACAGGGCCAACTTCCTAAGGAAGCCTAATAACCCATCCACATGACTCATCCAGGGTCGACCCCAACAAGGTGGTCTAATAATGACGACACTTACAATGTAACTTGCAACACTTGCAAATACAAATGATGACACTTCCGATCGGAGGAATAATACATCTCTGTTGGGGATAAAATCAAGTACAAATCTAATACATACAATATATAAGTGAATATCTTCCGAAGTTACAAATGACGACACTTACAATGTAACTTGCAACACTTGCAAATACAAATGATGACACTTCCGATCGGAGGAATAATACATCTCTGTTGGGGATAAAATCAAGTACAAATCTAATACATACAATATATAAGTGAACATCTTCTGAAGTTACAAATACATCAACGCTCCCTCTTAACTAGGAAGGTATTCTCTTGACACAGGTCATCAATACATATCGGCACAAGTCTTCAATTCTAGAGTTGGATCATCGTCACTAGATCATGGAGCATCATCATCATCACCACTGTTGTACTCGACATCTCAATCACTAGTGCTATCTCTCAATTCTTCTCATCGTAGGAAGTTCTACAGAGCCAGCCCTTTTTCATGCTGGATGTAGGCCTAGCCTCCTGTAGGTCTTCATCATCTCCGCAAGCGGTCTAATAGAGGTGGAATCTCAGGACTGATTATGTGCCTATGAAAAACTTGACAAGAGCATCCCAGGATCCGTTTATGTTCCTAAGCAAAACCGTCAAGATCTCCCACCACTAATTACATTCAACCCTTCACAAAACCTTTAAAGAGCATCCCAGGATCCGTTACATGCCTCAACACAACCGACGAGATCTCTAAAGAGCATCCCAGGACTTTTACGTGCCTAGCACAACCTATCGGATCTCCAGGACTGATTACATGTGAACAGGAAAAACCTTAAAAGAGTATCCCAAGATTAGTTTACGTTCCTAAGCACGACCAGCAAGATCTCTAAAGAGCATCCCAGGACTTTTACGTGCCTAGCACAACCTATTGGATCTCAAGGAATGATTACATGCCTCCCTAGAAAAACCTCGAAAGAGCATCCCAGGACTGATTACGAGTTTACTGCTCAACCTATTGGATCTCCCAGGATCTTTTATATTCTACTACACAACCTGCCACATATCCACGACCTCGAAGTATCGTCCTAATACTCATGATCCACCTAATCATCCTCGCACGGAGCATCATCCTGATGCTAATGATCATACTGATCATCATCATACAGTACATCATCTTGATGCACATCATCATCACATGATCATCCTGATCATCATACAGTACATCACCCTAATGTACATCATTATCACATGATCATCCTGATCATCATACAGTACATCACCCTAATGTACATCATTATCACATGATCGTCCTGATCATCATCCAGTACACCACCCTAATGTACATCATCATGAGCATCGTCCTGATGCTCATCACACAACACTTACATCCATAGCCATGGGAAGGATCCTCCTACCACCATGCTTGGAATGGCTCCTGCAAATGTTTCCCATCACTTCTTCCTCGAATTATCTTCTATCTGAAGAACACCAAGCCTCTCTCTGAAGTACTCGAACTTCACTCTGGCTAGTGGTTTGGTCAACACATATGCAATCTGCTCGTCCGTCGCAACATACAGGAGCTTCACTACTCTTCTCTACACCATATCCCTGATATAGTGATACTTGATATCGATGTGCTTCGACCTGTCATGGAACACCGAGTTCTATGATAGCTTCATACAACTCTGGTTGTCACAGAAGATACAGGTAGCATCCAACTAGAGATCAAACAAATCTGACAGTAGCTTCCTAAGCCATACTGCCTCACAACTAGCCGAACAAGCTACGACATACTATGCTTCGGCTGTACTCAGTGCTACACAGGATTGCTTCCTGGTAAACCAAGAGATCACACCTGATCCCATACTGAACCAGCACCCCTAAGTGCTCTTCCTATCAGCAACACTACCTAACCAATCTGAATCAACATAACCCTCCAAGTTAAACTTTTGATTCACATCATACTTGAGCCCATAATCAACCGTACCCTTCAGGTACCTCAAAATATGCTTTACAATAATCAGGTGAACATGTCTAGGATCCATCAGGAATTGGCTCAATGTGTTCACCGCAAAGAAAATATTTGGTCTTGTGTTCGTTAGGTACATCAAGGACCCAATCATCTGACGATACATCGTGGCATCAACCGACTCAGATGAAGCATCACTCAATAGCTTTAGGTTCGATGACATAGGTGTGGCCATGGCCTTGCAGTCCATCATATCGAACTGCTTCAGGATCTCTACTGCATAATTCCCTTGTCCAAGGAAGATTCCATCTGCACTCTACCACACCTCCATACCTAGAAAGTAATGCATCATACCCAAGTCCTTCATCTCGAACTCGGTAGCGAGCTTCCTCTTCGTGTCGGCAATCAACCTATCCTCACCTGTCACAAACAGGTCATCCACATACAGTAGTAGTATCACTGGATTTCCTTCCTCAAACTTGTAGTAAAGGTTGGAATCCACTTTACTCTTGCTAAAGCCCAAACAGGATAGGAAGTTGTCTATCCTAGCATACCAAGTCATGGGTGCTTGCTTCAAGCCATACAAGGCTTTCTTCAATCTGCACACATATGACTCCCTTTCATGTGTCTCAAAGCCGAGTGGTTGCTCCACATACACTTCCTCTTCGACTACACCATTAAAGAAAGTTGTCTTGACATCCATCTGGTGTATCTTCCACTTCATCATTGCAGCCAAAGAAAGTACTGTTCTGATGGAAGTGTATCTGGCTATAGGTGCAAAAGCCTCTTCATAATCTATCCCTTCCTTCTAGGAGAAGCCACGAGCTACAAACCTTTCCTTGTATTTCTATATGCTACCATCTGCAACATGCGTGATCTTGTAGATCCACTTGGAAGTCACCACAGACTTCCCTTCTGGTCTTGGGACCACATCCCAAACATCATTCTTTATGATCGACTGGTACTCCTTGACCATGGAATCCTTCCATTCTTTCTTTTATGATGCTTCTTCATAACTAGAAGGTTCTTTGTTCATTATGTCACAGAGTAAGGAAACATAGCTAGTGTGTGGCCTTGTCCTTTTTCTCTCTCTGTGTTCCTCCTCTGGAACACCATACCTTTCTGCATCTTGGATGAGCTCTCTAGCCCATGTTGGTTTCCTCTTGTGAGAATTCTTCTCATGGGGTGGATCTACAGTTTCTTGTGGATCTTATATTTCACAATCCTCTTCTGGAATTGCTTCATTCATAATGGTGTCTTGAGTTCTGGGTACTCTTGGTTCTTCATTTTCTTCAACAGGTGTCTTCCTTGATTTGATGTATGTTGAATCTTCATCAAAAGTTACATCGCTGCTGATTTCAATCTTCTTGAACCCTGGAAAGTAGATTCTGTATGCCTTTGAGCTTTCACTGTTACCCACAAAGATGCCCTTCTTTCCTGAAGGATCTAGCTTTGTCCTCTTTTCTTTTGGAATGTGTGTGTATACTGGACAACCAAATATCCTGAGATGGCTGGCTAACTTCTGGTTTCTTACCAGAGAAAAATTCTTCTGGTGTCTTGTTGTCAAGTATCTTGTGAGGTTTTCTGTTTTGCACATATACATCTTTCCTAGCTGCTTCTGCCCATAGATGCATAGGCAGATCTTGGTCATGAAGCATTTCCCGTGCTACTTCCATGATAGTTCTATACTTCCTTTCTGCAACCCCATTTTGTTGTGGAATGTAAGGAGTGTTCAACTCCCTCTTAATCCCTAAATCACTGCATAACTTCTTGAAGTCTCCTGAAGTGAATTCTCCACCATTGCTGAATCTAAAGGTCTTGATCTTCTTATCAGTTTGATTTTCTATCAAGGCTTTGAATTCCTTGAACTTATCAAACACTTCATCTTTATTCTTCAAGAAATAAACCCAAGTCTTCCTAAAGAAATCATCAATGAAAGAAAAATAATATACATACCCACTCAGAGAACTAGATGACATCTGACCGCATACATCGGAGTGGATAATCTCCAAGATTCCTTTTGCTTTGCTTTCACTGCTTGGAAATGCCTTCTTAGTGTTCTTTCCTTTTGCACATCCTTTGCAAACACCTTCATGCTTTCACTAGATTTCAGGAAGACCTTCTACTGCTTTGCTTTCAATTGGTAGTGCTCTATAGTGCATATGTGCAAGCCTTCTATGCCAA
The DNA here is from genome assembly GCA_027924585.1 of Larix kaempferi. NCBI lineage: Eukaryota > Viridiplantae > Streptophyta > Pinopsida > Pinales > Pinaceae > Larix > Larix kaempferi. The sequence continues at coordinate 2,958,661 of BSBM01000577.1, forward strand.
ATTTCACTTGGCTCCATGGATTCATGTACCATGGCATGTTCAAGTTGTCCCTTTAATTTGTATAATCCTCCCTCTTGCTCTCCAATAACTAATGCATCATCTATGGTCTTACCTTTTGGCCACATGAGTACTTGGCCATCCAAAAATGCAACTGTCATTCCCTTTGCATCCAAAGATGATATGGAGATAAGATTCTTCTTGAGTCCACGTACATATAGAACATCTTTCATTTTTAAGGACTTCCCGGATTCTAACTTGTAGGAGGCTTCACCACTTCCTTTTATGGGGTATTGATAGTCATCCCCAAGTTTCACCTTATGAGGTGATTCATGTTCAGATACGTCCATGAAAAATTCTTTGAATCTCGTCATGTGTTTGGAAGCCCCACTATCAATAAGCCAATCATTACAGCCATGTGAAATAGTACATGTGAGAGCAGAGATTAGAACATATTCTTCGTCACTTGAAGAGTCTTCACTTGCTGCCCTAGTCTTCTTCCTAGGAGGTTCATCATCCTTAGCAGCATGAGCATGATATCTCTTTTTGTTGTTCTTCTTCTTGTTGTTGTTGGAGTATTTTCTTCTCTTGGGACATTCTGAAGAAAAGTGTCCTTTCTCATTGCATGAGAAGCATCTCAGATCTTTTTTCTCTCTTTGATGGTAGTGAGAAGATTTCTTGTGATGAGGTTTCTCCCTCTTGAACTTGCTTTTCTTGGTGTGTGTTGTGAGAGCTTGGTCTTCACTTCCCATCTTTTCTTCTCTGGCCACAAGGCGAGCTTCTTCTTGTGAACATTCCTCCCATAGTCTACTGAAAGAGATCAATTTATTTCTTGCACAGATTCCTTGGATGAAGGAGTCCCATGACCTAGGTAGGCCATTCAAAGTGGTCTTAACGATTTCTCCATTTTCTGCTAGTTCATCCACAGCTTCAATTTGTTCCTTGATTTGAGAGACCTTAGAAAAGTAGGATTGAATGGTCTCTCCATTTTGGATCTTTACCCCTTTCAATTGGTCCCATAGAGTCATCTTCCGATTTATATTCTTTCCTTCGAACAACTTGGTCAAAGAGTTAAACATCTCCTTAGGTGTCTTTAGGGAAGACACATGGGGTATGAGATGGTCTTTGATAGAATCAGCAATGATCCTCTTGGCCTTGACCAAGTTCTTCTTGTGTAAGGCCTTAGCCTCATCTCCCTCTGGAACTGGAACCTCTTCACTTATGTAGGTGTCCAACTCGTTCTCTTCTAGGATTAACCCAATCCTATGCTTCCATGCTCAAAATTTATCAGCCCCTTCAAGCTTATCCTCAAGATTGGTGTGTTGAGACATTTTAATGACAAACTCAAATGGAAATAAAAGATTTAGGTCTTACCAATTGATTTGCTAAAAACTGGATCTGGAGCTGGATTAGGGTTTGTCAGAGAAACCCTAAAAAAAAAAATTTTGAATTTCAAACTTCTGAATTAATGGAAAGATGCACCTTGTTGAGTTGATCAAGCTGGTATACTTCAATTTTGAAATCTCCAAAATTTGACCCCTCAAAATTGACTTTGAAAGTTTTGGATTTGCAATTTCTGTCAAATTTTGGTTTTTTGGTCCAAAACCCGAACTAGGGTTTGATAAAGCCTGGCCTTTTGCCCAACCAAAAAGTTCAATCTTGGTCTCTAAACTTTGATTTTTCTGAGGAGCATCCAGTCATGGTCTTGGATTCCAAAAATTCCAACTTTCTCCGAAACCCTAATTTCGCACAGTAGTGTTAGGCCAAAAACTGAAAATGCTCAGAATTGAATTTTGTATCGACATAAAGATGTGCCCTTGCTAGGAGAGTCAATCTAGCCTCCTACCTTTGATGATCTATGGAGAGAAACCCAAAAATTAAGAATCCCTAGCTTCCACAGCTGCACAGTGTCTTCTTCTTAGGTCAGCTCTGATACCATGTTAATTTTTCGATAATTTCAGTCAATATTATCTAGGATCACTAAGAGAAATACATGCACAGCATAACAATCACAAGAGACAATGGACACAAAGCATTTCACCGGGGAAAACCAAGAAGGTGAAAAACCCCGCAACTTCCTCAGAGATAGAATAAGCACCAATACAAAGATCACGAAGATCAAACCCCAAAAGATAGATGTCCTCCGCAACTACTCCTCCACTTGTGTGCACTCCTCTCTCTCAACTATGCGAGTTGGATGATTGAGTGAATGAATAGAATGAGAGACACACACTCTCTATTTATACAATGACTTGACCTGCCTTTAACCCTACTAGGGCAGACTTCCTAAGGAAGCCTAATAACCCATCCACATGACTCATCCAGGGCCGACCCCACCAAGGTGGTCTAATAACCCATCAAAAACAAATGTCGACACTTACAATGTAACTTGCGACACTTGCAAATACAAATGACAACACTTCCGATTGGAGGAATAATACATTTCCGTTGGGGATACAATAAAATACAAATGTAATACATACAATAAAATACAAATGTAATACATACAATATACAAGTGAATATCTTCTGAAGTTACCAATACATTAACACCAAATAATCCTTTTCATTATATCAGCATATCTCCATTGCAATAGCTTGCATCAGGGATTTAAGTGTTACATTCATCGTGGATTACCTATCGCAGTATATATTTAAATAGAACCCAAACCCAAATACATAGCTATTGCAAATATTTTTATACCTGTCTTTTCTTGCTGAGTCTGATCTGATTGTTGAACTATGTCTTCTTGTCTCATGCATGCACTCTCGCTTCTCTCTCTCTCTTTTTCTTATCCTCTGCTTCCTTTTATACATGTGGAGCGGGTCCAAAAATGGTCCAAAACTGTTGTGGTTGTTACCTCTCTTCCAAAACTTCCTTCCTTTCCGCAACTTCTTTCCTTGGTCTTCTCTTCTTCTGCCTTTTTCTGGTCCTCTTCAAAAATGAAGGAGCCAACACACTCTCTCATAGTCTCTCTCACTCAATCATGATGATCTTTAACAACACACAACTGCAATACAATGCCCTCTTTAAAAGACGGTTTCCTTATAGGGAAAAAATACACGAACATAATCTCTACCATCATATCTATAACCTAATGATGAGTGATCCAAATTGATTATGAAATTTCAACAATTTACAAGGAAACTTTTCCCAAAATTTCTCTTCATGGGGATTCCCTAAAACCCCACTAGTAGGGGGTTCCAAAAGGTGTTGCCACCCCCCCGGACCCCCCTAATGACAATAGTGGTGGGGAAAGTCCCCCCCAAAAACCCCCGCCAGGTATTGGGATGCAAACATGATTTAAGCAATCCTTTGACTTAGGAATATAATCAGGTCTTGATCTGAATCATAGGGGGAGCTTATAGTCTAAGTTTGGATGTGAAAGTCATAAAGTCATAATTTTTATTAAATGTAAAAGGGAACATGATAGACATGTAATTAATGGAGTTAGTTATTCAAAGTTTCCATGGTCAACAAGACACCTTATAAAAAGGAAATAGGAAGAGAGTTTAGATCGAGAAGGAGACGTCCCAAAATTGGTCGCATTGCATGTAATGGTTCATCTTAATGGAATCTTTCTTCTCCAACTCTCTCTCTCTTTTTGAAATTTTTGTGGTTTATTTGATTCATGTATTTTCATCAATGTTCTTGTGATTCATTTCATGGCAGATTTGTATGTTTTCTCTCCTCCTCTCTCAACATTCAATCCTTCTAGATCTAGCCCTCAAGATTCAAATCATTGGTATTAGAGCGGATAATCACTCCATGGGAACAAGGGTTTGAATCATATTGTGGGTTCAAATATTTGCAACAATTACCAACCTCCTTTTGGTTCTCTCGGAATCCATTTGTTAGGATATGCATTGCAAGCATCACAGTTGGTCCACAAGCACTACAGGTTTTTTTTGCCCTTGGATCTTCATTCACCATTTCAGGAGCATCCATATATGGATTCACTATATCCATTGGTTTGAAACATATACAAGGTTTGTATGATGTCCCAGGAGAGGTTCTATGACCTCTACAGCAGCGCATACTTCTCTACAAACCCTTAACATCCTTTGTTTCCCTTCGATCTCAATGCTCTCACATTCAACATTATTGCATCTTCATACGGCCATGGAATGGCTTAAAAAAATTGCATGGACCATCTAGAATCTTGGGAGACCTCATTCTAGCCCTTTCTCATCTTTCCCATTGTTGTATAGCCACTAGAAAATCACAATCATGGATGGAATGGAGGAATGCCCTCTCCTACAAACTTAATAGAGATGTTGCAACCTCTATGAATCATTTCATAGGGTATACCATAACTCATTATAATTTTTTTTTCATCAGCACAAATAGGTATTTTACATAATTTCATTTTGTTTCCTGGTTTATGAGATATCCTTGATTGAAGGCACATGTCTATAAAATAGTACACCGTGCGTACCTTGCACTTTAGCAATATTTTTCTCACTCCACATGCTACCAAATAGAAATTATGTTATATCAATGAAAATTTCTTGTCGATATCTCAAATGGGTCTTTGAAGAAATTCAATTTCATCGTCCGCAACAGGAGTTATGAATGGATTTGTGGCAAGACCTCAATCGCCCCCCAAAATCACGATTTTTCCATATGAATTCTAATTTTGGGATTTATTTTAATCCTATTGTAATTTATTTTTACCTATATAAAATACCCTATACCAACAACAAGCTTGCCATTTCCAATTCGATTATGGATCATCCACAAACCCATGGTTATGGGTTAACCACACAAAACCAATCTCTTCATTGTCGGTTGGCACATTGTAGTCATGATGGTATGATGAACATAATGTGGTCTCTTTTTTTTAGCATGAGTGAAATGATGGGGACCATCATTTTCTAAGGGGGGAGGATTGATCTAAATCTTAGGGGGAGCTTATAGTCTAAGTTCGGATGTGAAAATCATAAAGCTATATTTTTATTAAATGTAAAGGGAACATGATAGACATGTAATTAATTGATTTAATTATTCAAAGTTGACATGGTCAATGAGACACCTTATAAAAAGGCAATATGAAGAGAGTTTGGGTCGGGAAGGATAGGTCCCAAAATTGGCCTCATTGCATGTAATGGTTCATCTTAATGAAATATTTTTTCTCCAACTCTTTCTCTCTTTCTTCTATTTTTGTGGTGTATTTCATTCATGTATTTTCATGAATGTTCTTGTGATTCATTTCATGGAAGATTTGTATGTTTCCTCTCCTCCTCTCTCGGCATTCAATCGTTCTGTATCTATCCCTCAAGATCTGGATCAGGTCCACAATGAACATATGTGACACATATCATCTATTGATCTTGCCTTTAGATGGAGATTTACATTATGATTCAACATCCCTCTAATTTGAAATATGTGCATTGAGAAATGCACTATGCTCTAATAGTATTAGTATGCATTGATTTCATAGATATTAAATTTTGTATGATATCATTCAGTTAAACAGCTGAAACCCTAATTTGATTCAGTTCCCGCATTTAGTTGAGTAGATATAATCACCATAGTTAGTCGAGTAGAATGGCATCTATAATTTATTCATTGGGTCATTGTTGGAGCCAAAAAAACCGCGGTTGATCCATCCATTCTGTCCATTTTGTAAGATATCATTCAATCAAATAGTCAAAACCCTAATTTGATTTAGTTACCATAGTTATCCAAGTAGATAGAATTGCCACGATTAAATAGTTGAAACCCTAATTTCACTATATATTGGCATCTAATATTTTAATGTGGGAAGTTAGTACTTGAAGTTTGTTGCATTGCTTTGATTTCATGAATGTTCTTTCTTAGTATTGTTAAGATGCATTGCTTACACTGAGGGACCTTTATGGTCTATTGATCTATGTCTTTAGATTATGATCTAACATCCTTATAATTTGAAATGTGTTCACTGGGAAATGAAATATGGTCTAATAGTATTGTTAAGATGAATTGATTTCAGTGGTATTACATTTTGTATCGAATATCGTTCAATTAAATATACATGTAATTCATCATTGAATTTCATAGAAGAAAATGTTACAATGATGCACATGACGAAAATTTCCATTGAATCTTGCTTGGGGTTTGACAGTCCATAAGTCACAAGGATTAACATTGGAGAAAGAAACTATAAATATTGGAAATAAAGAGAGACTGGGTCTCACATTTACAACAATATCTCGAATTAATGGTCAATGGTGTTCGAACTCAACCTCCTTTCACATATGACCGATATGAGAAGACATGGAAAAAAAGGAAGGAATGGATTTAATAAAAGGAGAAGGAGACATTTTGATATTGATCACTCTGTAATATATATGTAATCCATCATTAAATTCCATCGCATTCTTTCACATTTATTATCACTGAACATGATTATTACTTCATTACAATTCACCATTTTGATTGTGTAATTTTTTTTTTTTGGATGAGATTATTTTAATGTGGTAATTTTGGTTTTTAAGCAACATTGTTTTGATGAGGCCACTATAACTGGAATTAGCATAGAATCATCCATCTTAACTATGGATCTATCAAGCGTCAAGAGGGATCAAATCCCTTAAGGTGCAAACCTTTTCTCAAGTTTAGGACTCTAAACAGGGTTTGCATGTCAAGGGATGTGATCCCTCTTAGCGCTTGATAGATCAAGAGTTAAGATGGATCTACATTAGTTATTATAAAATCTTGCCCCTATATCTTCTACTAGCTAGGGTTCACATCATCGCTTCCTTTCAAATAGCCATCACTATTTACAACATAAATGTTCACACCAAAAAAATTCTACAATCATCACTATCTACAACATAAATGTTCACACCAAAGAAATCTACAATCATCACTATCTATCTAAAAAATAAGTTTGCACATCAAAGAAATCTTCTGGTTGCATGACAAGAGTTCAAACAAAACATAAAACTTAAATTATACTTTTTCTTTTGACAAACAATCCCTTCACCCAAAGGTTGTGAATTAACCAAGGGGGTTTCTTTGTTGCTACTCAAACATTAGTTGGAATAGGATGTTATTATGCTAGCTCAAAGTCCACAACTCCTTGTACTCAGTCCACTTCTTTTACAACATATTTTGCTCCAATGGTTTTACATGTTTCACCTTCTGACACACAATCTTACTCTTTGCTTGCTAGTGGATTGTGTTCTCCCTTTGTTTTGGGGAAATTTATATGAAGATTTCAACATTGATATGAGTCAAAATTTCCTTCCTGTACCAAATAGAATTTGATATTCAAAAGATAAAACTTAGGAAACAAATATGTTGTTTAGTGCTTGAAGGTAAAGAGAACTTAGCTATGTTTATGCCAATTAGTAGATTCTATAATCTTTTCAACATAGGTTGCTTCTTACTCTTCAAATATGCTCTTTTGCAGTATGCATATTTCATTGGCTTTAAATAAATACAAAAGACAATCATCTACGCAATCACTTTGACAAGTGGTTTCTAAGAACCCACTATTAGGGTTGACTTCAACTACTACCACAAGTACTTGTTTGAATTTATTGAAGTGAGAATGAATAAGACATGATCCCCAAAATTGTCTTCAATTGATCACCACTTGGTAATTGCTCATAATAGGGAAAAAGTCCCTAGCCTTGGAAGAAATAACTATAATAAGTAATAACCAAATCATAATGAAACCCATGAATGAAAGCAAAAGTACAAACATAGAATGGGATTCCATGCCTTAGGCGCAACATTGACGAGAAGATTACCTTTTCACCCAAAGAGCTAATGCTTAAGTTTTGGAGCCACAAAGAAAACCAATTCCCCCTTAATATGGAACATGATTCCATGTTCAAATATTCTTGCACCAAATTAGGTTATCTACAATTATCTCTTCCACTGTGTGGGCCTCAACCTTGACCAACATTGCAACTCTTTCATTTACATTTTTTACTAGGAGATCAACCATGTCCACTCAATCCTAGTCGAGATAGAGGAATCCATCAACACTTTTGTGTATTTGTATGTAGAGGTGGATTAAATATGAAAATTAGCATATACTTGTATAAACTTAGAGTTTGATATGCACTTCTAGGTTGCAATATTTTGATCTAAAATTGCATTGCAATAGACTCTAAATTACTTTTATATATGCATCAAAATTGCAAAGCTCAAATTATATGCATATCTCAAATTCACACAACAATTGTGTTGAATGACAATGACAGCGGGCCATATGATACCCAAGTTTAGTTTTAATGTAAATCCAAATATTGCACTTGAACATGATACTTTCTTATGGATCTATATATATTTGAAACATCTAACCTTACGAAGAAAGAATTGGATTACTCAAAGAAAGGATCAATTGATTAAGCCAAGACATTGGTATTGAGATTTCTACATTAGTTACTTAAGCTCGTTTATGTGTTCAATCATGTTACATAAGATTGATTCCCTATCCATCCAATTCATCGTAGAACTCAAGCATTCACTTTTCCAACACAACCATTGAAACTATTCAAAATTTTATGGAGGAACTTTAATTAAAATGTAGATAATGGATATTCACAAACTGTTGGGTGAAGACGCCAGAATCTCGGGTAGAATTGAAGGAATGGTTGATAGAGTGTGTACAAATCTAGCTCATAGCTTTGTTATTAGAGATGGGGAGGATTGGGAGTCACTAAATGTAATTATGATTTGTAGATGGTCACTAGGAGCTTTTTATTTCCCTTACTTCAATCAAAGATATAGCATAGTTTGACAAAAATATAAATGTTCTTGACATAGACATTAGTTCACTTTTAGTGTGTGAGAGAGAATCATGTAGTCACGTGAGACCTACAACGTACGTAGTCACATGAGACCTAATAGTACTTAAGTACAACATATCACCCAAAAATATGATGAATAAGATAAGTCATCTAAATCATAAGGAAAACAATCATATATGTTATGAATGATCCCTAAAGTTTGTAAACTTTATCACTATTTCATGTTCTTGACATAGACATTAGTTCACTTTTAGTGTGTGAGAGAGAATCATGTAGTCACGTGAGACCTAATTGTACTTAAGTACAACGTACGTAGTCACATGAGACCTAATAGTACTTAAGTACAACATATCACCTAAAAATATGATGAATAAGATAAGTCATCTAAATCATAGGGAAAACAATCATATATGTTATGAATGATCCCTAAAGTTTGTAAACTTTATCACTATTTCTTTTTTCACAGAAAAATTTAACTTACTATTAATATACGAAATAGTAAATAGCACCAGCTGTCAGAATCATACTTGTCTGCTCACAAATCCAGTAATATGGACTTTCCAGACATAGCCAGATGAGTCACCATCAATAAACAGTAAAGTCCAGAAATAGCACCATATGTCCACAATAATAGTCAAGAATCCCTCCGGGTGGAGAAACGGATCCAAAAATCATAGTATAAACAATAAGTCCGTGATCATGTACTAATATAAAAAATGTCTACAGCAACAGCTGTCTGAAACCATGAGTATCAAATATAAAATATAACATATTAGAATATGCCAAAAAGCAGCCATATCAAACCGTCATATCTGCCGCAAAAAAGATAGTGTGAGCATAGATGTCCAACCAGTAGTTGGATCCAGGCTCTAAGATGTATCTGCACATATAGCTAACCAAAAAGTAAGAAAAGTACCCGCAATATATAGTGCATAAATAACAAAAAACAGTCAGACATAAATAGCAACAAAAAATCAAGGCCAATGAAGATGATAAGAACCCTGTGAAGAAAGAGAATCAGCCAGCCATTCTTGCCACATGATGACCCCCGCCTGAGAATGAAGAGCACGCTTAGAAAGCATATCGACCTCCATATTAGCCTCCCGATAGACATGCTGAAAGTGGAGATGATCAAAATCGCGGATAAGGTTTTGGGTCGCATCCATCCAGTGTTTGAGTAGCAGAACATTGAGTGATGTCTTACCACACGCCCAAGAGATAATAGAAAGAGAGTCACCAAAGATTACAAGTGAGGTGATCATTTTCAGTCGCGCCCAGAAAAGTACGAGCCACAGGGCACATAACTCACTCCGAGTATTGGAACCATGCCCCAGGTTAAGCTAGATATGTATGGATAAATCCATATTCAGATGTAGTATGGCGCCCGCTCCACCACCCCCACATCGACCCACCGCCGCCCCATCAAAAAAAGCACAAGGGAGTACAAGCACAGGAGGAGAAAGTCTACGGGTCAAGGCAAGTGTATCTCTCCCACAATCAGTATCATGAGCAGAGATGAATTCCTTATGTGCAGCAGTAGTTTTATAGCAGATACCATCCCTAGAAGGAATTCTGCCTTCAAAAATACACAAGTTTCTAGCCTTCCAAACCTCCCAGATCATAAAAAAAGGAAGTTCAGGACAACCCCCATCATAACGAGACCAAAGCTCAAGATTTTCATTCAGAGTGCCCTGATTCCAAAGATAATGTATGCCTGCTTTAGTTGCAATTGCATTCCAGATGTCCCTAATGTAACAACAGGATGAAAATAGATGGTCTACGGATTCACCCTGAGAGCAACAGAATATGCACCGCCCCGGGCCGCAGAAACCACGGCGACAAAGATTATCCCAGGTTAAGATCTTATTGCACAGCGTAAGCCAGGCAAAACATTTTATTTTGAGGGGTAATATGAGTTTCCAAATATATTTATCCCACCACCTCACCGAAGAGCAAGAATCAGCAAACATAGAGTCATAGGCCAGTTTAGCTGTGACATTCCCTCCAGCCACATCCCACGACCAAATAAGTCTGTCGGCTTCGTCAGATAATCTGATATTTGAGAGATACATCGGTCGGGTGTATTCCTCCCATTCATTCCCCAGTGAGCCCGATAATCCCAGCTGCTCAGTCGTAACCCAGCGAGTATGCCCATCCACATACCGGCAGGCCACATGAGCCAGAGTGTAGTAGCCATATGCTCTGAGATGAGTCCTTAAGTTTAATGATAGAGTATGTTTCGAAGGACCACCCATGAATGGGTCCGTTCCCAGCTTAATATTACGTCCATTGCCCGGCATCCATGCAATCCACTGTGTAATAACCTTGAAAGCACTGATCAGACCATTCCAGATGTTTGAGATTCCCAGAGTAGCAGGACAGGCCAACCGTAACCAATTTGATACCGGGATGTATTTCAAATATTTGGCACGAATGATCCTTCGCCAGAGAGATTCATTGAAGAGAACACGCCACAGACTCTTAGCATGTAAAGCCATTACGAAATATTCAAGATCCTTGATGTTCCAGCCCCCCAGATGCCATGGACGTGCCAAATCATTCCACTTTGCAAGATGGAATTTCTCCTGTTTATCATTCCCCGTCCACAAAAAACTGAAGACCTTCCGTCTAATAAGACTTAGGATGGTTCGAGGGATTTTACAGAGAGAGAACCAATAAACGCCTAAGTTCTGTAATACAGATTTTACCAACATTATCCTTCCACCCAGAGTTAGATGACGAAATCTCCAGTGGTTAATGCGCGCATCAAAGCGCCTGACAAGCCATGTCCAGTCACAGATCTTATAATTTGAAGGTTTGATGAAGAATCCCAGATATTTAGTGCCAGTCTCCAGTTCGATAAATTTAAGAGGCAAGATGTTGTAGATCGCCACTTCCATATCGTCTTCCAGCAAATGCTTCAGGAAGAACGATTTAGTATAGCTGATAATCATACCAGTGACCAGGCAGAAAAGATCAAGTATTATATTGTATCCATTCAGCAATTAAACCCATTCCAAAAAGCATAACATCGTCCACAAATAAAGAATGTGTTACAGAGATCTCCCTGGATACTTTAATGCCAGTGATCCGACCTTCCCGGCGCGCCTTGTGAATGGATAGACTCAATCCTTCAATAACCAGTAAAAATAATAGTGGTGATAGAGGGCAGCCCAGGCGAAGACCCCTTGTAGCCTTAAAGAAATCCGTGGGATGTCCATTTATCAAAATGGCATAATTTACAGAGTTTATGCATGCCATTATCCATTTCATCACTCTCCAGGGTAAACCAATCTGGATGAGTATTAGTCTCATAAAGTTCCAATCCACCTTATCATAAGCTTTAACCAGGTCCAGTTGTAGTGTAAGTGCTTCAATTTTCCTCTGTTTGATAGAATGAAAGATTTCCTGGGTCACACCTACAGCATCATGAATTTTTCTCCCACAAAGAAACTCATACTGTTCCATGGAAATGTGTTGTGAAAGAAGTGGTTTGATTCTATCAGCAATAATCTTGGCAATAATCTTGTAGACCAAATTACATAGAGCAATCGGTCTGTATTCATCATAGCTATTCGGGTGTGACGTCTTTGGGATGAGAGCCAGGTAAGTAGTATTAAGTGCCCCTGAGACAATGCCCAATTTGCGAGATTCATCCACAACCATCCTAAGGTCATCCCCCATAATATCAAAGAAGTGGATGAATAGCTCCACCGTCCACCCATCAGGTCCAGGAGATTTATCCTTTGCAAATCCATTCAGAGTGTTTTCCACATCTCCCAGAGTGATTTCCAGGAAAATGTTATCACCCCCCTCTTCCTGGAACATCCGCGGATATTCCTTGATAAGCCTAAATTGTTCAGCCAGGGTGGTATTTTTTGGATCACAATAATATTCCCGGAAGTGTCGAACAGCTTCATTCATCAAATTCTCCTCCCCCCGTATCCGCCGGCCATGATGGTCATTCAGATCCCAGATAGAGTTATGCATACGTCGGGAATCTGCAAAACGGTGGAAGAATTTTGTATTCAGATCACCCGCCTTGAGCCAAGTAGCCCGGCTTTTCAGTCTCCAGGATTCTTCCTGTACCAGGAGGATTTTCATCTTCCTGCACTCCAGGGTGGAGAGTCTAGAAAGTTCCATAGTATTTAAATCAGTCTCGACCCCTCGATTCATCAAGTATTCCACATCCAACTCAATCTCATTGAGTTCTTTACGCATCAAGGCTTTTTTAGTTATTTCCCACTTGATTGTATAGTCTTTTAGCAACTTGAGTTTCACCGCCAGTTTGTCCATAGCAGATCTCTCCCCAGAGACATCCATCTGCTTCCATAAATTCCTAACACCCGTAGTGTATTCCTCATCTGCAAGCCAAGTGGAATTGAATTTGAAAGGAAAAGTTTTATGGAAAGGTTCATCATCAAATTGAAGTATTATAGGCAGATGATCGCTAATTTTAATTTGGTGCATCCAGGATCTATAGTTCTGAAATTTGGTTAGCAGTGATTCTGATATAAGGAAACGATCAATACGTTTCTGGATCTGTTCAACCACTTTCCTACCATTCGACCAGGTTGGTGCCAGCGGTCTCGGGGCAACATCAATCAGAGAATACTTCCTGAATAAATCATGGAAAAAAGGACCCAAGGGATCTCGTCTAGCCGTGGTCCCCCAGAATTCCCCATCCCCCCATGTGAAATTAAGATCCCCAGCAATTATTAAGTTCTCCAAGGCCAGCAAATGTTCAAAAGCCGCCAAGTTCCAGAAAGCCTCACGATCACAGTACGGTCCATAGAAATTTATGATATTTAAGATCTGCTCCGATCCCCTCATGTTACCAGTCAGCAAAATACCCACTGATATATGTGTTGGAGATAATCTCAACACTGAAGGGTTCCATGCCGCCAAAAGGCCTCCTGAGAGCCCAGCCGCGTCCACAGAACAGTACATCCATCCCGACTTGACTTTATTGAAAAATATACGAGCTTTTTCCCCGCTAACCATAGTTTCCTGTAAAAGCACTAGATCAGGTTTAACAATTTCTAATATTCGTTTGAGGGCCAGTTGCTTGGGCAGGCCCCCCACCCCCCTGATATTTAAAGAGAGAAAGATCATTTCCGAACCCTCGCAAGGGCTTTCATTCCTCTAAGAGCCCGGGATTCAGTAGATATGGGGGAAATAGTCTTATCAAGGTCCACCTCTGTCCCCCCAAGGGTGGCCTTCTTGTTTTTTCTGGCACTTCTAGTTTTTATAGGCGAAAAGTCTTGTGCAAGGCCACCCCTATGGGCCCCCCTTAAAACGCTTATGTCCCCAGTAGACTCAGGTATATTCCCGATAGGGTTTTTACAAGCCCCCTCCGTCGGAATGGAGTCCTTCAATGCCATTGGATCCCCACCAACCCTAGTATTGTCATCAGGGTCCACAATCCTATTCTTAAAGTATGTATGAATAGGGATTTTCTTCACCATATCGGAATATGATGGGATGTGTATAGCATTCCCACCCGCATCAAGGGTTTTTTTATGTTCAACACCGGGCCCATCAGTCACCAAAACGTCCACGTCAGCCACGTTCACCGGGTTCAATTCATCAGTCCCCATCCCCCCGACCATGATGACATTTGGGTTTCTAACTGTATCATTCTCCACAACCTCACACCCCAACACCGCGACCTCATTATTGCATGTTCTGTCCAAGTCCTGTGAGTTTGGAACCGACAGAGTTGCCAAGGGAGGATTCTTATCACTATTTCATGGAGCTTGTCTATAGAAATAGATTTCAAAGTTCATTGGATATACGTTTATTTGAGGCTTTTGTACAAGTCAAGATATAGGTCTATTAAATGACACCAATTTAAATGATATAGTGGAAGTTGACACTAAAATCATCCTAAACATGGAGAACCAACTTAGTAGGTCTGGGAGCATGTGAAAGTATTAAACAATTAAAACAATGTTGGACACAAGTTTTACTTTTTGGAGGTTCATAAATAAAAGGGGGTCCAAGGGGGTGATCACCCCCTTGGTTAGGTGGTATGGGGGCTAGTGGGCCCTTCATTGGAGTTTCAAGGATGGAGTGACCGAAAGGCATTTTTTGGGTTCATTTTTGGTCTATTTTTAGCTTTTTTTGGTCCATTGTAAACTAATTCTAGCTAATGAGTTAGGATTTTAATCTAATCCGGGTTAATTGATTAGGGTTGTGGATGTTATAATATTATATTGTAGACATCCTCTGAATAGAAATAGAGAAGTTTAACTGCCATAGATTCAAGTTATGGACGTTGAAG
Source organism: Larix kaempferi (assembly GCA_027924585.1). Taxonomy (NCBI): domain Eukaryota; kingdom Viridiplantae; phylum Streptophyta; class Pinopsida; order Pinales; family Pinaceae; genus Larix; species Larix kaempferi. The sequence goes on from BSBM01000577.1 coordinate 2,973,694, forward strand.
TTGTAGATAGAGAATAGTAGATTGCTATGGATCTAGGTACAAAACCCACTAGTATGTCAAAAGAAGATTGGGAAAAGTTGGAAAGAAAAGCGAGAAACATGATTCAACTCTACCTTTAAAATTTAGTGTTGTTGAGTGTATCTAGAGAAGACAACACAAATAAGTTGTGGTATAAGTTGGGAATTTATATATATTCGAGTCCTTGGTAAACAATTTATTTCTTCAAAATAAGTTGTATCATCTCAGGATGGAGGATGGTGACTCTATGATATATCATCTAAAATTACTTTAATACTCTGGTAAGTCAACTTGTAAATGTGGATATTAAGATGGAGGAAGAAGATAAGTGTATTACCTTGTTATATTCTTTACCAAACTCTTGGAATAACCTGGTTGTAGCAATTGGCAGTGCTACGCAACCCACGTTAAAGTTTGAGGATGTAATGTTATCCTTGTTATCAGAGGAAATGAGGAGAAAATTCATTGAGGATGTAACCAAGCATGTTTTATCTATGAGAGGTCATCCCCAAGAGAGGAAAAATAATTCTTCGGGAGGAAGATTTAATTTTAGAGGTAGATCTAAATATCTAGGACAATTTGCAAGAAAAGTTGAAAATTCAGTAAAGCTAGGCACTATAAGAAAGATTATAGATCTAAGCATGTTGATAAATGTAAGGGATTTGATGACACCCCTTAAATATAAGAAGGAGGCGATGTTTACTTGGCATCTACAAGTACACATGTAGATCAATATGTATGGTTGATTGACTTGAGTGCTTCATTTCATATGACTCCTCACAAGGAGTGGTTTTGTGAATATGAAAAGTACAATGGAGGTGATGTTTTCCGAGGAGATGATTCGACAACCAAAATCATAAGACATGGAAGGGTCAAGCCACTACTCAAAGATGGAGGGATTAGAACCCTTCCTGGGGTTTTGCAAATTCTAGATCTAACAAGAAACATGATATATGTAAGTAAAATGGGTGATGTAGGTGTGCATACTACATTTGAAAAAGACACCTGCAACATGGTTTGATGAGCAATGGTGTTGTTATGGGGAGTTTGAATTGAAACTCTATACAAGTTTTTGGGAAACATTTTTAATGATGGGTGTAATAGTTCTATTGTTCCTGACAATAGCGATGTAGAAGACATGACCTTTGTTGTTTATTTACATAAGACAATGATATGGTATCAAAGACTGGGAAATATTGGAGAGAAGGACCTTCGAGCATTATATGGTAAAGGTATGGTTGAAGGTATGTCTGATTGCTCATTAGATTTTGATTTTGAAGAAATATATATATATATATATATATGGTAACATAATTAGGTTAGATTTGCATCGGGTGCTATAAGAGAAAAAGGAATCTTGGAGTTAATACACAGTGATGTGTTTGGATCTATTCATGTTCCATCACTGGGTAAATATGTGTTTTATATCTCATTTATTGATGATTTCTCAAGAAACACATGGTATATTTCCTCCATAATAAATTAGAGGTTTCCAATAAATTTAAAGAGTTTAAAACTCTTGTAGAAAACCAGATATAGAAGAAAACAAAGGTGTTGAAGACAAATAATGGTGGAGAGTTCTATGGAAATGAGTTCGAGGAATTCTATAAAAGTGTGGAATAGTGAGGCAAAAGACTCACACCTCAACATAATGGAGTTGTAGAAAGAATGAACATGATAATGATGGAGAAGGAAAGGAGTATGCTCATTGGTGCAAGATTATCATAGGAATATTGAGTAAATGCAATGGATACTACATGTTACTTGGTAAATTGATCGCCTACATCAACACTAGTTGACAAAACTCCACATAAGGCATGTATTAGTAAAAAACCCCTCTTAAATATGTCATAATTTTTGGTTGTGATGCTTATGTGCATGTTCCAAAGGAAAGTAGGAGTAAGCTAGACAATAAAGATGATAATTGTATATTTATTGGTTATAGAGATGGTATAAAAAGGTTATAAACTTTGGAACCAAGTAATTAAGAAGACAATTTATAATCAAGATGTTGTATTTAGAGAGCTTAACGTTCCTCCCAACCAGAAATTCCAACCAAAGGAAAAAGAACCAAAGACAATAGATTTTGAGTTGGAGGGTGAAGAAGAACCTTAGGTTCTAGCATGAGGAGATCAATTTGTGAAAGAAGGCAATCAAAAAAATATATCCCACCTAACTTTTGCTCTATTTATTATTGATTATGATCCTAGGACCGTTAGGGAGGTAGTGATTTAGAGGAAAGTAAACTTTGGAAGAAGGTAATGGTTGAAGAAATGGAATCCTTGGATAAAAATGAGACTTATGATTTAGTTGAGTAGTCAGATTGAAGAAAAGCTATTGGTAAAAAATGGGTGTTTAACAAGAATATGAATGTAGAAGGTAAGGTGGAGAAGTATAATGCTCACCTAGTAGCTAAGGGGTATTCACAAGTAGAGGGATTGAGTTTGGTGATATTTTTTCTCCTATTCCTGAATTAACTTCTATTAGATTTCTTTTGTCTATTTTTTTTTTTATCTTAAAGCAGAGCAAATGGTTGTGAAGACAACATTTATGCATGGTGATCTTCAAGAAGAAATCTACATGAAACAACTCAAGTGTAATTTTTTTTGGAAAAGAACCTTACTTATATTTCCATGACAAAGCATATTGATGTACAATACCATTTTGTTAGAGACATGGTTGAACAGAACAAAATATTGTTGGAGAAGGTTGATACCTTGAAGAATGTTGCAAATTCATTGGCAAAGTCTGTTAGTACTAAAAACTTGTGTTGATCTAGAGAATCAATGGCCATTGCTACTCTTAGGAGTTGATTTCATGAATGCTTCCCCTTTGCCACCTTGTTTCAAAGAATACAAGTGGGAGAATGTTGGACACGTGTTGTACTCTTTGTAGGTTCCTAGAAAAATCCCCCACCTTTGGTTTGGGGGAAAAGCCTTTGAAGAAATTTTTTGGGTCCATTTTGTTCCATTAAGTTTTTTTCAGCCAGTAGTTTTTGACCCATTGTAAACTAATTTTAGTTAAGGAATTAAAGTTGTAATATAAAATGATTTAATCGATTGGGGTTTTGGATGCCATATTATTGTATTGTTAACATAAAACATAATACAATGAAATAGAGAGTAGAGCATGTTACTTTTCCCAGTTTTGGGTTTCCAAGGTAAATCTCTATGTATTATGTGTGTGAGTCATTGTTGATTATTGCAACTTAGATTCTATTTGGTATTGATTTTCTTACACATGTTTATCAAACTCTTCAAATAATATGTACATGGAAAAAATTGTGGAGATAACATTTTGGTGACAAAGCATTCATATTTTTAAAGCAAAGAGTCACTCAACGATATTTATGGAAATAAACAAAACTCTCCTAGATTTATGTCCCCTTTGAAATATTGGCGTACATGACTGAGAATATAATATTACAATGTAATATGGGTAGATGCACACCAAATTAAACCATAGGGATACATGATGCCATTCTTTCTTGATCCTTGAATTACCTAGACATAAAGTTAATGGCATTAATATCAACACTATTACAATCCTCATTGCAAATTCTCCATCCATGATTGTTGTCTTTAGTCTCTCACATGTTAGTTTCTTTTGGTTTTGTTTGGTCTTCATTTTGTATTACCAAGAACCATAGTGTGCCTCACCAGTTCGTTGATATTGATCCAATGAGTAAGCAAACATTCAAATTCAATAAAGATCTTTTGAAACTAGTCCAAAGGAAATTTCAAAGCCATAACAAGTACACAAGAGAAGTAGAAGGAATTGTCAACAATAAACCTAGCAAATTCTAAGCTCATTCATCAACAACAATTGTTCCACTACAAATATGTATTTTGAATTAATTGAGAATGGCATCCCTGACTCATCATAGCATATTTGTTAGCTCTACACATCTATAGATAGATATTGTCTTCGAAAGGAAATGGAATTTTTCAAATTTTCTCATCGCATCATGATAATGCTTCTTGATGATGCTTTTACCTATGTGTGATCACGTTTGGTTATTTGAAGGTGTAGTATCTTCTAAGCTACGTTGCATAGATAAGGATGTGGGTATTGATACAACTATGACAAAGTTTTAGAAAAATGTAAGGACAATACCACTCGCTTGTAGGTGACTTATTTATAGATAAGAAGCTTGTCATTATGAGATGATGATATTGTGTATGGAAAACAAAATTACCTTCAAGCTAATGGTAATGGGAGCTCTAATTCGATTTTAAATATGAGCATTTGTGAGTAAACTAAGTAGGTTGAAGGGTCTTTAAACATTATGATCCCTCTGCAACTCAAGCATAGGATAAATATATTTCTAAGGGCATTGCAAATCATAGTTATGGGTTACTTTTAGAAATTAGAATTCTATAAGTTGTAGCTATGATGTAGAGGAGAATTACCATTGAAGCACAAGCAAACCATCTAATGGTTATGTACACAATAAACATAGCCTTCCCATTAACTCACCATTTTAAGCTGAAAATAAATGGATGAATTGTTTGCTTGTAAGACATGAGACTTCTATTCCTAACAAAGTGGGCTAAACTCTAGACCGTTTGCACCTTTACCGGCAATTTTCACCGGAATCCAGCGAAGGGGAAATTGCTGAAATTGCGATTTGGGTTGCTTGAATTGCAATTTTGGCTGCAGGAATGGATTCAGCGACCTCGATTACCCATGGGGCACCTCGATTATGCAATTCTAGCAACCCAAAACTGTCATTTAAGCAATTTCAGCCGGATTTTCGCCGGAAAAATCACCAGATTCTTGGTGCAAACGGTCTAGAGTTTAACTTACTCTATTCCTAACTTTGCCTATAATCTCTAACTCCTCCCAAACCCATGTCTGGACAAAAACATTCTTCATTTCAAAGGATTCCACAACATCAATCCTTTTCACAAGAAAGATCATTTTATTATCCAATTGACCTCATAAATACAAACCCTTCCATTGAATCCAACTCCCTTCCATTAAGTCAAAATCCAACACAACCACCAAACACCACCATGGACATAGAGCTCTAATTCCTGTAGTTTTCTACCTCCTAACCAGAATGTACAGTAAACTGTTTCTGTTTTTCTACATCCCAACCAGAATGTACAGTAAACAATTTCCTAACAGACAAAACAGAATCCCCATGCCATTTGCTTCTCAAAATGAGAAAGTTCAAGCTTATTATGCCCTGGTACATGAATACACAAAAGCAAACCAGGTTATTTGATGACGGAAAGAATTTCAGAGGCAGCTCCCCTGCCCGTAAACCCGCGGCAGATAAAATGTAAAAAAAAATTCGTCAATTCTGCTCGTTAGCAAACCTGTTAACAGAGATATCCTCCTTCCCTCCCCACACCAAAGCGATTCGGAGTCTCCACACTCCTGAAGTGAACAGTGTCCCGATTAGTTCACAGAGGGAAAAATCAATTTGATTTATCTGGTGCAAGAGAGGGGAAGCGCCTCTGCAATCCCATCGGTTGAAGCGAGAAATTTGTCTTATCTGGTCAAGAGACAGGGGAACACGCCCGTCCTATCCGTCGAAGGAAAAGAGAGGAAAGTGGGAGCTGCATTAACAGCAAGAAGATAAGCTGTGTGTATATATATCTCGAATCTTACACCGTTACAAAAGAAGGTGTGTGTATATATTTCCAATCTTACACAGTTACAAAATTTCATCCTCTTATCAATCTGTTTGTGTTGTGTTGTTTCTCTTTTTGTCTGCCTGTTTGGGAATTTGAGTCCTGAGTCTTTATGTGATAGAGGAGGAGGGTGGCCTGGAGGAAAAATGGATTTGGACCTCTCCTCTGCTTTGCTTTGGAAGGACTTCCACCGGACGCTGCTCGAACTACAATAATGGTAGATTTCTTTTAATTTCAGATCTGATCTGCTAAGTCCTTTTAATTTATTATGTGTCTGCCTATGATCTGAAATCTCAATCCCGACCTGTCAATGACCTAATCAAGTCAGGAATTGAAAAAAGAATGGATTAGGCCGAAGCTTACTGAAGGAATGGAGGCCGATACTGATGGAGGGAATAGCTGCCGAAACATCATTTGTTGCTTCCCAAACCCTCAAGAAATGACTCTACTCCAGGTATGTATGCGTATGCATCTCTGTCCCGTGCCTCTGCATTTTTTTTGCTTGTCCCGCCTGTGTCTGTATATTTAGTTAGACATATATTGTGCTATTTTCTGGATTGAGCTGTGTGTTAAAGTCCAATCCAGAAAATAAATTTAACATAGAAGCTTGAACACAGTTCAATCCAGAAAATAACACAAGAAATAAATTTAACATAGAAGCTTGAACATAACAGTTAAATGCAAACAGACATTAAGATATTTCATTGTCTTTCGGAAAAACAAATTGTGTGTCAGAACCCTGGATTATGCAGCGCGTACATGCTCAAGGGAAGGGTTTTAATCCTTTGAAACATGGGAAGGTTCTTGTGGTCTCAAGAAAAATAGGTATGATACAACAGAAATAGGTATGACGACAACCTAGAATAGTTCTAGCCTGTTCTGGATCCAAGGCGAGCCTTATGCAACCCTGTTAAGTGGAGGTTTGAGATGGAATTTGATGATAAAAACTCTGTGAAGTGCAGGTTTGAGATAGAATTCAATGATAAAAACCCTGTGAAGTGTAGGTTTGAGATGGAATTTGATGATAAATTGTTCGTCAGGGGCATTTTGGCATCAGATACGCTCAAAAATTCTGATCCGCCATTTTGGAACATGAATACTTATTAATTTCTACCCAAACCGTCAAATTTGACGGGTTGATAGGATTTTCAAATTTCAACCCTGCACAGGCCAATTGGCAGGTATTAGTCGTCGGAGACGAGGGACCCGCTCAACTACATAATACCCAGCAATCAGTCACACTTCAACATGAGTAAGAAGACATTATTGTTCAATATGCATCAGGCAGTAGTCATTGTGTTTAATATGCATCTAGCAGTGCAACATTTAATGCTGCTGCTGTGGAGATGTGACTATTAAATCTGATCTAACAATTAATTTTATAGTTTATATCCCTTTTGCAGAAGCATTAAATGTTACACTACAAAATGCATATTGAATATCAATAGCTATTTTTCCCATTTCTAAAATGAAAAAGATCAAAAGAAAAGCATGAATAGTCTCTACAGCATTCAATATCCATCTTCACAGTGCAGCATCTAATGTTGCTGCGAGGTAGATGTGAATGATTGAATTGATAATTGACTCAGATCCAACAGTTCATATCCACTCATACCCACTCCGCAACAATATTAAATGCTGCACTACGAAGTAGATATTGAACTCCAGTCTACTAGCTGCAATGATCCTCGTAAACAGACCGGAAACTATACCCCTGGCTGAGATGATTCTCGTAGACAAACCGGAGACTATACCCCTGGACGAAGAAGAGCTACCTCTGCCTCTGAAGAAGCCCCGTCCAAGATCTCAGACCCCAAGAATTCCTTTAAGTCAGCATCAAAATGTACGCTGGGATCATGACAGATCTAAAGAGCAATCACAATCCTTCAACTTTGTAACCAGTTGCTGTACCCGATCACATCCATCCAATGACATCGTGGAGGTCACATTGCCAGATAAGCAAAACCATTTTCATCGTTATTTTATATGGTTGTAAATAAAAATAAAATCTTTAATATAATCATTGTTGATATTGATATATATTTGTAATCGTTTTAGGTAAGGGGCTAAATTATTTGGTAATAGAGATCTAAGTCATTAAAGTTTAAATGTTATTCAAAAGTATATGAATTCATTGGATGTAATGCCATTTGTGGGATGTGGTGTGATCATCATAGATGTGTTTTTTTGCAAGTGGGATAGTATTGGGATAGTATTGATTAAAGTGTTTTTGCTTTTTTGTTTTGTTTGTTTTTGAAGAAAAAGAGTTTTTTGCTATTCCTTTTTTAATTAAAAAAACTATATATTGAAGCAGTTCATAAGACTATATTCTTTTCATTAGATTATAATAACTTTTTTAAATACAAGATGTCCAAAAGACATCACAAAAGAAACCTAAGAACTAAATAGACTAAAGTCTGTTCTAGATATAAGGCATCCATAGGTCTGTGCAGTAAACCATGTCCCCATATCGGATCATCATGTCCAAAATATCAATTACATCAGTTCAATATGAAAACAGAAATTAAGGACAAAAATATATAATCGCATATTTACAAAAAGAAAATAGCATTAAAAAAAACTAGCAGAGGTTCAATATATGAACGTCTCAATCTCCTCCACCAGCTGATTCTTCATAAAATGGGAGATCTTAGCCCTTCCTTCACTCAGCTGAAGGCCCTTCTTTGATAATATATCCACCTTTTTGTTGAAGATCCTACTCACATGACTAAATTTGAGTGCAATATAAGAGTTTTGGAGCGCCACAATCCTTCTTTTCCAATAAGTTAAGTCTGGCACTTGTAACCGGTGGTTACAAGAGACCCAATTAATAATAGCAGTAGAATCACCCATAATATCCATCCGAAGAGTTCCAAGGGATCTAGCCAGTGTTAGAATACCCCATAGGGCCATGAGCTCATATCTAGTATTACGACCGGCTCTACACCCAAAAGATAACTCCACACGATGGACCTGATTCAAAATCAAATAACAACCCACCCCACAATAACCCGGCTATGCTGCACCATCAAACATCCCCACCGGGCTATCATAACAAATGACCAGATGTGCCAATTCCTTTCTTATTAATGGTGGTGACATTTTTGCAGCATCCAACATATAGGTTTTGACAAATTGAACAGAGCTGTAGAAATTATAAGTTTGTGCCTCAAACAACACAGAATTCCTCAAACGCCATATCCCCTAAAGAAATCTCAGTGGGAAGGCAATTTGCCACCAATATATGATATGCCAATGTTTCACATATTGTTCCAGTGTATCCCCCGTCCAACTGCCAGTTAATGAAAAATAAAGAGCAAGTTCATCCCAAATCCGCAATGTAACCGAACAGTTTGTAAACAAATGAGAACAAGTTTCCTCCGCACTAAAGCACAGGTAGCAAACAAAACGTCCAATACCACCATGAGTTATGTAGCGGTCACCGGCAATAATCTTATCATTAAAAGCCAACCACATGAATAGTTTGATCTTCCTAGGAATGTCCCAAAGCCATATAAATTGCGATTAAAGTTTAAGTGTGTGAGTGATAATCACAAGGTATTTTGGTGTTTAAAGTTAGACTTATTTTTTAATTAAGAATTTCTCTTCCTCAAACATAAAATTTGATTTTATATTAACTATTTATTAACTATTGATTTTATGTGATTACTTTATTAAATGGTTGAACGTATTTGATTGAGTAAACAAACCATTTTTTGAGATCTAAAGTAAAGGCATCTTGACCTAAGTATATAAACTATAAATGAGATATAGTTACAATTCACTATGAGTGACAAGTGTAATTCTGGCTCAAAGTGAAGCTCATACATGACACTTTAATAAAATAATAAAATATTAATTAAATAAATTTTTTACACTGTCAAAAAACAAGTCTTCTAACTTTGTCAAAATTATGGACTTTAACTATGGTCATCATCATCATCGTAAAAGAAATAATGAAACTCTCATTTACCAAGTTGTAAAAGGGATCACATTTCTTGAAGTGCAAATACAATCATTACAATAGGGTTCAAGAAGAACATCATGTCAGTTACAAGAATTGAACCCGGGTGGGGAGAACAACAATCTTTCCTCCCAACCAAAATATATATTATTGATTTTATGTTAATTCATTTTAATTATTTATATTCTATTATAAAAATATTTAACTTACATTTCTTAATTTTTAAAATGAATATTAAATATATAATTTATTTATTGTCTTTCTATTAGTCATACATTCCATCAAATTTTATAATATTTTAATAATCTTTCACATATTCAATTAATTTTTTAACTTTATTAAGAAGTATATAATTATAATATTTTTATATAATTATTATCATTCAATATATATATATATAAACACATTATATTATATTTAGCTATATCAAGAATCTATTGGTTGTTTTTTCACCCGTGTAAATGAAATGATGATCTTGTTGAGCCCACTATAAGCATACCTTAATTCTTTATAATAACAAGTATTGACATATTTCTCAATAAATATAGCCCTAAAAAAAATAACCCTTGAAAAAAAAATCAACACATTTATATTAATGATAAAACTATTAAGTTTCTTCCTAAACAATTAACTAACTCATATATATCCATAATATTAAAAAAATACGACTATTAATATTGAATGTATAACCATGTGTTTCGGATAAAAGTGAAATTTTTGTCCAATATTCAAATTTAACCTTTTCTGGTTTGACTTCGATTAAAATATTATTCTTCAAAATATTATATTGTTTTGCTTTGTCGTTCTTAAATACATCCCTAAGAGTCCCGTAGGGCTTTTGAGCAGTTTGCACCTGTGATCATCTGCTATGTCCTTTATGCCCTCATGATTACTGGAAAAGGGAACTTTGTCTCTAATTCAATCTGCTTGTGCCTTTCCAAAAAAATCCTAATGTCGGTATGGAGCCTATGAAAAACACATTTTAGCTTGCGACATTGTTTTAAATTTCCATGAAATTATATTTGAACCAACCTTAAGTGGTTGGACTAACAAAAAAAAATAGCTTTAACGTCTTAAAAATAATTTTGTATTTTTTAAATTGTTGTAATTGGTAATTTAGTTAATAGAAGGGAGGAAAATTGAAGTGTTTTATGTGGTTCGTTGTTTATGGGAGATTAAAGACCTGGGATAATTTAGTCATGAAAGGTTGGATTGGCCATAACAATTACCTTCTTTGCATAAACAATGTGAGTCTACCTTTCACATCCTTGTAAATTGTATTTATACTAGAAACATTTGGACGAGAATCTGTTCATCTTTAAAGATTAGTCAGATGTGGAGAACTAGAAATTTCGACTCATGCACACTATTTTTAAGAAGTCTCTTTGATGCTCAAATAAGAGATATAGTCTTAAGTATTTTTTGTAAATCGGAAAATACATTTAGTCCATCAATGTACTATTTGATTCTTCAAAAATATCAATAGTATGCTTTTTTTTCTTTTGAAAAAAGAAGAGAGATTATGGTGAGTCGTTTTATTTTAAAACATTATAAATATATTAAAATAATTTGGTATTTTTCAAATAGTTGTTATGGGAAATTTAGTTAATAGAAGGGAGGGGATGGTGAGTTGTTTTATTTTAAAACATTCTAAATATATTAAAATAATTTTGTATTTTTCAAATCGTTGTTATGGGTAATTTAGTTAATAGAAGGGAGGGGATGGTGAGTTTATTTTAAAACATTGTAAATATATTAAACTGTGGTTGTATGTGTGTTTTATTGAGAAAGGAAGGTTAAGTAATTATATAGATGATTTATATTATAATTTATTAATTATTATTAGTTTATAATTAAATAGGTTTTATATTCCAAGGAAAAAAATTAAATAGGTTTTATATAAAAAGAAGGGAAGGTTGAGTAAGTAATTCATATTATAATTAGTTAATTATTATCATTTTATAATTAAATAAATAAAAGAAAGGTTGAGCACGTAAGTATCTTCACATTATAACTAATTAATAGTTATCATTATACAACTATCAACTATTATATTAATAAAAAATCTATTTTTAATGTTATTAAACCAATTTTTTATATTAAAATCTAATTTCTCTAAATATTTAAATTATCTACATATAAATATAAATATAAATAAATATTTAATGTGTTACCAGGTGGAGCTATAACTCTCTGCAAGGACGCAATTGACTCCCACCTAACTAGACTGGGACAACTAGGATGGGACAAAAGTGTCTAAGTCAACTCGCCAGCTTGGTCCCGTGTAAACCAGAATTGTATTATTTGAGTTGTGACCGCCCATTACTCCCATTAGAAAATAATTTAAAAACCCCCATGGCTTGTCAAGAGTCCAAGAGCAGTCGGTCCCATGGGGCTATGACCGTGAGGCAATACAGGTTGCCCAGGGCCCACCAAAAGCACCTTCCGAGAAGATCTGATGACGGCATTAGCTCGTGGTCTTATAAAAATCCAACTGTTCCGGTACCGTCGTCTTTGAAGCGAAGAATGACGTCACGCCGGAACAATTCCATAGCTTGACGTCATCGTTCGAGATGTTCAATGCGGATTTATCGAGCAAGAACTTCGGTAAATTCACAAGTCGCCCAAGTGGTTGTTTTTTTTTCATAGAAAAATTTAATTTACTATTAATATGAGGAATATGCGGAATAGTAAATATATCCAGCTGTCAGAAGCCCAAGTGGTTGTTTATGAATGTTAAACCGTAAACGCTTTGTTATTATATAGGAAGATGAAAATGAGATAAATATATTGTAAAGATTTATTTTATAAATTTAATTTCAAATTAAAAAATTAGTAATGATTAACTTATAACCTATTATCATTTATCCCTACAAATTAAAAACTATATTAATATTATATGATTTAAATTTTTTCTTATTATCATTATAAGAATATCTCTATTAAATCAATAAATATAGATAGAAATAATTTTTAAATAAATTTAGATTAGTTAGGAACAAAATTAAGATAATTAAAATTTATTTTTTAAAGTGTTGTATTTAATGTTGAAATTGAATGATAAAATATTACATTACAATATTTTTTTTTTTAAGTGGGTTTTGAGAAAAATATATTTTTAAGTAAAATCAAAATTTGGAAGTGTTTAACTTGTATTTTTAAATTCATAAATAAATTTAATATCCTTAAATACCCGTCACACTTAAATTATCAGTTTTCATAACTAAACACATAATATTTACACTAAGGCTTAAATAATTTTATTTACACTAGGGCTTAAATAATTTATAACCCATAATATTTACACTACGGCTTAAATAATTTATTTACCAAATATATTTATTAAATTATAATGTTAAAACATTAAAAATGTTATTCAATTAAACCTGACACAGCAAGCCGCACACAAACAACTAAAATAGGTATATGGTTGACTTTTAAGAAAGGCGTTATCCAGTGGCGGGAGGATGGGTTGAGGACATAAAAAAATTACAAAATATTTCCGTCGAGTTCAATGCAGCCAACAATCGTATTATTGTGTTGATTTTGGCAAATTATTTGTCCTTTCTATTGCGGTTGCAGACTTTGTAGTTACCAGGGTGAAATTTGACTACATGCCACTATTTCTCCCCATGACGTGTAGGAGAAGGAAAGAAATAGCGAAGAACTCGCGAATGCTGGATCGGAAGGCCTCTTGCAAGAACGTTCATTGAAAAAGTCTTTTTAATTTGGAAGATATTGCATTTGAATTTGGAAGAAATGGTATCTGGATTTGGTGTTCTTGGGTGGTGTTAATTCAGTCCATTAAACACTTTGGCAACCCTGAAATCTCAGGTCCTCTTAGATTTCTTTTCTCCTTTCTTCATCTTGTGCAGGCCCTGGTTGACCTTGATATCTGTTTCAATGGACGCCTTTAACATAGAAGAAGTATATGAAAGGGGTGCGGTGGCACCTCCTATGGTAATAGCAGTTGCAGTTAAGAAGGGAGGTAATGGCACGTTTGCTGTTAAGTGGGCGCTGGATCAATTTATGTCTCCAGGCCAAACTCTTATTCTCTTACATGTTAGGCCGCGCCTTCTCACGATTCCAACTCCAAGTATGAATTCTCACTTATGCTTTATTGTACTTATCATGTTTGATTGGTATGGCTGCCACGCACAGATCAATTTTTTTGGCTAGTTTTTTCTTTCGGAACCAATGTTTTGAGCAAACATCTCAGCTATTCCGATGACAAGGAAATATGTCATGACCCACAATTGTTTTTTCTCATTTTTCTGCGATGGAATAAGTTCTCTGGATTCCAGTCTCCTCATCCTTCATCGTTGGTTGTATATACATCTATAATTTAATATTTCATAATTATCTTAAGGGGTTGTATCTCAGATATCGCCCAAATGGTTACTTCCATGTATCTGGGCTCGTCAATGCTGGTTTTCATACTTTGAAATATAACTTATATATCCCAATCTGAATATTTCGGACTCCAAAGAACCTTCTTAGATTCCTTATATTCTTTACACCACGGAATCGATATACAAAATTCTCACCAATACTTCATTCATAACTTACAAACCAATTTAACTGATCCATTTATTTTTTCAAACAAACAGCTATTGAATAGGAAATTTTGATTGCATATTTTTGTTACCAGGCTTCCAATTCCATGAAAAAGAAAAATAGATTCTTTTGGTAGACTTTTTTATCAAATTTATTGAAAACTTGACTCAAGTTCACCTAGGTTGCTAAATTTGCAAAAAATATACATAGCAGAGTATATGTTCTCTAAAAAAATCAAATATAATGAATATAATTTGTTGTACAGAATAAAGACTTTAGCCAACTATATTATTTTTCTATAACATATTCCATTTGCTACTTAGTTCGGTTTATTTCAGAAGAAACGAAATTAAAGTATTTCATCCATCTGCCAAATAGCTCTGAAATGATCGCGCAGTAACAATTAATCTTGATCTGGAAATAGTGGAAAAGCCGCCCCATCTGCCATCTTCCATTCCTGTTTGAATAATTTATAACCTTTTATTTTTGTAATGGGTTTGCTTTGGAAGATTCATTTATCAATAAGTTTTCCAACATTCTTGCTTTAATGCTAAATAGCTCTGAAATGATCGCTCAGTAACAATTAATCTTGATCTGGAAATAGTGGAAAAGCCGCCCCATCTGCCATCTTCCATTCCTGTTTGAATAATTTATAACCTTTTATTTATATAATGGGTTTGCTTTCAATAAGTTCTCCAACATTCTTGCTTTAATGGATTGTAAGCTTTATTTATGTCATGAGTTTGCATAGAACTACAATCTTCTTTATCAATAGGTTTTATTTTATCAATCTTACTTTATTTTATCCATTATTTTTGAACTTGATAGTCCAATTGCACTTTGAACTTTACAAGCTCATCCGTCCTCAGAGATCACAGTTTGCAGAATTGATTGCTTTACATATCTGAAATTTATCCAGCTAGTTAAACAAATAAGGTAGCTTTTGCGTTTTAGAGCTTGAGCTGGGGTTTAAACTTTCCTTTTTAACATCTATTTCTGATAGTTATTAGCAAAGTGTCGTCCATAATTGATCATTTTCTTACAAAAACTTCCAGTTTATCATTATTTAATTTTCATTTTGTTTTTGCAGTGGGAAACCGTGTACCAATTTCACAGGTACAGGAGGATGCGGTTGCTGCTTATATGCAACAAGTGGACTCGGAAACGAATACAATGTTCTTACCATACCGGCGATTGTGCAATGCGAAAAAGGTCATCCTTACATTTTTTATTCCAAACTTCTTGCTCTTAGAAAGATAATAATCCAGATTAATCTGTATTAATAGTACATAGCAGTTGATCTCTGGAAATACAGGTGAAAACGGTGCTTGCCGTTGTAGAAGAGGATGATGTGGCATCTGCAATTATTCAGCAAATCTCAAGTTATGGCATCGGTAAACTTGTTGTAGGATCATCTTCTCGTAATGCCATCACAAGGTAAGAGTGATTAAAAGACATGTGAACATCACTTTGCCACTTTTTTTTAAATGAATGAAGGGGTTTAACCTATACTAAATCTGATTTTGAAGTTGAAAATTAAACTCTCGTACAGCTTGATTGCAATCCATGTCAAGAATATCTATACTGTTATTCCTAAGTTCAAAACATCTTTTGTGTAGCTACTTGGTTGTTTAGAAGGCAATCTTAGCTGATTGTATACATTTCTCAAATCCTTGTTACATTTACAAAAAAATTTAATGTGTAAGTGGTCACTGGGTTAATCTTTGGGAAAAGTTTTCATTTTCTTGTTGGGTTCCTTTTAGGGATCTCTATGACCTTCAATTTGTTCTAGATCCACTTCAATTCGACCTATTACCTTCAATTTGTTATCGAACACATCACCTTCAATTCACACATAGGAATGATTCATGGATAACGATTCTCTCGGAGGTATTGGTGTTTAGTAATCAGTGGAGTAATTACTAATTACTAATTATACTGGTAGAATTTCGTTTTCTTATCCACTTAAACTCGTCAGAGTCACAACCATTGCTTGATGGGGTAATCTGATTCATATGTCCATATGTCAATTTTTTCAATTATTTATGTCAAGAATTGACATATCTGATTCTTGGACATAAGGAGATTGTACCTTTCTTCCTATAAGAGGTTCAATTACAAGAGATTCAATTCTGCTCTCCTGGGATTTTCTTTAAAAATCTAAAAAAAACTTATACCTACTCACAGTAGACATATAAAATATTTATTACACTGTTAATGTTTTACAGAGGTATTTCCGCATTACACAAGAAAAGCTTTCATGTCACGTATATCCCTCTATTAAAGATATTCCAAATGAATTTTAAAGGCCTTTGGAGGAACTAAATTCATTTAGACCATTAATAACGGTTGATTTCCAACATGAACGGATAGAGTTTCTTAGATTCGGCCTAATAAGGATTACATACTTTAAGCAACCACTGGGGAAACGCCCTATTATATATGAGAAGTCTTCGTCTATTCATTCCATATGCTAGGTTTTTGTCATGCGTTCCTCATCAACGCCTGTCTTGTAACCAAGTTAAGCAAGGTTCTATAAAATTGAATGTCGTAACCAAGTTCAGCACATCAACGCCTGTCTTGTAACCAAGTTAAGAAAGGTTCTATAAGATTGAATGTTGTAACCAAGTTCAGCAAGGTTCTATAAGATTGAACGTGTATGGCATGTAAGGCGACAATTCTTTTCCTGAACTCTAGTCACCCTTCTTCTGCATGATCTTTTCCATTCGGACAGACAGAAAAAATTGTCTAAAATATATCAAGAATTTATTGGAAAGAGAAGTCCATTTCATTTCAAACCAAGTTTTAAGCAATCCAATGCAGATTTGCAATTAATGATTTCTACACTAAAAACGTTGCAATCAAAAGGTTCATGTCACTGTAACAGTGATTGTGAAAAAGATTATGATGCTTATAACAACAGTTCTGCAAGTACATAAAACTATATCGCTTTTATCTTTATCACTGGAGGAAAATCTAATTAAAAATGAGATTTAGGCCTATGGTTGTGATTCCCTAGGAAAATAAACTTGCAAGGGAGCTAAAAGAGAGCTTTTAGATTATAAATACAGAACTTTGCTTATGCTTGAGGTGATTGGTATTCTCCAGTCATATGGCAAATGTAACTTCTTCCAAAGGAGTCTGTTTAGTGATTGTCTATCACGTAGAGTTTGTGAACTGAATATCAGAAGGATGGATGGATGCCAAGTTTAGGGAAGGATTCCTAACTTTTTTGGTTCCAATATGATGGCCTATGAGGTTGATCATAGTTTGAGGCTTTTTGTGGGTATATTTTATGATCTTTAAAGTCCATCTCATCTGAATGCATTTACTTAAATATTGCATCGTGTTAGTTCATATCTGTATTGTCCCTCAACCATGTTTTTCTCCAGGAGATTCAAGGGCCTTG
Source organism: Larix kaempferi (assembly GCA_027924585.1). Classification (NCBI taxonomy): domain Eukaryota; kingdom Viridiplantae; phylum Streptophyta; class Pinopsida; order Pinales; family Pinaceae; genus Larix; species Larix kaempferi. The sequence continues at coordinate 2,991,287 of BSBM01000577.1, forward strand.
ATGTACCGGCAACTGTTGCGAAAAATGCCCCTAATTTTTGTACTGTATATGCAATATCAAAAGGCAAGCTTGTTTCGGTCCACTCAGCTACGTCTACAGAGTTCAAAATTGGCAATTCAGAGGATTCTATTAATCATGCCAGTGGCTTTTCAGATATGAGCGACTCCAGCTATCCGAGCACAGGTCCATCTAGAGCAACCATGTTTCTCTAAACTCCAAAAATATGCTCATAGATTCTGTTTTTTCTTTTAAAAATTATATCGAAAACAAAAGTCGGCTGCATTCTATGTTTGTTGCGTTGTTGATCATGATTAGTAGTCTCAAACTTCTACTATTTCTTTTGTTGTTGAATAAAAATGAATCTGACTACCTTTGAAATGAAGAACCTTTTTCCAGTTATCCTTTTACAGGCAATTAACTTGAGGCATTTTGTCTGTTGTCGTCGTTGTTATTTTGGAACTTACAGGCAGGGCAGAGTCAGAATCTGAAGCATCTATTCAGTCTTACTCTGAACCCCTACCTTTTCTGAGAAATCAATCTTATTCAAATGTTAGTCAAGCTATGAGAAGTCAGAGCATGTCAAATCCATCAAGCACAATTTCAATTATCGACAGTCAAAGATCTGCCTCAATTGCAATGAGAAGTCAAACTTCAAGCATTCCTGAGGGGTATGAAGTTTATGAAAGTGAAAATGGAAGGTCTTCAATGTCTACATCGGATGGCTATAGTGGGTACTCCAGTACAATAAGCATAGAGGAAAGAGACTATCCTAACAACACAGTAGTACCAAGGACTCCAGCTCGATCCATGGGACACCTTCCGTTCATGGAAATTGATACCTTTTATAAAAATAGAGGTCAATTTAACTTGGACAATCTAAGTATAGATAGCCTTAGCAACACTTTACGCACTTTACGAGAAGAGCCAGGGATTTTCACAGATGGAGAACGCTCGTCACTGGGCCAGGTAAGACATGAATCGCTCAGTTATGTGAATTTGTTATTTTTTGGTTTTATCCGAGTAATTAAGCCGACAAACTCACAAATTATGTCCATAACTTTGGACAAAAATCATAAGTTTATTTGATTGATGGAATTCAAACCAAGGATTTTGGGTAAACGATTCCAAGCTAGGATTTTGGGTACACGATTTTAAATTTGAAAAGAAAGGAATTTTGTCTTATTTAAAGTTATTTAGTTAAGAAAAAAGCTTAGATATACATTAAAAAAGAATAAAGAAATTAATAATGTAATAATAAATGTTAGTTAAATATTTATATTTACAAATTAAAATATAAAGAGATTAAATATATATATTTCAATTAGAAAAAAAAAATATTAAAATTAAGTAAGTAGAAATATTACTATATGATATTTAAATAAAAATAATGTTATATTGCTTATTATCTTAGTTAAAAAGTGATTTTTATTTTCAACTTTTTTGGTGTCACACACATGACAAATTTTTTCTTTCATCCCATGGTGTTATAGAAATTGTCTAGATCTTTTTCACTACTACCGAGCAGATAAAAGTTTGTTCTTATTTTAAAAATGTTGATTTTTTTCTTTAGGTTAATTGAAAAAATAAAGAGATATATATGGTCTAGAAGAACAATATCATAAAAATAGAGAAAAAAGATGATGATTATACCAGTCAAATATATGTTAACATAAACTCTCTTTCAAACAACCTTTTAACCTTATATATATATAATTAAAATTATATGTTTATCTATCTATACTTATCTACTTTTAAGTTTTATATACCTTGACTTTTAAGTTTTATAAAGTTGAGTGAAACTACACTCAATCTATATCCAAATGATTAATTTTTTTATACCTAAACTTCATAAATCTAGAATCAACCTGGATTGATAAATCTGGAATCAACATGGATTCATGATCATGACAATGCACTCTATTATCTATCCCAGAGCACCATGAAATATTGGACAAGATGGAATTATCCATGTAACATAGAGATTTAGAATTCCAGCTTTCAGATATGTTTCCCTTCTTCCATGTTCTCTAAGATAGGTACCTGTGCCACGTCTAGAGGACCAGCAACAGGAATTAGGACTTTATTAACGCAGACGGCTCTCTGACTGAAATTTTTTGACAGGGTCAAGACTGGAGTATATGGTGGGTTTGGAACTTTGGTCTGATTTAATTTGATATTCTATGTATCCAGGAAAACATTATGATCGAGGTAGAAAGGTTAAAGCTTGAACTCAAGCATACTCTAGGTATGTTTGCTGTAGCCCGGGAAGAAGCAATAAACGCAAAAATCACAGTGAGTTTATCCGCCTATCTTGCTTTGAAAATTCTAGTCGAATTGAATATCAGATATGAAGTTATAGGTACTAGGTAGTGCACTGGAGGGCTGATGTTTAAGATCTTCATGCTGGTGATAGGCCAATGAGCTGACTCTCCAAAGGATCCAAGAGGTGAGGAAAGTCGAGGAAGCAAAAATAAGAGAAGAGATAGCAAGAACAATCGCTGCACAAGAGAAAGCAAAAAGTCAAACGGCCATGAGACAGGCTGAGACAGCAAGACAACTTGCTGAAAAGGAGGCCCAACAAAGAAGAGAAGCAGAGTTAAGAGCCACAATAGAATCAGAAGAGAGAAAGAAAGCACAGGAAGCGCTTGCATCTACCTATCAAGGATACAGAAAATACTCAATAGAAGAAATTGAATCTGCTACAGATTTCTTTTCTGATTCAGTCAAGATAGGAGAGGGAGGTTATGGTACTGTGTACATGGGCAATTTGCAACATACCACAGTTGCCGTCAAGGTTCTTAGAAATGAAGCAACTCAAGGAATACAGCAATTTCAACGGGAGGTATTAAATCCTCAAAACACAACCTTTTTCTCCTTTTTAGTTCCCTGCCGCTTCTACTTGAAAGTTGTGGATTCTCTTCATTAACGACAAATTTGAAATTTTGTGGGTTAATGCTCTTAAATATTTGAACTCAATGATTAATCTGCAGCAGATTTTTAATACTTGGGTTTCTGCTTCTTTTGTTTATAAATATTTGGTTGGGTGCTTTTTCTTTTCGTAAATTGTTCAGATTGAGGTTCTAAGCCGAATTCGTCACCCCCACATGGTACTTTTGCTTGGAGCGTGTCCTGAACATGGGTGTTTGGTATATGAATATATGGCAAATGGTAGCCTAGAAGACCGTCTGCTTTGCAAAGGCAACACTGCTCCTCTTCCATGGTATTCGCGCTTCAGAATCATTTGGGAAGTGGCATCAGCATTGCTTTTTCTTCATAGTTCCAAGCCGGAGCCGATTGTTCACCGTGACTTGAAGCCTGCGAATATCTTACTTGACCACAACTTTGTTAGCAAAATTGGTGATGCCGGTCTCGCTAGGCTTGTACCTGCAAGGACCACAACCATGGTAACCCAGTACAATGACACCGTCCCTGCTGGCACGTTTTGTTATATTGATCCTGAGTACCAAAGGACTGGTAGCGTTGGCCCCAAGTCTGATTTGTATGCTATGGGAATAATGATTCTGCAATTACTGACAGCAAAACCACCTATGGCTGTAACAGATACAGTTGAAACAGCCATTGAGAATGACTCGTTTCAACAGATTCTGGACAAAAATGCTGGAGATTGGCCTCTTGAAGAGGCCCTGGCATTGGCCATATTAGGATTGAAATGTGCAGAGTTTCGGCGCAGGGACAGGCCAGACTTGGAAAAGAATGTTCTGCCAGAACTAGAGAGATTAAAAGCCCTTGCTGATGCTCAAACCAGACAAATCACAGAGGAAAATGATGTTATGCCGCCAAGTCACTTCTTTTGTCCTATACTTCAGGTTAGTTTTTCTCATCCAGGCTTCATTGAAAGAAAGGATCAGTGACTACGATAATCTAAGTTGACAGAACCTTAGTCTCCTGGACTAGTGCTTGCATAACTGATTTAAGCAATACAGTAACCAGCTTGTAGCTCAAATTGCTGCTTCAATTTTCAGATTACAACTTCCAAGTTTAATTCATATCACGTATGCTCTTGTTCTTTGCATTTTAATGGTATTAGAGTCCTTTTTTCTGCATGTAAAAAGACATGATCGTGCATTAATGTAAAAGCTGGTTAACAATAAATTAGCAAATCATATATTTAAAAGTGGTTGATAAATTTTTAATAATAAACATCTAGCTATGAGAAGTGCCCAACGATTTCTAATACCGAAGTATGTCGAAATGTTGCGCTTGTTCTATGCAGGAAGTCATGGACGATCCCCATGTTGCGGCTGATGGTTACACATATGAGTACAGTAACATTAAGACTTGGCTGGAGAACAACAATACATCCCCAATGACAAATCTGCCCTTGAACCATAAGTCCCTCATTCCAAATCATTCACTGAGATCTGCCATCCTAGAGTGGAAAATTAAATCTGGATTCAGCGATTCAGACTTATAAATAGAAGGAATACTGTGAACAATAATAAATAGCACTATTTTATAGATCCTGGGTGAAAGCTTCTGCTTTTGGTATCGAATTCAGCTGTATTATTATACCATTTTACCGAAAAATCGAATTTCCAAATGCTATATTTTTAAAAACCAATGTAGCATAATATCTGTTTCTATATACTTAATTTTGGAGGCTTCGTACAGAGTTTTTTATTACGTAGAAACAACAATATGTATATATTTTGACATAAATTTGAATGTCCTATTTTTTAAGTTCAGAAAATGGAAATATAATTTATATTTTTATAATTTCGTAAATTGAAATATAACGTTATATAATTTATGTATAACTTTGAATATATGATGTCCTATGCAAAATAGTTTTATACTTAATAGACAATAACTCGATCTTTAAAGGGACACTTTGTTGCTCATGTGTGGGAATGCAAAATAGTTTCATGTTTAATAGACAATAACTTGCATGTGAAAGGAACCTTTTGTTTTAATGTGTGGGATATTTAGTTTCACAGCTTGTAATTTTGATTGAAATTTCATTATTGATGGGTATAAAAATATGTGGTATTAAAATATTTTTATTTATAGATATAAAAACTTATAGTATTGTGATCAATATTATATTGTTATGCATTTATAATTACTTTTTGTTAAGTGGTTAATATTGATTAATTGTTAAAGGTGGGAGTTAACAATGAATTTTCATTATTGTTCTACAAAAATTCATGTTTATTTTTCCACAAAAATTTATGTTTATTTTTCCATTCAACAAAAAGGTCTATTGTGCTTCAATATGATTCTTAAATTGAAAAAAAAATTATAATGATTTTTTCATGTTTACTTTTTCGTTCAACAAAAAGGTTTATTGTACTTCAATATAATTCTTAAATTAAAAAAAAAATTATAATGATTTTTATTTTGAGTTGGTGCTTATTTTGAAAAAAAATGTTTTTATTAAGTTAATGATATTCAAATTGTTGCATTATTTGAGAGATGTAGATTTTGAAATATCAAATCAAGTTTGTATTGAATATGCATAGTAATTATAAAAGCAATAAGTGAAGTATTTTTTTAATATAATTCATTCTTTAAAAGTGCTCTGAAAAATGTAAGATTAGAAACAATCACAAAATGTTATTATTAATAAAAAACCATTTTCTATTTTAATGCATTCTTTAAAATCATTAAACCATTTTCTATTTTAATGCATTCTTTAAAATCATTAAACCATTTTCTATTTTAATGCATTCTTTAAAACCATTTAAAACCACTTGAGATGAAGTTTATTCTTAATAAAAAACCATTTTCTATTTTAATACATTCTTTAAAACCATTTAAAACCACTTGGGATGAAGTTTACATGTAGTAAAGAAAGTTATTGAATATATATAAACATCTATGTCTTACAGTTTTATAATAGTAGTATAATTTCAATTATTTGTAATGGAAACAAATAAAGTTCACTGAAAGAATAACCATGCACAAAAACAAAGAGACACAAAGATTTTATCTTGGGAAAACCCAAACTCAGGAAAAACCCAGCCAGGTTTTCTTATTCTGAGATTCAAGATACAACTACATTAGATATAAGAAAAAGATAATCCCAAAGATATTAAACCCAGAAAATAACCTTATTTTGTTGTTGCATCCTTCTCTTCCTCAGCTGCACACTTGTTTGGAAAACAGAGCAAATTGCTTGAAGATCAAATGAGATAGGTGTCCTTTATACCTTCGTTTTCTATTTCCATGCTTTTCGGAGCTTTCTAGAACTTTTCGGGGGGTTTCCTGTCTAGAACTTTCTGGAGGTTTCCTTTCTAGAATTTTCTAGGGGGTTCATGGTTGTTCTTAATTAATGGAGCCGACTTTGTCATGAGGATACCTAACGACTCAACGACACCAACACTCCCTCTTATATAGGGAGTTATCATCGTGCTGGAACACATCTGGATATCATCTAAGCATCACAACTTATCCTGAACATCTCGTCATCATAAGAAAGGTCTTCTCACGTCCATGTGGCTATGGCCAACATTGATCCATATCGTAGTTGGCACTGTTGTCGAATGCTAGCACCGATTGTGACAAGTCATCAATGTCGACACAAATTCGACAAGTTTCGACTTCGACATGAATTTGACACACTCTGTGACTTCGACAAGTTCAGTGACCTCAAAACAGTTTTGCGATGTCGACATGCAGCGTCGACCTGCGACTTGTGCAACATCAACTTGCGACTTGCGACTGTCAAAATTTGACAGAATGTCTCTCTGTCTTCCAGTCGACTGTAACGGTTGAACTTCTGAAACCGTTCTAACTTCTTTGTAACTGAACGTAACGGGAAGGCACCCAAGCATTTCAACACTCTTTATATAAGCATGTAAACTATTGTAATATACATCTTATCAGTTCGGATATTTACATCCACTAATAGAGAAATCAGTTTGCGTTCCTGCATATTGTCCGTGTGTATTTAGGTTTATCTGCGTAGTGTAATCTTGCTTGCTTATTCTATTTCTTATGCTTCCTCCATAACAAAGCTGACTCATTCAGTCAAACTGTCATCCCCCTTGTGCTTCTTAGCCCCTAGTGGATCATTGGTACCATAGCAGATTCAGAGCTTATTCAGAGCTTCGCCAGAGCGCATCAAATTTTTTCATGCTTAAGTTTTGTGTAGACACTTCCATCGAAGTTACTTGACTTATGTCGGTTCAAACACACTCACAGACTTAGTAATCCAAGCAGACACTACCTCCAGAGATGGCAGAATAAACAGGAGAAAGACATGCAATCGAAAAGACAAAACAACTCATAGAGCAAGCACTGGCTCGACAACGAACTAAGATATTTTCCTAGTTCAACGAGATTCTCTCGCGATTTGCTTCGACTTCAGGAGCATTTTCGACGAGAACCAACTCCGACAAAATCAGCCCCTTCAAAGTGCAAATGAATTTGGACATACTGAATCTAGAAGGAAATATTGACATAGAATTCGTCGACAATTGGGTACAACAATTGGAATCCTATTACTTTGTGAATCAACTCTGAGAAGCCAACAAGATCACCATTGCATCCTTAAAGATGTCAACATCAGTGCACTGCTGGTGGGAGAATCTTTCAACAAAGATGGAGAAAAGCGGAGACCCCATCGACACATGGGATAAAATTTTTGAATACATCTGAAAGGAGTTTTACCCACCCAAGTACCTCAAGCAATAGTATAAGAAGTGGCAGCAGCTAAGGAAATGGAAAGACCAGTCCGTACAGAGTTACATCGACGAGTTCTATCGACTCATGGCTAGACTTGGCGTTTAAGAAGAAGAAAAATTGCTTGTTCTGAAGTACGTCAGCGGATTATCCCAATACATTACATTCAGCAAGAGATGGAGTTTTTGACTGTCAGTATGCTTACGGATGCATTCCACTATGCTAGCAAGCTTGAAACCAAGCAGAAGGGAAAATCACACTTCGTGACAAAGCCGACATCAGGACGACCACCCGACAAGAAGGCACCAGCCAACTTCGACAAATCAATATCTTCTCAGCGGACTCCACCAAATCCAGATCACGACAAAAAGCCTTTTCACAAAAAGGAATGTAGAAAGCAACTTACTGGGAAATGGTGCGATTAGCATCACTCATCTTGGCACGATACCTCTGAATGCAAAGCTCGGAAGACCCTTTTGGCAAAAGTGTCGACATCCGGCACATTCGACAAGACTGTGGTAGAATCTGACCTAGAAGCAACGACTCTTTTGACATTGACATCGACAAATCCAACATCCTTGACCATCCTTGACAAGGACGAATGAGAGCGTTTGTTCCATACACATATATGGGTTCAAAACAATCCATTGCATCTGATTATGGACAACATAAGCCAAAATAAATTTGTTTATGAAGATCTTGTGAAGAAACTAGGTCGTGTGACCACTCCGCATCCTCAACCTTACAACATCGATTGGATGAAGGATGGACAAGAGCTAAGGATCACCCGACAATGCAAGCTCACCTACTTCATAAATCCTTTTGAAAATGAAGTACTTTGCAACGTGGAACCACTCTCTGTAGCCGACGTCCTGTTTGGGAAGCCTTACCGATGGGATCGCCATGGAAGTTACCAGTCATGACCACAGAAGATGATTGTCAGAATTCGGAATCAACAGTACAACATACCAGAACGATGACCTACACCAACGGTTGCAATGTTATCTGCTAAACATACAAAGAAGCTCATCAATCATGCTCAAAAGTTTGCATTGATTATGATAAAGATGCAACAATCTAGGAAGACTGCAACAACTAGTCGAGTCACCGACCAATGCAGCTCCCAACAGAAGCAGCAGATCGACAATATTCTTGATGAGTACCAGAACCTATTTCAAGTTCCAGACGGAGTACCTCTACATTGTTAGGTAAAACACTCAATTGAACTTGCTCCTTGTTCTTCTTTTCCTAATGCATCTGTCTATAGAATATCCATTCTAGAAAATGAAGAGATTCACAGACAAATCCAAGATTTGATCGACAAAGGGCATATCCAACCCAACTCCTCCCCTTGTGGAAGTCCAGTCGTCCTCGTTCCAAATAAAGAAGAGACTTGGCGCATGTGCATCGACTACAGGGAACTCAACAAAATTTCGGTAAAGAATCGCTACCCTCTGTCGTGGACAGACGAACTCATCGACTGTCTAAAAGGTGCTAAGTTCTTTACTAAGCTCGACCTCAAGTTGGGATATCATCAAATTCCAATCGAGCCCTTAGATGTATGGAAAAATGATTTCAAGACCAAGGAAGGATTGTTTGAATGGTTAGTCATGCCTTTCAGCTTAACCAATGCACTTGCGACCTTCATGCGATACATGGATAACATTCTTCGACCCTTCATTGGCAAATGGGTCATTGTCTATCTTGACGACATATTGATTTTCAGTTGATCATGGGAAGAACATGTCAGAAAACTTCAACAAGTCCTCGACACTCTCCAGCAACATCAGCTCTACTTGAACATGGACAAATGTTCCTTTGCGATGAACAACATCAAATATTTGGGGTTTTTAATTGAATCTGCAGGCATTCACATCGACCCAGAAAAAGTACAAATTCTCAAAGATTGGCCCATTCTTCACAGCATTCAAGAATTAAGAAGTTTTCTTGGTTTGGCGAATTTCTATCGACGATTCATACTCGGCTTCAATCACATAGCCTCACCCTTAAATTAGTTGACGAAAGGAAGTGGGAAAACTGTCTTTAAATGGACATCGACACAATAAGCAGCTTTTGAACAACTCAAGCACAAGCTCTGCACTGCACCAATACTTGTGTTACCTGATTTGCATCATCCCTTTGAGATTGAGACAAACACATCGGACTATGCCTTGGGCGTAGTAATCACTCAGTCTGGTCACCCAGTCGCTTTTCATTCTGAAACTTTTAACGACACTGTTAGAAGATATGCGACCTACGAAAAATAACTGTACGCCATTATGCAATCTCTCAAGCAATGGAGGCATTACATCCTTGGAAAGGAAACAGTCATCCTGACTGACCACAATCCTCTACAATTTGCTCCGACCCAGTCAAAACTACAAACAAATCGACAGCTCAAGTGGATTAATCACCTAAAACAATTCCAGTTGGTAATTAAGTATCAGAAACGTAAAACTAGCGTTGCTGCCGATTTTCTAAGCTGACCACCCATTACTCTTTTTTTTACAGTGATGAGTATGCAGGGATATGACACCACTACTTGGCCTTAATTGTATCAGGAAGACATTGAATTTTCACCAGTCTATCGACAACTTCAGACTGACAAGTCGTCGACCGCCAACTATTCCCTAAAAGATACCTTGCTATACAAGCTTTGACAGCTTTGTGTACCGACCGATGAGCATAAAAAACAACTCATTTTGGACGCGCACTACAACAAGACTGTAGGACATTTTGGAGTAGCGAAGACCCTTGCTATTCTCCAGAAGTATTACTTTAGACCTACACTGAAAACCGACGTCAACAAGTACATTCGATCATGTGTGGTTTGTACCATTTCTAAACTGCCTAATCGACGACGGGGATTGTACACACCTTTTCCAGTTCTTAGTCGACCATGGGAATCTATTTCTATGGACTACTTGACAGGATATCCTACTATGGGACATCAGAATGACACAATCTTAGTAGTAGTCGATAGATTTTCCAAGATGGCCATTCTCATACCATGCAAGAAGACCACGACAGCGTAGGAAACCGCTCAGCTCTTTTTCGCACATGTTTGGAAACAATTTGGTTTATCCACAACCATCATTTCCAATCGAGATGCCAGATTCGTCAGCATATTTTTGAAGACCCTCTGGCAACATCTAAACACACGACTCTCATTGTCGACAGCTTTCCATCCTCAGACCGATGGACAGACGGAAGTTGTGAATTGCTTGGTCGTACAACTGCTTCGCATGTACAACCACAAGCATCGACGAACATGGGATGACAGTATTCCATACATACAACACAGCTACAATCATGCTCAGCAAATCTCTATGGGAAAGAGTCCATTTGAGATCATTTACGAATTTCAACCCTTAGCGCCTATCGACTTGATCAGCTCCTCGACACAGTCGAACTCCGACACCGACTACAGCCAGCAGGAAGTTGACAAAGCATTGAAGTTTCAAGAACAGATATGCGATATCCAGCGACAAGCATAGGAAATGTTGCAATGAGCAAACGTGAAAGCCAAGGCCCGACACGACAAGCATTGTATTCCTCATTCATTCCAAATTGGGGATAAGTTCTGGTTACATCTTAAGGAGTGATTCACTGTTCCATTCAAGAAGTTGAAACCTTTACGATATGGTCCATACAGTATTCTTTAATAGATTTGCAAAAGCACTTTCCAGCTCGACATTCCTGCATGCTTGGGTCTACATCTAGTATTCAATGTGGATCTACTTCGACAATACCATGCACCATTGTTGGAACAGAACGATTTGCAAATAACAGAACCTAACGACATCCATCCTGATGCTCAGGAGCCTCTTCCTTATCACACCATCGTGGGACAACGAGCATGCCATTCAAGGACAAACACAATTCCCTTGTTTCAGGTTGCTAAAGCAATACAGGTCCCAACACAAGGAAAATGGTACTTTGCTACTGAACCGACTGACAAGTTTCCTCACCTTCGCGAGAAAATCATGGGGACCAATGTTTCTTAAGGAAGGAGGTCTGATCCATATCGCAGTTGGCATTGTTGTTGAATTCTAGCACCGACTATGACAAGTCATTGACGTCGACACAACTTCGATAAGTTTCAAATTCGACATGAATTCGACACACTCTGCGACTTCAACAAGTTCAGTGACCTCAAAATAGTTTTGTGACGTTGACATGCAGCGTCGACCTGTGACTTGCGACTATCGAACTTCGACAGAATGTCTCTCTGTCTTCCAGTCGACTGTAACGGTTGAAATTCTGAAACCGTTCTAACTTCTTTGTAACTGAACGTAATGGGAAGGAAACCAAGCGTCTCAACACTCTTTATACAAGCATGTAAACTATTGTAATATACATCTTATCAGTCCGGATCTTTACATCCAGTAATAGAGAAATCAGTTCGCGTTCCTGCATATTGTCTGTGTGTATTTGTGTTTATCTGCATAGTGTAATCCTGCTTGCTTTTTCTATTTCTTATGCTTTCACCATAACATAGCCGACTCATTTAGTCGAATTGTTGTCCCCCTCATGCTTCCTAGCCCCGAGTGGATGAAACATGACTTCCTCCATGAGCTACAACCCATGAGTCTCCCAACCACATGGGCTATAACCCCAAGGGTTGATGGGCATCAACATAACTCATTCCATCGAGAAGTGTCATGCTTTAACTCAGTCCATTGAGTAGCACAATAAATAAACTCAACTCAATCCATCGAGGAGGATCATAGAACTACCAGCTCCCTCTTTCTCCCTCTCAATGAGGGAGGTATTCTTCTTGCTCATTATACCCGAACACATCTTGGGTTCCTTCAAAGTCTCACGCCATGACTTGTCTTCAACGAATCATCTCAAGGAAAGGTTGATCTTGAGCTTGCTTTAGGTTGATGGTTTCAAGGTATCTTAGCCAAGTCCCATGGATAAATCCATGCACTTGCATGAGTGAGCATCTAGGGACTAATCTCCCCACCCCGTCACAGGGTGTCCAAGAGAAGGCACTGCCTTGGTCAAATCATTCTTAGGGGCTAATCTCTCCACCCCGTCATAGGATGTCTGAGAGAAGACATTGCCCCGTTCTGAGTTGTCTTAGGGACTAATCTCTCCACCCCATCACAAGGTTTCCGAGAGAAAGAATTGTCCCACATGACCCACCCCTAACCAAGTCTCATGGATAACACTGGGGAAATGCTCGATGCTCAACCTCTAGGAGGATAATGTGTGCAACTGAGGACTAATCTTCCCACCCCTTTAGAGGATGTCTGGAAGAAGGCATTGTCCTGCTCTGAGCTGTTCATCCCTAGCCAAGTCACATGGATAATATTGAGGGAATGCTTGATGCATCAACACTACTCATCATGTAAGAGCCAATCTCCCCACCCCGTCACAGGATGTCCTAGAGAAGATACAAACCTGTCTCTGAACCATTCACCCCTAGCCAAGTCTGATGGATAATACCATGGGAATGTATGCCCAATGTTGTACATCCATCATCAACAACCTGTGATGTAGCTACTCCCTCAGTGTTGGAGCACCCTTTTCCATTTGCACCTGAGTATCATGCTCCCTCTGCATCTGGACACTTAGCTCCCTTTGCGACTGAGTATCCTGCACTGAAACAACATGCTAGCTTGGAACCTGAATCCATCTTCCTTTGACAATGAGTTTCTCTTCTCCTTTTGAAGCTCAAACTCATCAAGTACAAAAATCAGGGAAAATGGGCCAATTACAATAAAAAATCGAAAGAAATATTTTGTTGTCATTTCATCAGGTTTTTCCTTTTTCGTTGTAGGTTCCTCATCGACATGGATTGTTGATGCATGTTGCGTCCCTCTCTTTCTTTGAGGACAATCTACAACATAGTGACCAAACTTGTCACACATGTAACACTGGATGTGTGAAAGGTCCTTCTTCTTCTTTGGTTCCTAATCTGAAGCTGGGGCTGATCTTCCATCTGAATTTTTCCTCTCAAACTTTCTTCCCTTTCCTTTCTTTGCATGAGCAGTAAGGGCTTGATTGGAAAAATTTTTCTAGTTGAAAGTCTAGACTCCTCTTGAATGTAATCTACCCATAACTGGTCAAACTTGGGAAATTTGGATCACCCACTAATTCTATAAATGAATGGTTCCCAATAAAGGGGAAGACCATTGAGGGTCATCATGATAAGCTCTCTGTTTGTAACTATCTCTCCAATGGTTCCCAACTGATCCGTTAGTTCATAAATCTTCATGAAGTAAGATGCAACTGAATTGACTCTAGTCATCTTGACATTTGAGAGTTGTTGTCTTAAGGCAAGTTCTCTGTTGGCATGTTATTCTCAAATATATTCTTCAAGAAATCAAACATTCCTTTGGCTGTCTTTTTTCTGGGAGATCTGAGGTATCAAGTGATCTTTGACAGAATCTATCAGAATCCTTCTTGCTTTATCATAATTCTTCTTCCATGATGACTTCTCTACTTCTGCTTTTGGTTTCGGTAATCCTTCTTCCACAAATTTTAGAATATCGTTCTCTTCTAAGATGATGAGTACCCTAGACTTCCATGAATTGAAGTTGGAATCCCCATAAAGTCTATCTTCAACTTTAACATTGTTCATCTTCACTACAGGTTGGAAGCTAAAACCTGATCCAGAAACCCTAGCAGGAGAGGATCAAAATTTGAACCTTGTTGAAACTAGAATCCGACTTCCCCAATAGTTGTGCCTTGCTAAGGTGAGCTCCATAAATTCAAGAATTAAACCAATATGTGGAGAGAAAGGGATAAAACATGAAGCCCTAGTTTCTAGCCACGGATTCTATCAACCTCGCTCTGATACCATGTTAGAGTTTTATAGTAGCAGTATAATTTCAATTATTTGCAGCAGAAACAATTAAAGATCATTGAAAGAGTAACCATGCACATAAACAAAGAGACAAATATTTTATCTTGGGAAAACGCAAATTCGAGAAAAACCTAGCCAAGCTTTCGTATTTGGAGATTTAAGATACAAGTACATCAGATATAAGAAGAAGATAAACCCAAAGATATTAAACCCATAAAATAGTCCTCTTTTGCTGCTACATCCTTCTCTTCCTCAGCTACACACTTGTCTTGGAAAGAAGAGTGAATTGCTTGATGATAAAATGAGATAGGCATCCTTTATACGTTCATTTTCTATTTCCATGATTTTCGAGGCTTTCTAGAACTTCCCGGGGGGTTTCCTTTCTATAACTTTCTGGGGGTTTCCTTTCTAGAACTTTCCAGGGGGTCCATGGTTGTTCTTAATTGATGGAGCTGAATTTGTTACGAGGATACCTCACGACACTACAACACCAAAACTATGTAAAAAAAAATTGAACGAAAATTATATTGCAAAAACTGTATCATTATAAACCATAGATTTTCCCCTTGTGCATCAATATCCTTCACAATCCTACAAACAAATTCATGACCAAATAACTACATGCATTTATACATACAATAGTCATGTGTGATAGGGGTAGCGAGAGCGGGGGAGGGGTGGGGAGTAGTTCTCTTATACCCTGATAGAAATATAGAAATGTTTTACTCTTGGAATATATGATTTACCATGAATAACTAGGCATAAGTTTATGCCTTGTTTCTTGGAACAAAGTTTCTCAAGACACATCTTGTCAAGATGTGATTATCCTTGGAGACTCCCTCTTAGCGATTAAGTAGGTGAGGATAAGGATTCTTAAGGAAGGAAGCATACAAAGTAGAACATTTGAAATAATTTCTTAGAACCTCAATAGATTGGGTGAGGTCAAACTATTCCATATTTGGAAAGTCAGTAACTCCTCTGACAATCGCCAAGAAAAGGAAGATTTGTATCTTGACAAGGGGGTCTTGGTAAAAAATGGGGACCCTACTAAAAGGTTATGGCTCCCTTACATTATATGATGGTAATCAACAATAGGGAATCGAACAATCCAATTTACACCCCCCATGGAATAGATGGAAGATGCTTCACATGTCATAATCAAAATAGGCCAATGCATGCAGGTCTAATAACATTTAAGCCACATGAGGGAGCCTTGACCCTCCCTCATACCTAAAGCTTCCTCCCATTTGTGCTAGAGGATCTCGATATGCACTCCTTAATGGCCTTTATCTGTGGTTTCAATTGTAGAGGTGGGATAATTTAAGGGTGTTTGGTAACCAATGAGGTTAATTTTTTTGGAATGGAGTGGGATTCAACTCGATCTAGTTGTCTATCATCATCGGAGAGGGATACACTGCATCATTTTTCAATTGATAGAGGTAAGCAACCTTCTCTATAGTGTTTGGTTGTATGGTTTTGTAGTGTTATCAACTCGAGGCTCTTCTGTCAAGCCCAAATTAGGAGAATGTAGAGAATATAATTGTTTGTGGTAGTTGGGGAATTCATTCTCCAAGGATTCGAACTTCCCTTGCAAGTTCTCTTGCAATTGTTGTCATGTCTTTGCTGGAGGCCTTCTTTTTTAAGGGGATACACTCAAAGTCTTTCTCTCTTGGTGTTTTTTTGGAAATGGGAAATCCCCTCAATACTAATTCAGTTGGTGGAGAAGGGACAAGGGAAATTAAAAAATTACTAAGGAGTGTGAATAGTCAACTAGAATTTATGTAACAAGAAAATAAAATATTTTAGTATTCATATGGAGAAACATGACTTTAAGTGGGAGGAAATGGAGAAGAATATGAAGCTACGGGGTATGAAAATCGATAAATTAACTAGTGATATTGAAATGTATTATAATATAATCATGGGATTTGCTCATGGTTCTCATTTTGTTAGGGGTCAACCTTTAGTTAAAACTAGTTCTAGGCACATTGAAGAGGAAATGATGCAACAAACTACCATGGCCATGATAAAATAACCCAATTCTCAAGGTGTTCATGGACTTGATCAAGATTACTAGTTTATGGAGGAAGGCCATAGTGGGCATCATTTTAGTTAATTTCAACCTTTTATTATGTATTTCACTTGTGTTATGTTGCTCAACCAAGATGTAAGGAATTATAATTCTAGGATCTATAGGGAAGTAGTCTGCTTGACACCATTTAAATTTGTTGTGGAAGAATTTATATGTATGCCTAACTCAAAGAAGCAATTTTGATCTAGTTTTGAACTGCATGTAATCTATGGCTATTTGGTATTCTACAATGTTTTTAATACAAATACATACATGTTCCTATAAAAAAATATTCATGTGTGAAAGGGGTCCCTTGTCCCAAAAACAAGGGGATCTCATACACAATTTGGTGTCTAGCTAGGCTGTGACCTTAAAAATAGATTATTATTATTATTATTTGAATGGGATCTCAAGAGATAGAAGTTGAAATCCAAATGCCTTGACAATTCAACTACATTTTTTTCTTCGATCTTTTGTTGGCTTAATTATTCTCTTAGAACTCTAGGTGTAGTGACCCTAACCTAGAAATTGAATCATAAATGATATAGAATACTTAAAATTCAAAAATCAGCACAAATACATCCACACAAGAATATACACAAGAAATGTAGAGAATAACACTTGAGGTAGGGTAACACCATCAATTACTCCTAATGGAAGGAATCATTCCACAAGCCATGGTTACTACAGTACAATAACATCCAACATCCAACATACCCAATACAATGATATCATGTATATTTATCTTTTTCATGAACATTCTTAGGGGACTATGCCAACTACCCCTTATTATTATATTATTTTACTCTAAGTACCTTGTGGGATTATTTATTACCCAACATGTACCAAGTGGGCATATTCTATGATTATGGTCACATTACATACAATATCCGCTTGGGTACCTTCCTAGGTACCATAAATTATCTTCCCTAGATACATTACACTAGCTTTTTTCATGGAACTATTGTGGAACTTATACCTTCACAATGTCAAGTTGCATACCTTTTGGATTTTGCAACACAATGTTCTCCTTTAGAATAAGAGTTGTAGAGTTTCTCTCTTCTGCGACTTTCGATTGTGGTTTCAATCAACATTGCAACCTTGGATCGGAAATCTTCAAGCTCTCATAATATATTACTTTGACTTGTTGGATATTAGATTTTATGAGGTTGATCAAAACCAACTTGGTTTAATCTACTAGTCATATGGGCTTTTACTATGTTTCTTAAGTATGCTTTTGTATTTTAGTGATCTAACTACTATCGTCATTATATCTTGTTCCTAGGTGATTTGATGATCATCTTATGCTCAATGATGTCGACTCGTGTATGTGTCATTTCACCTTATTAGCTCATGATTGCTATTTATAGATTATGGAGGGTCATTTGTCTAGGATTTTGATATGATGTTGCATGACATAGATTATAACAATGTATTGGATGTAAGCCCTTCTTGAGAAGTGATACAACTTTCTAGTTCTCCACGGATGTTTCTTTCTTTGAGGGTTTTACTAGGTAAATCTTGGTGTCTTGATCTTGATTTTTATCAGTTATTTCTCTATTGTGTTTGTTCACTTGTGAGTTTCTCAACATGGTATCACAGGGATTGTGAGATTACCTCATGTTTTGATCAAATATTGAGGCAACTTGTGACAACTACATACTAGGGTCTTTCAAACACATGTTCATGTTATTGATTCACTGGTATGATTAGGCCTAGTAAATATTGAGTATTGGAACAGCCTTAGAGTCATTCTATGGTCATTATTCCAGTTATAAAATCATATCTTTAGAGCCCCTATTATTAGCTCTCAAAGATATACGATTACTATTATGCTTTGGAAAAATCCATGCAGTGGAGAAATATTGACCATTTAATTGTGTACATGAACACGTCAACGCCCTCTCACCATAGCTGCACCGTTAATCAACACACCGACAAAGAGACCTATGCAAATGTCCACACCTCGAGATGTTGAGGAATTATGGTGAGTCCGCTCTCTCCAAAGGATGTTTAAACTATACAAAATCGCCATGAATATTGCACTCAGTCTTGTCTCCGTAATGATCAGGTGCAAATTAACTGTCGACAAGCTAGCTTGAATTGATAGAGGGGAGGTGGATTAAATTCAAACCATCCTCAACTCTGTGTCCCATGTGAAGGTCCATCCCATCATGGTAGTCACTTTGACTTTGGTGGTCAGTCACCCCATCTGGGATTTTTTATATCTGAATAAATTATTTGAGTAGGGATTTTCTAATGTTTTCCTTTGATAATAAATAATCACGACACAAACCTCCTCTGTCAAATACAAGTCATTTCCATTGTCAAAACCACAAACATGCCTATTTCAACAGTAAATGCTTACCCAGAGTCCAGAATGATGAATCTACTTTCACCAGGCACGTAAGATCATGTTGAAGCATCAAATGAAATAAATCAATTACAATGATTCTCAAACACTAAGAGCATTGGCCTTATGCTAAAATTTTGAAAAATAAATACATAATCTTTCGGCACATCCTGGTGTCTTTCAAGGATTGGGGTATCTGAACCTTGGTGGAGGGTATGAAACAATTTTCTGTGTAATGGCAGATTACACATAAAACTGGGGCATAGACAGGTCATACCTCTATCTATGTCCTTTGTGTGCCTACTTTGGCCACGATCTTGTAATGCCACGACCCTACCAAATTGTACAAGTGTTTCTGATTTAACCTTGATACATGCAAAAGGGGATAATAATTGATTGAAAAGGTGAATTAAATAGTAGTTAGGTTTTAGATTTTTGTGGAGAATGTCGTGTCCTAGGGATACAACAATTAAATCTCATAAGTAAGTGATACTTGTTATGTTCTACAGTTCCATGGATTTGTCTCTAGATATAATTAAATAATGCATGCATGGATCATAATCTGTCGTTGTTTGCTACTTGAATCCCAAGGTGCAAGGTTACTAGGTTATTAAGTGATATTACTAATATTTAAATTTAAATACTGGTTTTTGGCATGGCTAAGTAGGACATAGGCATTTGTCGCTGACTCAGAAGTTATCCAAATAGTGAAGAAACACCGTACACACTTCATACTGTATGCTCTTAAGTGTCTTTTGATTGTATCATGATGTTGTCACAAATTGATGATTAGACATATTTTCATTTTGTAGCTAGTAGCCTTATGCACAATAGCCTATTTGACAGAATTAGGGCTTATTTAATGATAGAAGTTGAATGATTAATTCATTCTTGTTAGAATTATTCATTTTTTTAGTTTTGACTAATTTTGATTTTGTATTTTGCTATTAGGTCCTTCAAAATTACATTGTTCAGAGTACTCTTGGTATAAATATGAGGTACAAACTTCATGTATCTTCTTTTATCTGCGTATCTTACCAACTTGATTGGAGAGAATTTATGATCTAGTATTTGGGATGGAAGTAGCTCCATTGATGTTTCTAGAATCCTATCCTTAATATCTCAAATCATTTAAAGCTTTCAGTTATTTACCATTATAGGTGGTGTGTCCAGTTTTGTCCAGTTGTCAACTATATCCCATGAAAGACACAAAATTAATAATGTGAAAAGGAGATATCCAAGTCATAACCAAGAGTTGCTTACAATTGTGTATTCACTATTTATAACGACATCGAGATTTTTATTTGAGAAATAATGAAGTTGGGGTGGTTCAAAAACATAAACCCTTAGTGTGAATATATTTGATAGTTTTAACCCCTCAAAATGATGAATTTTGAGACATACTTTCCATCAGTAATAACACCTCACTTTCAGTATGACACATACAAGGTCTGAAGAACTGAAGCCTTTAGTCCAACAAATGAAAGATCAAGTACTTGAGTAGACAAATGATTATGATCTTAAAGATTGCTAGAGACCTCCAGTGGCCTTCTGATTCAACATCAAATGAATATGGTTGAACAGCATGGATTTCACTCGGGATATTCAAGAGGTGTTGTTGGATACAAGATATAATAATAAATATGGAAAAACCTACATGCTACATCATAATATAGAATTATTTATAAGTAGCCTTCTTAGTGGAATAAATTTGGAAGAAAAATTTGATGATTGATTAAGGGCAGAATTTTGATAGAGTACTACTATTCCATAGGATGAATATGCTGATATCATGTTGTTTTTCTCTAGCCTGGAAAATTTGAGGGATGCTAATTCACTTGTTAGAGTTGTTCCCTCTTGTTTATGTGGTCCCAACAGAGAATGGACTAATTGGCTATGACTTTTTGGCAGCATGAAAATCCTGGATCACAACCATAGCTCTTTGTGGTACTCTGAAGCTTTTATAGGCCATAATTAGTAGCAAACGGGAGCATATAAAGGAATGGAATCATCATATGGTGTACTCATACTAGAGACCTGTATCAGGCTTGAAACCTACATAAATGACTTACAATATTTACCTTATGTGATATTGTTGGTGTTGAGCAAAGTGCAAACCTTATCATTGCCTCAGTATGATATTGCAGACTTATTGTTTCTACCAGCAGTCATATGAGCATCTCATAAGGTGATATTAACGTTTCTATGGCTATGACATAGCATTACTTGTTTCAAGGTCAAAGGGTCATGAAAGAAGGTGTTGGAGATAGGTTGGAATTTTTAGACATTTAGATGCATAAAGTGTAAACCTTTCATTAAGGATACTTTTGAGGCAGGTTCACATTTCTCGAGGCATATTTGCATATTTGGAAGCATGATTATATTCATGGGCACCTTTCAGATCTCTCGAGACACTTTCTACATATTTGGATGCATGATTTGACATAGCGGCATTCTCTATATGGATTTTTGATGGGACACCCTTCATATAATGAGGACAAGTGGAATTCTAAATTTTAAACCCTCTACAAAGATGAGTACACTCTATTTAAGGATTAATCAACCATTTAGGGAAAATGTTGGGTACATCCAAGGAAATGGAATGGTGCTTTGTTGAGACTGTCCCAAATTGTAGCCCACACATGGAACACCCATAATTGGTGGACTGACTTGCTTAAGGAGACTCTAGAAGACCATATTCAAATGATTTTTATGATACATAAGCCCTAACTAAAGGAGGCGTCCCATGAGGAGTTCTCTAGGAATAAGAAAAAAAATGTCATTGGAACATCTTGACTGTCACCTACCCAAATTTTGAAAATATTATTTTATTGGAAAAATACTTTATGATTAAATTTTAATTACAAAGTTTTGTAATTATGACCAAGTTTGGTCAAGGATGAATGTAATTACTGATTATTATTATTTAATAAATTAAAGTAGGAGACAAACACCTCAAGGAAACTGTTAAATGAGTGTTCACTGACCCACAAGGAGGAATGGAAGCTGTTAGAAGGCATGGGATAGATGGCAGCAATTGCACTTCACCACTAGTTGTTGGTTATGGGACAACTACCCCTAAAAATGTGGCATCATCCCCCAGGTGGTGGGAGTGAGCAGGAAGCTCATTTAATGACCAGTTAGCCACTAAAAGGCCTAGGCAGCCTACATAAGGCAATTCGAATTGAGCATGCATCTCCCTTACAATATTTTCTGCAGAAATATTCCTCAAGTGCATCAGGTGATCACTGAGAGATTCGAATAGGGAGGCTATGTGAGAGTGCAACTGTAAGTCTTCTATTTATACTGAGAAGGCAAACCAGAGGTGCTTGTGCATGTCTTTTTGACTGCTGAGTCTTAAGGACTGGACAATTTACATTCTATTGCAAGTGGAGGACCCAAGCTTCTAAGTTTCTTCCTCCTAGTGGTTCAGTGAACAGGCTCGGGGGTCCTAAGGCAAGTAACTTGGCTGTCTTGAGGAATTGGTTGGGTGGAATAGGTTCCTTGGGCTATTCATTTCCCTACAGTTAACCAGGTTTTACTATTCCTACTTTTGTTTACAGTTTAATGTTTCTGTTTAGTAGAATTATTAAACTCTGTCATGTAAAAGAAGTTATTTTATTTTCTGATCTATGTATGATTCTGAATGATAAAGCTTTGTGAAATAATTGATTTGATAACCATCTCTATATTTTTCCCCATGCTGTTCTCTGCATAGTACTCTAGTATAAAGAAGCAAATTAAGGATAGATGAGAGATAGGCAGAATGCCAATGATTGGAATAATGATTTCAGTAGTGTTCTGGTTTAAAATTCTATCCTATAATTAAACACAGTAAACATTATAGTATAGCATCAATAGTAGTATATAATTCTTTTATTAATACATGAAAGAAAAACATAGTATATTTTCTGCATAGTTCTATATATTTCTCTTAACTCTATTCATTTCAGATAGCAATCAAATGCATCAATATTATACATTTCATGTTTTTCAAGCAAGTGTAATTCAAGAAATAATAGCAGTTGCAAGAATTAATTTTTGCACAAGGTTTATATGATTCCATTTCAATTACATCTTTTTTCAGATAGAAATATCATGTAATTCAACATTTATTTCCCTAATGTTTTCCAGTAAAGTATAGTATAGAATTTTAGCATCTGTAAAATCTATTCTCTGCACAAATATTTTATGTAAACCTATTAATTCATCATCCATTCATTTCAATATTTAAATTACAAATCTATTCATGGTAGTATCAAACCCTGTCATCGCAAACCCTAGAATCTAAACGTTCTTTTAGTACATAGTTTATAACACTTCATTCTTGGCAACATTAGACAATATTGCCGAAGTTACAGTAGCTTGATAACTAAACCCTAGACAACATTTCAACTATCTTCTATTTATGCCAAGACTAATAGTAAGACATTATTTATCTCTTAACAGAAAGTACGATTCTATATTATTGACTTTTGATAAGCTTATAACCCTAGTAAGAACCCTTATACATTATAGAAACCTTTTGATGCAATACAAAAACTTAGTACAAGCTAGATAGTAATCGGAAGCTACAGGTAGGGATTTCTTTAAAAAAAAAACTAGAACATAGAGGCATAACCTTTTCGACAACATATAACAGTCAACTATTTCATCTATTTTCCAAACAAGATTATCATCAACGAGAACGAAATACAGGCATACAATTTTTACAGTTATACAAACTATAACCCTCGGCCAAATAACAACCATCGTGGCTCGGCAAACGTTAACATTTATTTTACACAGTGTTCTCAACAATTATTTCCAAAACATAACTTTCCATTGTAAAGAAACGAGCCATAGTTTACAAGTGCAAGAGAACCCTCAGTTCTTGGTTTCCATTTAAAAATTATATAATAGAAAATTTCATTTTGAACCTGTCAAGGTTTCACAATACACGGAACTTGCCCCTTATCAAACAAAAACTTAAAATAGAGTCGTGAAGCAACAAAACTACACAGGGTTTTTACCCTTAAAACATCTAGCAGAACAAACGAAAGTTCAGAGTCTCTATCGACAACACAGCCAGGCATCAAATAGCCAAGAGGAAACTTAAAAGACTGAGAGGTTACCCTCTGTACAGTTGAATCAAAATAAAACAAGCTTAAAACTTCGTTTTCAGCCATCACTGAAACAAGTCGAAGGTTTCCAACCCTCGGCACACAGAAAAACACCATCAAAGGCACCTATGAGGTTTTCGAGAACCATCGGAGCTTACCAGGAAGCAGTAGCAGCTTTCCGTTTCTCAAAACCTTTGCATAGAAACCTTCCAGCGAAGTGGGCACCTGCCAAATTACAAGTTCGAAGGGTTAAAAGCAAGCAAACGCAAATAAAAAGCAAGTTCACTGTATTACATTCAATATCAACTTACTTACCCTTTAGAATGAAGTTTCTGAGCTTAGAAGCTTCACTCCTGCAAAGACGACGAAGCCTGAAATTGATTGCAGCATTCACAAATGCAAGGACTCAGAAGACGATACCATCCTTTGGAAGAATCGAAATCCAAAAACAAACCACTCTCAACAGCTGACAGAAGAACCACACTTTTATCACTGTATCGTGGCTCTATGGCATGAAGTTTAATCCTACAACTATTAAAAACTACCTCTCACAGGTCACAGGATCGAAACCCCTGAGAGGAACTCTCTCCAACCCTACATTTTGGCAGCTTGTCGGCCCCGACTTTAACGTAATAATGAAGACCGGGAAACTCACTACCATTACATACAAGGAAGTTTAGGGTTACATAATCAACAATCAAGATTTGGTGAGATCAACGAGCAAGGATATGTCAACAATGCTACGTTGAAAGCCGAGCAAACATTGCATTAATATCTCGTAAATTACAACAACCGCGAATTTGCCAACACTACATGCCAAGGAACATTACCGTGTATAGCTCGAAGGAGAGGCGATATGGCATTCCTGTACAGCTAGGATTCCTAGTTACATTATCAACCAAAGTTCACATGAATGGAATTACGTGGGTTGACAACCACACCTTCTACTATGGAGTGTTGGTCAGAACATTTAGTACCTCATCGGTACACTGTCAACCTGCCAACAGTAAATTTAATACCCGTCAACTCATCACTTCTTAAACGAGTTTGTTGTGAGCGCAACATCATACTTTATCATTACTTAGGATAAGAGCTAGGTCATATAGCATAGTTCAATCTATTGCTATAGTGTTAGTTTTTCAAAGGTTGGATACATCACATAATTGATTTCGAATCTTGGCTAAAGTTTAAAAATAGATAGAATTACATCGTATTCAAATGTTTGCATATTATAACCATATCATTGCATATTGTAATCATATCATTGCATATTGAAAATCATATCATTGTAATATGTAGTGCAAACTTTATATAGTTCCAAGTTTAAACTTAGGCATCGTAATATTTACATGTCCATGCAATATGTAAATACATAACAACTATAAGATATAACTATTTCATTTCTATAGTTTTGTATAAGTATAAGAATGAAGTTTTATAATGCTAGTTCATAGCATATATACCATAATTACGATAAATTTTCTATCATGGCCATGTAGGGAAAGACTATTGTATCATCATAAGTATAGTTTAAGTGTTGACGAGATACACTCTGAAGCTACGTTCTTAGTACAAGCACTAGTCATTATGCTTTATATATGTTAACTGTGTATCCATTTGATAAATACATGACCTAGAGTAGTCTAAGTTCTGTAGACGCTAAGTATAATGATAGTTCGAAGGTGTAAACATTATTTCTACAAGCTTCATAATAACATACTCAATAGATATTAGTATCGTTGTTTTAATGATAATGACAGTAGTCATATGATAATAGATGTAGTATTATAACAAAACTCTTGGATGACGTGAAAAGATAACACTAAAGAGATTAAATGTCAGTACATAAACTAGGATTAGAACCATGTATCCATACCTCCAATAACTGGTGTCGCAAGGAAGTACGTAGCATTCTAATTTTTACATTGACGATGAATTGAAAGATACAAGTACTCTTAACACATGTTGTTATAGGAATTCTTACCTGCGGTCTGCACATGGAAAAAAGATTCAAATGCCTTAGCTAAACGTAGCTAAGTAAACTCCAGGGTACCTCGTAGGACCCCTTCATCATCATACAAACAAACTGTCAGCACTTCATCAATAACATCACAATAGTACAACATGTAATCATATTCAAGAACTTAAACAAATCTGTAAATTGTACTCGTATGCATAATCATAAAATATCTTTCGTTAAGGAGATTAACATCCACTTAAATCTGAAATAGCAAATACAATTAAATCATATTTAATTATCTTAGTTAAGAAATCAAGTTACTTTATATGTTCCGGATTAATGACTTTGATAAATATTGCTATTATAATTTTTTTTTAAATTTTGGTATTTTTTCGGGATGTTATATTGACATTGACATCTTCAACAGTCAAATGAAATCTTAGGTCGTTGGAACCCTACTTCCAACAGAGTTTCTAGACTTTTCTTTTATATTTTAATATTATTGATTGGAGGAAAAGGTGGACCTAGGGATCTCTAGAGCTTTCTTTGTTATATTTTTTTGTCAAATTAATCTAGGAGAAGGCTATAAAGGGAAAACCCCTTCTCATTTGTAAATCAGAAATTCAAGTGGAGAGAGATCAACTACAAATGTTCACAGGTCTCTTCCAAACAGCAAACGATATTTTTGAAAGGTGAATCGGTCGTATTTGCTACTGTTTTAAGGTCTTGGATACGCCCGGATCGAGACAATTTTCTATTTGATAGTGAAATAGCTAACAAGTCAAGGCCGAAACTACTTTTCTTCCGCTGTCTTTTCCCACGGTTAACCCAGAACCAAGAATTATGGTTGTATGGTGCTCAAAAGCTACTCAAAATTGTTTCCTAGGGTTGTTCCATCCACTTTAACTGTCAAATATGGCCTCTTAATTGCCCAAAATTGGAGATGATGGTTATTTGTTGATGCTCCTATGCTTGGAATAGGCCCAACATTAGGGACACCTACTCCTCACTAAAGAATATATCTCGTCACTTGCCACACCTAAAAAAATATAGAATCCTATAAACCTCAATTCAATCTTCTTCGAGGAGCACCCAATACAAAAGATATGCAGTTTAATGTTTCCTTCTTCCTTTTTTGAGTATAGATACTAAGGTAATAGCTATGTTATGATGGTTTTGTGTATAGAAAAATGGATCTGTGTATAGAAAAACAAGGGTTAACATAGATCTATGCTAGGTTGATAAAATATTGCTGCAAAATTCAGATCTTGAACCAAGCTCACAATTATTGATAGTGATGTGGTTAATGTATCTGTTACAAGCTTGTATCTAAGATGGAAAATGATACTCATAGTTTTGACAATAACCATGTGTTTGAACAATTCATCGACTATTTTTTATTTGCATTGGGGTTGATGTAAGAAACTAGCAAAGAGTGCATTCAACTAACTTCTTACGTAGGCATGTGACCCTTTTCCAGAATTTCGCAAGATGGTGTTAACTGTTGGAAATTTTATTCTTATATCAATCCATAAGGAATT
This sequence comes from Larix kaempferi, assembly GCA_027924585.1. Taxonomy (NCBI): domain Eukaryota; kingdom Viridiplantae; phylum Streptophyta; class Pinopsida; order Pinales; family Pinaceae; genus Larix; species Larix kaempferi. Next base: position 3,018,781 of record BSBM01000577.1, read on the forward strand.
CTATTTAAGGGTGCTATCTCAATGGTAGAGCACCTTCCTTCTAGGCAGGAGGTTAGTGGTTCAATTCCTCCGTGCCCTATATATATTCTAAAACCACTAAAAATAAATAAATGACTAAAAACATGACCAAAATTTGCATATAAACGGCCACCAGTACAACATGAGAGATAAGTGACCAAAAATATGACCAGAATATGAATATAAATGACCACTTTTGAGTTGGCGATCGCTGGTAGCAAATTAGCGGTGATCCAAATTGCAGTTGGCATTGTTGTCAAATGCTAACCTCGACTACGACAAGTCATCGATGTCGATACAACTTCGATAAGTTTCGACTCGACATGACTTCGACAGGTTCTGAATTCGACACAACTCCGACGAGTCTCGACTTCAACGTACTGCGACACATTCCGCACCTTCGACATGTTCAACAACCTCACAGTTCACGACATCGACATTCAGTGTCGACATGTGACCAGTGACTGTCAAACTTCGACATACTATCTCTCTGTCTTCTAGTCGACTATAACAATTGAACTGTTGAACCGTTCTAACTTCTTCTTTGTAACTGAACATAACGGGCAAGCAACCAAGTGTCTCAGAAATATATATAAGCATGTATAATATTGTAACATACATCATAATCTATCAGTTTTGATCTGTTTGCAAGTAATAGAAGAACAGTTCGCATTCCTGCATATTGTCTACGCATATTGTGTTTATCTGTGTTGCGTGATCTTGCTTTTGCTCATTCTGTTTATTAAGCTTCCGCCATAACATAGCCGACTCATTCAGTCAAACTGTTGTCCCCCTCGTGGTTCCTAGACACAACCCAGATCATTGGTATCAAAGCACTCAGTTTTGTTTGTGATTAAGTTCCACGTATAGACTTCTCTCGGAGTTACCTAACTTATGCCGGTTCAAACTCACTCACAATCTTAGCAGTCTAAGCAGATGCTAACTCGAGAAATGATAGAAGAAACAAATGATAGACATGCAACCGAAGAGACAACACATCTTATTGAGCAAGCTCTGGCTCGACAACGGACTAAAATGTTTGCCCAGTTCAACGAGGTTCTCTTGCAATTTGCTTCGACATCTGGAGGATCCTCAACGAGAACTCACTGTGATAAAATCAACCCCTTCAAAGTGCAAATGAATTTGGACATACCGAATCTTGAAGGTAAGATTGACGTGAAATCCTTCGACAATTGGGTGCAACAATTGGAATCCTATTACGTTGTAAATAAACTCTCTGAAGCTGAAAAATTCACCATTGCGTCCTTAAAGATGTCAACCTCTGTGCACTTCTAGTGGGAGAACCTCTCGACAAAGATGGAGAAAAGCAGATACCCCATCGACACATGGGACAAATTCGTTGAACATATCTGGAAGGAATTTTACCCACCTAAATACCTCGAGCAACAGTATAAGAAATGGTAGCAACTAAGGAAATGGAAAGCCCAATCAGTACAGAGTTACACCGACGGGTTCTACCGACTCGTGGCTAGACTTAGAGTCCAAGAAGAAGAGAAATTGCTTGTTTTGAAGTACATCAACGAATTGTCCCAGTACATCCAGTAGGAGATGGAATTTGTGATTGTCAATACGCTTGCGGGTGCATTCCACTATGCCAACAAACTGGAAACCAAGCAAAAAGGGAAAGCACGCTTTGCGATAAAGCCGGCATTAGGACGACCACCCGACAAGAAGGCACTAACCGACTTCGAAAAGTTGAAATCTTCTTAGCCATAACCACCAAAGCTAGATCATGGTAAGAAGCCTTTTCACAAAAGGGAACATAGCAAACAATCGCCGACCAGAAAATGGTGCGATTACCACCACTCATCTTGGCATGATACGTCTGAATGCAAAGCTCGGAAGACATTTTTGACAAAAGTGTTGACCTCTGACGTGTTTGACAAGACGATGGAAGAATATGATCCAGACGCAACGACCCTTTTGACATCGACCACTCCAGCAGCCTCGACTATCGTCGACGAGGAGGAACGAGAATGCCCGTTCCATACACGGATATGGGTCCAGAGAAACCCATTACATCTGATTGTGGACAACGACAACTAGAAGAACTTTGTTTCCAAAGATCTCATAAATAAACTAGGTCTTGTTACCACTCTGCATGCTCAGCCTTACAACATCGGTTGGATGAAGGATGGACAATAACTACAGATTACTCAACAATGTAAACTCGCCTACTTCATAAAGCCTTTTGAAGATGAAGTACTCTGCGATGTGGCACTACTCTCCGTAGCCGACGCCCTGTTTGGGAAACCTTACCTCCTAGATAGACATGGAAGTTATCAGTCATGGCCTCAGAAGGTGATTGTCAAAATCGAAAATTGATGGTTCTGCATACCAGAGCGTCAACCTACACCAACGGTCGCACTGATATTTTCCAAATAGACAAAGAAGCTCATCAATCATGCTCAAAAGTTCACATTAATCATAATCAAGCCGCAAATTTCTAAGAAGACTATAGCAACGAGTTGATTCACCGACCAATGCATCTCCCGACAGAAGTAGCAGGTCGATCATATTCTCGATGAGTACCAAAACCTCTTTGAAGCTCCCGACGGAGTACCTCAACATTGTCAGGTAAAACACTCTATTGAACTTGTTCCTGGTTCTTCTTTGCCTAATGCATCTGTTTACAGAAGATCCATTCTCGAAAATCAAGAGATTCACAGACAAATCCAAGAATTAATAAAAAAAGGTCATATCCGACCCAGCTCCTCTCCTTGTGGAAGTCTAGTCGTCCTAGTTCCGAAGAAAGACAGTACTTGGCACATGTGCATCGACTACAGAGATCTCAACAAAATTTTGGTAAAGAATCGCTACCCTTTGACGCGGATAGATGAGCTCATTGACTATCTGAAAGGTGCTAAATTCTTTACTAAGCTCGACCTCAAGTCGGGATATCATCAGATTCCAATTGAGCCCTCAGATGTGTGGAAAATTGCTTTGAAGAACAAGGAAGGATTGCTCGAATGGTTAGTCATGCCTTTTGGCTTAACCAACGAACCTGCGACCTTCATGCGAAATATGTATAACATTCTTTGACCTTTCATCGGCAAATGGGTCATTCTCTATCTCGACGATATATTGATTTCCAGTCGATCATGGGAAGAACATGTCAGACATCTTCGACAAGTCCTCGACACTCTCTAGCAACATCGACTCTATCTGAACATGGACAAGTGCTCTTTTGCAATGACCAACATCAAATATTTGGGGTATGTAATTGACTCTGTAGGCATTCACGTCGATCTAGACAAAGCACAGATCCTCAAATATTGGCCCATTCCTAGAAGCATTCAAGAACTAAGAATTTTTCTTGGTTTGGCGAATTTCTATCGACGGTTCATCCTTGAATTCAGTCACATAGCCTAACCCTTGAATCAATTGATGAAGGGAAATGGAAAAAATGTCTTCCAATGGATAGCAACACATCAAGCAGCTTTTGAACAGCTCAAAAACAAGCTCTGCACTGCACCAGTACTTGTTTTACCTGATTTGCATAATCCCTTTGATATTGAGACGGACGCATCAGACTATGCCTTGGGCGCAGTGATCACTCAGTCTGGTCACCCTATCACTTTTCATTCTGATACTTTTAACAACACAATTAGAAGATACTTGATGTATGAAAAAGAACTCTACGCCATTGTGCAAGCTCTCATGCAATGGAGGCATTACATCCTTGGCAAGGAAACGATCATTCTCACTGATCACAAGCCTCTACAATTAGCTCCAACACAATCAAAGTTGCAGACCAACTGACAACTCAAGTGGATTAATTACCTACAGCAATTCCATTTGGTGATTAAGTATCAGAAAGGTAAAGTTAACGCCGCCTTCGATTGCCTTAGTCGACCACCCATTACTCTCTTTTTGACAGTGATGAGTATGCAGGGATACGACACGACCACTTGGCAACAGTTGTATGAGGATGACAACGACTTCTCAACAGTCTACCGACAGTTACAGACTAACAAGTCGTCGACCTCAAAATTTGACTATTTCCTGAAAGACACCTTGCTATACAACCTTGGACAACTTTGTGTACCGACCAGTGAGCACTGACATCAGCTCATTTTGGACGCACACTACAGCAAGACTGCAGGACACTTTGCAGTAGCAAGACACTTGCTATTCTGCAGAAGTATTTCTTTTGGCCTACACTTAAATCCGACGTCAACAGGTACATTCGATCATGCGTGGTTTGTGCCATTGCTAAACCGCCTAATCGACGACAGGGATTGTACACACCTCTGCCAGTTCCTAGTCAACCATGGGAATCTATTTCTATGGACTACTTGACGGGTTATCCTACTACCAGACATTAGCATGACACGATATTAGTAGTAGTGGACTGATTTTCCAAGATGGCCATTCTCATATCATGTAAGAAGACCACGACAACGTAGCAGACCGGTCAGCTCTTCTTTACATATGTTTGGAAACACTTTGGTTTACCCACAACCATTATTTCCAACCGAGATGCCAGATTCGTCAGCATCTTTTGGAAGACCCTCTGGAAACAGCTGGACACACGACTCTCATTGTCGACAGCTTTCCATCCTCAGATTGACAGACAAATGGAAGTTGTAAATCGCCTTTTAGTACAATTGCTTCGCATGTACAGTCACAAGCATCGACGCACATGGGATGATAGTCTTATACACATTTAGCATAGCTACAATCGTGCTCAGCACAACTCTACAGGAAAGATTCCATTTGAGATCTGTTACGGATTTCAACCCTCAACACCTATTGACTTGATCAGATCCTCGACACAGCTGGACTCTAACACCGACTACAACCAGTGAGAAGTTGATAAAGCAATCAAGTTTCAAGAACAGATTTGCGACATCCAGCGACAAGCACAGGATATGTTGCATAGAGCAAACGAGAAAGATAAGGCCTGACATGACAAGAATCGTATTCCTCATACATCCCAAATTGGGGATAAGGTCTGGTTACATCTTAAGAAGGAGCGCTTCACTGGTCCTTTCAAGAAGTTAAAACCTTTGCGATATGGTCCGTACAGTATTCTTTGACATATTGGAAAAAATCCTTTCCAGCTTGACATTCCTGCATGCCTGGGTCTGCATCCAGTCTTCAACGTGGATCTACTTCGACCATACCATGCACCCTTGTTGGAACAGAATGACTTACCGATAGCAGAACCCGAAGACATCCATCCATATGTTTAGGAGCCTCTTCCTTGCGACACCATTGTGGGACAATGAGTATACCTTACAAGGACGAACACAATTCCCTTGTTTCAGGTTGCCAAAGTTAGACAGCTCCCATCTCAAGGAAAGTGGTACTCTGTTATTGACATAACCGACAAGTTTCCTCACCTTCGCGAGCAAAAAATGGAGACCATTGTTTCTTAAGGAAGGAGGTCTGATCCACATCGCAGTTGGCATTGTTGTCAAATGCTAACATCGACCACGACAAGTCATCGATGTCGATACAACTTCGACAAGTTTCAACTCGACATGACTTCGACAGATTCCGAATTCGACACAACTCCGATGAGTCTCGACTTCGACATACTGTGACACATTCCACACCTTCGACATGTTCAGCAACCTCACAGTTCGTGACATCGACATTTAGCGTCGACATGCGACCAACGACTGTCGAACCTCGACAAATTGTCTCTCTGTCTTCCAGTCGACTGTAACGGTTGAACTGTTGAACCATTCTAACTTCTTCTTTGTAATTGAATGTAACGGGAAGGCACCCAAGCGTCTCAGAAATCTATATAAGCATGTATAATATTGTAACATACATCGGAATCTATCAGTTTTGATTGGTTTGCAAGTAATAGAAGAACAGTTCACATTCCTCCATATTGTCTGCGCATATTGTGTTTATCTATGTTGCGTGATCCTGCTTTTGCTCATTCTATTTATTAAGCTTCCTCCATAACAGAGCCGACTCATTCAGTCGAACTGTTGTACCCCTCGTGCTTCTTGGACACGACCCGGATCAGTAATTTATCACGTGACAAAAAATGTGGTCATAAATTTGGTCATTAATTGTGACAATCAATGACCAAATTAATGACCAAATATATGACCACAAGATAAGATATTAATGACCAAGCTAAATATGACCACATTTTTGGTCGCGTGATAAATGACCTCTAATTTGCTACCAGTGGTCACCAACTCAAAAGTGGTCATTTATATGGGGATTTTGGTCATTTATCTCTCATTTTGTATTAGTGAATCTCTCTCCTTGCAAGGATAATTTAATTTAATATAAAATGCATTTAATTAGGGCATCCACTTGTTTGTACAAGAGTAAGAGAAGTGATAAGACGAGAGGTAAGAACTTGCACATCACTATGTGAGGCTTCTCTCTATCGGTTAGACTAGTTCATTTTGGTTAGCATAAAATTTTGCATTTAGGTTGAATAGCTTGCATTTCATTTAACATTAATTAAAATACTAAATGGTGGGTCGGGCCACAACTGAAAAACTCATTACAAGATTATCTTGAACGGTAGTCGGACCGTAAACCAAACGGGTTCCCTATTCCAAACAGTGAAGGGTCTAATTGGGACCTTTAATTGGGGAGAACCCCTACTGTTGACGCAAAGATCTTTCCAAGTGCCAACAGATTTTGCACTAGAAGGAGGGCTGCTAGTGTATGGCTAATAAAGGAAGTCTTTTCCCTCGAGGATTTTTCTCTAGATATCCACTTGATACATCACAACCTGAATGTTTATTTCAAGTGACACCTGAAACTGGATATGAAACCGATTACTATGAAGACAATAACCTTGAATTAGAACAACTTGAAACTCTTTACACAATACCATGCTAAGAAGTTGATAATTTCCGAAGATATACTAGATCTCACGTAAGAAAACTTGGTGGGTTTCCTGCATTTCCATTGTTATCTAAGATATTTGATCCTCACAGAAAATATAAAGAGAAAAAAGAGTTTGTTTTGGTCGAATCCTTGGAAGAATTGGTTGTTTTATCTTTACAAGACATACCAGAACCTATCGATCATATCATACCATCTTCACCTAATTCTACCTCTTCACATCAAACCCAATCACCTCTACATACACCTCCATATATTTGAAATATGGATCATAATGCGAATCATCCACCAGCTTGGAGGGCTCGAGGTCCTTTAAACTTGCTTGCTCCTCTTCATGATCTGCCCAAACACCCTGAGAATGTTTTTCCCAAATTTGATCCAGACAAGGGCACAAATGTAGATGATCATTTGAAAAGTATTTATTTAGCTTTAAACCTTTTAAATGTAGATCATGAGGATGTGTTATTCCGTTTGTTTCCTTATACTTTTGAGCCTAATGCCTTGTCATGGTATTTCATCTTGCAGGATGGATTTATCATTGATTGGGATAGTTTTGAAAAATCTTTTCTCAGTAAATTTAGTGAGCAAAGAACATTAGCCTCCCTCATAAAAGAATTGTTGTCTCTCAAGATGGACAAGAGATAAAACGTGTAGGATCTTAATCAAATATTTACAACTATTTTAAATAAGTTCAATGCCACGTCTAAATCGACTGAGGAATCTTTAGTGGAATATTATACTACAACTCTTCATCCATCCTTAGCCAAGACGTTCTTGAAAGAATACTTTAGCAGAAAATTTCTAAGAGGCTAAGAATATTGAGACAAAAATGAATAGCATAGTCAAACGCTCTGTTGAAACATAACCCAAACCTATCTCATCTAAGAAACAACTATTGTTGTAAAGGCCCATTGAAGAATAATCCACTGATTTAGAAAGTGTTGTTAAGCTAGTTTAGAAACTTTCTAATAAGATAGTAGATATTGAAAAGTAGAAAGGGGAATTCTTCCATGAAGAAACCGTTTAAACCATTTTATAAAATAAAAGAAGAAACTCCAGAGCCTCCAACAAACGAATCCCCTTTACTGATCCTAAATGAGGTAAGCATGGACCATTTTTGCACATTTCACTAAGTACATCACTAAGATAAAACCTGTCCTCAATGAATTAAATCCATGACTTGGGTGATGAATCAACTATTAGATAGACATGTTTTGGATGAAGAGGAAGAATATGAAAACATACAATTAAATGAGATTGGAGAAAGAACGGAGGAAACCACGCTCGTATTGTGGGGTTGGGCACCAAATATATATTTGGAAGATGACAAAGAGGTGGCAGTGATACATAATGTACAGATTTATCTCATCGATTATGCATTAAGGAGTAAAGGTCATGTCGATACTCAAAGTAAGTTAGTCCCAAGTAGTAAGAAATATAACACTATGAGTAGAACTCAAAGTAAGGTGACTTATATAACACAACCCCAAAGGACATCAGAGAAGAAACCTCTCAACCCTAAAGAGACTTTAAAATTTTTATCCCTTGTTAACCTTAAAGGATCATGTCACATACCCAAATTTCACCAAAATTTAAAATTTTTCCATACCGTATAAAGTGCTAACAAACCCTGTACGGAAGTATAATTGCAAACGTTTATCATCTTTATTACTATTTGAATATGCGGTTTAATTGTGGTTTTTATTTGGTTACAACTGTCGTAAATTTTTAACGCGTCTTAACGATCTACGAAATCCTATGTCTTATACAATAGGTCACAACCAAAGATTTTTTAGGTTAGTAGTTTTAGTGAATTCCCAAATAAATTTCAATAAAAACATTAAACTTCTTCATAAAGGAAAGTCAATTATAAAATGGATTTGTATACCGTCAATACTTTATAAATCTAAATTACCTAAACCATACATTTCAACACTTATATGCAACATCATTTTTCCTTCTACATTAGAGTATTTATGCAACTTCTTAATCATACTTAGGACAAATCTTAAGTAAGAGAACATTAAGAAAATAGTATAAAAGTGTATTTATATAATCCCAATAATGTAGCTGAAAAGCATGAGTAAGCTTAAAACGCGAATTACAATTCATGATCAATATGACAAATTTTCTACAAGTTATATTATACCAATCATATACTTAAATTTTGATGTAAATGCCAAGATCAACACATCATCTACATTACTTAATCAAATGAATCATACACATGTGAAGACAAATTGTATACATATAGAAGATAAACATAGACCATCAAGATCATACATAAAAGACACATACCAAGGACATTATTTTACCGTGGTTCACCCACTACTTGGGCTACGTCCACAAAAGATGTTGCTATCTATATTAATTATCGAAAAGAGATTTACACCTACAACACACTATACAACACACTGGTTGTAGTGTTCTAATTCAGTTTTCCCAAGCTTAATGAGCGCCTTCAACACAAGTAAAGGGTACATATTTATTCACAAAAATCCTACCTATGATCTATTCTTCGATCAAGTAACCAAGTCGTAAACCTATAAAACTTAACTATTGTAACAAATAGAACATGTATCTCTTTTATGTTTTACCAAGGCCAAATCTTAGATCTAAACAATATATATGTGATCAGCACATTCAGTTTATTATAAACATATTAACCGAGACTGGGAAAAATAGAGTATAGTATAACCTAAAATATCAACAAGCTCTAATATCAAGAAAGTTTCCAATATACTTCACCTATGTATTAATATAGTAAGGGATACACTTTCTAAGTATGGATATTTATTTTAAGGGGTTAAGCTAAGGATAACATCCTTTCAAATATAGATAACTCCGTAGATGTTGAACACTATTTCCAACTTTATTTATGTTTATAAATATATTAATTACTCATATGGATTTTCCTTTCCAATAAAGGTAAGGAGGGTATCCTTTCAAATGTAAAACAACACCATAGGTATTGTACATAAATTCCAACATTATATATGTATAATAAACTATGTTAAAAGTACACATGGTTTTTCTTTTCCAATAAAGGCAAGTAAGGTTGTATTAATATCCACTATTGTGACAGGGAAATACCATACTATTGTGACAGGGAAATACCATGAGCGTTTAACCACGCAGAAGATAGTGCCGAGAAGTTTGCCACGGTACTCTTTTTATAGTCTTTCAAAATGCTTTTTCTTGTTGTAATGTATGAATATTATATATATATATTTTCTCCAATATCTTTTAAATATGTAGACTCCTCTCATAAAGGTGTATGTACAAGGTTAATTATTTATAAGCATACTTCTCGCACACCTGTATATAGATATATATGTATATATACATACCTATTACACCTAAAAGATTTTAGTAGTAATATTAGTTCTTCTTATGTACGTATGTACATTCTTAGTTTTAGCTGCCAATACTAAAATGGCATCTAGTTTATGATGACCTTAGTCATAACTTGACTCTCATAGCCAATGAATTTTCTCGCTTTTCCAACGGATTTAGTTACTTCACTTAAGTGGTGCCATGTTCTTGGTAATATTTAGGAAAATGACGTAACAACACTCCCAAGTACCACCGGTGGGGCCTTGGCCTTGAGCTCCACACCAGGGCCGCTTACACTATTCATAATTTTATTTACAAAAAAATAATAACAATAGGGGTCAAATTGGAGGGATGTTACAGATCAATCCCTGCATCAAACAATGCTATAATAGTAAAAAATATTGGAGGAAATCATAACATGGGGTATGATGTGGTAGAAGACATAAAGAATACCAAAGCCAACATATCTATGTTCGAAATTTGCAATCTTCCGTAGCAGAGAACAAGATTAATATAAGCTTTGGACCTCAACTCACAAGCAAATGAATGCTATCAAGGAAAAGGAGAAACAACAAGTTAATGTGGAACAATACACATAAATCAATGAATCCAGTATCGGTTGTAAATCTAAATCTCAGACTCCGCCTTTTTTGCTCACTTTTGAAATTTTCAATTATAACATACATAATTGTTTGGTGGATTCTGGAGCATCTTCTAACATTATGCCACTTTCTATTTGAAAGAATAATAATGGGAAGCCTATCCCTTCTCCTTCTATAATTTTTCAACTTGATAGCTCTGATGTTAAGGTGGTTGGAAAAATGAAAAATGTCATGATTAAGATGGATTCAGATCAAAGAGTTTGCCAGTTTATTGATATTGTTGTAGTAGATATACCAGAAGCCTATGGCCTATTATTGAGTAGATATTGGTCAAGTGAGTTGAATGGGTATTTTTCTATGGATTGGTCTTACTTGTGGTTGCCATATCAAAATAGGACAAATCAAATAAAGGTAAATGGGGAACCGAACATGAAATTTAATGTTACTGAGTTAGAAGGAAGAAATGATCTTGTCAACTTTTCACGCTTAGTACTGGGAAATTAATTTTTTGAAATTGAACCAGGTTGTTATCAAACAAAAACCACCAGTCAAGAATTAGATACGCAGTATGATCTCCTTCAATTTCCATGGGCTGATGATAATGAATGTACTATAGTAGAGTTATTTACCAATGTAGATTTAGATGCTAACTTTGATTCTAGGAGTAGTGTAGAAACTAATTTTTGGACTTTATATTTTGATGGCTCCAAAACACAGGAGGGAGCAGGGGCAGGTTGTGTCCTTATAGATCCTCAGAATAATAGAATTTTCCTCTCCTGTAGATTAGAATTTGAATGCACTAATAACAAAGTCGAATATGAAGCTCTAATTCAAGGGCTCATGAAAGTTATAGAATTAAATGTTAAGAATTTAAAGGTTTTTGGTGATTTTGAGATAATTGTCAGACAAATTAGAAATACTATTCATTGTTTGTATCCACACTTAAAAGGGTATCGGGAAGAGGTATGTAATATACTTTCAAATTTTGATGCTTTTAATATTAATTCCATTCCTAGATCAAAGAATGATGCAGTTGATTTATTATCCAATACTACTTCTCGTTTAATTCCACTTAGTGATAAATTTTCCATTCAATTGCTTTCCAGGCCCTCTGTCCCAGATAACATAACAAATTGGAGAGTGTTTGATGATGATCAACATATTATTGAATTTTTAACGAATTAAGATACATTGAGAGATTCAATCATTGATGAAACATAATATCAGTCCAATTTGCAAAAGATGGATGCAAATCGATGTTATTAGTCAGATTGACACTTCTCCATCTGTGACTACATTGCATTGTTAGTCACACAAAAGGAATTTATAGAATATAGAAGAGCCTCATTGACTATAGATGCACTTGATCTGAATATTACATCATCCTCTCCAGTTTTTTTATTTTGTGATATATTTTCAAGACATAGCCGCGAACCTCATATCTGCCAACTCGTGGGTTACCCACTGGAGCTCCATTGACCACCCACGGTTTTTCTAAAAAACATTGCACCTACTAGTTCCTGGCATTATAATCGCGGGTTACTCGCTGTTCTTTAAGTATTATACCCGCGGGTACCTCTTAAAATCATGAAAAAATATAATAAAAACATAATTAGAGATAGTTATGGTAGTTATCCTAACAACCATAACCTCCCGAACCATCTATCTCTCGAACCTATACTCTCAAGCCTTGCTATAAATACAAGGAGGGGGATTTATAAAGAGGGGAGAACCATTTTGTCTAAGGAAATCCTGGAGAAATATCCATAGAAGGAAGAGGAGTAAGGATCCGGCCATCAGGTTTCAACAGTGCAGGTCACAAATCAGGTATAACTTGTTACCATTGATGTGAATAATGCAAAAGATTTTCTTTCCCATAAGATAACTTGTCTACTTTGTGAATCTATCCTTTTGAATCAGTCATATCTTCTTTATATAAGAGTTTCAAACTAGGTTATTTTTGTTTATGTAGTCAAAAGATTTGAGGAAGGTGCTTTTTTTTTTTGTAGGTTTCTCATTTGGGACTGTGGATCTGAGGTGAAAAGCTTCAAGCTTGGATCAGACTTCATATATCCAAGGTGTGTTCATTTGGATTATAACCTTAGCTTTTATTGATTAAAGAAATATCTTATGCTATACTTGTTTATCAATTAGATTATGTACCTTCTTAGTAGTGTGTTGATTATCTCTTTGAACTTCCCAATCATAGGTTGATTTACCGAACAACATAATTAGCGACTCCACTAGGGATTTCATTATGTTGCTCTGGGATTCCTAGGGTAGTCTTGTTATTCAGTTAGTTTCAATCCTTTAGTTCTATGGAAGCGTTTGCAAGGTTTTCTAACCCTTGCTTAAGACTCAGACTTGGTCCTTCTCATAGATTTTCTTTTCTTTTTTAATTTTTTTAAGCAGATCCGCGAGCTGTCAATAGATACAGTCGTGAGTTCCCCTCATACCCGCGATTTTCTTGTGTTGCACCCGCAAGTCACCCGCAATCTGTTGTACTTACAGTCATGGGTATTTATTTAGGATTGGGTTTCCTCCTAGGTTTTTAACTTTTGGTCTCTCCTTCGATTTTGGAATAGTTTCTTTGCTTGTAGTTGGATCATTCTAACGTGTTGGTAGGCTGTGGTTAAGTATTTTTACGCTTTTATGAGATCTTTCTTGGTTTTCATTTGATTGTTGAGGGCGTGACTAGATATTTCGAGTTCAAGTTTGGTTGGTTGGCACTTGGATTGTTTCCTTACGATCACTGACCTAATAGAGAACAATTTGATGTCTTGAAAATATCCTTGTTTTCTTCATTGTGTCGGTTGGTTTCATAGTGTCTTTATGCCAAGTTAGTTACTTATTTACCTTGATTGAAGAAATATTTTGAACTTGTTATTTTCATACTTTTTTTAGGGTATTTTTCTGTATTATAGGTTTACGTACAACTAGTTTACACTTGCATTCTTGAGTGCTCTTTTTCGTGTTCATTTTTAGTTGTTATTCTCTTATTTAAAATAAAATTGCAAAAGAACAAGTACTTTTCTCTTAGCAAGAGCATTGTTTATTTTCAAAAGTAAATATTAGTTGCATGCACTAATTTTTTGAAAAAAAAGAAAAGAAAATTTTGGAGTTTTAGTTAGGTTTATCTTATTAGCATTTCTTTTTGAAATATATAAGCGAAAAAAGAAAAGAAGAAAAAGGAATTTGCATGTCTCATTATACACTTTGCTTTCAGTCATAACCACTTCACGCACACACACACTCCCTTTGAGTAACAACAGCCCTAGAAAGAACTTTAAAGTTAAAATTGAATAATAACTTTTCTTTTTTAGGACCATACACTAACTAGCTTGGGTTAGTGATTTGGACTAGGTTGATTAACTATCCAAATCTATTTAAACTCAAATTGTAGTGGACTATCACTAGGTAAATCCACCTTTGTAGAAGGTGAACCGAGAATCTCCACTCACACCGGAGTCAAACATGAGGTCGTGTGAGATTGATTAGTTGGAGATACCCCTCCACTCTTTGATCAAGCATCTACTCGAATCAGTATGCATACGGGGATCCAATAGTACCTTCTGGTGCTTTTGGATTTCAAGCTCAGTTACCCCACCCATGCGTGTTGATTTGACCTGCGACTGTTCCCCAGACCCTTTCTATAGTGTTGGTAGACTTAGTATCCAGAATTTTAGGACTCTACACCAGTGATAGTGAAAGGATATTTTCACTTCACCTAGGACAGATTCAGGAGGAAATCCTCTGCAGCTCTTTGGGAAGGCAATTGGATGATTCCAGCGCTTCGCCCCATCGTGACTGTATTTTGGACCCCAGATAACTATTCTTCGCCACTTCAACGGTCTGTTCTGGGCCCTCATCATCTCAGAATTTCCTTTGGAAGATCATCTGCTTTCCTGGTTTGGATTACTATAGGACTTTTTTGTGGTGTGCTATGTGTTTATTGTTGTTCTAGTTGGCCCTAGGTTAGTTACTTAGAACATTTTTTTGTAGCTGTGGAGGACCAAACTCCCCGTAGGTCAAGAAGGTTGATAAAACTTCCTCCACTAATTGTGGAGCCTCCACTGCAACCTCAACAACATAGAATAAATTCAAGCGGTCCTTTTGAACAACTTGGTACAAATGAACCACCTAGGGAGCCTCAACTCATTACTCAAACTTCACCGTCCCCACAGACCATCGAGACTTTCCAGCATAAGACTTTGCAAGACATTTTAACCCTCCTTTAACTGGACTTGATGATCCGGTGTTAGTAAGAGTTATTACTTTAGGGTTACCCGAGCTCAGTGTATATAGGTTTACATATGGACTTACCATGGACAATATAGGGGATGGATCAGGAGTTCCAGATGCTCCCACATCGGCTATCATGCCGAGATGTTTTTCTCCGCAACATATAAACACTCTGATACCTAGTTCGTTGCAGATATATTCTACTCCAAGCACTTAACTAAAATCCAATACATGATCCCTAGGGTCATCAATCACTCAGATTACATTGAATTCTATACCTTTTGGATCAAATTTTGGTTCATCCAATATCCTTTTTTTTGGGATACCCACAGTATCGTTTACATCTTCCTCATTCCTCCAAAAATTCCAGGTTAACCCTATTTCAACTCCTTTTACTTAAGGATTCCCTTGGCATGGAAGGCACATTGATCCTTCAACACCATTTATAGGCTCGATGCGTACCCCTTCTATTGCACAATTTCTAAGTTCTAATCCCTTTACAAGCTATAATTTGCAATATTCAAATGTTCAAACTTCTAACATGCATGTAAGCAACACTCCTTTTTCACTTTTTGGTGGAGGAGGAAGTAATACTTATACTCCAACTCCGTTTGGAAGTACTTATACTCAGTCGCAATGGACTGGACCACAAGGGAGAAATCCACTGGCTTATGGATGGAGCCATTTCCAAAACTTATTCTCGTCATAACCGATGGCTAAGGTAAACCCCAACCAGCCTTACGGGAGTCATGGTTCAGGTAGATTTCCTTACCAGATTCCCCAAACTCACATGCTATCGGATAGGCCTCGCTTACCCTTCCAGCAAACATTGAAATTTTTAGATCTTTCAAATTTAATGAATTACCCAGTGCATCATAACCCTACCCAGCCTCCGGTCCCAACAAAACTTCCTTCAGAAATTCCTAAGTTTGAAGTAAAAACTGGTGAAGACCCAGGGGGGCATGTCAAAACATTTCATCTTTGGTGTTCCTCTAAATCACTAAACGATGACTTGATTTGGTTGAGGCTCTTTCAAAGAAACCTGACCAATGTTGCAGCCAAATGGTACATCAAGTTAGCGACCACAACTTATCACAACTTTTATGATTTAGCGACAGTATTTATGAACCACCTCCAACTTCCCATCCGGTGTGATGCCGACACAGACCTTCTGTCTACGTTTAGACATAATAAAGCGACTCATATATCTGATCATATTCAGGAGTGGAGAAGATGAAAGAGGCTCATTAAAGCTGAGATTCCCCCGGAGTTCGTACTAGAGTGTTTTTTGAAATAATTGTTACCCTACATCTCCAAAGATGTTTCGAATTCTGGGGTTGCCTCAGAAGAGGAGTCCATTTTAAGGACCCAACAACTTGACTTGATTTATGCTTAGTCTGGGACCCTTTATGAAATTATCCTAGATGTGCCAAGGTCAAACATTGATCCTTCTAAACCTAAACCTGGACCACATGCCGATGGCATCGTAGGTTCATCCACCGGAGAAGCTTTGGTTAAACAAGTTCATGAAATTTCCATAAAGCATTCTATGGTAGAAGCAACTATGGTTGCATCTCCCCTTTCTCAAATGATGATTGTACACAATGTGCAGTCAACTCAAAAGGGTTCTCAGTAGCTCGGTGGAAAGAAGAAGGGAAAGAAGGGGGAAGGAAACCAATATAAGCCTAAAAACACAAAAAATGATGAAGGGGGGGGAAGAGAAAAGAAGAAGGTGAAATTCCCATGCACACTTTGTAAGGAAGATCACCTTACTCACCAATTCCCTTTGATTGATGAATCCCATAATCTCTTAAACCAAAAGAAACCTGTTGTCTTGAAGGACCCGTTTCCCAAAGAACAAAACCCAGCTTCTGACAGTTCTAATACTGGGGGCACTCATCATTCCACACTGGCTGATTAATCCTACATAAATATCGTTAACTCACATGCTTTATTGCAAACGAGAGCCAAGAATTATATATTATATTTTCCACAGAAAGACAAAGAAATCCTAGAGACATCTGCTCCTCTTCATATTGAGAGACCTATAGGTCCTATGCCTAAGATACCGAAAGGTGTCTATAAGCGCGCATCGCACAACCCTAATGCACAGGCTGCTCCGGCCATCAGGTTTCAACAGTGCAGGTCACAAATCAGGTATAACTTGTTACCATTGATGTGAATAATGCAAAAGATTTTCTTTCCCATAAGATAACTTGTCTACTTTGTGAATCTATCCTTTTGAATCAGTCATATCTTCTTTATATAAGAGTTTCAAACTAGGTTAGTTTTGTTTATGTAGTCAAAAGATTTGAGGAAGGTGCTTTGTTTTTTGTAGGTTTCTCATTTGGGACTGTGGATCTGAGGTGAAAAGCTTCAAGCTTGGATTAGACTTCATATATCCAAGGTGTGTTCATTTGGATTATAACCTTAGCTTTTATTGATTAAAGAAATATCTTATGCTATACTTGTTTATCAATTAGATTATGTACCTTCTTAGTAGTGTGTTGATTATCTCTTTGAACTTCCCAATCATAGGTTGATTTACCGAACAACATAATTAGCGACTCCACTAGGGATTTCATTATGTTGCTCTCGGAGTCCTAGGGTAGTCTTGTTATTCAGTTAGTTTCAATCCTTTAGTTCTATGGAAGTGTTTGCAAGGTTTTCTAACCCTTGCTTAAGACTCAGACTTGGTCCTTCTCATAGATTTTCTTTTCTTTTTTAATTTTTTTAAGCAGATCTGCGAGCTGTCAATAGATACAGTCGTGAGTTCCCCTCATACCCGCGATTTTCTTGTGTTGCACCTGCGAGTCACCCGCAATCTGTTGTACTTACAGTTGTGGGTATTTATTTAGGATTGGGTTTCCTCCTAGGTTTTTAACTTTTGGTCTCTCCTTCGATTTTGGAATAGTTTCTTTGCTTGTAGTTGGATCATTCTAACGTGTTGGTAGGCTATGGTTGAGTCTTTTTACTCTTTTATGAGATCTTTCTTGGCTTTCATTTGATTTTTGAGGGCGTGCCTAGGTATTTCGAGTTCAAGTTTGGTTGGTTGGCACTTGGATTGTTTCCTTACGATCACTGACGTAATAGAGAACAATTTGATGTCTTGAAAATATCCTTGTTTTCTTCATTGTGTCGGTTGGTTTCACAGTGTATTTATGCCAAGTTAGTTACTTCTTTACCTTGATTGAAGAAAAATTTTGAACTTGTTATTTTCATACCTTTTTTTAGGGTATTTTTCTGTATTATAGGTTTACGTACAACTAGTTTACACTTGCATTCTTGAGTGCTCTTTTTCATGTTCATTTTTAGTTGTTATTCTCTTATTTAAAATAAAATTGCAAAAGAACAAGTACTTTTCTCTTAGCAAGAGCATTGTTTATTTTCAAAAGTAAATATTAGTTGCATGCACTAATTTTTTGAAAAAAAAGAAAAGAAACTTTTGGAGTTTTAGTTAGGTTTACCTTATCAACATTTCTTTTTGAAATATATAAGCGAAAAAAGAAAAGAAGAAAAAGGAATTTGCATATCTCATTATACACTTTGCTTTCAGTGATAACCACTTCACGCACACACACACTCCCTTTGAGTAACAACAGCCCTAGAAAGAACTTTAAAGTTAAAATTGAATAATAACTTTTCTTTTTTAGGACCAAACACCAACTAGATTAGGTTAGTGCTTTGGACTAGGTTGATTAACTATCCAAATCTATTTAAACTCAAATTGTAGTGGACTATCACTAGGTAAATCCACCTTTGTAGAAGGTGAACAGAGAATCTCCACTCACACCGGAGTCAATCACGAGGTCGTGTGAGATTGATTAGTTGGAGGTACCCCTCCACTCTTTGATCGAGCATCTACTCGAATCAGTATGCGTACGGGGATCCACTAGTACCTTCTGGTGCTTTTGGATTTCAGGCTCAGTTACCCTACCTATGCGTGTTGATTCGACATGCGACTATTCCCCAGACCCTTTCTATAGTGTTGGTAGAATTAGTATCCAGAATTTTAGGACTCTACACCGGTGATAGTGAAAGGATATTTTCACTTCACCTAGGACAGATTCAGGAGGAAATCCTCTGCAGCTCTTTGGGAAGGCAATTGGATGATTCCAGCGCTTCGCCCCATCGTGACTGTACTGTGGACCCCAAATAACTTTTCTTCGCCACTTCAACGGTCTGTTCTGGGCCCTCATCATCCCAGAATTTCCTTTGGAAGATCATCTACTTTCCTGGTTTGGATTACTATAGGACTTTTTTGTGGTGTGCTATGTGTTTACTGTTGTTCTAGTTGGCCCTAGGTTAGTTACTTAGAACATTTTTTTGTAACTGTGGAGGACCAAACTCCCCATAGGTCAAGAAGGTTGATAAAACTTCCTCCACTAATTGTGGAGCCTCCACCGTAACCTCAACAACATAGAATAAATTCAAGTGTTCCTTTTGAACAACCTGGTACGAATGAACCACCTAGGGAGCCTCAACTCATTACTCAAACTTCACCGTCCCCACAGACCATCGAGGTTGAAGACTTTCCAGAATAAGACTTTGCAAGACATTTTAACCCTCCTTTAACTGGACTTGATGATCCGGTGTTAGTAAGAGTTATTGCTTTAGGGTTACCTGAACTAAGTGTATATAGGTTTACATATGGACTTACCATGGACAATATAGGGTATGGATCAGGAGTTCCACATGCTCCCACATCGGCTATCATGCCGAGATGTTTTTCTCCCCCACATATAAACACTCTGATACCTAGTTCGTTGCAGATATATTCTACTCCGAGCACTTAACTGAAATTCAATACATGATCCCTAGGGTCATCAATCACTCAGATTACATTGAATTCTATACCTTTTGGATCAACTTTTGGTTCATCCAATATCCTTTTTTCTGGGATACCCACGGTATCGTTTACATCTTCCTCGTTCCTCCAAAAATTCCAGGTTAACCCTATTTCAGCTCCTTTTCTCAAGGATTCCCTTGGCATGGAGGGCACATTGATCCTTCAACACCGTTTATAGGCTCGATGCGTATCCCTTCTATTGCACAATTTCTGAGTTCTAATCCCTTTACAAGCTATAATTTGCAATATTCAAATGTTCAAACTTCTAACATGCCTGTAAGCAACACAACTTTTTCACTTTTTGGTGGAGGAGGAAGTAATACTTATACTCCAACTCCGTTTGGAAGTACTTATACTCAGTCGCAATGGACTGGACCACAAGGGAGAAATCCACTGGCTTATGGATGGAGCCATTTCCAAAACTCATTCTCGTCATAACCGATGGCTAATGTAAACCCCAACCAGCCTTACGGGAGTCATGGTTCAGGTAGATTTCCTTACCAGATTCCCCAAACTCACACGCTATCGGATAGGCCTCGCTTACCCTTCCAGGAAACATTGAAATTTTCAGATCTTTCAAATTTAATGAATTACCCAGTGCATCATAACCCTACCCAACCTCCGGTCCCAACAAAACTTCCTTCAGAAATTCCTAAGTTTGAAGTAAAAATTGGTGAAGACCCAGGGGGCCATGTCAAAACATTTCATCTTTGGTGTTCCTCTAAATCACTAAACGATGGCCTTATTTGGTTGAGGCTCTTTCAAAGAAACCTGACCAATGTTGCAGCCAAATGGTACATCAAGTTAGCGACCGCAACTTATCACAACTTTTATGATTTAGCGACAGTATTTATGAACCACCTCCAACTTCCCATCCGGTGTGATGTCGACATAGACCTTCTGTCTACATTTAAACATAATAAAGCAACTCATATATCTGATCATATTCAGGAGTGGAGAAGATGAAAGAGGCTCATTAAAGCTGAGATTCCCCCGGAGTTCCTACTAGAGTGGTTTTTGAAATAATTGTTACCCTACATCTCCAAAGATGTTTTGAATTCTGGGGTTGCCTCAGAAGAGGAGTCCATTTTAAGGACCCAACAACTTGACTTGATTTATGCTTAGTCTGGGACCCTTTATGAAATTATCCCAGATGCGCCAAGGTCAAACATTGATCCTTCTAAACCTAAACCTGGACCACATGCCGATGGCATCGTAGGTTCATCCAACTCATCCACCGGAGAAGCTTTGGTTAAACAAGTTCATGAAATTTCCATAAAGCATTCTATGGCAAAAGCAACTATGGTTGCATCTTCCCCTTCTCAAATTATGATTGTACACAATGTGCAGTCAACTCAAAAGGGTTCTCAGTAGCTCGGTGGAAAGAAGAAGGGAAAGAAGGGGGAAGGAAACCAATATAAGCCTAAAAACACAGAAAATGATGAAGGGGGGGGGAGAGAAAAGAAGAAGGTGAAATTCCCATGCACACTTTGCAAGGAAGATCACCTTACTCACCAATTCCCTTTGATTGATGAATCCCATAATCTCTTAAACCAAAAGAAACCTGTTGTCTTGAAGGACCCGTTTCCCAAAGAACAAAACCCAGCTTCTGACAGTTCTAATACTAGGGGCACTCATCATTCCACACTGGCTGATCAATACTACATAAATATGGTTAAATCACATGCTTTACTGCAAACGAGAGCCAAGAATTATATCTTGTATTTTCCACAAAAAGACAAAGAAATCCTAGAGACATCTGCTCCTCTTCATATTGAGAGACCTACAGGTCCTATGCCTAAGATACCGAAAGGTGTCTATAAGCGCGCATCGCACAACCCTAATGCACAGGCTGCTGCTAAATACTTAGTTGTAGAGGACCTAGCCCAAATGTTGTGTGCCATGTCCGTTCTAGAAGTTTTGCAAAGCTTCCCATCGCAGTGAAATGCACTTTTAGCGGCAATAGGAAGTATGGTTTCGTAAAGTATGTTGTCTAGGTTTGACATGTCTAAGATCAAACCCCCGTTGTCATATCACGTGGCATTCCAAATTGAAGTAGCACATGGTTCTAAAACCATTGGACGAACAGTGGTGGATGAAGGAGCGTCTACATGCGTAATGTCTATTTCCTGTTGGCGAGCCTTATGCTCTCTGGAGTTAGCCCCTTCGGTTACATTACTTACCGCTTTTTATGGGAGATCTTTCCATACACATGGAATCTTACCTTGTTTTGAGATCCAACTAGCGGGGAAAGTAGTGTTAGTGGAGGTTGAGGTTGTAGATGCTTCTCTTTATTATAATTTTCTATTGGGAAGAAGTTGGATGTATGCAATGCAAGAAATCCCTTCGTCCATTTTCCGGGTACTGACGTTCCCCCATGAAGGAAAGATCGTCACGAATGACCAAGTCTCCTTTTCCCGGAAAAAAAATGAAACCTCTCTGGAATCTAATATTCAGTGGATTGATCAAGCTTGTCCACCTAGTGAAATTTTGGGAGTAGGCATGTACTCATCGCTTATGGGCACCTTTGATTTACCTGCTCCCATGAATTATATTGGTCCAACGAGTAACACTATTATGTCATCTAAGGAGGTGTTCACAGTGGATCAAAAAGCTAACCCTTGGATTCTTCCTACTCATGACGAACCAATTGTGCCCCTATCTGTCGTAGAAGTGACTTATAAAAATTCACGAGACTCTACGATAGATTACATCTCGACTCCTTTAGTATCCATGGAGTTAGATATTGATTGTGTACCTGCATGGGAAATAGACTCTAACCATTCCTTTAATTGTTTAGACATTATTTTAACATCATATGAAGCTATTCTGGAAGCAATGATAGATCTTGATCTACCTTGGGAACACACGCATCATAGATCTTATTTTATTCCAGATAAAAAACAAGTAAAAAATCAATATGACAAATTCGTCAAACCTAGGGTTTTCTTAGAAAGAGATCTCATTTTGGTGTATGTTCAAGATAAGGATCCCCTGGGGGAAGGTAAGTTTAAGTCTATGTGTCTCGGTCCTTATATCATTTCTATAGTTTTGAGAAAAGGATCGTATGAACTAATTGATTATGATGGAGTTAAGCTTCCCGATCCTAGAATGGGCTCTACTTGAAAAAGTATTACGCTTAGCATACATGTTTTTTCTTGTATATAGTTGTACAATTTTTGTAGAGCTAGTCCTTTTTGGATTTTCGTATGTGTCTTATGGATTGTGTTTCATATGGAAACTTAGTGGTTTGTATGATTCACCGATGGCTCTAGTCGTCACACTCGCAATTTGGCTTGAGCTGCTTGGGTGATCTATTCATCTATAGGCCAACTTGTTTCGTCAAGAGGTGCTTGTTTAGGACCTACAACGAACAATATAGCCGAGTATAGTGTTTTTATTGAACTACTCTGAGATGATCTTCACCATAGCATTTCATGTTTGGAAGTTAGGATTGATTCGCAGTTAGTTGTACTCCAGTTTACAGGTGCTATCTCTCAATTCTTCTCGTCATAGGAAGTTCTACAGAGCCAACCCTTTTTCATGCTGGATGTAGGCCTAGCCTCCTGTAGGTCTTCATCATCTCTGCAAGCGATCTGATAGAGGTGGAATCTCAGGACTGATTATGAGCCTATGAAAAACTTGACAAGAGCATCCCAGGATCCGTTTATGTGCCTAAGCACGACCGTCAAGATCTGCCACGACTAATTACATTCATCCCTTCACAAAACCTTTAAAGAGCATCCTAGGATCCGCTATGTGCCTCAGCACGACCGACAAGATCTCTAAAGAGCATCCCAGGACTTTTACGTGCCTAGCACAACCTATCAGATCTCCAGGACTGATTACATGTGAACAGGAAAAACCTTAAAAGAGTATCCCAGGATCAGTTTACGTGCCTAAGCACGACCAGCAAGATCTCTAAAGAGCATCCCAGGACTTTTACGTGCCTAACACAACCTATCGGATCTCCAGGAATGATTACATGCCTCCCTATCAAAACCTCGAAAGAGCATCCCAGGACTGATTACGAGTTTACTGCTCAACCTATCGGATCTCCCAGGATCTTTTATATTCTACTACACAACCTGCCAAATATCCATGACCTCGAAGTATCGTCCTGATACTCATGATCCACCTGATCATCCTCGCACGGAGCATCATCCTGATGCTAATGATCATACTAATCATCATCATATAGTACATCATCATCACAGGATCGTCTTGATCATCATACAGTACATCACCCTAATGTACATCATTATCACATGATCGTCCTGATCATCATATAGTACATCACCCTAATGTACATCATTATCACATGATCGTCCTGATCATCATGCAGTACACCACCCTAATGTACATCATCATGAGCATCATCCTGATGCTCATCACACAACACTTACATCCATAGCCATGGGAAGGATCCTCCTACCACCATGCTTGGAATGGCTCCTTCAAATGTTTCCCATCACTTCTTCCTCGAATTATCTTCTATCTAAAGAACACCAAGCCTCTCTCTCAAGTACTCAAACTTCGCTCTGGCTAGTGGTTTGGTCAACACATCTGCAATCTGCTCATCCGTCGCAACATACAGGAGCTTCACTACTCTTCTCTGCACCATATCCCTGATATAGTGATACTTGATATCGATGTGCTTCGACCTGTCATGGAACACCGAGTTCTATGACAGCTTCATACAACTCTGGTTGTCACAGAAGATACAGGTAGCATCCAACTAGAGATCAAACAAATCCGACAGTAGCTTTCTAAGCCATACTGCCTCACAACTAGCCGAACAAGCTGCAACATACTATGCTTCGGTTGTACTCAGTGCTACACAGGATTGCTTCTTGGTAAACCAAGAGATCACACCTGATCCCATACTGAACTAGCACCCCTAAGTGCTCTTCCTATCTGCAACACTGCCTGACCAATCTGAATCAACATAACCCTCCAAGTTAAACTTTTGATTCGCATCATACTTGAGCCCATAATCAACCGTACCCTTTAGGTACCTCAAAATATGCTTTACAGCAATCAGGTGAACATGTCTAGGATCCATCAGGAATTGGCTCAATGTGTTCACTGCAAAGAAAATATTTGGTCTTGTGTTTTTTAGGTACATCAAGGACCCAATCATCTGACAATACATCATGGCATCAACCGACTCAGATAAAGCATCACTCAATAGCTTTAGGTTCGATGCAATAGGTGTGGCCATGGCCTTGCAGTCCATCATATCGAACCACTTCAGGATCTCTACTACATACTTCCCTTGTCCAAGGAAGATTCCATCTGCACTCTGCCACACCTCAATACCTAGAAAGTAATGCATCATTCCCAAGTCCTTCATCTTGAACTCGGCAGCAAGCTTCCTCTTCGTGTCGGCAATCAACCTATCCTCACCTGTCACAAACAGGTCATCCACATAGAGTAGTAGTATCACTGGATTTCCTTCCTCAAAATTGTAGTAAAGGTTGGAATCCACTTTACTCTTGCTAAAGCCCAAACAGGATAGGAAGTTGTCTATCCTAGCATACCATGTCCTGGGTGCTTGCTTCAAGCCATACAAGGCTTTCTTTAATCTGCACACATATGACTCCCTTTCATGTGTCTCAAAACCGAGTGGCTGCTCCACATACACTTCCTCTTCGACTACACCATTAAAGAAAGTTGTCTTGACATCCATCTGGTGTATCTTCCACTTCATCACTGCAGCCAGAGAAAGTACTGTTCTGATGGAAGTGTATCTGGCTATAGGTGCAAAAGTCTCTTCATAATCTATCCCTTCCTTCTAGGAGAAGCCATGAGGTTCAAACCTTTCCTTGTATTTCTATATGCTACCATCTGCAGCATGCTTGATCTTGTAGATCCACTTGGAAGTCACCATAGACTTCCCTTCTGGTCTTGGGACCACATCCCAAACATCATTCTTTATGATCGACTGGTATTCCTCGACCATGGAATCCTTCCATTCTTTCTTTTATGATGCTTCTTCATAACTAGAAGGTTCTTTGTTCATTATGTCACAGAGTAAGGAAACATAGCTAGTGTGTGGCCTTGTCCTTTTTCTCTCTCTGTGTTCCTCCTCTGGAACACCATACCTTTCTGCATCTTGGATGATCTCTCTAGCCCATGTTGGTTTCCTCTTGTGAGAGTTCTTCTCATGGGGTGGATCTACAGTTCCTTGTGGATCTTATATTTCACAATCCTCTTTTGGAATTGCTTCATTCTAAATGGTGTCTTGAGTTCTGGGTACTCTTGGTTCTTTATTTTCTTCAACAGGTGTCTTCCTTGATTTGATGTATGTTGAATCTTCATCAAAAGTTACATCGCTGCTGATTTCAATCTTCTTGAACCCTGGAAAGTAGATTCTGTATGCCTTTGAGCTTTCACTGTTACCCACAAAGATGCCCTTCTTTCCTAAAGGATCTAGCTTTGTCCTCTTTTCTTTTGGAATGTGTGTGTATACTGGACAACCAAATATCCTGAGATGGCTAACTTCTGGTTTCTTACCAGAGAAAACTTCTTTTGGTGTCTTGTTGTCAAGTATCTTGTGAGGTTTTCTGTTTTGCACATATACATCTTTCTTAGCTGCTTCTGCCCATAGATGCATAGGCAGATCTTGGTCATGAAGCATTGCCCGTGCTACTTCCATGATAGTTCTATTCTTCCTTTATGCAACCCCATTTTGTTGTGGATTGTAAGGAGTGGTCAACTCCCTCTTAATCCCTGAATCACTACATAACTTCTTGAAGTCTCTTGAAGTGAATTCTCCGCCATTGCCGAATCTAAAGGTCTTGATCTTCTTATCAGTTTGATTTTCTATCAAGGCTTTGAATTCCTTGAACTTATCAAACACTTCATCTTTATTCTTCAAGAAATAAACCCAAGTCTTCCTAGAGAAATCATCAATGAAAGAAACATAATATACATACCCACTCAGAGAACTGGATGACATTGGACCGCATACATCGGAGTGGATAATCTCCAAGATTCCTTTTGCTTTGCTTTCACTGCTTGGAAATGCCTTCTTAGTGTTCTTTCCTTTTGCACATCCTTTGAAAACACCTTCATGCTTTCACTGGATTTCAGGAAGACCTTCTACTTCTTTGCTTTCAATTGGTAGTGCTCTATAGTGCATATGTGCAAGCCTTCTATGCCAAATTTCACTTGGCTCCATGGATTCATGTACCATGGCATGTTCAGGTTGTCCCTTTAATTTGTATAATCCTCCCTCTTGCTCTCCAATAACTAATGCATCATCTATGGTCTTACCTTTTGGCCACATGAGTACTTGGCCATCCAAAAATGCAACTCTCATTCCCTTTGCATCCAAAGATGATATTGAGACAAGATTCTTCTTGAGTCCACGTACATATAGAAAATCTTTCATTTTTAAGGACTTCCCAGATTCTAACTTGTAGGAGGCTTCACCACTTACTTTTATGGGGTATTGATAGTCATCCCCAAGTTTCACCTTATGAGGTGATTCATGTTCAGATAGGTCCATGAAAGATTCTTTGAATCTCGTCATGTGTTTGGAAGCCCCACTATCAATAAGCCAATCATTACACCCATGTGAAATAGTACATGTGAGAGCAGAGATTAGAACATATTCTTTGTCACTTGAAGAGTCTTCACTTTCTACCTTAGTCTTCTTCATGGGAGGTTCATCATCCTTAGCAGCATGAGCATGATATCTCTTTTTGTTGTTGTTCTTGTTGTTGTTGTTGGAGTATTTTCTTCTCTTGGGACATTCTGAAGAAAAGTGTCCTTTCTCATTGCATGAGAAGCATCTCAGATCTTTCTTCTCTCTTTGATGGTAGTGAGAAGATTTCTTGTGATGAGGTTTCTCCCTCTGGAACTTGCTTTTCTTGGTGTGTGCTGTGAGAGCTTGGTCTTCACTTCCCATCTTTTCTTCTCGGGCCACAAGCCGAGCTTCTTCTTGTGAACATTCCTCCCATAGTCTACTGAAAGAGATCAATTTATTTCTTGCACAAATTCCTTGGATGAAGGAGTCCCATGACCTAGGTAGGCCATTCAAAGTGGTCTTAACAATTTCTCCATTTTCCACTACTTCATCCACAGCTTCAATTTGTTCCTTGATTTGAGAGACCTTAGAAAAGTAGGATTGAATGGTCTCTCAATTCTGGATCTTTACTCCTTTCAATTGGTCCCACAGAGTCATCGTCCGATTTATATTCTTTCCTTCAAACAACTTGGTCAAAGAGTCAAACATCTCCTTAGGTGTCTTTAGGGAAGACACATGGGGTATGAGATGGTCTTTGATAGAATCAGCAATGATCCTCTTGGCCTTGACCAAGTTCTTCTTGTGTAAGGCCTTAGCCTCATCTCCCTCTGGAACTAGAACCTCTTCACTTATGTAGGCGTCCAACTCGTTCTCTTCTAGGATTAACCCAATCCTATACTTCCATGCGCAAAAGTTATCAGCCCCTTCAAGCTTATCCTCAAGATTGGTGTGTTGAGACATTTTAATGACAAACTCAAATGGAAATAAAAGATTTAGGTCTTACCAATTGATTTGCTGAAAATTGGATCTGGAGCTGGATTAGGGTTTGTCAGAGAAACCCTAAAAAAACAAATTTTGAATTTCAAACTTCTGAATGGATGGAAAGATGCGCCTTGTTGAGCTGATCAAGCTGGTATACTTCAATTTTGAAATCTCCAAAATTTGACCCCTCAAAATTGACTTTGAAAGTTTTGGATCTGCAATTTCTGTCAAATGCTGGTTTTCTGGTCCAAAACCTGAACTAGGGTTTGATAAAGCTTGGCCTTCTTCCCAACCAAAAAGTTCGATCTTGGTCTCTAAACTTTGATTTTTCTGAGGAGCATCCAGTCATGGTCTTAGATTCCAAAAATTCCAACTTTCTCCAAAACCCTAATTTCGCGCAGCAGTGTCAGGCCAAAAACTAAAAATGCTCAAAATTGAATTTTGTCTCAACATAAAGATGCGCCCTTGCTAGGAGAGTCAATCTAGCCTCCTACCTGTGATGATCTATGGAGAGAAACCCAAAAATTAAGAATCCCTAGCTTCCACAGCTGCACAGTGTCTTCTTCCTAGGTCAACTCTGATACCATGTTAATTTTTCGATAATTTCATTCAATATTATCTAGGATCACTAAGAGAATAACATGCATAGCATAACAATCACAAGAGACAATGGACACAAAGCATTTCACCGGGGAAAACCAAGAAGGTGAAAAACCCCGCAACTTCCTCAGAGATAGAATAAGCACCAACACAAAGATCACAAAGATCAAACCCTAAAAGATAGATGTCCTCCACAGCTACTCCTCCTCCACTTGTGTGCACTCCTCTCTCTCAACTATGCGAGTTGGATGATTGAGTGAATGAATAGAATGAGAGACACACACTCTCTATTTATACAATGACTTGACCTTCCTTTAACCCTAATAGGGCAGACTTCCTAAGGAAGCCTAATAACCCATCCACATGACTCATCCAGGGCCGACCCCACCAAGGTGGTCTAATAACCCATCAAAAACAAATGCCGACACTTACAATGTAACTTGCAACATTTGCAAATACAAATGACGACACTTCCGATCGGAGGAATAATACATCTCCGTTGGGGATACAATAAAGTACAAATGTAATACATACAATATACAAGTGAATATCTTCTGAAGTTACCAATACATCAACACCAAATAATCCTTTTCATTATATCAGCATATCTCCATTGCAATAGCTTGCATCAGGGATTTAAGCCTTACATTCATTGTGGATTACCTATTGCAGTATATATTTAAATAGAACCCAAACCCAAATACATAGCTATTGCAAATCTTTTTATACCTGTCCTTTCTCGCTGAGTCTGATCTGATTGTTGAGCTATGTCTTCTTGTCTCATGCATGCACTCTCGCTTCTCTCTCTCTCTTTTTCTTATCCTCTGCTTCCTTTTATACATGTGGAGCGGGTCCGAAAATGGTCCAAAATTGTTGTGGTTGTTACCTCTCTTCCAAAACTTCCTTCCTTTCCGCAACTTCTTTCCTTGGTCTTCTCTTCTTCTGCCCTTTTCTGGTCCTCTTCAAAAATGAAGGAGCCAACACACTCTCTCATAGTCTCTCTCACTCAATCATGATGATCTTTAACAACACACAACTGCAATACAATGCCCTCTTTAAAAGACAGTTTCCTTCTAGGGAAAAAATACACGAACATAATCTCTACCATCATATCTATAACCTAATGATGAGCGATCCAAATTGACTATGAAATTTCAACAATTTACAAGAGAACTTTTCCCAAAATTTCTCTTCATGGGGATTCCCCAAAACCCCACTAGTAGGTGGCTCCAAAAGGTGTTGCCACCCCCCCGGACCCCCCTAATGACAATAGTGGTGGGGAAAGTCCCCCCCCAAAACCCCCGTCAGGTATTGGGATGCAAACATGATTTAAGCAATCCTCTGACTTAGGAATATAATCAGGTCTTGATCTGAATCATAGGGGGAGCTTATAGTCTAAGTTTGGATGTGAAAGCCATAAAGTCATAATTTTTATTAAATGTAAAAGGGAACATGATAGACATGTAATTAATGGAGTTAGTTATTCAAAGTTTACATGGTCAACAAGACACCTTATAAAAAGGAAATAGGAAGAGAGTTTAGATCGGGAAGGAGAGGTCCCAAAATTGGCCGCATTGCATGTAATGGTTCATCTTAATGGAACCCTTCTTCTCCAACTCTCTCTCTCTTTCTGAAATTTTTGTGGTTTATTTGATTCATGTATTTTCATCAATGTTCTTGTGATTCATTTCATGGCAGATTTGTATGTTTTCTCTCCTCCTCTCTCAACATTCAATCCTTCTAGATCTAGCCCTCAAGATTCAAATCATTGGTATTAGAGCGGATAATCACTCCATGGGAACAAGGGTTTGAATCATATTGTGGGTTCAAATATTTGCAACAATTACCAACCTCCTTTTGGTTCTCTCGGAATCCATTTGTTAGGATATGCATTGCAAGCATCACAGTTGGTCCACAAGCACTACAGGTTTTTTCTGCCCTTGGATCTTCATTCACCATTTCAGGAGCATCCATACATGGATTCACTATATCCATTGGTTTGAAACATATACAAGGTTTGTATGATGTCCCAGGAGAGGTTCTATGACCTCTACATCAGTGCATACTTCTCTACAAACCCTTAACATCCTTTGTTTCCCTTAGATCTCAATGCTCTCACATTCAACATTATTCCATCTTCATACGGCCATGGAATGGCTTAAAAAAATTGCATGGACCATCTAGAAGCTTGGGAGACCTCATTCTAGCCCTTTCTCATCTTTCCCATTGTTGTATAGCCACTAGAAAAACACAATCATGGATGGAATGGAGGAATGGCCTCTCCTACAAACTTAATAGAGATGTTGCAACCTCTATGAATCATTTCATAGGGTATACCATAACTCATTATAAATGTTTTTTCATCAGCACAAATAGGTATTTTACATAATTTCATTTTGTTTCCTTGTTTATGAGATATCCTTGATTGAAGGCACATGTCTATAAAATAGTACACCGTGCGTACCTTGCACTTTAGCAATATTTTTCTCACTCCACATGCTACCAAATAGAAATTATGTTCTATCAATGAAAATTTCTCGTCGATATATCAAATGGGTCTTTGAACAAATTCAATTTCATCGTCCGCAACAGGAGTTATGAATGGATTTGTGGCAAGACCTCAATCGCCCCCCAAAATCACGATTTTTCCATATGAATTCTAATTTTGGGATTTATTTTAATCCTATTGTAATTTATTTTTACCTATACAAAATACCCTATACCAACAACAAGCTTGCCATTTCCAATTTGATTATGGGTCATCCACAAACCCATGGTTATGGGTTAACCACACAAAACCAATCTCTTCATTGCCGGTTGGCACATTGTAATCATGATGGTATGATGAACATAATGTGGTCTCTTTTTTTTAGCATGAGTGAAATGATGGGGACCATCATTTTCTAAGGGGGGAGGATTGATCTAAATCTTAGGGGGAGCTTATAGTCTAAGTTCGGATGTGAAAATCATAAAGCTATATTTTTATTAAATGTAAGGGGAACATGATAGACATGTAATTAATTGATTTAATTATTCAAAGTTGACATGGTCAATGAGACACCTTATAAAAAGGCAATATGAAGAGAGTTTGGGTCGGGAAGGATAGGTCCCAAAATTGGCCTCATTGCATGTAATGGTTCATCTTAATGAAATATTTTTTCTCCAACTCTTTCTCTCTTTCTTCTATTTTTGTGGTGTATTTCATTCATGTATTTTCATGAATGTTCTTGTGATTCATTTCATGGAAGATTTGTATGTTTCCTCTCCTCCTCTCTCGGCATTCAATCCTTCTGTATCTATCCCTCAAGATCTGGATCAGGTCCACAATGAACATATGTGACACATATGATCTATTGATCTTGCCTTTAGATGGAGATTTACATTATGATTCAACATCCCTCTAATTTGAAATATGTGCATTGAGAAATGCACTATGATCTAATAGTATTAGTATGCATTGATTTCATAGATATTAAATTTTGGATGATATCATTCAGTTAAACAGCTGAAACCCTAATTTGATTCAGTTCCCACATTTAGTTGAGTAGATATAATCACCATAGTTAGTTGAGTAGAATGGAATCTATAATTGATTCATTGGGTCATTGTTGGAGCCAAAAAAACCGCGGTTGATCCATCCATTCTGTCCATTTTGTAAGATATCATTCACTCAAATAGTCAAAACCCTAATTTGATTTAGTTACCATAGTTATCCAAGTAGATAGAATTGCCACGATTAAATAGTTGAAACCCTAATTTGACTATATATTGGCATCTAATATTTTAATGTGGGAAGTTAGTACTTGAAGTTTGTTGCATTGCTTTGATTTCATGAATGTTCTTTCTTAGTATTGTTAAGATGCATTGCTTACAGTGAGGGACCTTTATGGTCTATTGATCTATGTCTTTAGATTATGATCTAACATCCTTATAATTTGAAATGTGTTCACTGGGAAATGCAATATGATCTAATATTATTGTTAAGATGAATTGATTTCAGTGGCATTACATTTTGTATCGAATATCGTTCAATTAAATATACATGTAATTCATCATTGAATTTCATAGAAGAAAATGTTACAATGATGCACATGAGGAACATTTCCATTGAATCTTGCTTGGGGTTGGACAGTCCATAAGTCACAAGGATTAACATTGGAGAAAGAAACTATAAATATTGAAAATAAAGAGAGACCGGGTCTCACATTTACAACAATATCTCGAATTAATGGTCAATGGTGTTCGAACTCAACCTCCTTTCACATATGACCGATATGAGAAGACATGGAAAAAAGGGAAGGAATGGATTTAATAAAAGGAGAAGGAGACATTTTGATATTGATCACTCTGTAATATATATGTAATCCATCATTAAATTCCATCGCATTCTTTCACATTTATTATCACTGAACATGATTATTACTTCATTACAATTCACCATTTTGATCGTGTAAATATTTTTTTTTTGGATGAGATTATTTGAATGTGGTAATTTTGGTTTTTAAGCAACATTGTTTTGATGAGGCCACTATAACTGGAATTAGCATAGAATCATCCATCTTAACTATGGATCTATCAAGCGTCAATAGGGATCAAATCCCTTAAGGTGCAAACCTTTTCTCAAGTTTAGGACTCTAAACAGGGTTTGCACGTCAAGGGATGTGATCCCTCTTAGCGCTTGATAGATCAAGAGTTAAGATGGATCTACATTAGTTAGTATAAAAGCTTGCCCCTATATCTTCTACTAGCTAGGGTTCACATCATCGCTTCCTTTCAAATAGCCATCACTATTTACAACATAAATGTTCACACCAAAAAAATTCTACAATCATCACTATCTACAACATAAATGTTCACACCAAATAAATCTACAATCATCACTATCTATCTAAAAAATAAGTGTGCACATCAAAGAAATCTTCTGGTTGCATGACAAGAGTTCAAACAAAACATAAAACTTAAATTATACTTTTTCTTTTGACAAACAATCCCTTCACCCAAAGGTTGTGAATTAACCAAGGGGGTTTCTTTGTTGCTACTCAAACATTAGTTGGAATAGGATGTTATTATGCTAGCTCAAAGTCCACAACTCCTTGTACTCAGTCCACTTCTTTTACAACATATTTTGCTCCAATGGTTTTACATGTTTCACCTTCTGACACACAATCTTACTCTTTGCTTGCTAGTGGATTGTGTTCTCCCTTTGTTTTGGGGAAATTTATATGAAGATTTCAACATTGATATGAGTCAAAATTTCCTTCCTATACCAAATAGAATTTGATATTCAAAAGATAAAACTTAGGAAACAAATATGTTGTTTAGTGCTTGAAGGTAAAGAGAACTTAGCTATGTTTATGCCAATTAGTAGATTCTATAATCTTTTCAACATAGGTTGCTTCTTACTCTTCAAATATGCTCTTTGGCAGTATGCATATTTCATTGGCTTTAAATAAATACAAAAGACAACCATCTACGCAATCACTTTGACAAGTGGTTTCTAAGAACCCACTATTAGGGTTGACTTCAACTACTACCACAAGTACTTGTTTGAATTTATTGAAGTGAGAATGAATCAGACATGATTCCCAAAATTGTCTTCAATTGATCACCACTTGGTAATTGCTCATAATAGGGAAAAAGTCCCTAGCCTTGGAAGAAATAACTATAATAAGTAATAACCATATCATAATGAAACCCATGAATGAAAGCAAAAGTACAAACATAGAATGGGATTCCATGCCTTAGGCGCAACATTGACGAGAAGATTACCGTTTCACCCAAACATAGAATGGGATTCCATGTCCACTCAATCCTAGTCGAGATAGAGGAATCCATCAACACTTTTGTGTATTTGTATGTAGAGGTGGATTAAATATGGAAATTAGCATATACCTGTATAAACTTAGAGTTTGATATGCACTTCTAAGTTGCAATATCTTGATCTAAAATTGCATTGTAATAGACTCTAAATTACTTTTATATATGCATCAAAATTGCAAAGCTCAAATTATATGCATATCTCAAATTCACACAACAATTGTGTTGGATGACAATGGCAACGGGCTATATGATACCCAAGTTTAGTTTTAATGTAAATCCAAATATTGCACTTGAACATGATACTTTCTTATGGATCTATATATATTTGAAACATCTAACCTTACGAAGAAAGAATTGGATTACTCAAAGAAAGGATCAATTGATTAAGCCAAGACATTGCTATTGAGATTTCTACATTGGTTACTTAAGCTCGTTTATGTGTTCAATCATGTTACATAAGATTGATTCCCTATCCATCCAATTCATCGTAGAACTCAAGCATTCACTTTTCCAACACAACCATTGAAACTATTCAAAATTTTATGGAGGAGCTTTAATTAAAATGTAGATAATGGATATTCACAAACTGTTGGGTGAAGACGCCAAAATCTCGGGTAGAATTGAAGGAATGGTTGATAGAGTGTGTACAAATCTAGCTCATAGCTTTGTTATTAGAGATGGGGAGGATTGGGGGTCACTAAATGTAATTATGATTTGTACATGGTCACTAGAAGCTTTTTATTTCCCTTACTTCAATCAAAGATATAGCATAGTTTGACAAAAATATAAATGTTCTTGACATAGACATTAGTTGACTTTTAGTGTGTGAGAGAGAATCATGTAGTCACGTGAGACCTAATTGTACTTAAGTACTACGTACGTAGTCACATGAGACCTAATTGTACTTAAGTACAACATATCACCTAAAAATATGATGAATAAGATAAGTCATCTAAATCATAGGGAAAACAATCATATATGTTATGAATGATCCCTAAAGTTTGTAAACTTTATCTCTATTTCATTGAGCTTGTCTATAGAAATAAATTTCAAAGTTCATTGGATATACGTTTATTTGAGGCTTTTGTACACGTCAAGATATAGGTCTATTAAATGACACCAATTTAAATGATATAGTGGAAGTTGACACTAAAATCATCCTAAACATGGAGAACCAACTTAGTAGGTCTTGGTGCATGTGAAAGTATTAAACAATGAAAACAATGTTGGACACAAGTTTTACTCTTTGGAGGTTCATAGATAAAAGGGGGTCCAAGGGGGTGATCACCCCCTTGGTTAGGGGGTATGGGGGGTTAGTGGGTCCTTCATTGGAGTTTCAAGGATGGAGTGACCGAAAGACATTTTTTGGGTTCATTTTTGGTCTATTTTTAGCTTTTTTCGGTCTATTGTAAACTAATTCTAGCTAATGAGTTAGGATTTTAATCTAATCCGGGTTAATTGATTAGGGTTTTGGATGTTATAATATTATATTGTAGACATCCTCTGAATAGAAATAGAGAAGTTTAGCTGCCATAGATTCAAGTTATGGACGTTGAAGATGTAGATAGAGAATAGTAGATTGCTATGGATCTAGGTACAAAACCCACTAGTATGTCAAAAGAAGATTGGGAAAAGTTGGAAAGAAAAGTGAGAAGCATGATTCAACTCTACCTTTAAAATTTAGTGTTGTTGACTGTATCTGGAGAAGACAACACAAATAAGTTGTGGTATAAGTTGGGAATTTATATATATCCGAGTCCTTGGTAAACAATTTATTTCTTCAAAATAAGTTGTATCATCTTAGGATGGAGGATGGTGACTCTATGATATATCATCTAAAATTACTTTAATACTCTGGTAAGTCAACTTGTAAATGTGGATATTAAGATGGAGGAAGAAGATAAGTGTATTACCTTATTATATTCTTTACCAAACTCTTGGAATAACCTGGTTGTAGCAATTGGCAGTGCTACGCAACCCACGTTAAAGTTTGAGGATGTAATGTCATCCTTGTTATCAGAGGAAATGAGGAGAAAATCCATTGATGATGTAACCAAGCATGTTTTATCTATGAGAGGTCATCCCCAAGAGAGGAAAAATAATTCTTCAGGAGGAAGATTTAATTTTAGAGGTAGATCTAAATCTCTAGGACAATTTACAAGAAAAGTTGAAAATTCGGTAAAGCTAGGCCCTATAAGAGAGATTATAGATCTAAGCATGTTGATAAATGTAAGGGATTTGATGACACCCATTCAATATAAGAAGGAGGCGATGTTTACTTGGCATCGACAAGTACACATGTAGATCAATATGTATGGTTGATTGACTCGAGTGCTTCATTTCATATGACTCCTCACAAGGAGTGGTTTAGTGAATATGAAAAGTACAATGGAGGTGATGTTTTCCGAGGAGATGATTCGACAACCAAAATCATAAGACATGGAAGGGTCAAGCCACTACTCAAAGATGGAGGGATTAGAACCCTTCCTGGGGTTTTGCAAATTCTAGATCTAACAAGAAACATGATATATGTAAGTAAAATGGGTGATGTAGGTGTGCATACTACATTTGAAAAAGACACCTGCAACATGGTTTGATGAGCAATGGTGTTGTTATGGGGAGTTTGAATTGAAACTCTATACAAGTTTTTGGGAAACATTTTTAATGATGGGTGTAATAGTTCTATTGTTCCTGACAATAGCGATGTAGAAGACATGACCTTTGTTGTTTATTTACATAAGACAATGATATGGTATCAAAGACTGGGAAATATTGGAGAGAAGGACCTTCGAGCATTATATGGTAAAGGTATGGTTGAAGGTATGTCTGATTGCTCATTAGATTTTGATTTTGATGAAATATATATATATATACATATGGTAACGTAATTAGGTTAGATTTGCATCGGGTGCTATAAGAGAAAAAAGAATCTTGGAGTTAATACACAGTGATGTGTTTGGATCTATTCATGTTCCATCACTGGGTAAATATGTGTTTTATATCTCATTCATTGATGATTTCTCAGGAAACACATGGTATATTTCCTCCATAATAAATTAGAGGTTTCCAATAAATTTAAAGCGTTTAAAACTCTTGTAGAAAACCAGATAGAGAAGAAAACAAAGGTGTTGAAGACAAATAATGGTGGAGAGTTCTATGGAAATGAGTTCGAGGAATTCTATAAAAGTGTGGAATAGTGAGGCAAAAGACTCA
Source organism: Larix kaempferi (assembly GCA_027924585.1). Classification (NCBI taxonomy): domain Eukaryota; kingdom Viridiplantae; phylum Streptophyta; class Pinopsida; order Pinales; family Pinaceae; genus Larix; species Larix kaempferi. The sequence goes on from BSBM01000577.1 coordinate 3,056,834, forward strand.
CACCTCAACATAATGGAGTTGTAGAAAGAATGAACATGATAATGATGGAGAAGGAAAGGAGTATGCTCATTGGTGCAAGATTATCATAGGAATATTGAGTAAATGCAATGGATACTACATGTTACTTGGTAAATTGATCGCCTACATCAACACTAGTTGACAAAACTCCACATAAGGCATGTATTAGTAAAAAACCCCTCTCTTAAATATCTCATAATTTTTGGTTGTGATGCTTATGTGCATGTTCCAAAGGAAAGTAGGAGTAAGCTAGACAATAAAGATGATAATTGTAGATTTATTGGTTATAAAGATGGTATAAAAAGGTTATAAACTTTGGAACCAAGTAATTAAGAAGACAATTTATAATCAAGATGTTGTATTTAGAGAGGTTAACGTTCCTCCCAACCAGAAATTCCAACCATAGGAAAAAGAACCAAAGACAATAGATTTTGAGTTGGAGGGTGAAGAAGAACCTTAGGTTCTAGCATGAGGAGATCAATTTGTGAAAGAAGGCAATCGGAAAGATATATCCCACCTAACTTCTGCTCTATTTATTATTGATTATGATCCTAGGACCGTTAGGGAGGTAGTGATTTAGAGGAAAGTAAACTTTGGAAGAAGGTAATGGTTGAAGAAATGGAATCCTTGGATAAAAATGAGACTTATGATTTAGTTGAGTAGTCAGATTGAAGAAAAGCTATTTGTAAAAAATGGGTGTTTAACAAGAATATGAATGTAGAAGGTAAGGTGGAGAAGTATAATGCTCACCTAGTAGCTATAGGGTATTCACAAGTAGAGGGATTGAGTTTGGTGATATTTTTTCTCCTATTCCTGAATTAACTTCTATTAGATTTCTTTTGTCTATTGTTGTTTTTTTATCTTAAAGTAGAGAAGATGGTTGTGAAGACAACATTTATGCATGGTGATCTTAAAGAAGAAATCTACATGAAACAACTCAAGTGTAATTTTTTTGGGAAAGAACCTTACTTATATTTCCATGACAAAGCATATTGATGTACAATACCATTTTGTTAGAGACATGGTTGAACAGAACAAAATATTGTTGGAGAAGGTTGATAACTTGAAGAATGTTGCAAATTCATTGACAAAGTCTGTTAGTACTAAAAACTTGTGTTGATCTAGAGAATCAATGGCCATTGCTACTCTTAGGAGTTGATTTCATGAATGCTTCCCCTTTGCCACCTTGTTTCAAAGAATGCAAGTGGGAGAATGTTGGACACGTGTTGTACTCTTTGTAGGTTCCTAGAAAAATCCCCCACCTTTGGTTTGGGGGAAAAGCCTTTGAAGAAATTTTTTGGGTCCATTTTGTTCCATTAAGTTTTTTTCAGCCAGTAGTTTTTGACCCATTGTAAGCTAATTTTAGTTAAGGAATTACAGTTGTAATATAATATGATTTAATCGATTGGGGTTTTGGATGCCATATTATTGTATTGTTAACATAAAACATAATACAATGAAATAGAGAGTAGAGCATGTTACTTTTCCCAGTTTTGGGTTTCCAAGGTAAATCTCTATGTATGATGTGTGTGAGTCATTTTTTATTATTGCAACTTAGATTCTATTTGGTATTGATTTTATTACACATGTTTATCAAACTCTTCAAATAATATGTACATGGAAAAAATTGTGGAGATAACATTTTGGTGACAAAGCATTCATATTTTTAAAGCAAAGAGTCACTCAATGATATTGATGGAAATAAACAAAACTCTCCTAGATTTATGTCCCCTTTGAAATATTGGCGTACATGACTGAGAATATAATATTACAATGTAATATGGGTAGATGCACACCAAATTCAACCATAGGGATACATGATGCCATTGTTTCTTGATCCTTGAATTACCTAGACATAAAGTTAATGGCATTAATATCAACACTATTACAATCCTCATTGCAAATTCTCCATCCATGATTGTTGTCTTTAGTCTCTCACATGTTAGTTTCTTTTGGTCTTCATTTTGTATTACCAAGAACCATATTGTGCCTCACCAATTCGTTGATATTGATCCAATGAGTAAGCAAACATTCAAATTCAATAAAGATCTTTTGAAACTAGTCCAAAGGAAATTTCAAAGCCATAACAAGTACACAAGAGAGTAGAAGGAATTGTCAACAATAAACGTAACAAATTCTAAGCTCATTCATCAACAACAATTGTTCCACTACAAATATGTATTTTGAATTAATTGAGAATGGCATCCCTGACTCATCATAGCATATTTGTTAGCTCTACACATCTATAGATAGATATTGTCTTCGGAAGGAAATGGAATTTTTCAAATTTTCTCATCGCATCATGATAATGCTTCTTGATGATGCTTTTACCTATGTGTGATCACGTTTGGTTATTTGAAGGTGTAGTATCTTCTAAGCTACGTTGCATAGATAAGGATGTGGGTATTGATACAACTATGACAAAGTTTTAGAAAAATGTAAGGACAATACCACTCGCTTGTAGGTGACTTATTTATAGATAAGAAGCTTGTCATTATGAGATGATGATATTGTGTATGGAAAACAAAATTACCTTCAAGCTAATGGTAATGGGAGCTCTAATTGGATTTTAAATATGAGCATTTGTGAGTAAACTAAGTAGGTTGAAGTGTCTTTAAACATTATGATCCCTCTGCAACTCAAGCATAGGATAAATATATTTCTAAGGGCACTGCAAATCATAGTTATGGGTTACTTTTAGAAATTAGAATTCTATAAGTTGTAGCTATGATGTAGAGGAGAATTACCATTGAAGCACAAGCAAACCATCTAATGGTTATGTACACAATAAACATAGCCTTCCCATTAACTCACCATTTTAAGCTGAAAATAAATGGATGAATTGTTTGCTTGTAAGACATGAGACTTCTATTCCTAACAAAGTGGGTTAAACTCTAGACCGTTTGCACCTTTACCGGCAATTTTCACCGGAATCCAGCGAAGGGGAAATTGCTGAAACTGTGATTTGGGTTGCTTGAATTGCAATTTTGGTTGCAGGAATGGATTCAGCGACCTCGATTACCCATGGGGCACCTCGATTATGCAATTCTAGCAACCCAAAACTGTCATTTAAGCAATTTCAGCGGGATTTTCGCCTGAAAAATCGCCAGATTCTTGGTGCAAACGGTCTAGAGTTTAGCTTACTCTATTCCTAACTTTGCCTATAATCTCTAACTCCTCCCAAACCCATGTCTGGACAAAAACATTCTTCATTTCAAAGGAATCCACAACATCAATCCTTTTCACAAGAAAGATCATTTTATTATCCAATTGACCTCATAAATACAAACCCTTCCATTGAATCCAACTCCCTTCCATTAATTCAAAATCCAACACAACCACCAAACACCACCATGGACATAGAGCTCCAATTCCTGTAGTTTTCTACCTCCTAACCAGATTGTACAGTAAACAATTTCCTAACAGACAAAACAGAATCCCCATGCCATTTGCTTCTCAAAATGAGAAAGTTCAAGCTTATTATGCCCTGGTACATGAATACACAAAAGCAAACCAGGTTATTTGATGGCGGAAAGAACTTCAGAGGCAGCTCCCCTGCCCGTAAACCCGCAGCAGATAAAATTTAAAAAAAAATTCGTCAATTCTGCTCGTTAGCAAACCTGTTAACAGAGATATCCTCCTTCCCTCCCCACACCAAAGCGATTCGGAGTCTCCACACTCCTGAAGTGAACAGTTGTCCCGATTAGTTCACAGAGGGAAAAATCAATTTGATTTATCTGGTGCAAGAGAGGGGAAGCGCCTCTGCAATCCCATCGGTTGAAGCGAGAAATTTGTCTTATCTGGTTCAAGAGACAGGGGAACACGCCCGTCCTATCCGTCGAAGGAAAAGAGAGGAAAGTGGGAGCTGCATTAACAGCAAGAAGATAAGCTGTGTGTATATGTATCTCGAATCTTACACCGTTACAAAAGAAGGTGTGTGTATATATTTCCAATCTTACACAGTTACAAAATTTCATCCTCTTATCAATCTGTTTGTGTTGTGTGGTTTCTCTTTTTGTCTGCCTGTTTGGGAATTTGAGTCCTGAGTCTTTATGTGATGGAAGAGGAGGGTGGCCTGGAGGAAAAATGGATTTGGACCTCTCCTCTGCTTTGCTTTGGAAGGACTTTCACCGGACGCTGCTCGAACTACAATAATGGTAGATTTCTTTTAATTTCAGATCTGATCTGCTAAGTCCTTTTAATTTATTATGTGTCTGCCTATGATCTGAAATCTCAATCCCGACCTGTCAATGACCTAATCAAGTCAGGAATGGAAAAAAGAATGGATTAGGCCGAAGCTTACTGAAGGAATGGAGGCCGATACTGATGGAGGGAATAGATGCCGAGACATCATTTGTTGCTGCCCAAACCCTCAAGAAATGACTCTACTCCAGGTATGTATGCGTATGCATCTCTGTCCCGTGCCTCTGCATTTTTTTTGCTTGTCCCGCCTGTGTCTGTATATTTAGTTAGACATATATTGTGCTATTTTCTGGATTGAGCTCTGTGTTAAAGTCCAATCCAGAAAATAAATTTAACATAGAAGCTTGAACACAGTTCAATCCAGAAAATAACACAAGAAATAAATTTAATATAGAAGCTTGAACATAACAGTTAAATGCAAACAGACATTAAGATATTTCATTGTCTTTCGGAAAAACAAATTGTGTGTCAGAACCCTGGATTATGCAGCGCGTACATGCTCAAGGGAAGGGTTTTAATCCTTTGAAACATGGGAAGGTTCTTGTGGTCTCAAGAAAAATAGGTATGATCCAACAGAAATAGGTATGACGACAACCTAGAATAATTCTAGCCTGTTCTGGATCCATGGCGAGCCTTATGCAACCCTGTTAAGTGCAGGTTTGAGATGGAATTTGATGATAAAAACTCTGTGAAGTGCAGGTTTGAGATAGAATTCAATGATAAAAACCCTGTGAAGTGTAGGTTTGAGATGGAATTTGATGATAAATTGTTCGTCAGGGGCATTTTGGCATCAAATACGCTCCAAAATTCTGATCCGCCATTTTGAAACATAAATACTTATTAATTTCTACCCAAACCGTCAAATTTGACGGGTTGATAGGATTTTCAAATTTGACGGGTTGATAGGATTTTCAAATTGGCAGGTATTAGTCGTCGGAGACGAGGGACCCGCTCAACTACATAATACCCAGCAATCAGTCACACTTCAACATTAGTAAGAAGACATTATTGTTCAATATGCATCAGGCAGTAGTCATTGTGTTCAATATGCATCTTGCCGTGCAACATTTAATGCTGCTGCAACATTTATAGTTTATATCCTTTTTGCAGAAGCATTCAATGTTACACTACAAAATGCATATTGAATGTCAATAGCTATTCTTCCCATTTCTAAAATGAAAAAGATCAAAAGAAAAGCATGAATAGTCTTTACAGCATTCAATATCCATCCTCACAGTGCAGCATCTAATGTTTGCTGCGAGGTAGATGAAGTAGATGTAAACAATTGAATTGATAATTGACTCAGATCCAACAGTTCATATCCAGTCATATCCACTCCGCAACAATATTAAATGCTGCACTACGAAACAGATATTGAACTCCAATCTACTAGCTGCGATGATTCTCGTAGACAAACCGGAAACTATACCCCTGGCTGCGATGATTCTCGTAGACAAGCCGAAGACTATACCCCTGGACGAAGAAGAGCTACCTCTGCCTCTGAGGAAGCCCCGCCCAAGATCTCAGACCCCAAGAATTCCTTTAACTCAGCATCAAAATGTACGCTGGCATCATGACAGATCTAAAGAGCAATCACAATCCTTCAACTTTGTAACCAGTTGCTGTACGCGATCACATCCGTCCAATGACATCGTGGAGGTCACATTGCATAAGCAAAACCATTTTCATCGTTATTTTATATGGTTGTAAATAAAAATAAAATCTTTAATATAATCATTGTTGATATTGATATATATTTGTAATCGTTTTAGGTAAGGGGTTAAATTATTTGGTAATAGGGATCTAAGTCATTAAAGTTTAAATGTTATTCAAAAGTATATGAATTCATGGGATGTAATGCCATTTGTGGGATGTGGTGTGATCATAGATGTGTTGTTTTGGTAAGTGGGATAGTATTGATTAAAGTTTTTTTGCTTTTTTGTTTTGTTTTGTTTTGTTTTTTCGAAGAAAAAGAGTTTTTTGCTATTTATTTTTTAATAAAAAAAACTATATATTGAAGCAGTTCATAAGACTATATTCTTTTCATCAGGTTATAACAACTTTTTTAAGTACAAGATGCTCAAAAAACATCACAGAAGAAACCTAGATATAAGGCATCCATAGGCCTGTGCAGTAAACCATATCCCCATATCGGATCATCACGTCCAAAATATCAATTACATCAGTTCAATATGAAAACAGAAATTAAGGACAAAAATATGTAACCGCATATTTACAAAAAGAAAATAGCATTAAAAAAAAACTAGTAGAGGTTCAATATATGAACGTCTCAATCTCCTCCACCAGCTGATTCTTCATAAAATGGCAGATCTTAGCCCTTCCTTCACTCACCTGAAGGCCCTTCTTTGATAATATATCCGCCTTTTTGTTGAAGATCTACTCACATGACTAAATTTTAGTGCAATATAAGAGTTTTGGAGCACCACAATCCTTCTTTTCCAATAAGTTAAGTCTGGCACTTGCAACCGGTGGTTACAAGAGACCCAATTAATAATAGCAGTAGAATCACCCATAATATCCATCCGAAGAGTTCCAATGGATCTAGCCAGTGTTAGAATACCCCATAGGGCCATGAGCTCAGATCTAGTATTACGACCGGCTCTACACCCAAAAGATAACTCCACATGATGGACCTGATTCAAAATCAAATAACAACCCGCCCCACAATAACCCAGCTGTGCTGCACCATCAAACATCCCCACCGGGCTATCATAACAAATGACTGGATGTGCCAATTCCTTTCTTATTAATGGTGGTGACATTTTTGCAGCATCCAACATATAGGTTTTGACAAATTGAACAGAGTTGTAGAAATTATAAGTTTGTGCCTCAAACAACACAGAATTCCTCAAATGCCATATCCCCTAAAGAAATCTCAGTGGGAAGGCAATCTGCCACCAATATATGATATGCCAATGTTTCACATATTGTTCCAGTGTGTCCCCCGTCCAACTGCCAGTTAATGAAAAATAAAGAGCAAGTTCATCCCAAATCTGCAATGTAACCGAACAGTTTGTAAACAAATGAGAACAAGTTTCCTCCGTACTAAAGCACAGGTAGCAAACAGAACGTCCAATACCACCATGAGTTATGTAGCGGTCACCGGTAATAATCTTATCATTAAAATCCAACCACATGAATAGTTTGATCTTCCCAGGAATGTCCCAAAGCCATATAAGTTGCGATTAAAGTTTAAGTGTGTGAGTGATAATCCCAAGGTATTTTGGGGTTTAAAGTTAGACTTATTTTTTAATTAAGAATTTCTCTTCCTCAAACATAAAATTTGATTTTATAGTAACTATTTATTAACTATTGATTTTATGTGATTACTTTATTAAATGGTTGAACGTATTTGATTGAGGAAACAAACCATTTTTTGAGATCTAAAGTAAAGGCATCTTGACCTAAGTATATAAACTATAAATGAGATATAGTTACAATTCACTATGAGTGAGAAGTGTAATTCTTGCTCAAAGTGAAGCTCATACATGACACTTTAATAAAATAATAAAATATTAATTAAATAAATTTTTTACACTGTCACCTTAAAGTTCAAAACCAAAAAGATATATATTCCAATTAATTAAAAGTAAAAACATTAAGGAAAGTTTAATTTACCAAGTTGCAAAAGGGATATGAAAATTAATATAATATTTGACATCTCTAGAGACTAAGATAATATTTGCTACAATACAAACCTCCCTAACCTTCTAACTTTGTCAAAACTATGGACTTTAACTATGGTCGTCATCATCATCATCGTAAAAGAAATAATGAAACTCTCATTTACCAAGTTGTAAAAGGGATCACATTTCTTGAAGTGCAAATACAATCATTACAATAGGGTTCAATTTCTTGAAGTGCAAATACAATCATTACAATAGGGTTCAAGAAGAACATCATGTCAGTTACAAGAATTGAACCCGGGTGGGGAGAACAACAATCTTTCCTCCCAACCAAAATATATATTATTGATTTTATGTTAATTCATTTTAATTATTTATATTCTATTATAAAAATATTTAACTTACATTTCTTAATTTTTAAAATAAATATTAAATATATAATTTTTTTATTGTCTTTCTATTAGTAATACATTCCATCAAATTTTATAATATTTTAATAATCTTTCACATATTCAATTAATTTCTTAACTTTATTAAGAAGTATATAATTATAATATTTTTATATAATTATTATCATTCAATATATATATATATATATATATAAACATTATATTATATTTAGCTATATCAAGAATCTATTGGTTGTTTTTCTATCCATGTAAATGATATGATGATCTTGTTGAGCCCACTATGACCATACCTTAATTCTTTATAATAACAAGTATTGACATATTTCTCAATAAATATAGCCCAAAAATAAAAAATCACCCTTAAAAAAATCAACATTTATATTAATAATAAAACTATTAAGTTTCTTCCTAAACAATTAACTAACTCATATATATATATATAATATTAAAAAAATAAGACTATTAATATTGAATGTATAACCATGTGTTTCGGATAAAAGTGAAATTTGTCTCTAATTCAATCTGCTTGTGCCTTTCCAAAAAAATCCTAATGTCGGTATGGAGCCTATGAAAAACACATTTTAGCTTGCGACATTGTTTTAAATTTCCATGAAATTATATTTGAACCAATCTTAAGTGGTTGGACTAACAAAAAAAAAGCTTTAACGTCTTAAAAATAGTTTTGTATTTTTTAAATTGTTGTAATTGGTAATTTAGTTAATAGAAGGGAGGAAAATTGAAGTGTTTTATGTGGTTCGTTGTTTATGGAGATTAAAGACCTGGGATAATTTAGTCATGAAAGGTTGGATTGGCCCTAATAATTTAGTCATGAAAGGTTGGATTGGTTCTTTGCATAAACAATGTGAGTCTACCTTTCACATTCTTGTAAATTGTATTTATATTAGAAACATTTGGACGAGAACTGTTCATCTTTAAAGATTAGTCAGATGTGGAGAACTGGAAATTTTGACTCATGCACACTAAATTGGATATGACAATGCAGAGATCATCCTCTTCTTCTGATTTTCATCTCGTGGTCAATATGGCATTCCAGGAACATGGTAGTTTTTGAGAATATGACTCCAAATATCCAGATGGTTTGTTTACAGATTCTGAACTTGTATAATCTCTATTTTAAAGAGCCGCCTTTAAAGGCAATACAGGTTGCCCAGGGCCCACCAAAAGCACCTTCCCAGAAGATCTGATGACGGCATTAGCTCGTGGTCTTATAAAAATCCAACTGTTCTGGTGCCGTCGTCTTCCAAGCGAAGACTGACGTCACGCCGGAACAATTCCATAGCTTGACGTCAGCGTTCGAGATGTTCAATGCGGATTTATCGAGCAAGAACTTCGGTAAATTCACTAGTCGCCCAAGTGGCTGTTTATGAATGTTAAACCGTAAACGTTTTGTTATTATCTGGATTATTTTGAATTTATAATTTGGTAATTTAGATGGATGGTTGGAGAGGAAGCGCTTTAGATTATAGGAAGATGAAAATCAGATAAATGTATTGTCAAAATTTATTTTATAAATTTAATTTCAAATTAAAAAATTAATAATAATTAACTTATAACCTATTATCATTTATCTCTACAAATTAAAAACTATATTAATATTATATGATTTAAATTTTTTCTTATTATCATTATAAGAATATCTCTATTAAATCAATGGTATCTGGATTTGGTGTTCTTGGGTGGTATCTGGATTTGGTGTTGTTGGGTGGTGTTAATTCAGTCCATTAAACACTTTGGCAACCCTGAAATCTCAGGTCCTCTTAGATTTCTTTTCTCCTTTCTTCATCTTGTGCAGGCCCTGGTTGACCTTGATATCTGTTTCAATGGACGCCTTTGACATAGAAGAAGTATATGAAAGGGGTGCGATGGCACCTCCTATGGTAATAGCAGTTGCAGTTAAGAAGGGAGGTAATGGCACGTTTGCTGTTAAGTGGGCGCTGGATCACTTTATGTTTCCAGGCCAAACTCTTATTCTCTTACATGTTAGGCCGCGCCTTCTCACGATTCCAACTCCAAGTATGAATTCTCACTTATGCTTTATTGTACTTATCATGTTTGATTGGTATGGCTGCCACGCACAGATCAATTTTTTTGGTTAGTTTTTTCTTTCGGAACCAATGTTTTGAGCAAACATCTCAGCTATTCCGATGACAAGGAAATATGTCATGACCCACAATTGTTTTTTCTCATTTTTCTGCGATGGAATAAGTTCTCTGGATTCCAGTCTCCTCATCCTTCATCGTTGGTTGTATATACATCTATAATTTAATATTTCATAATTATATTAAGGGGTTGTATCTCAGATATCGCCCAAATGGTTACTTCCATGTATCTGGGCTCGTCAATGCTGGTTTTCATATACTTTGAAATATAACTTATATATCCCAATCTGAATATTTCGGACTGCAAAGAACCTTCTTAGATTCCTTATATTCTTTACACCACGGAATCGATATACAAAATTCCCACCAATACTTCATTCATAACTTACAAACCAATTTAACTGATCCATTTATTTTTTCAAACAAACAGCTATTGAATAGGAAATTTTGATTGCCTATTTTTGTTACCAGGCTTCCAATTCCAAGAAAAATAGATTCTTTTGGCAGACTTTTTTATCAAATTTATTGAAAACCTCGGTTGCTAAATTTGTAAAAAATATACATAGTAGAGTATATGTTCTCTAAAAAAAATCAAATATAATGAGTATAATTTGTTATATAGAATAAAGACTTTAGCCAACTATATTATTTTTCTATAACATATTCCATTTGCTACTTAGTTAGGTTTATTTCCAGAAAAAGCGAAATTAAAGTATTTCATCCACCTGCCAAATAACTCTGAAATGATCGCTCATTGAACATTACAAGCGCATCCGTCCTCAGAGATCACAGTTTGCAGAATTGATTGCTTACATATCTGAAATTTATCCAGCTAGTTAAACAAATAAGGTAGCTTTTGCGTTTTAGAGCTTGAGCTGGGGTTTAAACTTTCCTTTTTAACATCTATTTCTGATAGTTATTAGGAAAGTGTCGCCCATAATTGATCATTTTCTTGCAAAAACTTCCAGTTTATCATTATTTAATTTTCATTTTGTTTTTGCAGTGGGAAACCGTGTACCAATTTCACAGGTACAGGAGGATGCGGTTGCTGCTTATATGCAACAAGTGGTCTCGGAAACGAATACAATGTTCTTACCATACCGGCAATTGTGCAATGCGAAAAAGGTCATCCTTACATTTTTTATTCCAAACTTCTTGCTCTTAGAAAGATAATAATCCAGATTAGTCTGTATTAATAGTACATAGCAGTTGATCTCTGGAAATACAGGTGAAAACGGTGCTTGCCGTTGTAGAAGAGGATGATGTGGCATCTTCAATTATTCAGCAAATCTCAAGTTATGGCATCGGTAAACTTGTTGTAGGATCATCTTCTCGTAATGCCATCACAAGGTAAGAGTGATTAAAAGACATGTGAACATCACTTTGCCACTTTTTTTTAAATGAATGAAGGGGTTTAACCTATACTAAATCTGATTTTGAAGTTGAAAATTAAACTCTCGTACAGCTTGATTACAATCCATGTCAAGAATATCTATACTGTTATTCCTAAGTTCAAAACATCTTTTGTGTAGCTACTTGGTTGTTTAGAAGGCAATCTTAGCTGATTGTATACATTTCTCAAATCCTTGTTACATTTACAAAGAAATTTAATGTGTAAGTGATCATTGGGTTAATCTTTGGGGAAAAGTTTTCATTTTCTTGTTGGATTCCTTTCAGGGATCTCTATGACCTTCAATTTGTTCTAGATCCACTTCAATTCGACCTATTACCTTCAATTTGTTATCGAACACATCACCTTCAATTCACACATAGGAATGATTCATGGTTAACGATTCTCTCGGAGGTATTGGTGTTTAGTAATCAGTGGAGTAATTACTAATTACTAATTATACTGATAGAATTTCGTTTTCTTATCCACTTAAACTCGTCAGAGTCACAACCATTGCTTGATGGGGTAATCTGATTCATATGTCCATATGTCAATTTTTTCAATTATTTATGTCAAGAATTGGCATATCTGATTCTTGGACATAAGGAGATTGTACCTTTCTTCATATAAGAGGTTCAATTACAAGAGATTCAATTCTGCTCTCCTGGGATTTTCTTTAAAAATCTAAAAAAAAACTTATACCTACTCACAGTAGACATATAAAATATTTATTACACTGTTAATGTTTTACAGAGGTATTTCCGCATTACACAAGAAAAGCTTTCATGTCACGTATATCCCTCTATTAAAGATATTCCGAATGAATTTTAAAGGCCTTTGGAGGAACTAAATTCATTTAGACCATTAATAACGGTTGATTTCCAACATGAACGGATAGAGTTTCTTAGATTCGGCCTAATAAGGATTACATACTTGAAGCAACCACTGGGGAAACGCCCTATTATATATGAGAAGTCTTCGTCTATTCATTCCATATGCTAGGTTTTTGTCATGCGTTCCTCATCAACGCCTGTCTTGTAACCAAGTTAAGCAAGGTTCTATAAAATTGAATGTCGTAACCAAGTTCAGCACATCAACGCCTGTCTTGTAACCAAGTTAAGAAAGGTTCTATAAGATTGAATGTTGTAACCAAGTTCAGCAAGGTTCTATAAGATTGAACGTGTATGGCATGTAAGGCGAGAATTCTTTTCCTGAGCTCTAGTCACCCTTCTTCTGCATGATCTTTTCCATTCGGACAGACAGAAAGAATTGTCTAAAATATATCAAGAATTTATTGGAAAGAGAAGTCCATTTCATTTCAAACCAAGTTTTAAGCAATCCAATGCAGATTTGCAATTAATGATTTCTACACTAAAAACGTTGCAATCAAAAGGTTCATGTCATTGTAACAGTGATTGTGAAAAAGATTATGATGCTTATAAAAACAGTTCTGCAAGTACATAATACTATATCGCTTTTATCTTTATCACTGGAGGAAAATCTAATTAAAAATGAGATTTAGGCCTATGGTTGTGATTCCCTAGGAAAATAAACTTGCAAGGGAGCTAAAAGAGAGCTTTTAGATTATAAATACAGAACTTTGCTTATGCTTGAGGTGATTGGTATTCTCCAGTCATATGGCAAATGTAACTTCTTCCAAAGGAGTCTGTTTACTGATTGTCTATCACGTAGAGTTTGTGAACTGAATATCAGAAGGATGGATGGATGCCAAGTTTAGGGAAGGATTCCTAACTTTTTTGGTTCCAATATGATGGCCTATGAGGTTGATCATAGTTTGAGGCTTTTTGTGGGTACATTTTATGATCTTTTAAAGTCCGTCTCATCTGAATGCATTTACTTAAATATTGCATCGGGTTAGTTCATATCTGTATTGTCCCTCAACCATGTTTTTCTCCAGGAGATTCATGGGCCTTGATGTACCGGCAACTGTTGCGAAAAATGCCCCTAATTTTTGTACTGTATATGCAATATCAAAAGGCAAGCTTGTTTCGGTCCACTCGGCTACGTCTACAGAGTTCAAAATTGGCAATTCAGAGGATTCTATTAATCATGCCAGTGGCTTTTCAGATATGAGCGACTCCAGCTATCCGAGCACAGGTCCATCTAGAGCAACCATGTTTCTCTAAACTCCAAAAATATGCTCATAGATTCTGTTTTTTCTTTTAAAAATTATATCGAAAACATAAGTCGGCTGCATTCTATGTTTGTTGCGTTGTTGATCATGATTAGTAGTCTCAAACTTCTACTATTTCTTTTGTTGTTGAATAAAAATGAATCTGACTACCTTTGAAATGAAGAACCTCTTTCCAGTTATCCTTTTACAGGCAATTAACTAGAGGCATTTTGTCTGTTGTCGTCGTTGTTATTTTGGAACTTACAGGCAGCGCAGAGTCAGAACGCTCGTCACCGGGCCAGGTAAGACATGAATCGCTCAGTTATGTGAATTTGTTATTTTTTGGTTTTATCCGAGTAATTAAGCCGACAAACTCACAAATTATGCCCATAACTTTGGACAAAAATCATAAGTTTATTTGATTGATGGAATTCAAACCAAGGATTTTGGGTAAACGATTCCAAGCTAGGATTTTGGGTACACGATTTTAAATTTGAAAAGAAAGGAATTTTGTCTTATTTAAAGTTATTTAGTTAAGAAAAAAGCTTAGATATACATTAAAAAAGAATAAAGAAATTAATAATGTAATAATAAATGTTAGTTAAATATTTATATTTACAAATTAAAATATAAAGAGATTAAATATATATATTTCAATTAGAAAAAAAAATATTAAAATTAAATAAGTAGAAATATTACTATATGATATTTAAATAAAAATAATGTTATATTGCTTATTATCTTAGTTAGAAAGTGATTTTTATTTTCAACTTTCTTGGTGTCACATACATGACAAATTTTTTCTTTCATTCCATGGTGTTACAGAAATTGTCTAGATCTTTTTCACTCTTTTTCACTACTATGGAGCAGATAAAAGTTTGTTCTTATTTTAAAAATGTTGATTTTTTTCCTTAGGTTAATTGAAGAAATAAAGAGATATATATGTTCTAGAAAAACAATATCATGAAAATAGAGAAAAAAGATGATGATTATACCAGTCAAATATATGTTAACAGAAACTATCTCTTTTAACCTTATATATATATATATAATTAAAATTATATGTTTATCTATCTATACTTATCTACTTTTAAGTTTTATATACCTTGACTTTTAAGTTTTATAGAGTTGAGTGAAACTACACTCAATCTATATCCAAATGATTAATTTTTTTATACCTAAACTTCATAAATCTAGAATCAACCTGGATTGATAAATCTGGAATCAACATGGATTCATGATCATGACAATGCACTCTATTAGCTATCCCAGAGCACCTTGAAATATTGGACAAGATGGAATTATCCATGTAACATAGAGATTCAGAATTCCAGCTTTCAGATATGTTTCCCTTCTTCCATGTTCTCTAAGATAGGTACCTGTGCCACGTCTAGAGGACCAGCAACGGGAATTAGGACTTTATTAACGCAGACGGCTCTCTGACTGAAATTTTTTGACAGGGTCAAGACTGGAGTATATGGTGGGTTTGGAACTTTGGTCTGATTTAATTTGATATTCTATGTATCCAGGAAAACATTATGATCGAGGTAGAAAGGTTAAAGCTTGAACTCAAGCATACTCTAGGTATGTTTGCTGTAGCCCGGGAAGAAGCAATAAACGCAAAAATCACAGTGAGTTTATCCGCCTATCTTGCTTTGAAAATTCTAGTCGAATTGAATATCAGATATGAAGTTATAGGTACTAGGTAGTGCACTGGAGGGCTGATGTTTAAGATCTTCATGCTGGTGATAGGCCAATGAGCTGACTCTCCAAAGGATCCAAGAGGTGAGGAATGTCGAGGAAGCAAAAATAAGAGAAGAGATAGCAAGAACAATCGCTGCACAAGAGAAAGCAAAAAGTCAAACGGCCATGAGACAGGCTGAGACAGCAAGACAACTTGCTGAAAAGGAGGCCCAACAAAGAAGAGAAGCAGAGTTAAGAGCCACAATAGAATCAGAAGAGAGAAAGAAAGCACAGGAAGCGCTTGCATCTACCTATCAAGGATACAGAAAATACTCAATAGAAGAAATTGAATCTGCTACAGATTTCTTTTCTGATTCAGTCAAGATAGGAGAGGGAGGTTATGGTACTGTGTACAAGGGCAATTTGCAACATACCACAGTTGCCGTCAAGGTTCTTAGAAATGAAGCAACTCAAGGAATACAGCACTTTCAACGGGAGGTATTAAATCCTCAAAACACAACCTTTTTCTCCTTTTTAGCTCCCTGCTGCTTCTACTTGAAAGTTGTGGATTCTCTTCATTAACGACAAATTTGAAATTTTGTGGGTTAATGCTCTTAAATATTTGAATTCAATGATTAATCTGCAGCAGATTTTTAATACTTGGGTTTCTGCTTCTTTTGTTTATAAATATTTGGTTGGGTGCTTTTTCTTTTCGTAAATTGTTCAGATTGAGGTTTTAAGCCGAATTCGTCACCCCCACATGGTACTTTTGCTTGGAGCGTGTCCTGAACATGGGTGTTTGGTATATGAATATATGGCAAATGGTAGCCTAGAAGACCGTCTGCTTTGCAAAGGCAACACTGCTCCTCTTCCATGGTATTCGCGCTTCAGAATCATTTGGGAAGTGGCATCAGCATTGCTTTTTCTTCATAGTTCCAAGCCGGAGCCGATTGTTCACCGTGACTTGAAGCCTGCGAATATCTTACTTGACCACAACTTTGTTAGCAAAATCGGTGATGCCGGTCTCGCTAGGCTTGTACCTGCAAGGACCACAACCATGGTAACCCAGTACAATGACACCGTCCCTGCTGGCACGTTTTGTTATATTGATCCTGAGTACCAAAGGACTGGTAGCGTTGGCCCCAAGTCTGATTTGTATGCTATGGGAATAATGATTCTGCAATTACTGACAGCAAAACCACCTATGGCTGTAACACATACAGTTGAAACAGCCATTGAGAATGGCTCGTTTCAACAGATTCTGGACAAAAATGCTGGAGATTGGCCTCTTGAAGAGGCCCTGGCATTGGCCATATTAGGATTGAAATGTGCAGAGTTTCGGCGCAGCGACAGGCCAGACTTGGAAAAGAATGTTCTGCCAGAACTAGAGAGATTAAAAGCCCTTGCTGATGCTCAAACCAGACAAATCACAGAGGAAAATGATGTTATGCCGCCAAGTCGCTTCTTTTGTCCTATACTTCAGGTTAGTTTTTCTCATCCAGGCTTCATTGAAAGAAAGGATCAGTGACTACGATAATCTAAGTTGACAGAACCTTAGTCTCCTGGACTAGTGCTTGCATAACTGATTTAAGCAATACAGTAACCAGCTTGTAGCTCAAATTGCTGCTTCAATTTTCAGATTACAACTTCCAAGTTTAATTCATATCACGTATGCTCTTGTTCTTTGCATTTTAATGGTATTAGAGTCCTTTTTTCTGCATGTAAAAAGACATGATCGTGCATTAATGTAAAAGCTGGTTAACAATAAATTAGCAAATCATATATTTAAAAGTGGTTGATAAATTTTTAATAATAAACATCTAGCTATGAGAAGTGCCCAACGATTTCTAATACCGAAGTATGTCGAAATGTTGCGCTTGTTCTATGCAGGAAGTCATGGACGATCCCCATGTTGCGGCTGATGGTTACACATATGTAACATTAAGACTTGGCTGGAGAACAACAATACATCCCCAATGACAAATCTGCCCTTGAACCATAAGTCCCTCATTCCAAATCATTCACTGAGATCTGCCATCCTAGAGTGGAAAATTAAATCTGGATTCAGCGATTCAGACTTATAAATAGAAGGAATACTGTGAACAATAATAAATAGCACTATTTTATAGATCCTGGGTGAAAGCTTCTGCTTTTGGTATCGAATTCAGCTGTATTATTATACCATTTTACCGAAAAATCGAATTTCCAAATGCTATATTTTTAAAAACCAATGTAGCATAATATCTGTTTCTATATACTTAATTTTGGAGGCTTCGTACAGAGTTTTTTATTACGTAGAAACAACAATATGTATATATTTTGACATAAATTTGAATGTCCTATTTTTTAAGTTCAGAAAATGGAAATATAATTTATATTTTTATAATTTCGTAAATTGAAATATAACGTTATATAATTTATGTATAACTTTGAATATATGATGTCCTATGCAAAATAGTTTTATACTTAATAGACAATAACTCGATCTTTAAAGGGACACTTTGTTGCTCATGTGTGGGAATGCAAAATAGTTTCATGTTTAATAGACAATAACTTGCATGTGAAAGGAACCTTTTGTTTTAATGTGTGGGATATTTAGTTTCACAGCTTGTAATTTTGATTGAAATTTCATTATTGATGGGTATAAAAATATGTAGTATTAAAATATTTTTATTTATAGATATAAAAACTTATAGTATTGTGATCAATATTATATTGTTATGCATTTATAATTACTTTTTGTTAAGTGGTTAATATTGATTAATTGTTAAAGGTGGGAGTTAACAATGAATTTTCATTATTGTTCTACAAAAATTCATGTTTATTTTTCCACAAAAATTTATGTTTATTTTTCCATTCAACAAAAAGGTCTATTGTGCTTTAATATGATTCTTAAATTCAAAAAAAAATTATAATGATTTTTTCATGTTTACTTTTCCGTTCAACAAAAAGGTTTATTGTATTTCAATATAATTCTTAAATTAAAAAAAAATTTATAATGATTTTTATTTTGAGTTGGTGCTTATTTTGAAAAAAAATGTTTTTATTAAGTTAATGATGTTCAAATTGTTGCATTATTTGAGAGATGTAGATTTTGAAATATCAAATCAAGTTTGTATTGAATATGCATAGTAATTATAAAAGCAATAAGTGAAGTATTTTTTTAATATAATTCATTCTTTAAAAGTGCTCTAAAAAATGTAAGATTAGAAACCATCACAAAATGTTATTTTTAATAAAAAATCATTTTCTATTTTAATGCATTCTTTAAAACCATTTAAAACCACTTGAGATGAAGTTTATTCTTAATAAAAAACCATTTTCTATTTTAATACATTCTTTAAAACCATTTAAAACCACTTGAGATGAAGTTTACATGTAGTAAAGAAAGTTATTGAATATATATAAACATCTATGTCTTACAGTTTTATAATAGTAGTATAATTTCAATTATTTGTAATGGAAACAAATAAAGTTCACTGAAAGAATAACCATGCACAAAAACAAAGAGACACAAAGATTTTATCTTGGCAAAACCCAAACTCAGGAAAAACCCAGCCAGGTTTTCTTATTCTGAGATTCAAGATACAAGTACATTAGATATAAGAAAAAGATAATCCCAAAGATATTAAACCCAGAAAATAACCTTCTTTTGTTGTTGCATCCTTCTCTTCCTCAGCTGCATACTTGTTTGGAAAACAGAGCGAATTGCTTGAAGATCAAATGAGATAGGTGTCCTTTATACCTTCGTTTTCTATTTCCATGCTTTTCAGAGCTTTCTAGAACTTTTCGGGGGGTTTCCTGTCTAGAACTTTCTGGAGGTTTCTTTCTAGAATTTTCTAGGGGGTTCATGGTTGTTCTTAATTAATGGAGCCGACTTTGTCATGAGGATACCTCACGACTCAACAACACCAACACTCCCTCTTATATAGGGAGTTATCATCGTGCTGGAACACATCTGGATATCATCTAAGCATCACAACTTATCCTGAACATCTCGTCATCATAAGAAAGGTCTTCTCACGTCCATGTGGCTATGGCCAACATTGATCCATATCGTAGTTGGCACTGTTGTCGAATGCTAGCACCGACTGCGACAAGTCATCAATGTCGACACAAATTCGACAAGTTTCGACTTCGACGTGAATTTGACACACTCTGTGACTTCGACAAGTTCAGCGACCTCAAAACAGTTTTGCGATGTCGACATGCAGCGTCGACCTGCGACTTGTTCAACATCAACTTGCGACTTGCGACTGTCAAACTTTGACAGAATGTCTCTCTGTCTTCCAGTCGACTGTAACGGTTGAACTTTTGAAACCGTTCTAACTTCTTTGTAACTGAACGTAACGGGAAGGCACCCAAGCGTTTCAACACTCTTTATATAAGCATGTAAACTATTGTAATATACATCTTATCAGTTCGGATATTTACATCCTCTAATAGAGAAATCAGTTTGCGTTCCTGCATATTGTCCGTGTGTATTTAGGTTTATCTGCATAGTGTAATCCTGCTTGCTTATTCTATTTCTTATGCTTCCTCCATAACAAAGCTGAATCATTCAGTCGAACTGTCATCCCCCTTGTGCTTCCTAGCCCCTAGTGGATCATTGGTACCATAGAAGATTCAGAGCTTATTCAGAGCTTTGCCAAAGCGCATCAAATTTTTTCATGCTTAAGTTTTGCGTAGACACTTCCATCGAAGTTACTTGACTTATGTCGGTTCAAACACACTCACAGACTTAGTAATCCAAGCAGACACTACCTCCAGAGATGGCAGAATAAACAGGAGAAAGACATGCAATCGAAAAGACAAAACAACTCATAGAGCAAGCACTGGCTCGACAACGAACTAAGATATTTTCCTAGTTCAACGAGATTCTCTCGCGATTTGCTTCGACTTCAGGAGCATTTTCAACGAGAACCAACTCCGACAAAATCAGCCCCTTCAAAGTGCAAATGAATTTGGACATACTGAATCTAGAAGGAAATATTGACATAGAATTCGTTGACAATTGGGTACAACAATTGGAATCCTATTACTTTATGAATCAACTCTGAGAAGCCAACAAGATCACCATTGCATCCTTAAAGATGTCAACATCAGTGCACTGCTGGTGGGAGAATCTTTCAACAAAGATGGAGAAAAGCGGAGACCCCATCGACACATGGGATAAAATTTTTGAATACATCCGAAAGGAGTTTTACCCACCCAAGTACCTCAAGCAATAGTATAAGAAGTGGCAGCAGCTAAGGAAATGGAAAGACCAGTCCGTACAGAGTTACATCGATGAGTTCTATCGACTCATGGCTAGACTTGGCGTTTAAGAAGAAGAAAAATTGCTTGTTCTGAAGTACGTCAGCGGATTATCCCAATACATTACATTCAGCAAGAGATGGAGTTTTTGACTGTCAGTACGCTTGCGGATTCATTCCACTATGCTAGCAAGCTTGAAACCAAGCAGAAGGGAAAATTGCACTTCGTGACAAAGCCGACATCAGGACGACCACCCGACAAGAAGGCACCAGCCAACTTCGACAAATCAATATCTTCTCAGCGGACTCCACCAAATCCAGATCACGACAAAAAGTCTTTTCACAAAAAGGAATGTAGAAAGCAACCTACCGGGAAATGGTGCGATTAGCATCACTCATCTTGGCATGATACCTCTGAATGCAAAGCTTGGAAGACCCTTTTGGCAAAAGTGTCAACATCCGGCACATTCGACAAGACTGTGGTAGAATCTGACCTAGAAGCAACGACTCTTTTGACATTAACATCGACAACTCCAACATCCTTGACCATCCTTGACGAGGACGAATGAGAGCGTTTGTTCCATACACATATATGGGTTCAAAACAATCCATTGCATCTGATTATGGACAACATAAGCCAAAATAAATTTGTTTATGAAGATCTTGTGAAGAAACTAGGTCGTGTGACCACTCCGCATCCTCAACCTTACAACATCGATTAGATGAAGGATGGACAAGAGCTAAGGATCACCTGACAATGCAAGCTCACCTACTTCATAAATCCTTTTTAAAATGAAGTACTTTGCAACGTGGAACCACTCTCTGTAGCCGACGTCCTGTTTGGGAAGCCTTACCGATGGGATCGCCATGGAAGTTACCAGTCATGACCACAGAAGATGATTGTCAGAATTCAGAATCAGCAGTACAACATACCAGAACGATGACCTACACCAACGGTTGCAATGTTATCTGCTAAACATACAAAGAAGCTCATCAATCATGCTCAAAAGTTTGCATTGATTATGATAAAGCTGCAACAATCTAGGAAGACTGCAACAACTAGTCGAGTCACCGACCAATGCAGCTCCCAACAGAAGCAGCAGATCGACAATATTCTTGATGAGTACCAGAACCTATTTGAAGTTTCAGACGGAGTACCTCTACATTGTTAGGTAAAACACTCAATTGAACTTGCTCCTTGTTCTTCTTTTCCTAATGCATCTGTCTATAGAAGATCCATTCTAGAAAATGAAGAGATTCATAGACAAATCCAAGATTTGATCGACAAAGGGCATATCCAACCCAACTCCTCCCCTTGTGGAAGTCCAGTCATCCTCATTCCAAATAAAGACGAGACTCGGTGCATGTGCATCGACTACAGGGAACTCAACAAAATTTCGGTAAAGAATCGCTACCCTCTGTCGTGGATAGACGAACTCATCGACTGTCTAAAAGGTGCTAAGTTCTTTACTAAGCTCGACCTCAAGTTGGGATATCATCAAATTCCAATCGAGCCCTTAGATGTATGGAAAAATGATTTCAAGACCAAGGAAGGATTGTTTGAATGGTTAGTCATGCCTTTCAGCTTAACCAATGCACCTGCGACCTTCATGCGATACATGGATAACATTCTTCGACCCTTCATCGGCAAATGGGTCATTGTCTATCTTGACGACATATTGATTTTTAGTTGATCATGGGAAGAACATGTCAGAAAACTTCAACAAGTCCTCGACACTCTCCAGCAACATCGGCTCTACTTGAACATGGACAAATGTTCCTTTGCGATGAACAACATCAAATATTTGGGGTTTTTAATTGAATCTGCAAGCATTCACATCGACCCAGAAAAAGTACAAATTCTCAAAGATTGGCCCATTCTTCACAGCATTCAAGAATTAAGAAGTTTTCTTGGTTTGGCGAATTTCTATCGACGATTCATACTCGGCTTCAATCACATAGCCTCACCCTTAAATTAGTTGACGAAAGGAAGTGGGAAAACTGTCTTTAAATGGACACCAACACAATAAGCAGCTTTTGAACAACTCAAGCACAAGCTCTGCACTGCACCAATACTTGTGTTACCTGATTTGCATCATCCCTTTGAGATTGAGACAAACACATCGGACTATGCCTTGGGCGTAGTGATCACTCAGTCTGGTCGCCCAGTCGCTTTTCATTCTGAAACTTTTAACGACACTGTTAGAAGATATGCGACCTATGAAAAATAACTGTACGCCATTATGCAATCTCTCAAGCAATGGAGGCATTACATCCTTGGAAAGGAAATAGTCATCCTGACTGACCACAATCCTCTACAATTTGCTCCGACCCAGTCAAAACTACAAACAAATCGATAGCTCAAGTGGATTAATCACCTAAAACAATTCCAGTTGGTAATTAAGTATCAGAAAGGTAAAACTAGCGTTGCTGTCTATTTTCTAAGCTAACCACCCATTACTCTTTTTTTTACAGTGATGAGTATGTAGGGATATGACACCACTACTTGGCCTCAGTTGTATCAGGAAGACATTGAATTTTCACCAGTCTATCGACAACTTCAGACTGACAAGTCATCGACCGCCAACTATTCCCTAAAAGATACCTTGCTATACAAGCTTTGACAGCTTTGTGTACCGACCGATGAGCATCGAAAACAACTCATTTCGGACGCGCACTACAGCAAGACTGTAGGACATTTTGGAGTAGCGAAGACCCTTTCTATTCTCCAGAAGTATTACTTTTGACCTACACTGAAAATCGACGTCAACAAGTACATTCGATCATGTGTGGTTTGTGCCATTTCTAAACTGCCTAATCGACGACGGGGATTGTACACACCTTTTCCAGTTCCTAGTCGACCATGGGAATCTATTTCTATGGACTACTTGACAGGATATCCTATTATGGGACATCAGAATGACACAATCTTAGTAGTAGTCGATAGATTTTCCAAGATGGCCATTCTCATACCATGCAAGAAGACCATGACAGCGTAGGAAACCGCTCAGCTCTTCTTCGCACATGTTTGGAAACAATTTGGTTTATCTACAACCATCATTTCCGATCGAGATGCTAGATTCGTCAGCATATTTTGGAAGACCCTCTGGAAACATCTAGACACACGACTCTCATTGTCAACAGCTTTCCATCCTCAGACCGATGGACAGACGGAAGTTGTGAATTGCTTGGTCGTACAACTGCTTCGCATGTACAACCACAAGCATCGACGAACATGGGATGACAGTATTCCATACATACAACACAGCTACAATCATGCTCAGTAAATCTCTATGGGAAAGAGTCCATTTGAGATCATTTACAAATTTCAACCCTTAGCGCCTATCGACTTGATCAGCTCCTCAACACAGTCGAACTCCGACACTGATTACAGCCAGCAGGAAGTTGACAAAGCATTGAAGTTTCAAGAACAGATATGCGACATCCGGCGACAAGCATAGGAATTGTTGTAATGAGCAAACGCGAAAGCTAAGGCCCGACACGACAAGCATTGTATTCCTCATTCATTCCAAATTGGGGATAAGTTCTGGTTACATGTTAAGGAGTGATTCACTGTTCCATTCAAGAAGTTGAAACCTTTACGATATGGTCCATACAGTATTCTTTAATAGATTTGCAAAAGCACTTTCCAGCTCGACATTCTTGCATGCTTGGGTCTACATCCAGTATTTAATGTGGATCTACTTCGACAATACCATGCACCATTGTTGGAACAGAACGATTTGCAAATAGAAGAACCTAACGACATCCATCCTGATGCTCAGGAGCCTCTTCCTTGTGACACCATCGTGGGACAATGAGTATGCCATTCGAGGACAAACACAATTCCCTTGTTTCAGGTTGCTAAAGCAATACAGGTCCCAACACAAGGAAAATGGTACTTTGCTACTGAACTGATTGACAAGTTTCCTCACCTTCGCGAGAAAATCATGGGGACCATTGTTTCTTAAGGAAGGAGGTCTGATCCATATCGCAGTTGGCATTGTTGTTGAATTCTAGCACCGACGATGACAAGTCATTGACGTCGACACAACTTCGATAAGTTTCAAATTCGACATGACTTCGACACACTCTGCGACTTCAACAAGTTCAGTGACCTCAAAATAGTTTTGTGACGTTGACATGCAGCATCGACCTGTGACTTGCGACTATCGAACTTCGACAGAATGTCTCTCTGTCTTCCAGTCGACTGTAATGGTTGAAATTCTGAAACCGTTCTAACTTCTTTGTAACTGAACGTAATGGGCAGGAAACCAAGTGTCTCAACACTCTTTATACAAGCATGTAAACTATTGTAATATACATCTTATCAGTCCAGATCTTTACATCCAGTAATAGAGAAATCAGTTCACGTTCCTGCATATTGTCTGTGTGTATTTGTGTTTATCTGCATAATGTAATCCTGCTTGCTTTTTCTATTTCTTATGCTTTTGCCATAACAGAGCCGACTCATTTAGTCGAATTGTTGTCCCCCTCATGCTTCCTGTACCCGAGTGGATGAAACATGACTTCCTCCATGAGCTACAACCCATGAGTCTCCCAACCACATGGGCTATAACCCCAAGGGTTGATGGGCATCAACATACCTCATTCCATCAAGAAGTGTCATGCTTTAACTCAGTCCATTGAGTAGCACAATAAATAAACTCAACTCAATCCATCGAGGAGGATCATAGAACTACCAGCTCCCTCTTTCTCCCTCTCAATGAGGGAGGTATTCTTCTTGCTCATTATACCCGAACATATCTTGGGTTCCTTCAAAGTCTCACGCCATGACTTGTCTTCAATGAATCATCTCAAGGAAAGGTTGATCTTGAGCTTACTTTAGGTTGATGGTTTCAAGGTATCTTAGCCAAGTCCCATGGATAAATCCATGCACTTGCATGAGTGAGCATCTAGGGACTAATCTCCCCACCCCGTCACAGGGTGTCCAAGAGAAGGCACTGCCTTGGTCAAATCATTCTTAGGGGCTAATCTCTCCACCCCATCATAGGATGTCTGAGAGAAGACATTGCCCCGTTCTGAGTTGTCTTAGGGACTAATCTCTCCACCCCATCACAGGGTTTTCGAGAGAAAGAATTGTCCCACTTGACCCACCCCTAACCAAGTCTCATGGATAACAGTGGGGAAATGCTCGATGCTCAACCTCTAGGAGGATAATGTGTGCAACTGAGGACTAATCTTCCCACCCCTTTAGAGGATGTCCGTAAGAAGGCATTGTCCTGCTCTGAGCTGTTCATCCCTAGCCAAGTCACATGGCTAATATTGAGGGAATGCTTGATGCATCAACACTACTCATCATGTAAGAGCCAATCTCCCCACCCCGTCACAGGATGTCCTAGAGAAGATACAAACCTGTCTCTGGACCATTCACCCCTAGCCAAGTCTGATGGATAATACCATGGGAATGTATGCCCAATGTTGTACATTCATCATCAACAACCTGTGATGTAGCTACTCCCTCAGTGTTGGAGCACCCTTTTCCATTTGCACCTGAGTATCATGCTCCCTCCGCATCTGGACACTTAGCTTCCTTTGCGACTGAGTATCCTGCGCTGAAACAACATGCTAGCTTGGAACCTGAATCCATCTTCCTTTGATAATGAGTTTCTCTTCTCCTTCTGAAGCTCAAACTCATCAAGTACAAAAATCAGGGAAAATGGGCCAACTACAATAAAAAATTGAAAGAAATATTTTGTTGTCATTTCATCAAGTTTTTCCTTTTTCGTTGTAGGTTCCTCATCGACATGGATTGTTGATGCATGTTGCGTCCCTCTATTTCTTTGAGGACAATCTACAACATAGTGACCAAACTTGTCACACATGTAACACTGGATGTGTGAAAGGTCCTTCTTCTTATTTGGTTCCTAATCTGAAGCTGGGGTTGATATTCCATCTGAATTTTTCCTCCCAAACTTTCTTCCCTTTCCTTTCTTTGCATGAGCAGTAAGGGCTTGATTGGAAAAAAATTTCTAGTTGAAAGTCTAGACTCCTCTTGAGTGTAATCTGCCCATAACTGGTCAAACTTGGGAAATTTGGATCACCCACCAATTCTATAAATGAATGGTTCCCAATAAAGGGGAAGACCATTGAGGGTCATCATGATAAGCTCTCTGTTTGCAACTATCTCTCCAATGGTTCCCAACTGATCCGTTAGTTCATAAATCTTCATGAAGTAAGATGCAACAGAATTGACTCTAGTCATCTTGACATTTGAGAGTTGTTGTCTTAAGGCAAGTTCTCTGTTGGCATGTTATTCTCAAATATATTCTTCAAGAAATCAAACATTCCTTTGGCTGTCTTTTTTCTGGGAGATCTGAGGTATCAAGTGATCTTTGACAGAATCTATCAGAATCCTTCTTGCCTTAGCATAATTCTTCTTCCATGATGACTTCTCTACTTCTGCTTTTGGTTTCAATAATCCTTCTTCCACAAATTTTAGAATATCGTTCTCTTCTAAGATGATGAGTACCCTAGACTTCCATGAATTGAAGTTGGAATCCCCATAAAGTCTATCTTCAACTTTAACATTGTTCATCTTCACTACAGGTTGGAAGCTAAAACTTGATCCAGAAACCCTAGCAGGAGAGGATCAAAATTTGAACCTTGTTGAAACTAGAATCTGACTTCCCCAATAGTTGTGCCTTGCTAGGGTGAGCTCCATAAATTCAAGAATTAAACCAATATGTGGAGAGAAAGGGATAAAACATGAAGCCCTAGTTTCTAGCCATGGATTCTATCAACCTCGCTCTGATACCATGTTAGAGTTTTATAGTAGCAGTATAATTTCAATTATTTGCAGCGGAAAGAATTAAAGATCATTGAAAGAGTAACCATGCACATAAACAAAGAGACAAATATTTTATCTTGGGAAAACGCAAATTCGAGAAAAACCTAGCCAAGCTTTCTTATTTGGAGATTCAAGATACAAGTACATCAGATATAAGAAGAAGATAAACCCAAAGATATTAAACCCATAAAATAGTCTTCTTCTGCTGCTACATCCTTCTCTTCCTCAACTACACACTTGTCTTGGAAAGAAGAGCGAATTGCTTGATGATAAAATGAGATAGGCATCCTTTATACGTTCATTTTCTATTTCCATGATTTTCGAGGCTTTCTAGAACTTCCTGGGGGGTTTCCTTTCTATAACTTTCTGGGGGTTTCCTTTCTAGAACTTTCCAGGGGGTCCATGGTTGTTCTTAATTGATGGAGCTGAATTTGTTACGAGGATACCTCACGACACTACAACACCAAAACTATGTAAAAAAAAATTGAACGAAAATTATATTGCAAAAACTATATCATTATAAACCATAGATTTTCCCCTTGTGCATCAATATTCTTCACAATCCTACAAACAAATTCATGACCAAATAACTACATGCATTTATACATACAATAGTCATGTGTGATAGGGGTAGCGAGAGCAGGGGAGGGGTGGGGAGTAGTTCTCTTATACCTTGATAGAAATATAGAAATGTTTTACTCTTGGAATATATGATTTACCATGAATAACTAGGCATAAGTTTATGCCTTGTTTCTTGGAACAAAGTTTCTCAAGACACATCTTGTCAAGATGTGATTATCCTTGGAGACTCCCTCTTAGCGATTAAGTAGGTGAGGATAAGGATTCTTAAGGAAGGAAGCATACAAAGTAGAACATTTGAAATAATTTCTTAGAACCTCAATAGATTGGGTGAGGTCAAACTATTCCATATTTGGAAAGTCAGTAACTCCTCTGACAATCGCCAAGAAAAGGAAGCTTTGTATCTTGACAAGGGGGTCTTGGTAAAAAATGGGGACCCTACTAAAAGGTTATGGCTCCCTTACATTAAATGATGGTAATCAACAATAGGGAATCGAACAATCCAATTTACACCCCCCATGGAATAGATGGAAGATGCTTCACATGTCATAATCAAAATAGGCCAAGGCATGCAGGTCTAATAAGATTTAAGCCACATGAGGGATCCTTGACCCTCCCTCATACCTAAAGCTTCCTCCCATTTGTGCTAGAGGATCTCGATATGCACTCCTTAATGGCCTTTATCTGTGGTTTCAATTGTAGAGGTGGGATAATTTAAGGGTGTTTGGTAACCAATGAGGTTAATTTTTTTGGAATGGAGTGGGATTCAACTCGATCTAGTTGTCTATCATCATCGGAGAGGGATACACTGCATCATTTTTCAATTGATAGAGGTAAGCAACCTTCTCTATAGTGTTTGGTTGTATGGTTTTGTAGTGCTATCAACTCGAGGCTCTTCTGTCAAGCCCAAATTAGGAGAATGTAGATAGTATAATTGTTTGTGGTAGTTGGGGAATTCATTCTCCAAGGATTCGAACTTCCCTTGCAATTTCTCTTGCAATTGTTGTCATGTCTTTGCTGGAGGCCTTCTTTTTTAAGGGGATACACTCAAAGTCTTTCTCTCTTGGTGTTTTTTTGGAAATGGGAAATCCCCTCAATACTAATCCAGTTGGTGGAGAAGGGACAAGGGAAATTAAAAAATTCCTAAGGAGTGTGAATAGTCAACTAGAATTTATGTAACAAGAAAATAAAATATTTTAGTATTCATATGGAGAAACATGACTTTAAGTGGGAGGAAATGGAGAAGAATATGAAGCTACGGGGTATGAAAATCGATAAATTAACTAGTGATATTGAAATGTATTATAATATAATCATGGGATTTGCTCATGGTTCTCATTTTGTTAGGGGTCAACCTTTAGTTAAAACTAGTTCTAGGCACATTGAAGAGGAAATGATGCAACAAACTACCATGGCCATGATAAAATAACCCAATTCTCAAGGTGTTCATGGACTTGATCAAGATTACTAGTTTATGGAGGAAGGCCATAGTGGGCATCATTTTAGTTAATTTCAACCTTTTATTATGTATTTCACTTGTGTTATGTTGCTCAACCAAGATGTAAGGAATTATAATTCTAGGATCTATAGGGAAGTAGTCTGCTTGACACCATTTAAATTTGTTGTGGAAGAATTTATATGTATGCCTAACTCAAAGAAGCAATTTTGATCTAGTTTTGAACTGCATGTAATCTATGGCTATTTGGTATTCTACAATGTTTTTAATACAAATACATACATGTTCCTAGAAAAAAATATTCGTGTGTGAAAGGGGTCCCTTGTCCCAAAAACAAGGGGATCTCATACACAATTTGGTGTCTAGCTAGGCTATGACCTTAAAAATAGATTATTATTATTATTATTATTATTATTATTATTATGGGATCTCAAGAGATAGAAGTTGAAATCCAAATGCCTTGACAATTCAACTACATTTTTTTCTTCGATCTTTTGTTGGCTTAATTATTCTCTTACAACTCTAGGTGTAGTGACCCTAACCTAGAAGTTGAATCATAAATGATATAGAATACTTAAAATTCAAAAATCAGCACAAATACATCCACACAAGAATATACACAAGAAATGTAGAGAATAACACTTGAGGTAGGGTAACACCATCAATTACTCCTAATGGAAGGAATCATTCCACAAGCCATGGTTACTACAGTACAATAACATCCAACATCCAACATACCCAATACAATGATATCATGTATATTTATCTTTTTCATGAACATTCTTAGGGGTCTATGCCAACTACCCCTTATTATTATATTATTTTACTCTAATTACGTTGTGGGATTATTTATTACCCAACATGTACCAAGTGGGCATATTCTATGATTATGGTCACATTACATACAATATCCCCTTGGGTACCTTCCTAGGTACCATAAATTATCTTCCCTAGATACATTACACTAGCTTTTTTCATGGAGCTATTGTGGAACTTATACCTTCACAATGTCAAGTTGCATACCTTTTGGATTTTGCAACACAATGTTCTCCTTTAGAATAAGAGTTGTAGAGTTTCTCTCTTCTGCAACTTTCGATTGTGGTTTCAATCAACATTGCAACCTTGGATCGGAAATCTTCAAGCTCTCATAATATATTACTTTGACTTGTTGGATATTAGATTTTATGAGGTTGATCAAAACCAACTTGGTTTAATCTACTAGTCATATGGGCTTTTACTATGTTTCTTAAGTATGCTTTTGTATTTTAGTGATCTAACTACTATCGTCATTATATCTTGTTCCTAGGTGATTTGATGATCATCTTATGCTCAATGATGTCGACTCGTGTATGTGTCATTTCACCTTATTAGCTCATGATCGCTATTTATAGATTATGGAGGGTCATTTGTCTAGGATTTTGATATGATGTTGCATGACATAGATTATAACAATGTATTGGATGTAAGCCCTTCTTGAGAAGTGATACAACTTTCTAGTTCTCCACGGATGTTTCTTTCTTTGAGGGTTTTACTAGGTAAATCTTGGTGTCTTGATCTTGATTTTTATCAATTATTTCTCTATTGTGTTTGTTCACTTGTGAGTTTCTCAACATGGTATCATAGGGCTTGTGAGATTACCTCATGTTTTGATCAAATATTGAGGCAACTTGTGACAACTACATACTAGGGTCTTTCAAACACATGTTCATGTTATTGATTCATTGGTATGATTAGGCCTAGTAAATATTGAGTATTGGAACAGCCTTAGAGTCATTCTATGGTCATTATTCCAATTATAAAATCATATCATTAGAGCCCCTATTATTAGCTCTCAAAGATATACGATTACTATTATGCTTTGGAAAAATCCATGCAGTGGAGAAATATTGACCATTTAATTGTGTACGTGAACACGTCAACGCCCTCTCACCATAGCTGCACCGTTAATCAACACATCGACAAAGAGACCTATGCAAATGTCCACACCTCGAGATGTTGAGGAATTATGGTGAGTCCGCTCTCTCCAAAGGATGTTTAAACTATACAAAATCGCCATGAATATTGCACTCAGTCTTGTCTCCGTAATGATCAGGTGTAAATTAACTGTCGACAGGCTAGCTTGAATTGATAGAGGGGAGGTGGATTAAATTCAAACCATCCTCAACTCTGTGTCCCATGTGAAGGTCCATCCCATCATGGCAGTCACTTTGAATTTGGTGGTCAGTCACCCCATCTGGGAATTTTTATATCTGAATAAATTATTTGAGTAGGGATTTTCTAATGTTTTCCTTTGATAATAAATAATCACGACACAAACCTCCTCTTTCAAATACAAGTCATTTCCATTGTCAAAACCACAAACATGCCTATTTCAACAGTAAATGCTTACCCAGAGTCCAGAATGATGAATCTACTTTCACCAGGCACGTAAGATCATGTTGAAGCATCAAATGAAATAAATCAATTACAATGATTCTCAAACACTAAGAGCATTAGCCTTATGCTAAAATTTTGAAAAATAAATACATAATCTTTCAGCACATCCTGGTGTCTTTCAAGGATTGGGGTATCTGAACCTTGGTGGAGGGTATGAAACAATTTTTTGTGTAATGGCAGATTACACATAAAACTGGGGCATAGACAGGTCATACCTCTATCTATGTCCTTTGTGTGCCTACTTTGGCCACGATCTTGTAATGCCACGACCCTACCAAATTGTACAAGTGTTTCTGATTTAACCTTGATACATGCAAAAGGGGATAATAATTGATTGAAAAGGTGAATTAAATAGTAGTTAGGTTTTAGATTTTTGTGGAGAATGTCGTGTCCTAGGGATACAACAATTAAATCTCATAATTAAGTGATACTTGTTATGTTCTACAGTTCCATGGATTTGTCTCTAGATATAATTAAATAATGCATGCATGGATCATAATCTGTCGTTGTTTGCTACTTGAATCCCAAGGTGCAAGGTTACTAGGTTATTAAGTGATATTACTAATATTTAAATTTAAATACTGGTTTTTGGCATGGCTAAGTAGGACATAGGCATTTGTCGCTGACTCAGAAGTTATCCAAATAGTGAAGAAACACCGTACACACTTTATACTGTATGCTCTTAAGTGTCTTTTGATTGTATCATGATGTTGTCACAAATTGATGATTAGACATATTTTCATTTTGTAGCTAGTAGCCTTATGCACAATAGCCTATTTGACAGAATTAGGGCTTATTTAATGATAGAAGTTGAATGATTAATTCATTCTTGTTAGAATTATTCATTTTTTTAGTTTTGACTAATTTTGATTTTGTATTTTGCTATTAGGTCCTTCAAAATTACATTGTTCAGAGTACTCTTGGTATAAATATGAGGTACAAACTGCATGTATCTTCTTTTATCTGCGTATCTTACCAACTTGATTGGAGAGAATTTATGATCTAGTATTTGGGATGGAAGTAGCTCCATTGATGTTTCTAGAATCCTATCCTTAATATCTCAAATTCATCTAAATCTTTCAGCTATTTACCATTATAGGTGGTGTGTCCAGTTGTCAACTATATCCCATGAAAGACACAAAATTAATAATGTGAAAAGGAGATATCCAAGTCATAACCAAGAGTTGCTTACAATTGTGTATTCACTATTTATAACGACATCGAGATCTTTATTTGAGAAATAATGAAGTTGGGGTGGTTCAAAAACATAAAACCTTAGTGTGAATATATTTGATAGTTTTAACCCCTCAAAATGATGAATTTTGAGACATACTTTCCATCAGTAATAACACCTCACTTTCAGTATGACACATACAAGGTTTGAAGAACTGAAGCCTTTAGGCCAGCAAATGAAAGATCAAGTACTTGAGTAGACAAATGATTATGATCTTAAAGATTGCTAGAGACCTCCAGTGGCCTTCTGATTCAACATCAAATGAATATGGTTGAACAACATGGATTTCACTCGGGATATTCAAGAGGCATTGTTGGATACAAGATATAATAATAAATATGGAAAAACCTACATGCTACATCATAATATAGAATTATTTATAAGTAGCCTTCTTAGTGGAATAAATTTGGAAGAAAAATTTGATGATTGATTAAGGGCAGAATTTTGATAGAGTACTACTATTCCATAGGATGAATATGTTGATATCATGTTGTTTTTCTCTAGCCTGGAAAATTTGAGGGATGCTAATTCACTTGTTAATGTTGTTCCCTCTTGTTTATGTGGTCCCAACAGAGAATGGACTAATTGGCTATGACTTTTTGGCAGCATGAAAATCCTGGATCACAACCATAGCTCTTTGTGGTACTCTGAAGCTTTTATAGGCCATAATTAGTAGAAAATGGGAGCATACAAAGGAATGGAATCATCATATGGTGTACTCATACTAGAGACCTGTATCAGGCTTGCAACCTACATAAATGACTTACAATATTTACCTTATGTGATATTGTTGGTGTTGAGCAAAGTTCAAACCTTATCATTGCCTCAGTATGATATTGCAGACTTATTGTTTCTACCAGCAGTCATATGAGCATCTCATAAGGTGATATTAACGTTTCTATGGCTATGACATAGCATTACTTGTTTCAAGGTCAAAGGGTCATCAAAGAAGGTGTTGGAGATAGGTTGGAATTTTTAGACATTTAGATGCATAAAGTGTAAACCTTTCATTAAGGATACTTTTGAGGCAGGTTCACATTTCTCGAGGCATATTTGCATATTTGGAAGCATGATTATATTCATGGGCACCTTTCAGATCTCTCGAGACACTTTCTACATATTTGGATGCATGATTTGACATAGCGGCATTCTCTATATGGATTTTTGATGGGACACCCTTCATATAATGAGGACAAGTGGAATTCTAAATTTTAAACCCTCTACAAAGATGAGTACACTCTATTTAAGGATTAATCAACCATTTAGGGAAAATGTTGGGTACATCCAAGGAAATGGAATGGTGCTTTGTTGAGACTGTCCCAAACTGTAGCCCACACATGGAACACCCATAATTGGTGGACTGACTTGCTTAAGGAGACTCTAGAAGACCATATTCAAATGATTTTTATGATACATAAGCCCTAATTAAAGGAGGCGTCCCATGAGGAGTTCTCTAGGAATAAGAAAAAAAATGTCATTGGAACATCTTGACTGTCACCTACCCAAATTTTGAAAATATTATTTTATTGGAAAAATATTTTATGATTAAATTTTAATTACAAAGTTTTGTAATTATGACCAAGTTTGGTCAAGGATGAATGTAATTACTGATTATTATTATTTAATAAATTAAAGTAGGAGACAAACACCCCAAGGAAACTGTTAAATGAGTGTTCACTGATCCACAAGGAGGAATGGAAGCTGTTAGAAGGCATGGGATAGATGGCAGCAATTGCACTTCACCACTAGTTGTTGGTTATGGGACAACTACCCCTAAAAATGTGGCATCATCACCCAGGTGGTGGGAGTGAGCAGGAAGCTCATTTAATGACCAGTTAACCACTAAAAGGCCTAGGCAGCCTACATAAGGCAATTCGAATTGAGCATGTATCTCCCTTACAATATTTTCTGCAGAAATATTCCTCAAGTGCATCAGGTGATCACTGAGAGATTCGAATAGGGAGGCTATGTGAGAGTGCAACTGTAAGTCTGCTATTTATACTGAGAAGGAAAACCAGAGGTGCTTGTGCATGTCTTTTTGACTGCTGAGTCTTAAGGACTAGACAATTTACATTCTATTGCAAGTGGAGGACCCAAGCTTCTAAGTTTCTTCCTCCTAGTGGTTCAGTGAACAGGCTCGGGGGTCCTAAGGCAAGTAACTTGGCTGTCTTGAGGAATTGGTTGGGTGGAATAGGTTCCTTGGGCTGTTCATTTCCTTACAGTTAACCAGGTTTTACTATTCCTACTTTTGTTTACAGTTTAATGTTTCTGTTTAGTAGAATTATTAAACTCTGTCATGTAAAAGAAGTTATTTTATTTTCTGATCTATGTATGATTCTGAATGATAAAGCTTTGTGAAATAATTGATTTGATAACCATCTCTATATTTTTCCCCATGCTGTTCTCTGCATAGTACTCTAGTATAGAGAAGCAAATTAAGGATAGATGAGAGATAGGCAGAATGCCAATGATTGGAATAATGATTTCAGTAGTGTTTTGGTTTAAAATTCTATCCTATAATTAAACACACTAAACATTATAGTATAGCATCAACAGTAGTATATAATTCTTTTATTAATACATGAAAGAAAAACATAGTATATTTTCTGCATAGTTCTATATATTTCTCTTAACTCTATTCATTTCAGATAGCAATCAAATGCATCAATATTATACATTTCATGTTTTTCAAGCAAGTGTAATTCAAGAAATAATAGCAGTTGCAAGAATTAATTTTTGCACAAGGTTTATATGATTCCATTTCAATTACATCTTTTTTCAGATAGAAATATCATGTAATTCAACATTTATTTCCCTAATGTTTTCCAGTAAAGTATAGTATAGAATTTTAGCATCTGTAAAATCTATTCTCTGCACAAATTTATTTTATGTAAACCTATTAATTCATCATCCATTCATTTCAATATTTAAATTACAAATCTATTCATGGTAGTATCAAACCTTGTCATCGCAAACCCTAGAATCTAAACGTTCTTTTAGTACATAGTTTATAACACTTCATTCTTGGCAACATTAGACAATATTGTCGAAGTTACAGTAGCTTGATAACTAAACCCTAGACAACATTTCAACTATCTTCTATTTATGCCAAGACTAATAGCAAGACATTATTTATCTCTTAACAGAAAGTACGATTCTATATTATTGACTTTTGATAAGCTTATAACCCTAGTAAGAACCCTTATACATTATAGAAACCTTTTGATGCAATACAAAAACTTAGTACAAGCTAGATAGTAATCAGAAGCTACAGGTAGGGATTTCTTTCGAAAAAAAACTAGAACATAGAGGCATAACCTTTTCGACAACATATAACAGTCAACTATTTCATCTATTTTCCAAACAAGATTATCATCAACGAGAACGAAATACAGGCATACAATTTTTACAGTTATACAAACTATAACCCTCGGCCAAATAACAACCATCGTGGCTCGACAAACCTTAACATTTATTTTACACAGTGTTCTCAACAATTATTTCGAAAACATAACTTTCCATTGTAAAGAAGCGAGCCATAGTTTACAAGTGCAAGAGAACCCTCAGTTCTTGGTTTCCATTTAAAAATTATATAATAGAAAATTTCATTTTGAACCTGTCAAGGTTTCACAATACATGGAACTTGCCCCTTATCAACCAAAAACTTAAAATAGAGTCGTGAAGCAACAAAACTACACTGGGTTTTTACCCTTAAAACATCTAGCAGAACAAACGAAAGTTCGGAGTCTCTATCGACAACATAGCCAGGCATCAAATAGCCAAGAGGAAACTTAAAAGACTGAGAGGTTACCCTCTGTACAGTTGAATCAAAATAAAACAAGCTTAAAACTTCGTTTTCAGCCATCACTGAAACAAGTCGAAGGTTTCCAACCCTCGGCACACAGAAAAACACCATCAAAGGAACCTATGAGGTTTTCGAGAACCATCGGAGCTTACCAGGAAGCAGTAGCAGCTTTTCGTTTCTCAAAACCTTTGCATAGAAACCTTCCAGCGAAGTGG
This sequence comes from Larix kaempferi, assembly GCA_027924585.1. NCBI lineage: Eukaryota > Viridiplantae > Streptophyta > Pinopsida > Pinales > Pinaceae > Larix > Larix kaempferi. Next base: position 3,094,230 of record BSBM01000577.1, read on the forward strand.
GCACCTGCCAAATTACAAGTTCGAAGCGTTAAAAGCAAGCAAACACAAATAAAAAGCAAGTTCACTGTATTACATTCAATATCAACTTACTTACCCTTTAGAATGAAGTTTCTGAGCTTAGAAGCTTCACTCCTGCAAAGATGACGAAGCCTGAAATTGATTGCAGCATTCACAAACGCAAGGACTCAGAAGACGATACCATCCTTTGGAAGAATCGAAATCCAAATACAAACCACTCTCAACAGCTGACAGAAGAACCACACTTTTATCACTGTATCGTGGCTCTATGGCATGAAGTTTAATCCTACAACTATTAAAAACTACCTCTCACAGGTCACAGGATCGAAACCCCTGAGAGGAACTCTCTCCAACCCTACATTTTGGCAGCTTGTCGGCCCCGACTTTAACGTAATAATGAAGACCGGGAAACTCACTACCATTACATACAACGAAGTTTAGGGTTACATAATCAACAATCAAGATTTGGTGAGATCAACGAGCAAGGATATGTCAACAATACTACGTTGAAAGTCGAGCAAACATTGCATTAATATCTCGTAAATTACAACAACCGCGAATTTTCCAACACTGCATGCCAAGGAACATTACCGTGTATAGCTCGAAGGAGAGGCGATATGGCAGTCCTGTACAGCTAGGATTCCTAGTTACATTATCAACCAAAGTTCACATGAATGGAATTACGTGGGTTGACAACCACACCTTCCACTATGGAGTGTTGGTCAGAACATTTAGTACCTGATCGGTACACTGTCAACCTGCCAACAGTAAATTTAATACCCGTCAACTCATCACTTCTTAAACGAGTTTGTTGTGAGCGCAACATCATACTTTATCATTACTTAGGATAAGAGCTAGGTCATATTGCATAGTTCAATCTATTGCTATAGTGTTAGTTTTTCAAAGGTTGGATACATCACGTAATTGATTTCGAATCTTGGCTAAAGTTTAAAAATAGATAGAATTACATCGTATTCAAATGTTTGCATATTATAACCATATCATTGCATATTGTAATCATGTCATTGCAGATTGAAAATCATATCATTGTAATATGTAGTGCAAACTTTATATAGTTCCAAGTTTAAACTTAGGCATCGTAATATTTACGTGTCCATGCAATATGTAAATGCATAACAACTATAAGATATAACTATTTCATTTCTATAGTTTTGTATAAGTATAAGAATGAAGTTTTATAATGCTAGTTCATAGCATATATACCATAATTACGATAAATTTTCTATCATGGCCATGTAGGGAAAGACTATTGTATCATCATAAGTATAGTTTAAGTGTTGACGAGATACACTCTGAAGCTACGTTCTTAGTACAAGCACTAGTCATTATGCTTTATATATGTTAACTGTGTATCCATTTGATAAATACATGACCTAGAGTAGTCTAAGTTCTGTAGACGCTAAGTATAATGATAGTTCGAAGGTGTAAACATTATTTCTACAAGCTTCATAATAGCATACTCAATAGATATTAGTATCGTTGTTTTAATGATAATGACAGTAGTCATATGATAATAGATGTAGTATTATAACAGAACTCTTGGATGACGTGAAAAGATAACACTAAAGAGATTAAATGTCAGTACATAAACTAGGATTAGAACCATGTATCCATACCTCCAGTAACTGGTGTCGCAAGGAAGTACGTAGCATTCTAATTTTTACATTGACGATGAATTGAAAGATACAAGTACTCTTAACACATGTTGTTATAGGAATTCTTACATGCGGTCTGCACATGGAAAAAAGATTCAAATGCCTTAGCTAAACGTAGCTAAGTAAACTCCAGGGTACCTCGTAGGACCCCTTCATCATCATACAAACAAACTGTCAGCACTTCATCAATAACATCACAATAGTACAACATGTAATCATATTCAAGAACTTAAACAAATCTGTAAATTGTACTCGTATGCATAATCATAAAAGATCTTTCGTTAAGGAGATTAACATCCACTTAAATCTGAAATAGCAAATACAATTAAATCATATTTAATTATCTTAGTTAAGAAATCACGTTACTTTATATGTTCCGGATTAATGACTTTGATAAATATTGCTCTTATAATTTTTTTTTAAATTTTGGTATTTTTTCGGGATGTTATATTGACATTGACATCTTCAACAGTCAAATGAAATCTTAGGTCGTTGGAACCCTACTTCCAAGAGAGTTTCTAGACTTTTCTTTTATATTTTAATATTATTGATTGGAGGAAAAGGTGGACCTAGGGATCTCTAGAGCTTTCTTTGTTATATTTTTTTGTCAAATTAATCTAGGAGAAGGCTATAAAGGGAAAACCTCTTCTCATTTGTAAATCAGAAATTCAAGTGGAGAGAGATCACCTACAAATGTTGCACAGGTCTCTTCCAAACAACAAACGATATTTTTGAAAGGTGAATCGGTCGTATTTGCTACTGTTTTAAGGTCTTGGATACGCCCGGATCGAGACAATTTTCTATTTGATAGTGAAATAGCTAAAAAGTCAAGGCCGAAACTAATTTTCTTCCGCTGTCTTTTCCCACGGTTAACCCAGAACCAAGAATTATGGTTGTATGGTGCTCAAAAGCTACTCAAAATTGTTTCCTAGGGTTGTTCCATCCACTTTGACTGTCAAATATGGCCTCTTAATTGCCCAAAATTGGAGATGATGGTTATTTGTTGATGCTCCTAGGCTTCGAATAGGCCCAACATTAGGGACACCTGCTCCTCACTAAAGAATATATCTCGTCACTTGCCACACCTAAAAAAATATAGAATCCTATAAACCCCAATTCAATCTTCTTAGAGGAGCACCCAATACAAAAGATATGCAGTTTAATGTTTCCTTCTTCCTTTTTTGACTATAGATACTGAGGTAATAGCTATGTTATGATGGTTTTGTGTATAGAAAAATGGATCTGTGTATAGAAAAACAAGGGTTAACATAGATCTATGCGAGGTTGATAAAATATTGCTGCAAAATTCAGATCTTGAACCAAGCTCACAATTATTGATAGTGATGTGGTTAATGTATCTGTTACAAGCTTGTATCTAAGATGGAAAATGATACTCATAGTTTTGACAATAACCATGTGTTTGAACAATTCATCGACTATTTTTTATTTGCATTGGGGTTGATGTAAGAAACTAGCAAAGAGTGCATTCAACTAACTTCTTACGTAGGCATGTGACCCTTTTCTAGAATTTCGCAAGATGGTGTTAACTGTTGGAAATTTTATTCTCATATCAATCCATAAGGAATTCTATTTAAGGGTGCTATCTCAATGGTAGAGCACCTGCCTTCTAGGCAGGAGGTTAGTGGTTCAATTCCTCCGTGCCCTATATATATTCTAAAACCACTAAAAATAAATAAATGACTAAAAACATGACCAAAATTTGCATATAAACGACCACCAGTACAACATGAGAGATAAGTGACCAAAAATATGACCAGAATATGAATATAAATGACCACTTTTGAGTTGGCGATCGCTGGTAGCAAATTAGCGGTGATCCACATTGCAGTTGGCATTGTTGTCAAATGCTAACCTCGACTACGACAAGTCATCGATGTCGATACAACTTCGACAAGTTTCGACTCGACATGACTTCGACAGGTTCTGAATTCGACACAACTCCGAAAATGGAAAGACCAATCAGTACAGAGTTACACCGACGGGTTCTACCGACTCGTGGCTAGACTTAGAGTCCAAGAAGAAGAGAAATTGCTTATTTTGAAGTACATCAACGAATTGTCCCAGTACATCCAGCAGGAGATGGAATTTGTGATTGTCAATACGCTTGCGGGTGCATTCCACTATGCCAACAAACCGGAAACCAAGCAAACAGCGAAAGCACGCTTTGCGATAAAGCCGACATTAGGACGACCACCAGACAAGAAGGCACCAACCGACTTCGAAAAGTTGAAATCTTCTTAGCCATAACCACCAAAGCTAGATCACGGTAAGAAGCCTTTTCACAAAAGGGAACATAGCAAACAATTGCCGACCGAAAAATGGTGCAATTACCACCACTCATCTTGGCATGATACGTCTGAATGCAAAGCTCGGAAGACATTTTTGACAAAAGTGTTGACCTCTGATGTGTTTGACAAGACGATGGAAGAATATGATCGAGACACAATGACCCTTTTGACATCGACCACTCCAGTAGCCTCGACTATCGTCGACGAGGAGGAACGAGAATGCCTGTTCCATACATGGATATGGGTCCAAAGCAACCCATTACATCTGATTGTGGACAACGACAACTAGAAGAACTTTGTTTCCAAAGATCTCATAAAGAAACTAGGTCTTGTTACCACTCCGCATGCTCAGCCTTACAACATCGGTTGGATGAAGGATGGACAATAACTACAGATTACTCGACAATGTAAACTCTCCTACTTCATAAAGCCTTTTGAAGATGAAGTACTCTGCGATGTGGCACTACTCTCCGCACCCGACGCCCTGTTTGGGAAACCTTACCTCCTAGATAGACATGGAAGTTATCAGTCACGGCCTCAGAAGGTGATTGTCAAAATCGAAAATCGATGGTTCTGCATACCAGAGCGTCAACCTACACCAACGGTCACACTGATATCTGCCAAATATAGAAAGAAGCTCATCAATCATGCTCAAAAGTTCACATTAATCATGATCAAGCCGCAAATTTCTAAGAAGACTATAGCAACGAGTTGATTCACCGACCAATGCATCTCCCGACAGAAGTAGTAGGTCAATCATATTCTCGATGAGTACCAGAACCTCTTTGAAGCTCCCGACGGAGTACCTCAACATTGTCAGGTAAAACACTCTATTGAACTTGTTCCTGGTTCTTCTTTGCCTAATGCATCTGTTTATAGAAGATCCATTCTCGAAAATGAAGAGATTCACAGACAAATCCAAGAATTAATAAAAAAAGGTCATATCCGACCCAGCTCCTCTCCTTGTGGAAGTCTAGTCGTCCTAGTTCCGAAGAAAGACAGTACTTGGCACATGTGCATCGACTACAGAGCTCTCAACAAAATTTTGGTAAAGAATCGCTACCCTTTGACTCGGATAGACGAGCTCATTGACTATCTGAAAGGTGTTAAATTCTTTACTAAGCTCGACCTCAAGTCAGGATATCATCAGATTCCAATTGAGCCATCAGATGTGTGGAAAATTGCTTTGAAGAACAAGGAAGGATTGCTCGAATGGTTAGTCATGCCTTTTGGCTTAACCAACGTAGCTACGACCTTCATGCAAAATATGTATAACATTCGTTGACCTTTCATCGGCAAATGGGTCATTCTCTATCTCGACGATATATTGATTTCCAGTCGATCATGGGAAGAACATGTCAGACATCTTCGACAAGTCCTCGACACTCTCTAGCAACATCGACTCTATCTGAACATGGACAAGTGCTCTTTTGCAATGAGCAACATCAAATATTTGGGGTATGTAATTGACTCTGTAGGAATTCATGTCGATCTAGACAAAGCACAGATCCTCAAAGATTGGCCCATTCCTAGAAGCATTCAAGAACTAAGAATTTTTCTTGGTTTGGCGAATTTCTATCAAAGGTTCATCCTTGAATTCAGTCACATAGCCTAACCCTTGAATCAATTGACGAAGGGAAATGGAAAAAATGTCTTCCAATGGATAGAAACACATCAAGCAGCTTTTGAATAGCTCAAAAACAAGCTCTGCACTACACCAGTACTTGTTTTACCTGATTTGCATAATCCCTTTGATATTGAGACGGATGCATCAGACTATGCCTTGGGTGCAGTGATCACTCAGTCTGGTCACCCTATCACTTTTCATTCTGATACTTTTAACAACACAATTAGAAGATACTCGATGTACGAAAAAGAACTCTATGCCATTGTGCAAGCTCTCATGCAATGGAGGCATTACATCCTTGGCAAGGAAACGATCATTCTCACTGATCACAAGCCTCTACAGTTAGCTCCAACACAATCAAAGTTGCAGAACAACTGACAACTCAAGTGGATTAATTACCTATAGCAATTCCATTTGGTGATTAAGTATTAGAAAGGTAAAGTTAACGCCGCCTTCGATTGCCTCAGTCGACCACCCATTACTCTCCTTTTGACAGTGATGAGTATGCAGGGATACGACACGACCACTTGGCAACAGTTGTATGAGGATGACAACGACTTCTCAACAGTCTACCGACAATTACAGACTAACAAGTCGTCGACCTCAAACTTTGACTATTTCCTGAAAGACACCTTGCTATATAAGCTTGGACAACTTTGTGTACCGACCAGTGAGCACCGACATCAGCTCATTTTGGATGCACACTACAGCAAGACTGCAGGACACTTTGCAGTAGCAAGACCCTTGCTATTCTGCAGAAGTATTTCTTTTGGCCTACACTTAAATCCGACGTCAACAGGTACATTCGATCATGCGTGGTTTGTGCCATTGCTAAACCGCCTAATCGACGACAGGGATTGTACACACCTCTGCCAGTTCCTAGTTAACCATGGGAATCTATTTCTATGGACTACTTGACGGGTTATCCTACTACCAGACATCAGCATGACACGATATTAGTAGTAGTGGACTGATTTTCCAAGATGGCCATTCTCATATCATGTAAGAAGACCACGACAACGTAGCAGACCGGTCAGCTCTTCTTTACACATGTTTGGAAACACTTTGGTTTACCCACAACCATTATTTCCGACTGAGATGCCAGATTCATCAACATCTTTTGGAAGACCCTCTGGAAACAGCTGGACACACGATTCTCATTGTCGACAGCTTTCCATCCTCAGATTGACAGACAAATGGAAGTTGTAAATCGCCTTTTAGTACAATTGCTTCGCATGTACAGTCACAAGCATCGACGCACATGGGATGATAGTCTTATACACATTTAGCATAGCTACAATCGTGCTCAGCACAACTCTACAGGAAAGATTCCATTTGAGATCTGTTATGGATTTCAACCCTCAACACCTATCGACTTGATCAGCTCCTCGACACAGCTGGACTCTAACACCGACTACAACCAGTGAGAAGTTGATAAAGCAATCAAGTTTCAAGAACAGATTTGCGACATCCAGCGACAAGCACAGGATATGTTGCATAGAGCAAATGAGAAAGATAAGGCCCGACATGACAAGAATTGTATTCCTCATACATCCCAAATTGGGGATAAGGTCTGGTTACATCTTAAGAAGGAGCGCTTCACTAGTCCTTTCAAGAAGTTAAAACCTTTGCGATATGGTCCGTACAGTATTCTTCGACAGATTGGAAAAAATGCTTTCCAGCTCGACATTCCTGCATGCCTGGGTCTGCATCCAGTCTTCAACGTGGATCTACTTTGACCATACCATGCACCCTTGTTGGAACAGAATGACTTATCGATAACAGAACCCGAAGACATCCATCCATATGTTTAGGAGCCTCTTCCTTGCGACACCATTGTGGGATGATGAGTATACCTTACAAGGACGAACACAATTCCCTTGTTTCAGGTTTCCAAAGTTGGACAGCTCCCATCTCAAGGAAAGTGGTACTCTGTTATTGACATAACCGACAAGTTTCCTCACCTTCGCGAGCAAAAAATGGAGACCATTGTTTCTTAAGGAAGGAGGTCTGATCCACATCGCAGTTGGCATTGTTGTCAAATGCTAACATCGACCACGACAAGTCATCAATGTTGATACAACTTCGACAAGTTTCAACTCGACATGACTTCGACAGGTTCTGAATTCGACACAACTCCGATGAGTCTCAACTTCGACATACTGTGACACATTCCACACCTTCGACATGTTCAGCAACCTCACAGTTCGTGACATCGACATTCAGCGTCGACATGCGACCAACGACTGTCGAACCTCGACAAATTGTCTCTCTGTCTTCCAGTCGACTGTAATAGTTGAACTGTTGAACCATTCTAACTTCTTCTTTGTAATTGAACGTAAGAGGAAGGCACCCAAGTGTCTCAGAAATCTATATAAGCATGTATAATATTGTAACATACATCGGAATCTATCAGTTTTGATTGGTTTGCAAGTAATGGAAGAACAGTTCACATTCTTGCATATTGTCTGCGCATATTGTGTTTATCTATGTTGCGTGATCCTGCTTTTGCTCATTCTATTTATTAAGCTTTCGCCATAACAGAGCCGACTCATTCAGTCGAACTGTTGTACCCCTCGTGCTTCTTGGACACGACCCGGATCAGTAATTTATCACGTGACAAAAAATGTGGTCATAAATTTGGTCATTAATTGTGACAATCAATGACCAAATTAATGACCAAATATACAACCAAATATATGACCACAAGATAAGATATTAATGACCAAGCTAAATATGACCACATTTTTGGTCGCGTGATAAATGACCTCTAATTTGCTACCAGTGGTCACCAACTCAAAAGTGGTCATTTATATGCGGATTTTGGTCGTTTGTTTGGTCATTTATCTCTCATTTTGTATTAGTGAATCTCGCTCCTTGCAAGGATAATTTAATTTAATATAAAATGCATTTAATTAGGGCATCCACTTGTTTGTACAAGAGTAAGAGAAGTGATAAGACGAGAGGTAAGAACTTGCACATCACTATGTGAGGCTTCTCTCTATCGGTTAGACTAGTTCGTTTTGGTTAGCATAAAATTTTGCATTTAGGTTGAATAGCTTGCATTTCATTTAACATTAATTAAAATACTAAATGGTGGGTCGGGCCACAACTGAAAAACTCATTACAAGATTATCTTGAACGGTAGTCGGACCATAAACAAAATGGGTTCCCTATTCCAAACAGTGAAGGGTCTAATTGGGACCTTTAATTGGGGAGAACCCCTACTGTTGACGCAAAGATTTTTCCAAGTGCCAACAGATTTTGCACTAGAAGGAGGGCTGCTAGTGTATGGCTAATAAAGGAAGTCTTTTCCCTCGAGGATTTTTCTCTAGATATCCACTTGATACATCACAACCTGAATGTTTATTTCAAGTGACACCTGAAACTGGATATGAAACCGATTACTATGAAGACAATAACCTTGAATTAGAACAACTTGAAACTCTTTACACAATACCATGCTAAGAAGTTGATAATTTCCGAAGATATACTAGATCTCACATAAGAAAACTTGGTGGGTTTCTTGCATTTCCATTGTTATCTAAGATATTTGATCCTCACAGAAAATATAAAGAGAAAAAAGAGTTTGTTTTGGTCGAATCCTTGGAAGAATTGGTTGTTTTATCTTTACAAGACATACCAGAACCTATCGATCATATCATACCATCTTCACCTAATTCTGCCTCTTCACATCAAACCCAATCACCTCTACATACACCTCCATATATTTGAAATATGGATCATAATGTGAATCATCCACCAGCTTGGAGGGCTCGAGGTCCTTTAAACTTGCTTGCTCCTCTTCATGATCTGCCCAAACACCCTGAGAATGTTTTTCCCAAATTTGATCCAGACAAGGGCACAACTGTAGATGATCATTTGAAAAGTATTTATTTAGCTTTAAACCTTTTAAATGTAGATCATGAGGATGTGTTATTCCGTTTGTTTCCTTATACTTTTGAGCCTAATGCCTTGTCATGGTATTTCATCTTGCAGGATGGATTTATCATTGATTGGGATAGTTTTGAAAAATCTTTTCTCAGTAAATTTAGTGAGCAAAGAACATTAGCCTCCCTCATAAAAGAATTGTTGTCTCTCAAGATGGACAAGAGATAAAACGTGTAGGATCTTAATCAAATATTTACAACTATTTTAAATAAGTTCAATGCCACGTCTAAATCGACTGAGGAATCTTTAGTGGAATATTATACTACAACTCTTCATCCATCCTTAGCCAAGACGTTCTTGAAAGAATACTTTAGCAGAAAATTTCTAAGAGGCTAAGAATATTGAGACAAAAATGAATAGCATAGTCAAACGCTCTGTTGAAACATAACCCAAACCTATCTCATCTAAGAAACAACTATTGTTGTAAAGGCCCATTGAAGAATAATCCACTGATTTAGAAAGTGTTGTTAAGCTAGTTTAGAAACTTTCTAATAAGATAGTAGATATTGAAAAGTAGAAAGGGGAATTCTTCCATGAATAAACCGTTTAAACCATTTTATAAAAGAAAAGAAGAAACTCCAAAGCCTCCAACAAACGAATCCCCTTTACTGATCCTAAATGAGGTAAGCATGGACCATTTTTGCACATTTCACTAAGTACATCACTAAGATAAAACCTGTCCTCAATGAATTAAATCCATGACTTGGGTGATGAATCAACTATTAGATAGACATGTTTTGGATGAAGAGGAAGAATATGAAAACATACAATTAAATGAGATTGGAGAAAGAACGGAGGAAACCACGCTCGTATTGTGGGGTTGGGCACCAAATATATATTTGGAAGATGACAAAGAGGTGGCAGTGATACATAATGTACAGATTTATCTCATCGATTATGCATTAAGGAGTAAAGGTCATGTCGATACTCAAAGTAAGTTAGTCCCAAGTAGTAAGAAATATAACACTATGAGTAGAACTCAAAGTAAGGTGACTTATATAACACAACCCCAAAGGACATCAGAGAAGAAACCTCTCAACCCTAAAGAGACTTTAAAATTTTTATCCCTTGTTAACCTTAAAGGATCATGTCACATACCCAAATTTCACCAAAATTTAAAATTTTTCCATACCGTATAAAGTGCTAACAAACCCTGTACGGAAGTATAATTGCAAACGTTTATCATCTTTATTACTATTTGAATATGCGGTTTAATTGTGGTTTTTATTTGGTTACAACTGTCGTAAATTTTTAACGTGTCTTAACGATCTACGAAATCCTATGTCTTATACAATAGGTCACAACCCAAGATTTTTTAGGTTAGTAGTTTTAGTGAATTCCCAAATAAATTTCAATAAAAACATTAAACTTCTTCATAAAGGAAAGTCAATTATAAAATGGATTTGTATACCGTCAATACTTTATAAATCTAAATTACCTAAACCATACATTTCAACACTTATATGCAACATCATTTTTCCTTCTACATTAGAGTATTTATGCAACTTCTTAATCATACTTAGGACAAATCTTAAGTAAGAGAACATTAAGAAAATAGTATAAAAGTGTATTTATATAATCCCAATAATGTAGCTGAAAAGCATGAGTAAGCTTAAAACGCGAATTACAATTCATGATCAATATGACAAATTTTCTACAAGTTATATTATACCAATCATATACTTAAATTTTGATGTAAATGCCAAGATCAACACATCATCTACAATACTTAATCAAATGAGTCATACACGTGTGAAGACAAATTGTATACATATAGAAGATAAACATAGACCATCAAGATCATACATAAAGGACACATACCAAGGACATTATTTTACCGTGGTTCACCCACTATTTGGGCTACGTCCACAAAAGATGTTGCTATATATATTAATTATCGAAAAGAGATTTACACCTACAACACACTATACAACACACTGGTTGTAGTGTTCTAATTCAGTTTTCCCAAGCTTTTCGGATAATGAGCGCCTTCAACACAAGTAAAGGGTACATATTTATTCACAAAAATCCTACCTATGATCTATTCTTCGATCAAGTAACCAAGTCGTAAACCTATAAAACTTAACTATTGTAACAAATAGAACATGTATCTCTTTTATGTTTTACCAAGGCCAAATCTTAGATCTAAACAATATATATGTGATCAGCACATTCAGTTTATTATAAACATATTAACCGAGACTGGGAAAAATAGAGTATAGTATAACCTAAAATTTCAACAAGCTCTAATATCAAGAAAGTTTCCAATATACTTCACCTATGTATTAATATAATAAGGGATACACTTTCTAAGTATGGATATTTATTTTAAGGGGTTAAGCTAAGGATAACATCCTTTCAAATATAGATAACACCGTAGATGTTGAACACTATTTCCAACTTTATTTATGTTTATAAATATATTAATTACTCATATGGATTTTCCTTTCCAATAAAGGTAAGGAGGGTATCCTTTCAAATGTAAAACAACACCATAGGTATTGTACATAAATTCCAACATTATATATGTATAATAAACTATGTTAAAAGTACACATGGTTTTTCTTTTCCAATAAAGGCAAGTAAGGTTGTATTAATATCCACTATTGTGACAGGGAAATACCATACTATTGTGACAGGGAAATAGCATGAGCGTTTAACCACGCAGAAGATAGTGCCGAGAAGTTTGCCACGGTACTCTGGCTCTACGATCCATGCACCTACATTCAAAACCAGCAATAGCAAAACTATCGACCGTTTTCCTCAATACATCCACCGGAAAATTAATTCCATTTTGCATACCTGTACGAAGATGTAACTATCGAAATCGAGGCCAAAGAATTTACTCCTCTCGCTGCAAATGGCGTTCAACAAGCAATGGGATTGGATCCTTATAGTTGAAGGAAATCCAATTAAACTATACTTTCGTTTGTATATATAAAATTGCAATGGATGTTTTAGTGTAATATAATTTTGTCTTTGTGATTTTAATATGGTTTTAGCTTTAAGCTATTTATATTTACTTATAAATATTTATCAATATTTTCCAAGTAATGACTTATCTCTAGTGTTCCTTTACATATATAATAATATATAAGTAATGACTTATACTTATACCCATAATATTATTTATCTCCTTTACCTTTTTAACCTTTTTAAGTATGTATCTTGATATGAAACAAGATAATAATAAATAATGACTACCATACTTAATCATCTTTTTTATTATTTCATATGTTGAGTCCATTTAACATACTAAAATGATACTATTTTTATAGTCTTTCAAAATGCTTTTTCTTGTTGTAATGTATGAATATTATATATATATATATATATTTTCTCCAATATCTTTTAAATATGTAGACTCCTCTCATAAAGGTGTATGTACAAGGTTAATTATTTATAAGCATACTTCTCGCACATCTGTATATAGATATATATGTATATAGATATATATGTATATATACATACCTATTACACCTAAAAGATTTTAGTAGTAATATTAGTTCTTCTTATGTACGTATGTACATTCTTAGTTTTAGCTGCCAATACTAAAATGGCATCTAGTTTATGATGACCTTAGTCATAACTTGACTCTCATAGCCAATGAATTTTCTCGCTTTTCCAACGGATTTAGTTACTTCACTTAAGTGGTGCCATGTTCTTGGTAATATTTAGGAAAATGACGTAACAACACTCCCAAGTACCACCGGTGGGGCCTTGGCCTTGAGCTCCACACCAGGGCCGCTTACACTATTCATAATTTTATTTACAAAAAAATAATAACAATAGGGGTCAAATTGGAGGGATGTTACAGATCAATCCCTGCATCAAACAATGCTATAATAGTAAAAAATATTGGAGGAAATCATAACATGGGGTATGATGTGGTAGAAGACATAAAGAATACCAAAGCCAACATATCTATGTTCGAAATTTGCAATCTTCCGTAGCAGAGAACAAGATTAATATAAGCTTTGGACCTCAACTCACAAGCAAATGAATGCTATCAAGGAAAAGGAGAAACAACAAGTTAATGTGGAACAATACACATAAATCAATGAATCCAGTATCGGTTGTAAATCTAAATCTCAGACTCCGCCTTTTTTGCTCACTTTTGAAATTTTCAATTATAACATACATAATTGTTTGGTGGATTCTGGAGCATCTTCTAACATTATGCCACTTTCTATTTGAAAGAATAATAATGGGAAGCCTATCCCTTCTCCTTCTATAATTTTTCAACTTGATAGCTCTGATGTTAAGGTGGTTGGAAAAATGAAAAATGTCATGATTAAGATGGATTCAGATCAAAGAGTTTGCCAGTTTATTGATATTGTTGTAGTAGATATACCAGAAGCCTATGGCCTATTATTGAGTAGATATTGGTCAAGTGAGTTGAATGGGTATTTTTCTATGGATTGGTCTTACTTGTGGTTGCCATATCAAAATAGGACAAATCAAATAAAGGTAAATGGGGAACCGAACATGAAATTTAATGTTACTGAGTTAGAAGGAAGAAATGATCTTGTCAACTTTTCACGCTTAGTACTGGGAAATTAATTTTTTGAAATTGAACCAGGTTGTTATCAAACAAAAACCACCAGTCAAGAATTAGATACGCAGTATGATCTCCTTCAATTTCCATGGGCTGATGATAATGAATGTACTATAGTAGAGTTATTTACCAATGTAGATTTAGATGCTAACTTTGATTCTAGGAGTAGTGTAGAAACTAATTTTTGGACTTTATATTTTGATGGCTCCAAAACACAGGAGGGAGCAGGGGCAGGTTGTGTCCTTATAGATCCTCAGAATAATAGAATTTTCCTCTCCTGTAGATTAGAATTTGAATGCACTAATAACAAAGTCGAATATGAAGCTCTAATTCAAGGGCTCATGAAAGTTATAGAATTAAATGTTAAGAATTTAAAGGTTTTTGGTGATTTTGAGATAATTGTCAGACAAATTAGAAATACTATTCATTGTTTGTATCCACACTTAAAAGGGTATCGGGAAGAGGTATGTAATATACTTTCAAATTTTGATGCTTTTAATATTAATTCCATTCCTAGATCAAAGAATGATGCAGTTGATTTATTATCCAATACTACTTCTCGTTTAATTCCACTTAGTGATAAATTTTCCATTCAATTGCTTTCCAGGCCCTCTGTCCCAGATAACATAACAAATTGGAGAGTGTTTGATGATGATCAACATATTATTGAATTTTTAACGAATTAAGATACATTGAGAGATTCAATCATTGATGAAACATAATATCAGTCCAATTTGCAAAAGATGGATGCAAATCGATGTTATTAGTCAGATTGACACTTCTCCATCTGTGACTACATTGCATTGTTAGTCACACAAAAGGAATTTATAGAATATAGAAGAGCCTCATTGACTATAGATGCACTTGATCTGAATATTACCTCATCCTCTCCAGTTTTTTTATTTTGTGATATATTTTCAAGACATAGCCGCGAACCTCATATCTGCCAACTCGTGGGTTACCCACTGGAGCTCCATTGACCACCCACGGTTTTTCTAAAAAACATTGCACCTACTAGTTCCTGGCATTATAATCGCGGGTTACTCGCTGTTCTTTAAGTATTATACCCGCGGGTACCTCTTAAAATCATGAAAAAATATAATAAAAACATAATTAGAGATAGTTATGGTAGTTATCCTAACAACCATAACCTCCCGAACCATCTATCTCTCGAACCTATACTCTCAAGCCTTGCTATAAATACAAGGAGGGGGATTTATAAAGAGGGGAGAACCATTTTGTCTAAGGAAATCCTGGAGAAATATCCATAGAAGGAAGAGGAGTAAGGATCCGGCCATTAGGTTTCAACAGTGCAGGTCACAAATCAGGTATAACTTGTTACCATTGATGTGAATAATGCAAAAGATTTTCTTTCCCATAAGATAACTTGTCTACTTTGTGAATCTATCCTTTTGAATCAGTCATATCTTCTTTATATAAGAGTTTCAAACTAGGTTATTTTTGTTTATGTAGTCAAAAGATTTGAGGAAGGTGCTTTTTTTTTTTGTAGGTTTCTCATTTGGGACTGTGGATCTGAGGTGAAAAGCTTCAAGCTTGGATCAGACTTCATATATCCAAGGTGTGTTCATTTGGATTATAACCTTAGCTTTTATTGATTAAAGAAATATCTTATGCTATACTTGTTTATCAATTAGATTATGTACCTTCTTAGTAGTGTGTTGATTATCTCTTTGAACTTCCCAATCATAGGTTGATTTACCGAACAACATAATTGGCGACTCCACTAGGGATTTCATTATGTTGCTCTGGGAGTCCTAGGGTAGTCTTGTTATTCAGTTAGTTTCAATCCTTTAGTTCTATGGAAGCGTTTGCAAGGTTTTCTAACCCTTGCTTAAGACTCAGACTTGGTCCTTCTCATAGATTTTCTTTTCTTTTTTAATTTTTTTAAGCAGATCCGCGAGCTGTCAATAGATACAGTCGTGAGTTCCCCTCATACCCGCGATTTTCTTGTGTTGCACCCGCAAGTCACCCGCAATCTGTTGTACTTACAGTCATGGGTATTTATTTAGGATTGGGTTTCCTCCTAGGTTTTTAACTTTTGGTCTCTCCTTCGATTTTGGAATAGTTTCTTTGCTTGTAGTTGGATCATTCTAACGTGTTGGTAGGCTGTGGTTAAGTATTTTTACGCTTTTATGAGATCTTTCTTGGTTTTCATTTGATTGTTGAGGGCGTGACTAGATATTTCGAGTTCAAGTTTGGTTGGTTGGCACTTGGATTGTTTCCTTACGATCACTGACCTAATAGAGAACAATTTGATGTCTTGAAAATATCCTTGTTTTCTTCATTGTGTCGGTTGGTTTCATAGTGTCTTTATGCCAAGTTAGTTACTTATTTACCTTGATTGAAGAAATATTTTGAACTTGTTATTTTCATACTTTTTTTAGGGTATTTTTCTGTATTATAGGTTTACGTACAACTAGTTTACACTTGCATTCTTGAGTGCTCTTTTTCGTGTTCATTTTTAGTTGTTATTCTCTTATTTAAAATAAAATTGCAAAAGAACAAGTACTTTTCTCTTAGCAAGAGCATTGTTTATTTTCAAAAGTAAATATTAGTTGCATGCACTAATTTTTTGAAAAAAAAGAAAAGAAAATTTTGGAGTTTTAGTTAGGTTTATCTTATCAGCATTTCTTTTTGAAATATATAAGCGAAAAAAGAAAAGAAGAAAAAGGAATTTGCATGTCTCATTATACACTTTGCTTTCAGTCATAACCACTTCACGCACACACACACTCCCTTTGAGTAACAACAGCCCTAGAAAGAACTTTAAAGTTAAAATTGAATAATAACTTTTCTTTTTTAGGACCATACACTAACTAGCTTGGGTTAGTGATTTGGACTAGGTTGATTAACTATCCAAATCTATTTAAACTCAAATTGTAGTGGACTATCACTAGGTAAATCCACCTTTGTAGAAGGTGAACCGAGAATCTCCACTCACACCGGAGTCAAACATGAGGTCGTGTGAGATTGATTAGTTGGAGATACCCCTCCACTCTTTGATCAAGCATCTACTCGAATCAGTATGCATACGGGGATCCACTAGTACCTTCTGGTGCTTTTGGATTTCAAGCTCAGTTACCCCACCCATGCGTGTTGATTTGACCTGCGACTGTTCCCCAGACCCTTTCTATAGTGTTGGTAGACTTAGTATCCAGAATTTTAGGACTCTACACCAGTGATAGTGAAAGGATATTTTCACTTCACCTAGGACAGATTCAGGAGGAAATCCTCTGCAGCTCTTTGGGAAGGCAATTGGATGATTCCAGCGCTTCGCCCCATCGTGACTGTATTTTGGACCCCAGATAACTATTCTTCGCCACTTCAACGGTCTGTTCTGGGCCCTCATCATCTCAGAATTTCCTTTGGAAGATCATCTGCTTTCCTGGTTTGGATTACTATAGGACTTTTTTGTGGTGTGCTATGTGTTTATTGTTGTTCTAGTTGGCCCTAGGTTAGTTACTTAGAACATTTTTTTGTAGCTGTGGAGGACCAAACTCCCCGTAGGTCAAGAAGGTTGATAAAACTTCCTCCACTAATTGTGGAGCCTCCACTGCAACCTCAACAACATAGAATAAATTCAAGCGGTCCTTTTGAACAACTTGGTACAAATGAACCACCTAGGGAGCCTCAACTCATTACTCAAACTTCACCGTCCCCACAGACCATCGAGACTTTCCAGCATAAGACTTTGCAAGACATTTTAACCCTCCTTTAACTGGACTTGATGATCCGATGTTAGTAAGAGTTATTACTTTAGGGTTACCCGAGCTCAGTGTATATAGGTTTACATATGGACTTACCATGGACAATATAGGGGATGGATCAGGAGTTCCAGATGCTCCCACATCGGCTATCATGCCGAGATGTTTTTCTCCGCAACATATAAACACTCTTATACCTAGTTCGTTGCAGATATATTCTACTCCAAGCACTTAACTAAAATCCAATACATGATCCCTAGGGTCATCAATCACTCAGATTACATTGAATTCTATACCTTTTGGATCAAATTTTGGTTCATCCAATATCCTTTTTTTTGGGATACCCACAGTATCGTTTACATCTTCCTCATTCCTCCAAAAATTCCAGGTTAACCCTATTTCAACTCCTTTTACTTAAGGATTCCCTTGGCATGGAAGGCACATTGATCCTTCAACACCATTTATAGGCTCGATGCGTACCCCTTCTATTGCACAATTTCTAAGTTCTAATCCCTTTACAAGCTATAATTTGCAATATTCAAATGTTCAAACTTCTAACATGCATGTAAGCAACACTCCTTTTTCACTTTTTGGTGGAGGAGGAAGTAATACTTATACTCCAACTCCGTTTGGAAGTACTTATACTCAGTCGCAATGGACTGGACCACAAGGGAGAAATCCACTGGCTTATGGATGGAGCCATTTCCAAAACTCATTCTCGTCATAACCGATGGCTAAGGTAAACCCCAACCAGCCTTACGGGAGTCATGGTTCAGGTAGATTTCCTTACCAGATTCCCCAAACTCACATGCTATCGGATAGGCCTCACTTACCCTTCCAGCAAACATTGAAATTTTCAGATCTTTCAAATTTAATGAATTACCCAGTGCATCATAACCCTACCCAGCCTCCGGTCCCAACAAAACTTCCTTCAGAAATTCCTAAGTTTGAAGTAAAAACTGGTGAAGACCCAGGGGGGCATGTCAAAACATTTCATCTTTGGTGTTCCTCTAAATCACTGAACGATGACTTGATTTGGTTGAGGCTCTTTCAAAGAAACCTGACCAATGTTGCAGCCAAATGGTACATCAAGTTAGCGACCACAACTTATCACAACTTTTATGATTTAGCGACAGTATTTATGAACCACCTCCAACTTCCCATCCGGTGTGATGCCGACACAGACCTTCTGTCTACGTTTAGACATAATAAAGCGACTCATATATCTGATCATATTCAGGAGTGGAGAAGATGAAAGAGGCTCATTAAAGCTGAGATTCCCTCGGAGTTCGTACTAGAGTGTTTTTTGAAATAATTGTTACCCTACATCTCCAAAGATGTTTCGAATTCTGGGGTTGCCTCAGAAGAGGAGTCCATTTTAAGGACCCAACAACTTGACTTGATTTATGCTTAGTCTGGGACCCTTTATGAAATTATCCTAGATGTGCCAAGGTCAAACATTGATCCTTCTAAACCTAAACCTGGACCACATGCCGATGGCATCGTAGGTTCATCCACCGGAGAAGCTTTGGTTAAACAAGTTCATGAAATTTCCATAAAGCATTCTATGGTAGAAGCAACTATGGTTGCATCTCCCCTTTCTCAAATGATGATTGTACACAATGTGCAGTCAACTCAAAAGGGTTCTCAGTAGCTCGGTGGAAAGAAGAAGGGAAAGAAGGGGGAAGGAAACCAATATAAGCCTAAAAACACAAAAAATGATGAAGGGGGGGGAAGAGAAAAGAAGAAGGTGAAATTCCCATGCACACTTTGCAAGGAAGATCACCTTACTCACCAATTCCCTTTGATTGATGAATCCCATAATCTCTTAAACCAAAAGAAACCTGTTGTCTTGAAGGACCCGTTTCCCAAAGAACAAAACCCAGCTTCTGACAGTTCTAATACTGGGGGCACTCATCATTCCACACTGGCTGATTAATCCTACATAAATATCGTTAACTCACATGCTTTATTGCAAACGAGAGCCAAGAATTATATATTGTATTTTCCACAGAAAGACAAAGAAATCCTAGAGACATCTGCTCCTCTTCATATTGAGAGACCTATAGGTCCTATGCCTAAGATACCGAAAGGTGTCTATAAGCGCGCATCGCACAACCCTAATGCACAGGCTGCTCCTAAATACTTAGTTGTAGAGGACCTAGCCCAAATGTTGTGTGCCATGTCCATTCTAGAAGTTTTGCAAAGCTTCCCATCGTAGTGAAATGCACTTTTAGCGGCAATAGGAAGTATGGATTCGTAAAGTATGGTTGCTAGGTTTGACATGTCTAAGATCAAACCCCGGTTGACGTATCACGTGGCATTCCAAATTGAAGTAGCACATGGTTCGAAAACCATTGGACGAACAGTGGTGGATGAAGGAGCCTCTACATGTGTAATGTCTATTTCCTGTTGGCGAGCCTTATGCTCTCCGGAGTTAGCCCCTTCGGTTACATTACTTACTGCTTTTTATGGGAGATCCTTCCGTACACATGGAATCTTACCCTGTTTTGAGATCCAACTAGCGGGGAAAGTAGTGTTAGTGGAGGTTGAGGTTGTAGATGATTCTCTTGATTATAATTTTCTATTGGGAAGAAGTTGGATGTACACAATGCAAGAAATCCCTTCATCCATTTACCGGGTACTGACGTTTCCCCATGAAGGAAAGATCGTCACGAATGACCAAGTCTCCTTTTCCCGGAAAAAAAATGAAACCTCTTTGGAATCTAATATTCAGCGGATTGATCAGGCCTGTCCGCCTAGTGAAATTTTGGGAGTAGGCATGTACTCATCGCTTATGGGCACCTTTGATTTACCTGCTCCCATGAATTATATTGGTTCAACGAGTAACACTATTATGTCATCTAAGGAGGTGTTCACAGTGGATCAAAAAGCTAACCCTTCGATTCTTCCTACTCATGATGAACCAATTTTTCCCTTATCTGTCGCAGAAGTGACTTATAAAAATTCACGAGACTCTGCGATAGATTACATCTCGACTCCTTTAGCATCCATGGAGTCAGATATTGATTGTGCACCTGCATGGGAAATAGACTCTACCCATTCGTTTAATTATTTAGACATTATTTTAACATCATATGAAGCTATTCTGGAAGCAATGATAGATCTTGATCAACCTTGGGAACACATGCATCATAGATCTTATTTTTTTCCAGATAAAAAACAAGTAAAAAATCAATATGACAAATCCGTCAAACCTAGGGTTTTCTCAGAAAGAGATCTCATTTTGGTCTATGTTCAAGATAAGGATCCCCTACGGGCAGGTATATTTAAGTCTATGTGTCTCGGTCCTTATATCATTTCTATAGTTTTGAGGAAAGGATCGTATGAACTAATTGACTATGATGGAGTTAAGCTTCCCGATCCTAGAATGGGCTCTACTTGAAAAAGTATTACGCATAGCATACATGTTTTTTCTTGTATATAGTTGTACAATTTTTGTAGAGCTAGTCCTTTTTGGATTTGCTTATGTGTCTTATGGATTGTGTTTCATATGGAAACTGAGTGGTTTGTAGGATTCACCGATGGCTCTAGTCGTCACAATCGCAATTTGGCTTGAGGTGCTTGTTTAGGACCTACAACGAACAATATAGCCGAGTAGAGTGTTTTTATTGAGCTACTCTGAGATGATCTTCACCATAGCATTTCATGTTTGGAAGTTAGGATTGATTCGCAGTTAGCTGTACTCCAGCTTACAGGTGAGTATCGGGTTAGAGATCATTTATTGTTACGTCAATTTTTGAAAGTTAAGTTACTTGAAAGTCAATTTGATTACATTTTATATCAACACATTTCAAGGAATCAAAACACATTAGCTGATGCATATTAAAATTATGTACTCGTTTGGCATTTGTATCCTATACAATAAAATAAACCATCACACACATAAAGGAATATGTATATAACCGATAGTGTATATATAAGTCCAAAAATAATCAGTGAGTCTGAGTCAATCTCTGTCAAAAACATATAACAATATACAAGATGGGCATGACAGTCTCAAAATAGTGTAGGTCTCCCTAAGGGCAGACGAGAGCCTCAACCTGCTCTGCAGTGGTCTCTCTATAGCATATCACCTGTCACCTACCCAAATTTTGAGAATATTATTTTATTTGCAAAATACTTTATTTTAAGTTTTAATTACAAAGCTTTG
This sequence comes from Larix kaempferi, assembly GCA_027924585.1. Lineage (NCBI taxonomy): Eukaryota > Viridiplantae > Streptophyta > Pinopsida > Pinales > Pinaceae > Larix > Larix kaempferi. The sequence goes on from BSBM01000577.1 coordinate 3,116,268, forward strand.
TAATTATGACCAATTTTGGTCAAGGATGATTGTAATTACTGATTATTATTATTTAATAAATAAAATAGGAGACAAACACCCAAGGGAACTGTTAAATGAGTGTTCACTGATCCATTAGGAGGAATGGAAGCTGTTAGAAGGTATGGGACAGATGGCAGCATTTGCACTCCACCACTAGCTGTTGGTTATGGGACAACCACCCCTAAATTTATGGCATTAACTCCCAGGTGGGTGGAAGAGAGAAGGAAGCTCATTAATGACCAGTTAACCACTAAAAGGCCTAGGCATCCTAGATAAGGCAATTCAAATTGGGCAGGCAGCCCTACAATATTTTTCTGCGGAAATATTTCCTCAAGTGTATCAGGTGATCACTGAGAGATTCGAATAGGGAGGCTATGTGAGAGTGAAATTGTGAGTCCGCTAATTATTCTAAGGAGGAAACCAGAGGTGCTGGTGCAGGTTTCTTTGACTGTTGAGTCTTCATGACTGATAATCTACATTGCTACTTGTTGGAGGCGACCCTTCGGGCTCCTTAGTTGTCATTAGTTACTATGTAATAATCTAGTTAAAGAAGCCGTTGGAGTGGGTGCAACTGCTCCAACCACATGTAAGATGTATAAATATACCTATCAAGATGAATATAACCAGTTGGAAGCATTCAACTCATCTCTTGTCTTGATTATATCTCTGTGTATGTACTTACTCTCTGCTTGAATACAACATTTGGTTCCGTTTCCGTTTGATACATGAAAAATTACTAGCAGCATGACCTATGATTTCAGAACAGGAGATTAGAGACAAGTGGGAGAAGAAAATCATGAATTACCTACAGAACTATGCGCGACATAACAAGATGACGATTATCCAAGCAAGAGATCGATTCTTCTCCGAGACCCATGAGCGATTTGTAGAATCCGTGCCGATTGCCTTGAAGAAACTTCTAGATGAACAGACCAGTTGATGAAGCAGAGCAGAAGCTATTGTTGAAGCTGATCAACGGAGGACATACAAATATGTCGGAATGGTGTGAAAAGATTGCAGAAGATTTCTGTGAAGAACAGGCGATCGAAAATCGAGTCTTGGTAGACGAAATAAGAAGAAAGTTCTTCACCAAATTAGCTGATCAATTTCTGTGTTCTCTGCTGACATTATTGTTTAAATTTTTGATTGACAAAGGTGTCGCACATATTGTCGAAACAAGATCATTGCTACTCCCACCCCTTCCAAACTCTAACTGGGAGGAGAAAGAACGTAAGTGGGAAAAATTTGTAAAGGAGCGTGAATGGGAATTTTTCTTGAACAAATGATGGTCTGCACTTCCCCAATAGTCTAGAAACCATCAGGCCGGCATTGGGGGGGTGATGAAGCATGCTCTGATGTACCTAGTTTGATGAAACCCAACATATGACAAACGACATGACCAGCAGTGGAAAAAAATCCGACAAAGACAGACTTTTGAGTCACAAAAGCACCCCAGATATTCAAAAAATCAAAAGAGAAAAAAGGAGGCAGAGACGTGAAGAGCTGTGGGAGTAGGCAATTACGCTCCGGAGGACGCAAGGATCAAATGTTGCGACAGATGCAGAAGAGAATCTGCCAGAATCAAGTTGAACCCGCGATGATTGGGGGTGTCGAAGAAGAACTGTCGCTGATGGATGAAGACTTGTGGATAGAGCGTGGTAGAGCTCTCCAAGTCCAAATACCTGAAACGGTAGCACCTCCGTCTCCATTTCGTTTAACACAAAGCATTCGGGTGGAAGAAATTGTCGAAGAAAATCTTGGTCTCCATGCTGGTCAGTCAGGAATTTGGAGGCGTCAAAGCATAGAAGGCGATGATATTAATAGATTATTAATTCATCGACCGGAGGAAGGAAATTGGGTATCTTTTCAACCCGAATTTTCAAATAGAAGTTTTCATCTAGTGTACACAGAGCATGAGGAAGCACCCCCCTGCCAATACCAAGTTTGAGAGACTCGACAAGCACTTCGGAAAGCCTGATATTTAGTGAAATCTCGTTCGAGCAAAACTTTAACTGGATTTCAACAGAAGTGGTCGAAGAAGGAATATCTAGCGATATCGAAGAATATATAGTTATTAATTCCGAAGATAGAGAACCAAGTCCAGAAAGACAGCTAATCCAAATCAACAAAGCACCAATTGTTGATTGTGGAAATAACCCACCCACACCTCCATCAGACTCTCAGATTAATACACCGGCAGACATGGCACACACAACAACACACCTTCCGTTCTACAAAGGAGACGAAGACCCAAGAAGACATTGGTTTGTGTGCGAAGCAATATGGACAGCCAATCAAATTACCAATGAAGAAAGACGGATTGCTCAATTTGTTGGTTCGTTAAGAAAAAGAGCACTGACATGGTACATGGGGTACGTAGCAAAATCACCAAATGCAACAAAAGCACAAATCAAACAAAGCTTTATGGCATTCTTTATGATTGAAGATGCGACATACCTGCGGCAGAACGACTGAAGACGACAGTCCAAAAGCCAATAGAAACTGTCAAGGAATACGACAAGAGGTTTAAAGACCTCCTGAGCAAATTAGACCATGAAATCAAAGAAAAACTATTAATCAAATGGCTTATTGCTGGTTTAATCAATAAAATCATAATACATGTCCATCGAAAAAATGTTAATACATATGCAGATGCACTAAGAGTAGCACTAGAAATCGAAATGGATGATGAATACCCTTTAGTATCCATGGATAGACACGTCGACAAATGCCTTGAAAGTATGGAGAAAGCTATCAGAAATATAACGCTAAAAGGACCAGAACTATGGCGTACAGCTTGTCGAACTTCAGGACATACCAAAGATTCTTTTCGAAATGAGGATCGACGACAAGAAGTAAAACTAATTCAATCCGGATGTTTCTGCGATCTATGCAAAGAGTATGATTCACATACCACAAATGATTGTCCATACAATCTGAAAAATAAGAAGGCAAGATGGTGTCAAATTTTTGAAGTGAATACACATACAATTGAAGAATGTCATCTGAACCTGAAAAATCGGCAAAACTATCATGCAGTGTACTAGACAAATTCTGTCGAACAGAACCAAGACAAAAATCTAGCAAACGACAGATTCGAGAGAAATGATGGAAGAAATAACCAGTACAATCAAAAAAGGAATGACAGATACCCAAGGTATGATGATCGACGGTATGATGGCTACAATAGACGCGGTGGATACCAGAGTCACGGTCATGGCAGTGGAGGTCGAGGCTTTCGATCTAGTCGACCTGGTGCATGTTTTACATGTTTCAGCGAGAATCATCAGCATGCAGAATGCCCTTATAAGGAAAGAACTGATCTTAAATTTTGTACAAAGTGTGGGGTAGGCGATCACTACTTAGAGGATTTCCCTACCATGATCGAGAAAATAAATAATAAAAATAATGTTTATGTTTTATCTTGTATTAAAAAAAATGATGTGCTTCGTACAAAAAAAATGCAAATTGTAACAAGGCAAGGCACTCACATTGGTCAAGATAAACCTCAGATAACTAGAATTGTTGATAAGGAGGATTATCCAAATCCCATAAAACAAAAATCTATGTACAAAGATGCATCTGACATATTTCATGACTTAGCAACACATGAAGATGTTCTCAATGAATTGCTCAAATTAATTTCAAATGAAGAAGCTGTAGGAAAAATGATTGATTTGTTGCATAAATTAAAACACGTCGAGCAAAGACAAACTAAAAACATTTGCCGACTAAAACAAAAAGAGAAAAATGATGCCGACCCATTAGTCGATCTTGACATAAATGGATACCATGTACGTCAAGTCGTACTTGATTTTGAATCCCAAGTGAATATCATGACTCGTGATACCTGGGACCATCTCGGTCGACCTCAACTACAGGAATCAGTCATCTACTTAAATCTCGCAGATCAAGGATTAATTGAGCCAATTGGAGTATGGAAAGGAGCCGAAACTTCCATTAAAGGTTTCACAACGACAGTAGATTTCGAAATCATCATCCCAAAAGATGATGCAAGATCCTTCCCTGCATTGGTCGGTCGACCATGGGGATGAAAGATGAAGGCCTCAATTTCCTTAGATAAAAGCCGTATCAAGTTGAAAGGCAATGGTCAGAAGGTTATAATACCAATCTTCCCATCTCAGGGAGAACCTTGGTTAGAACCTATAGAAATCAATAATGATGTCTGACAGCTTCTACAACTTCTTCTTCCTCATGGTTCAGTGAACAGGCTCGGGGGTCCTAAGGCAGGTAATTTGGATGCCTTCCGGAGTAGGTTGGGTGGAACAGGCTCCTTGGGTGGTTTGTTTCTCCTACAAATTATCAGGTTCTACAGTTCTGTGTTAATTTCAGTTAATTAAATTCTGCATTATCAGTAAGTAGTACAATTGAAAGAATACAGAAGAAGTGTCTTATTTTTTGACATAAATTTGTTTCCTGAATAGAAATGATTTTTGATTTTGATGAAATGATTGATTCGATAATGTTCTCTATATTTTTCCCCACGATGTTTTTGCATCGTACTCCAGTATAGAGAAGTGAAATTAATAGGAGATGAATGATAGGCAGAATGCCATTTGAATGATTAGATAAAAACAGAAGTATTTCCCTTTTAAATTCTGCCATTTCATTTATATGTCAAAAACTCAGGAAAATAGTACAGGATGTTATAAATAGATGCATAGCATTTCCTCTATTTCTTAAGCAAAGAAAAATCCTTTATTTCTGCACAAGATTAGATCTTCAAAATCAACTCTATCTATTTTTAAAATGATGATTTTATGCATTCCATTATCATAAATACAATGGCTTCAGGCATTCTATTTTATTTACCGATGTAATTTGTCTCTGCACAGAGTGTTAATTACAACAAATAAGTAATCATTTTGTCTTAAAACTAGGGTTTTATTTATCAATAGCTAATTCTTTTGAAAACCAATTTCATATCATGGGGTTACAGCTCTCGGCCTTGTTCTAGTAATAGTTTAAAATCTAGATACAAAACTCTAGAGCGCCATAAAACCCTTGGCATATAGTTTCATTAAAATAACACTGTTTTAAAACTACAACTTAAAAATAGCACAAAACTCAGACTTCACGACTGAACACGATTTGGGTTAATGACTCTTAGGCAAAAATAAATAAAAAACAACATCTTTCAAAACCACTTATCAACTGCATTCATTACAGGAACGAGTCGGCCAAATGGCCTTAAACTTCCAACAAAACACTTTACGTTTCACACACATCGATGAAGCAAATTTAAACATTACCAAGAAAACTTCTTGAGTTAAATACTGTATTTTCCATTCATTACAACGAGGGTCAACTCTTTTTACATTTCCAAAACAAAGTTACATTTCAACCAAACTCTACAGCTAAAACATTGCCGAATAGAGTTTTTCAACAAGCCGAGACCTTAGATATTGGACTTTGTTTCCAAACGTTACAGACACTAGGAAAACTCTTGCCAAAAACCTATGCAGCAGATGGTGGTCAAACATAAGAACAACAGCCACACCGATCCCAGGGTAACTACGAGGAAGTGAACCTCCGCAGCTTACCCGGTGGCCGAGCAACATCTTTTCCTTAAAGCCTCAAGACCCTGCAAAATTTCGACGAATTATTTAGCTGTCACAACAACGAGACGAAGGTTAAAACGAGATTTAAATCTACAAGTTAATTTAAAACGTAATAAAACTAAGCCATGACTGTGGGTTGAAACCTTACCAGTATCCTACAAACTCCAGGAGAAAGATGCCAGATACTTTTGGCGTTGGCACCATTTTTTACATGCTTCAAAGTAGGAGAAAAACTTCATCTCTAGACAAGAAATACACTCTAAAAACCTCTTCTTAAAAACTCATCGATTTTCCTGGTGGCTCGATATTGCAAATTACTTAAACCTGAGAATTTGCAGGTTCTTTCCACCGATTTTAAGTTCGAATCCTTGGAGCAAACCCTCCATTTTACACTCTCCCCAAACTCTACACAGTAGCGGCCAGTCGGCCTCATTGCCTCAAAAACTAACAGGTGAAATGAAGTTCGAAAGAAACTTCAAACATCATTTACGACGAAGAGCTAGGGTTACCATCCAACAGTTAAGATATATTAAGATCAACGATAGAGCTTTTTTCAATCATCAATGTTGGAAGACGAGCACCTACTGCATTTAATTCTCCACTTAATACTTCATCCACGTTGATGCCAACTCAACAGCCCAAAGGGAAGAGCTAGTTACAACTCGGACTCGTATTACAATTTTATCAAATCCTTCACGTGCTCATAGCCATGGTAGCATACACTCATACATCCACTAACTACAACTACCAGAAGACTTCAATGCTAAGACCAGAACCGGTGATGTGCCAAAGCCTTTTCGTACTCAACATTCATTACCGTTGTAACACCTGCCATGTCAAGGTTTTCAACATTAATTGTATCTCATATCATTCCATTGTATTGATAAATCAAATGTATGATTTATGACATTTGTTTGTGTATAGTCGACTTTGGATAAGTTGTGTTACATTCCATTATTTTCATATTATGCAACATAAATATATTTGTATAGTTTCTCCAATGAATTCATATATATTCATAAGTTGATACATATAGTAACCCTTAGTTGGAAATCCATATTGTTTTACATCGTATTAATTGTTCATATAGCATAGCTCATAACATCATGGATTTAATAAATTTAAAAGGGTCAAATCTCTCTAGTTTGTTGCAATTCTATAGTGGAATCATCATTATAATATAAAGGTAGTGTAATTTCCCCAGTTTGACTCCATGGAATTAACATTATAAATGATGTAATATTGTTATGAAATCATGGTGAGGAGCTCAAGGCCAAGGCCCCGCCATCGATTTAGTGATGCATATGGTTTGCGTGGTAGCAATGCACATTGGAAATTCAAATATAATGTAATATGCATTTTAATAAAAATATCCACAACTAACTATGCAATGCAACAAAGAGATGGGGGCATGATTTCACAAGGAATTGGGAGGGAAAACATTCAAGTCCTTGAGCCAATAGAGTCAAGCCAAATGTCAATGAGAGAACCCATCAAACCCTCAACTACCCATGTTGACTTTTGTACCCAATCATTGATTTCTCCCAAGAGTTGGTTGAGGTAGTTAATGCCTTGGGGAATGGGAGGTATGGCTGTCCAAATTCGGGTATGGGCAAGCCACCCTGCATGGGAAATCACGTTTTGCTTCTTGGGCAAGAAAAGAGCCATGAATTTCTCCCCCAAGCCACCATCCATCAACTAGTCTTTCCTCTCTCATGCAATCTGAACTACTGGGCCTTTTCCCATCACGTTTTTCACCATTTTTCCTGCATTTTTCATGCCTGGGAGCTCGTTTTTTCATTGGACAGCAGCTGGGAGAGAAGGGCCACGATTTGGGACTGTTATGGAGGCCGTTTTTGCCCCAGAATGTCCATGGACATTTTTCTAAAAACGGATTTGGCTTCCCAGGGTTGTTCCCCATCTTCTAATTTCATTTTTAGGTTTCCCACGTTTTTCTGAAGCTAATGAAAACCCCATCCTTGGGCATCTCACTGTAAAAACGTTTTATCATGCCCAATAAGTGTGGTTCTGCTATTATGTGCATCCCGGTTTTGATTTGAACCTGTGAGCAAGAAACTTGGACTGGTAGTGGACAGAATTGGCTTGATAAACCTAGTGGAGGGAGTAACCTCTCAAGAAGATCAAGAGGGCTTTGGTTACTTTTCTATGCACACCCTGAGAGCACTAGAAAGGAAGGTATGGCTTGAGGGACTGTGTGGCAGTGAAGAGAATACTTCCTTGTGTTGGGTGTGTAGGCATTGTGAGTGCCAAGCTGGATAGATCTGGGAGGGGTATCCATAGCTCTGTGGTTGAGCTCAGTAGCTTAGCAATTCTTCCTTTCCATTTCCTAACAGCCTGATAAACCCTATTGTAGATTGGCTTGGCTCATCTTGGTGTATGCTTGGCTATGTGTGAGTCTGCTGTTCCCTGGTTCCTTGTAGTAATCATGCCCAGCTCAAGGGTGGCAGTTGTATCAAGAGGTTGATAAGCACAACTGGCTTATGGTTGGGAGGAAAGTTGCAGAAGTGTAGCTGGTTGCTCAGGGACTACTCGGTTTGAGATAAGTATTCTTATTTGCTAATTTAATATTGCTTAATTGATGAATGACATGAAAATCTGGAATGTATGATGGATATGTAATGGACATAAAATTCTGTTGTGTTATCAAATGTTTATGCATTGGCATATCTCCATCTTCAATTTATATGCATTCTTATTTGATTAAGTATGGGACTAGATGTCCAGTATTATTGTTAGTGCCCTCTCCATAGCCTTGGAGGATAGGAGGGACACTACAGGTAGGACACTATTGAATATTACACCAATAGTATGTTTGTTCATGCATTTAGAAAAGCATAAATATTATATTTGCAATTATAATAGCTTTCAATTCATTCATGTTTTTTTTTCCAGTACTCTAATTGTTTTCACATTTTTCAATAGTCTAAAGCTCTACCCAGAGTCAAGATGATATAAATCAATACTTGTAGAAATAATATTTCTTATGAAAGGAAAATATATCAATAATGTCATTTTAGCGTTTAGATATTGTAACCTAGTACATTTCTTGGAATTCTCATAAGCATAAGTATTTTCTTTTCTGACAAATGTATCATTGAGTATAGTTTTAGAATTCATTTATTGCAACTTCTGCAAACATGTATTTACGCTCAAAACAGTACATCTAGGATAGACAAAGACTCATACCTGAAGCAAGGAAGCACTTAGAATCTTCATCAAACTTTGACGACTAAGTGAAAAACATAGTTACTTGTAATACTTGAATTGTCATGTTACCCTTACCTGCGAATTTGCGCAAGAGGGACAGGTACAAATGCTTTAGCTAACATAGCTAAGTAAGCCTCAGGGTACCCCGTAGGACCCCCTTCATCATCATCAAGAAACAAACTGTTAGTACGTTGTCAAGAAATTCTGATCATATAATATTTCGAATTACGGTTGACATAAGCATAACTAATGTCGTAAGCTTGTTAAAAGAAGTGTGTCGTGTCGCTCTCATTAAATTGTTTTTAGTTATGAGACTCAGTAATCAATTGTTTTCAGCACTAATGACCTTATTATCTGATGTTGTCTTGTTAAGCATTTATTATTTCTGCATTCGTAAATTTTAACATTTAATACTGTTTTAAAAGTTTTAAATTTTTATGAATTTATCGGGATGTTACATGTGGTATCAGAGCTCATGTTCGAACTCTCGGCCTAAACAGGTCCAAAGAACACGCAACAGAAAATTTTACTACAACAGAACTCTTTACTAATTCAATTTAAATTATTTTTGTTATATCAAAAAAACTGTTTTCTAAGCTACAGGAATGGAAGGATCAGTTGAACATATGGAGGACAGATTTCAACCAAAGATTCATAGTACGGGACAACATTTTGAAGAAGAAGTCCATGATGAATTGAATGACAATTCATCATAATTTTTACGTGCATTTCAGAAGTTAAAAGCAGAAATCAGATCTGTAAAACAGGACAATGAGAGAATTTTGAAAGCACAAGAAGAGCTTAACCAAATACTGTTTGAATAGTGCCCAACTGATGAACAGTATAGAGGGATTGAAAACACCTCCAAAGTTGAAGAATTACCTCATCAAGACAAGGGTAAGTGTAATATCCCGATTTTTACCCCATTGCATTAAAATTGTAAATGATGTAAATATTGTTATTAATCATGGTGAGGAGCTCAAGGCCAAGGCCCCGCAATTGATATAGCATTTCATGTATCAGAAATTAAAATAGATGCATATGGTTCTTGTGCTGGACATGCACAATGTAAATTAATACATCATGTAAATACGAATTTTAATGAAATACCCACAACTAGCTATGCAATGCAACAAATAGATGGGGCCATGATTTTTATAAGGAACAAGGAGGGAAATTATTCAAACCCTTGCGCCAAAGGTGTCAGCCCATATTTCAATGAGAATACCCATAAACCACCAACTACCCATTTTGGCTTATGCACCCAATCATTAAATTCTTCCAAGAGTTGGTTGATGCAGTTAATGCCTTGGGAGTGGAGAGGTATGGAGCCAATTTCGTGCATGGGCAAGCCATCAACTTGGAAATTCATATTTTTGCTTCTTGGGCAAGAAAACACCCAGAAAATTGTGCCCAAAGCCATTCTGAACCCATGGCCTTTTCCCTCTCACACAGTCTGAGCTAGTTGGGACTTTGTCCATCCCATTTTTCACCCTTTCCTGCATTTTTCCATGCCTGGGAGCTCGTTTTTATACTGCACAGTGGCTGGGAGGAAGGGAGCCACGATTTTTGGGGTTATGGAGGCCGTTTCTGTCCACGAATTGCCCATGAGCGTTTTCTGAAAACAATTCTGCTCTCCTGGGGTTGAATTCCCATTTCTCCATTTCATTTTGGTTGCCCATGTTTTTCTGAACTGGTAGAAACCCCATCCTTGGGCATCTCACTATAAAAATGTTTCTTCATGCCCAACACTTATACTTTTGTTGTTATGTGCATCCCTGTTTTGGTTTGAACCTATGAACAAGAAATTTGGAGTGGTAGTGGACATAATTGGCTTGATAAACCTAGTGGGGAAAATAACCTCTCAAGAAGATCAAGAGGGCTGGCTACTCTTCTATGCACACCTTGGACACTCTAGATTGGAAGGTATGGCTTGAGAGACTGTGTATTGGTGAAGGGAATACTTCCTTGAGAGATGTATGTAGGCATTGTGGGTGCCAAGCTAGATAGATATTGTAGAGGTATCCATGGCACTGTGCTTGAACTCACTAGCTTAGCAATTCTTCCTTTTCCATCTCCAAGCAGCCTGATAAACCCAATTGTAGATTGGCTTGGCTCATTTTGTTGTATGTTTGGCTATGTGTGAGTCTGCTATTCCCTGGTTCCTTGTAGAAATCATGCCTGGCTCGGGGGTGGCAGTTGTATCAAGAGATTTATAAGCACAACTGGCCTATGGTTGGGTGGAACATTGCAGATGCATAGCTGGTTGCTCAGGGTCTACCTTGTTTTAAGATAAGTACTCTCTTTTATAATTCTGCAATGTCTTTATTTAATGAATGTCATGAAAATGCTGAATGTATGTTAGATATTAACATGATTTTAATTCCACTGTGTTTAATTACTATATGCACATGTATATGTCTTTTTATCAATGAGTTTTACTTAATGGATATGGGGCTAGAGTCTCGGATTTAGTGCCTTTAATTGATGAATGACATGAATATCTTGAATGTATGATGGATGTGTAATAGGATTTAATTCTGCTGTGTTCTCAAATATTTATGCATTTGTATATGTCCATCTACATTTTATATGAATCTTTGTTTACTAAGTATGGGGATAGATGTCCGGAATCAGAGTGATGTTCTCTCCCATGCTCGTATGATGGGAGGGGACTTTACATTGTGGTATCAGAGCCATAGGCTACAGCATTGGGCCTCTATGGGCCAAGTATGATCATAGTTACAAGGGAAGATCCCCTTCTAAACACCATAGATTACCATGTTGGGCCTCAACAGGCTAAGGTTGAACAGTTTGCATAGGAAAAAGTCACCTCCTGTTGAGCAATAATCATCACAGAAAGAAAGGAAAATTTTTGAATTTTTCTAACTATTTTTCTGAGTTTCTGCTAGGGCTGCGGTGGCAAAAGTTAAGCTAACTTTCTGCATGCGCGGCGGCGAAAGTTAGGCTAAATTTTTGCACGTGCGGCGGATAAAGTTAGACTCATTTCTGCGCGCGTGACAGCGGAAATTGGTCTAAATTTCTACGATGTGGTTGGTGGGTTTAGCGCTAACTTTTGCGACTCTGCCGGGAATTTTAGCTTTAATTTTTGCGACGTGCGACGGCGAGATTAAGGATAAGTTTTGCGATGCTCGGTGGCGGAATTAACGATAAATTTTGTGATGCGGCGACAAAGTTACACTAACTTCTGCGGTGCGCGACGAAAAAAATTAAGCTAATTTTCTGCGTGCGCGGCAGTGAAAATTAGACTAATATTTTGCATGCGCGGTGACGAAAATTGGGCTAACTATTGCGACTCTGTCGGCAAAGATAAGCCCAAAAGTGCCGCAACGGTCGGCGAAATAACTGTTAACTCTACGCCGAAGGGAAGCGGTTGGCGGTTGCAGGGTTGGCGGTCGGAGATTTTACCCTTATATTTTGCGGCACGATCGGCGGAGATGTTGCTAATTCTGCGCTGGAAGGAAGAGAAAGTTCCAAATTTTTCCAAGTGTTTTGAAATTTGCCGAAGGCTGTGTCGGCAAAGTTAAGGTTAACTTTGCGCGACATGGCGGCGAAATTTAAGCCAACTTTCTGCGCACGAGGCAGCGAAAGTCAGGCCAACTTTCTACGCGTGCGGCGATGAAAGTTAGGCTAACTTTCTGCGCGCGTGGCGACGAAAGTTAAACTAATCTTCTGTGACGCACGCGGCGGAAAAACTTGCGATAAGAGCTGCGCCACCCATGACAATTTTAATCTCAACATCTGCGCGAATGATGGCAATTTTAATCTCAACATCCGCGCAATGGTAGCCATTTTAGCCCTAACCTTGCGCCAACGGGGAAAGTCTATGATTGGACAAAGTTGTTAATATGGGATTTTTCACATACATGCAAATAATTTATAGTATTATAATGAAGCTAATAGTTGTGTTTATAAACACATTTTGCAGAATTATAGTCACTTCAAGGTAGCATTCCAGATAAGTGCAGTTGGAAAGTTCTGGTCTTGGTTGGGCCAAGAATATCAACATCATGGATGATGCACAGGATCCCTATGAGCCTGAGACAGATGCCATGGGGAAAAATATACATGTTGAGAATGCTGAAACAGAATCCAATCGGAGAAGAAATCGAGAGACTCCCCCAGATATTGCAGCCACCATGAGGAGCCTAAGGGTGGAGTTGCAAAGTTGCACAGAAGATAATGAAATGATGATTAAAGCTCAGGAAGAAAAAAATCAGTTAAATGCAGCCATGCTACAGAGTTTGAGAGATATCCAAAGGCAAATAAACTCTGGGCATCAGACATCAAATCCAGAAAGGAGTGGCAGTAGTTCAAGGAGGAATTCTCGCAAGAGGACCAATAGCTCAAGAAGAGTTTCTAGAGACAGAACATATACTCCAGAAATCTCTTCTAGTGGATCATCTGAGTCTGAAGGATCCATTGAAGGTTCAATCTCTTCATCTCGCAAGAGTAAGAGGAAGAGGCATCACAAGAACAATTCACATGGAGAATTTAAGAAGGCAAAACCTCCTACATTTGATGGAGAGGTAAAGTCTGGTCAAGAAGCTAAAGCTTGTCTTTTTGGGATGAGAAAGTATTTCCAAGTCCAAGACTACTCTAGGAATATGAAGGCAAGGGTCGCCATCTTCAACTTGAATGGACGAGCATCTATATGGTGGGAACACATTAGGAAAGTGAAGAAGATCAATGAAAGAAAGATTGTGTGGAAGCAGTTCAAGAAATACTTCAAGCAGAAGTACCTCTCTGATAGGTACTATGATGAAAAAATCAAAGAGTTCCATGAGCTGAAATTGGGACAATTGACCATGGAAGAGTATGCAAACAAGTTCTTGGAGTTGCTAAGGTATGTCCGGTATATTCGAGATGATAAGGTTAAAATTCAACGTTTTCTAAGTGGGATACCTTAGTCATATAAAGATAGGATTGAATTTGATGAACCTCGAACTCTGGAGGAGGCAATAAGGAAAGCCAAGTATTGCTATGATCAAAACAAAGGCAAACCTGATTTCCATAAGGCATGGAAGGACAAGAAGAATGAGAAGTTTGACCAAAGGAAGAAAGGTTTCAAACCTCCTCATATCAGAAATCAGCAAAGGCAGCCATCACAAGTTGTGACTAAGCCAACTAGGATGATGGGAGACAAGCCAAGAGATCCAAAGGAGCCAAGAGAACAAATTCAATGTTGGGGTTGTGGAGGAGACCACATGCTTAGGAACTATCCACATCGGAATGGGAATGCAAATCAAGTTCACAACATACAAGGAGCTGAAACTGTGGGTCAAGTGTCGAGGACAATTCTTAGAATCTATGCAGCACTAGACGACCGCCAGGCAGATCATCAATCAACTGTTGTTGAAGTTGAAGGTAAGATTGCTAAGCAATCTGTTTCTATTTTGATTGATCTTGGAACTACTCACAGTTATATCACTCCTAAAATTGTTGAGATTTGTGCTTTTAAGAAATCAAAGCATAGTAAATCATGGTTAGTTCAACTAGCCACTGGAACCAAGAGAAAGGTTAGTGAAATTGTAGAGGAATGTCCCTTAGAAATGGATGGGCTATTCACTTATGAAAATCTGAATGTTTTTCCATTGGGTTCCTATGATATTCTCATTGGAATGGATTGGTTAGAAGCGCACAGGGTTAAACTTGATTGCTACAATAAAACTTTTGAATGCATGGACGAAGAAGGAAACCCAAGGGTTGTAAAAGGCATTCCAAAGGTGACTTTTGTTAGGCAGGTTTCAGCCATGCAGTTGAAGAAGTTCTGTAGAAAGGGTTGTCAATTGTATGCAGCCCATGTTTTGGAGGCAACGGAAAATGAAGCTCCTATGTTAGAGGACTATCATGTATTGCAGGAATTCAGGGATGTTTTTCCTGATGAGATTTCGGGACTTCCTCCAAAGAGAGACATTGATTTTACAATTGAACTTGTGCCAGGAGTAGCACCAGTGTCTAAGACACCGTACAGGATGAGTACACCGATATTGCTAGAACTAAAAATGAAATTACAAGAGTTGTTGGAAAAGAAATATATCAGGCCAAGTGTGTCCCCATGGGGAGAACCTGTTCTATTTGTGAAAAAGAAAGATGGAACACTCAGGTTATGTATTGACTACAGGCAGTTGAACAAGGTCACTGTGAAGAACAAATACCCATTGCCCCGAATTGATGACCTTTTTTATCAAATGAGAGGAGCAAAGGTATTTTCAAAGATTGACTTAAGGTCAGGTTACCATCAGGTAAGAATCAAAGAGGAAGATATTCATAAGACAGCTTTTAGAACCAGGTATGGACACTATGATTTTGTAGTGGTACCATTTGGCCTCACAAATGCACCAGCTACATTCATGTGTCTCATGAATAGTGTTTTTAGCAAGTATTTGGACAAGCTCGTTCTTGTATTTCTAGACGACATTCTCATTTATTCTAAGAATGAAGAAGAGCATGAAGAACATTTAAGAATGACATTGCAATTGCTAAGGGAGCATAAGCTGTATGCAAAGTTAAGCAAATGTGACTTTTATAAAGATAAAATTTATTATTTGGGTCACATTATCTCAGAAAAAGGAATATTGGTGGACCCTGAGGAGATTGAAGCCATTATGAATTGGCCAAATCCAAGGAATGTGACAGATGTGAGATCTTTTATGGGCCTTGCTGGGTACTATAGGAGGTTCATTGAAGGATTCTCCAAGGTCGCAAACCCGATCACTTCTTTGCAAAAGAAGGGGATAAAGTTTGAATGGTCACCAAGATGTGAGGAAAGTTTCCAGTGGTTGAAGAATCTTCTTACGAGTGCACCAATTTTGAAAATTGCAGACCCAGAAAAAGACTTTGTGGTATGTACCAATGCATGCAATCAAGGACTTGGAGGAGTCCTTATGCAAGACAACCACGTGGTATGCTATGAGTCAAGAAAGTTGAAGGAGCACGAGAAAAACTATGCTACTCATGATTTAGAACTTGCAGCCAGAGTACATGCTTTAAAGATGTGGAGGCATTACTTAATGGGTAGGAAATTTGAGTTAAGGACAGACGATTGTGGTCTGAAATACTTGTTTGATCAACTAACTTTAAATGTTAGGCAAGCTAGATGGTTGGAATTTTTGTGTGAATTTGATTTTGAAATCAAACACATAAAAGGAAAAGAAAATAAGGTAGCAGATGCACTCAGTAGGAAGGTACATGAAATGCATGTGGCAGTGCTTAATACTTGCCAACCAGATTTGAGGAAGTAGATTGTTAACCATATTGCTAATGATGAAGTGTATGTGCAGATAAAGGACAAATTGTAGCAGCAAAACCTTGAAAAGAAGTATGAAGGATACCATTTGGAAGAACATTGACTTCTTACCTATAAGAATAGAGCATATATTCCAAATGTGGCAGATTTGAGGAGGATTGTTATGGATGAAATCCATAATGCTCCATACTTCGGTCACCCTGGATATCAAAAGACTATTGCTACGGCAAGAAAAAATTATTTCTGGCCAGGGATGAAGAAGGATGTTGTTGAATACATTTCTAGGTGCATGAAATGTCAGCAGGTGAAGGTTGAACACCAACACCCAACAGGTTTATTGCATCCATTGCCAATTCTAGAATGGAAATGGGAAGTAATTTCCATGGATTTTGTTACAGGATTGCTGATGACGGTGAGACAACATGATTCCATCATGGTTGTGGTGGACAAGTTAACAAAGGAAACACATTTTATATCGGTTAAGTCCACGCACAAAGCCGATGCCATTGCAAATATTTCATGAAGGAAATTTTTAGATTACATGGGTTGCCAAAGGCAATAATTTCTGATAGGGATACCAAGTTCACTTCCAATTTTTGGAAAAGTCTCTTTGCAGATTTGGGTACACAGTTGAACTTTAGTACCGCATACCATCCTCAAACAGATGGGAAAATGGAAAGAGTAAATCAGGTGCTTGAAGACATGCTCCGTATGTATGTAATGGACAAACCATCCAAGTGGGAGGATTATCTACACTTGGTAGAGTTTGCATATAACAATGGGAAACAAGCATCATTGGGAATAAGTCCATATGAGGCTTTGTTTGGAAGAAGGTGTAGGACACCAGTGACTTGGGATAATCCAGTGAACAAAATTATACTTTGGTCGGAATTGCTTGAAGAAATGGAACAAGAGGTTGCAAAGATCAGGCAGAATTTAAAAGTAGCCCAGGATAGATAGAAAAGCTATGCAGATAAGCTTAGAGTGCATAGGGAAGTCAATGTTGGGGATCATGTGTATCTTAGAGTGAAGCCAAGGAAGAGTTCCTTGAAGCTTGGGGGCTATGCCAAGCTATCACCTAGATATTGTGGGCCATTTGAAGTGCTTGAAAGAATAGGGCCAGTTGCATATAGACTTGCATTGCCTGTTAGCACTAGAGCTCATAATGTTTTTCATGTCTCTTTGCTTAAGAAATATGTACATGATCCTAACCATGTGATTAATTGGGATGTGATCCAGGTGGAACCTGAGGGAGAGTTCCAAACCGATCCATTGCGCATCCTAGACAAGAGGGTAACATTGCTCCAGAACCGAGCCATTGGACAGGTAAAGGTGCAATGGAAGCACTACGGTCCCGATGAGGCTACATGGGAGCTGGAGGATGCCATGAGAGTGGCATACCCATTTTTGTTCAATTTTGATGAGCACTGAGGACAATGCTAATGTAAGGGGGAGGGGAATGTAATATCCCGATTTTCACCCCATTGCATTAAAATTGTAAATGATGTAAATATTGTTATTAATCATGGTGAGGAGCTCAAGGCCAAGGCCCCGCCATTGATTTAGCGTTTTATGTATCGAAAATTAAAATAGATGCATATGGTTCTTGTGCTGGACATGCACAATGTAAATTAATACATCATGTAAATACGAATTTTAATGAAATACCCACAACTAGCTATGCAATGCAACAAAGAGATGAGGGCATGATTTTTATAAGGAACGTGGAGGGAAAATATTCAAACCCTTGAGCCAAAGGTGTCAGCCCATATGTCAATGAGAATACCCATAAACCACCAACTACCCATTTTGGATTATGCACCCAATCATTAAATTCTTCCAAGAGTTGGTTGAGGCAGTTAATGCCTTGGGAGTGGAGAGGTATGGAGCCAATTTCGTGCATGGGAAAGCCATCAGAAATTAGTATTTTTGCTTCTTGGGCAAGAAAACACCCAAAAAATTGTGCCCAAAGCCATTCTGAACCCATGGCCTTTGCCCTCTCATGCAGTATGAGCTAGCTGGGACTTTTTCCATCCCATTTTTCACCATTTCCTGCATTTTTCCATGCCTGGGAGCTCATTTTTATACTGCACAGTGGATGGGAGGAAGGGAGCCATGATTTTTGGGGTTATGGAGGCCGTTTATGTCCACGGATTGCCCATGAGCGTTTTCTGGAAACGATTCTACTCTCCTGGGGTTGAATTCCCATTTCTCCATTTCGTTTTGGTTGCCCACGTTTTTCTGAACTGGTAGAAACCCCATCTTTGGGCATCTCACTGTAAAAACATTTCTTCATGCCCAACACTTATACTTTTGCTGTTATGTGCATCCCTGTTTTGGTTTGAACCTATGAACAAGAAATTTGGAGTGGTAGTGGACATAATTGGCTTGATAAACCTAGTGGGGAAAATAACCTCTCAAGAATATCAAGAGGGCTAGATACTCTTCTATGCACACCTTGGACACTCTAGATTGGAAGGTATGGCTTGAGGGACTGTTTATTGGTGAAGGGAATACTTCCTTGAGTGGGGTGTGTAGTCATTTTGGGTTCCAAGCTAGATAGATCTTGTAAAGGTATCCATGGCTCTGTGCTTGAGCTCATTAGCTTAGCAATTCTTCCTTTTCCATCTCCTAGCAGCCTGATAAACCCAATTGTAGATTGGATTGGATCATTTTGGTGTATGTTTGGCTATGTGTGAGTCTGTTGTTCCCTGGTTCCTTGTAGAAATCATGTCCGGCTCGGGGGTGGCAGTTGTATCAAGAGATTGATAAGCACAACTGGCCTATGGTTGGGTGGAACGTTGCAGATGCATAGCTGGTTGCTCAGGGACTACCTTGTTTTAAGATACGTACTCTCTTTTATAATTCTTCAATGTCTTTATTTAATGGCTGTCATGAAAATGTTGAATGTATGTTAGATATTAACATGATTTTAATTCCGCTATGTTTAATTACTATATGCACATGTATATGTCTTTTTATCGATGAGTCTTACTTAATGGATATGGGGCTAGAGTCCCGGATTTAGTGCCTTTAATTGATGAATGACATGAATATCTTGAATGTATGATGGATGTGTAATAGGATTTAATTCTGTTGTGTTCTCAAATATTTATGCATTTGCATATGTCCATCTACATTTTATATGAATCTTTGTTTACTAAGTATGGGGATAGATGTACGGAATCAGAGTGATGTTCTCTCCCATGCTGGTATGATGGAAGGGGACTTTACAGTAAGAAAATAAAAACTTATTATGCAAACAACATTTCAACATCATTAGAAGCTTCCAATGAAAAACACAAGAAGAAACTTAATTATTCAAGTGATAGCAACGAAGGAGATTACAAACCCAAGAGAAAAAGTCACAAACAGTATGAACAGATTTCTGGGGAGTTCAAGAAAATCAAACCCCCAAGCTTCAATGGTGAAACTAAGAAAGGAGAGACAGTAGAAGCATGGATGTCTGACATGAAGAAGTACTTCCAAATTTATGATGATTCAGAATCATTGAAGGCAAAGATGGCAATATACAAATTGACTGGGAAGGCGGACATTTGGTGGCAGGACATCAAAAGAGTAAAAGGCATCAAGGACAAGGAAGTGAATTGGATCACTTTTAAAAGGTACTTCAAGAAGAAATTCTTATCTGAACAATACAATGAAGAAAAATCCAAGGAATTTTATGATTTAAAGCTGGGAACTATGAACATGAAAAAGATGAACAGTAAATTTCTAAATTTGCTAAGGTATGTGCCATATATAGTGGAAGAGAAACTAAAGATTCAAAGATATCTGGTTTTTCTACCTTTCAACATCAAGGACATAATAGAGTATGACAATCCAAAGACCTTAGAAGAGGCCATGAGGAAAACAACTTTATGTTATGACACTAATCGGAAAAAGAGAAGGGATATAAAACTGGAAAAATCATAAACCCAACAACTTTGAGTTGAAAAAGAAAAAATTCAGGTTTAGTGGAAATTCTGGTTTCCAAAAGAAACATTTTTAGGATTAGAATTTTCAAGGAAATAATCCCAGAAATAATCAGCAGCAGAATTTTACAGCTCCTAGAAATACTCCCAATGCTACCAGGACTAATGACCAAAAGGAACCTATCAAATGTTTTGAGTGTCAAGGCCCTCATTATGCTTCAGAAT
The DNA here is from genome assembly GCA_027924585.1 of Larix kaempferi. Taxonomy (NCBI): domain Eukaryota; kingdom Viridiplantae; phylum Streptophyta; class Pinopsida; order Pinales; family Pinaceae; genus Larix; species Larix kaempferi. Next base: position 3,136,529 of record BSBM01000577.1, read on the forward strand.
TCCCCAAGAGAAAGCGGACATCTAACCATATTCATTCCATACAAACAGAACCTACTGTGGGAGACTTGCAGGTAAGGGAGATGCCCAGAATTAATGCAGCTCTAGACAACAGGCAAGTAGATCATCAAGTCTCTATGGTAGAGATTGAAGGTATGCTACAAAACCATCCAGTTTCTATTCTGTTTGATCCAGGTGCTAGCCTTAGTTATATATCACCAGATATTGTAGAAAGTTTTAATTTGAAAACAGAATAATTCAATAAATCCTGGTTAGTTAGACTAGCAACAGGAACAAAAAGAAAGGTATATGATTTTATTGAAAGTTGTGTTTTATCTATGAATCAGCTTAAGACACAAACCAAGTTGAATGTTTTACCTTTAGGATCCTATGATATCATAATTGGAATGGACTGGTTAGAAGCCCATCATGTCATTCTGAATTGTTATGAGAAACGTTTTACATGTTTAAATGATGAAGGAGAAACAATAGAAGTAAAAGGTATTCCAAGAAGAACATCCCTTAGACAGATTTCAGCTATGCAAGTAAAGAGAGCAGTTAAAAAAGGATGTCAAATGTTTGCAGTAAATGTAGTGAATGATGAGTTAATTACTAGAGGACAAACTGAAACTAGAAGATATACCTGTCCTAAAAGATTTTAAAGATGTTTTTTTCTGAGGATATTCTAGGATTACCTCCTAAGAGAGACCTATATTTTACCATCGAGTTAATACCAGGAGTGGTACCAAATTCTAAAGCTCCATATAGGATGAATATACTAGAATTAAATGAGTTGAAATCACATTTGAAGGAACTGATTGATAAAAACTATATAAGACCCAGCGTGTCTCCTTGGGGAGCACCTGTTATATTTGTTAAGAAGAAAGATGGCACTCTAAGGCTTTGTATAGATTATCGCCAACTGAATAAGATGACAATCAAGAATCAATATCCATTTCCCTCCATAGACGATCTATTTGATCAGATGTGTGTAGTAACGATATTTTCAAAGATTGATTTAAGGTCAGGATATCATCAAGTACGTGTAAAGGATGAGGATATTTACAAAACAACCTTTAGAACTCGATATGGACATTATGAGTTCGTAGTCATGCCATTTGCATGGACTAATGCCCTGGATGTATTTATGTGTTTAATGAACAATATTCTGCACAAATACTTGGATAAGTTTGCTATTGTGTTCACAGATGACATTCTGGTGTATTCTAAAAGTAAAGAAGAACATGATGAACACCTGTGTATTATTTTACAATTTCTGAGAGATCATCAGTTATATGTTAAGTTTAGTAAGTGTGATTTTCACAAAGATAAGATTCAGTATTTAGGTCACATAATCTCTAAGGAAGGAATTACAGTTGACCTCGATAAGATAGAGGCCATTAATGAATGGTCGGTTCCTAAAGATGTGTTCGATGTACGGTCGTTTATGGGAATTACGGGATATTATAGAAAGTTTATAGAAGGTTTTTCCAAGATTGCAAACCCCATAACCTCCTTACAGAAGAAGGGGAAGAATTTTGTATGGGATCAAAAGTGTGCAGACAGTTTTAAGAGGTTGAAGGAATTACTAACTACAACGCCTATTCTGAGAATTGTAGATCCTAATAAAGATTTTATAGTATGCACCGATGCATGTAATGACGGAATCGGTGGAGTCCTAACACAAGAAGGACATGCTGTTGCATACGAGTCTAGAAAGCTAAAAATACATGAGAAGAATTACTCTACTTATGATTTGGAGTTACTCGCAGTGATTCACGCTTTAAAAATGTGGCGACACCATCTTATTGGCAGAAAATTTACCTTGTTGACAGATAATATGGGGCTGAAGTATTTTTTAGATCAGACAAATTTAAATGCTAGACAGGCTAGATGGCTAACCTTTCTGAGTGAATATGATTTTGAAATTCAGGACATAAAGGGTAAAGAGAATAATGTTGTTGATACTTTAAGTCGTAATGCAAGAATAAATTTTATTTCAGACATCAGTACATATACAACAGATTTAGAAAATCAGATTTTTGAAGGGATTCAAACTGATGAAGAATAGAAAAAATTATATGAAAAGATAGCAAAAAGCAATTCTGAAAATTCTATGGCAGATTACAGTTTGAAAGAAAATGGACTGTTGTTGTACAAAAACAGATTGTATGTACCCAACATACCAAAAGTAAAAATTTTGATTTTAGATAAGATGCACAAAAGTCATTATTCTGGTCATCCAGGTTATCAAAAAACTATCATTATGTTACGGAAAGAGTACTATTGGCCCATAATGAAGGATAAAGTAGCAGAATATATAGCTAAGTGTTTAGACTGTCAAAAAGTGAAGGTTGAACATCAGCATCCGGCTGGACTGTTACAACCATTGCCTATACCTAGCTGGAAATGGGAAATCATAAGTATAGATTTTATCACCAGGATACCAAAGAATCAAAAACAGAATGATTCCATTATGGTGGTAGTGGATAAACTCAGCAGGGAAGCATACTTTATACCTGTAAACACTACTCATAAGGCCCCAGACATTGTAGAAATATTCATGAAACATATTTTTTGGTTACATGGGATACCAAAAGTGATAGTTTCAGACCGTGATTCTAAGTTTACTGGAAACTTTTGGAGGTCTTTGTTTAAAGGGTTGAATACAACCTTAAACTTCAACACTGCATTTCATCCACAGACGGATGGATAGACAGAAAGAGTGAATCAGGTATTGGAAGACATGCTAAGAATGTATGTTAAGGATAAGCCTGGTAAGTGGGAGGACTACTTGCATTTAGCAGAATTTTCTTATAACAATCATTATCATGCATCAACCAGGATTATCCCTTTTGAAATTATTTATGGTAGGAAATGTAATACACCTGTTTCTTGGAATGATCCAGTAAATAGATTTATTTTAGGACCTGAATTGTTGCAGGAATTAGAACTAATTGTGAAACAGGTACAAAGAAATCTTAAAGTTTCCCAAGATAGGCAAAAGAGTCAAGCAGATCTTAGAAGGAGTCATAAAGAATTCCAGGTTGGTGAACATGTTTTTCTTAAGGTAAGACCGAAAAAGAGTTCATTGAAATTGGGAAGCTGTGCCAAGTTGGCACCCAGGTATTGTGGCCCTTTCAAAATTTTGTCAAGGGTTGGACCCATGGCATACCAATTGGCTTTGCCACCAAATATAAAGGTACATAATGTTTCTCATATATCATTTTTAAAGAAGTATGTACACGATGCTACTCATGTTATAAATTGGAATGATGTATAGGTGGGACAAGACGACGATTTTCAGGTGGAATCGGACTGTATCCTCGAAAGGAGGGAAACTCTAGTCCGTAATCGCACCATTGGGCAGGTGAAGGTGCAATGGAAGCACCTTAGCCCAGAAGAGGAAACCTGGGAGTTGGAGAGTAGTATGCGGGCAGCATACCCAACTATGTTTCAGGAACACTCAAAGAGTGAATAAACAACATCGAGGACAATGTTGAGACTTAAGGGGGGGTGTATGTCACCTACCCAAATTTTGAAAATATTATTTTATTTGCAAAATACTTTATGTTAAGTTTTAATTACAAAATTTTGTAATTATGACCAAGTTTGGTCAAGGATGATTGTAATTCCTGATTATTATTATTTAATAAATTAAAATAGGAGACAAATGCTAAACGGAACTGTTAAATGAGTGTTCACTGACCCAATAGGAGGAATGGAAGATGTTAGAAGGCATCAGACAGATGGCAGCATTTTCACTCCACCACTAGCTATTGGTTATGGGACAACTACCCCTAAATTTGTGGCATTATCCCCCAAGTGGGTGGAAGAGAGCAGACAACTCATTAATGACCAGTGAACCACTAAAAGGCCTAGGCAGCCTAGATAAGGCAATTCGAATTGGGCAGGCAGCCCTCCAATATTTTTCTGCAGAAATATTTCCTGAAGTGTATCAGGTGATCACTGAGAGATTCGAATAGGGAGGCTATGTGAGAGTGCAATTGTGAGTTTGCTAATTATTCTAAGGAGGAAACCAGAGGTGCTGGTGCAGGTCTCTTTGACTGCTGAGTCTTCATGACTGATAATCTACATTGCTACCGAAATTTGAAGGACCTAAAGCTTCTACAGCTTCTTCTTCCTGGTGGTTCAGTGAACAGGCTCGGGGGTCCTAAGGCAAGTAATTTGGATTCCTTCTAGAGTAGGTTGGGTGGAACAGGCTCCTTGGGTGGTTTGTTTCTCCTACAAATTATCAGGTTCTACAATTCTATGTTAATTTCAGTTAATTAAATTCTGCATTATCAGTAAGTAGTACAATTGAAAGAATACAGAAGAAGTGTCTTATTTTCTGACCTAAATGTCTCTTGAATAGAAATGATTTTTGATTTTGATGAAATGATTGATTCGATAATCTTCTCTATATTTTTTCCCATGCTGTTTTTGCATCGTTCTCCAATATAGAGAAGTGAAATTAATAGGAGATGAATGATAGGCAGAATGCCATTTGAATGATTAGATAAACATAGAAGTATTTCTCTTTTAAATTCTGCCATTTCATTTATATGTCAAAAACTCAGGAAAACAATACAGGATGTTATAAATAGATGCATAGCATTTCCTCTATTTCTTAAGCAAAGAAAAATCCTTTATTTCTGCACAGTATTAGATCTTCAAAATCAACTCTATCTATTTTTAAAATGATGATTTTATGCATCCCATTATCATAAATACAATGGCTTCAGGCATTCTATTTTATTTACCATTGTAATTTGTCTCTACACATAGTTGTTAATTACAACAGATAAGTAATCATTTTGTCTTAAAATTAGGGTTTTATTTATCAATAGCTAATTCTTTTCAAAACCGATTTCATGCATTCTATCCACCTACTTTCCATATTTTTCTATACTGAAATTTTCTTTTCGTCATTTAAATCAGTTTTTTGAAGTACTGCATTTATATTTTATTTCCAAGTTACAAACTGATATCATGGGGTTACAGCTCTCGGCCTCATTCTAGTAATAGTTTAATATCTAGATACAAAACTCTAGATCGCCATAAAACCCTTGGCATGTAGTTTCATTAAAATAACACTGTTTTCAAACTACAACTTAAAAATATCACAAAACTCAGACTTCATGACTGAACACGATTTGGGTTAACGGCTCTCAGCCAAAAATAATAAAAAATAAAAACAACATCTTTCAAAACCACTTATCAACTGCATTCATTACAGGAACGAGTCGGCCAAATGGCCTTAAACTTCCAGCAGAACACTTTACATTTCACACACATCGACGAAGAAAATTTAAACATTACTCAGAAAAATTCTTGAGTTAAATACTGTATTTTCCATTCATTATGGCGAGGGTCAACTCGTTTTACATTTCCAAAACAAAGTTACATTTCAACCAAACTCTACAGCTATAACGTTGTCGAATAGATTTTTTCAACAAGCCGAGACCTTAGATATTGGACTTTGTTTCCAAAAGTTACAGACACTAGGCAAACTCTTGCCAAAAACCTAAGCAGCAGACGGTGGTCAAACATAAGAACAACAGCCACACCGAGCCCAATGTAACTACGAGCAAGTGAACCTCCAAGGCTTACCTGGTGGCCGAGCAACATCTTTTCCTTAAAGCCTCAAGACCCTGCAAAATTTCGATGAATTCTTCACCTATCACAACAATGAGACGAAGGTTAAAACGAGATTTAAATATACAAGTTAATTTAAAACGTAAGAAAACTAAGCCATGACTACGGGTTGAAACCTTACCAGTATTCTGCAAACTCTAAGAGAAAGACGCCGTATACTTTTGGCGTTGGCACCATTTTTTACATGCATCAAAGTAAGAGAAAAACTTCATCTCCAAACAAGAAATACACTCTGAAAACCTCTTCTTAAAACCTCATCGATTTGCCTGGTGGCTCGATATTGCAAATTACTTAAACCTGAGAATTTTCAGGTTCTTTCCACCGGTTTTAAGTTTGAATCCTTGGGGTGAACCCTCTGTTTTACACTCTCCCCAAACCCTACACAGTAGCGTCCTGTCGGCCTTGTTGCCTCGAAAACTAACAGGTGAAATGAAGTCCGAAAGAAACTTCAAACATCATTTACGACGAAGAGCTAGGGTTACCATCCAACAATTAATATCTATTGAGATCAATGACGGAGATTTTGTCAATCATAAACATTGGAAGATGAGCACCTACTGCATTTACTTCTCCACTTAATACTTCATCCACATCGATGCCAACTCAACAACCCAAAGGGCAGAGCTAGTTACAGCCCGGACTCGTATTACAATTTTATCAACTCCTTCACGTGCTCATAGCCACGGTAGCATACACTCATACATCCACTAACTACAACTGCCAAAAGACTTCAATGCTAAGACCAGAACCGGTGATGTGCCAGAGCCTTTTCGTACTCAACATTCATTACTGTCGTAACACCTGCCATGTCAAGATTTTCAACGTTAAATGTATCTCATATCATTCCATTGTATTGATAAATCAAATGTATGATTTATGACATTTGTTTGTGTATAGTCGACTTTGGATAAGTTGTGTTACATTCCATTATTCTCATATTATGCAACATAAATATATTCATATAGTTTCTTTAATGAATTTATATATATTCATAAGTTGATACATATAGTAACCCTTAGTTGGAAATCCATATTGTTTTACATCATATTAATTGTTCATATAGCATAGCTCATAACATCATGGATTTAATAAATTTAAAAGGGTCAAATCTCTCTAGTTTGTTGCAATTCTATAGTGGAATCATCATTATAATATAAAGGTAGGACACTATTGAATATTACACCAATAGTATGTTTGTTCATGCATTTAGAAAAGCATAAATATTATATTTGCAATTATAATAGCTTTCAATTCATTCATGTTTTTTTTCCAGTACTCTAATTGTTTTCACATTTTTCAATAGTCTAAAGCTCTACCCAGAGTCAAGACGATATAAATCAATACTTGTAGAAATAATATTTCTTATGAAAGGAAAAGATATCAATAATGTCATTTTAGCGTTTAGATATTGTAACCTAGTACATTTCTTGGAATTCTCATAAGCATAAGTATTTTCTTTTCTAAAAAATGTATCATTGAGTATAGTTTTAGAATTCATTTATCACAACTTCTGCAAACATGTATTTATGCTCAAAACAATACATCTAGGATAGACAAAGACTCATACCTGAAGCAAGGAAGCACTTAGAATCTTCATCAAACTTTGACGACTAAGTGAAAAACATAGTTACTTTTAATACTTGAATTGTCATGTTACCCTTACCTGCAAATCTGCTCAAGAGGGACATGTACAAATGCTTTAGCTAACATAGCTAAGTAAGCTTCAGGGTACCCCGTAGGACCCCCTTCATCATCATCAAGAAACAAACTGTCAATACGTTGTCAAGAAATTCTGATCATATAATATTTCGAATTACGGTTGACATAAGCATAACTAATGTCGTAAGCTTGTTAAAAGAAGTGTGTCGTGTCGCTGTCATTAAATTGTTTTTAGTTATGAGACTCAGTAATCAATTGTTTTCAGCACTAATGACCTTATTATCCGATGTTGTATTGCTAAGCATTTATTATTTCCGCATTCGTAAATTTTAACATTTAATAGTATTTTAAAAGTTTTAAATTTTTATGAATTTATCAGGATGTTACATCACCAGCCTAGCTACTTTCCTAAGTATTCTAATCCATGCAGGGGGCACTCCCACTACATGCTCCTGCATATCCATGGGCATGCGCTCAACTAGATCATCTTTCCCTCAATACTCCGTAGCATGACATCGGTCCTAGCTGGATCTATTGGCCGCACATACACCCTTGGGTGTTCAGCCGACCTCACTAGCCCAATATCTTCACAAAGTGTATGTTGTTAGTACTCAAACTCACAAAAAAAACATGGATATATTTTCAACAAAAATTATAAAAATTAAATAACATTCAAAACAAATTTGGTACCTATATATCCCCAGGAAGCCCCTGGAGGAAGCATGAGTTTCATATCACCCCAGAAATCCATACCATCATATGGAAACTGCTAAAATGTTGGCACCTGTCGGCTCCACCAATCGAGAAATTCCTCGTCATCATAGGAGGTACTAGTATCTCCTCCTCCTGTCGTAGGAATATCTCACCCCATTGGGTCATCATGGGATCATGGGGGTTGATCGGTGAAAGAGCCACTCTCGAACTCAAGGTAGGGACTCTCTCGAAGAAGAAAGTACACAATATGCTTCCATAACCAAAGTTTGTCTTCTTCTCTGTTCTGCACTCAATAAGTCGGTGTTTCATGTTCACCAACAAGCGGGAACACCAATCAAATATCATGTTGTGTAAACATTCTACCCTGATTTGCATATAACTACGAGAAGCTAAATGTTGGGCAACACTGCCACCAATCCTGTTCATGGTACTCATGATGACTTTCAAGGGAAAGTTGGCTATCTTTCCAATTGGCACATGACTACCACTCTTATTCGTCTCAGTTATGTAGTAAGTGTTGACATAATCCTACACATATAAAGCTTCAACACCTCGAAATGTTCCCTTGAGTCTCACTACCTCTCCTCGTCAGGATAATCTAGTGATGAAGTAGATATCATCGATTGTGATATATATAGTCTCCCCTTGGAGATTAAACACTCCCTGATCAGGATCCCAAAGGTGCACCAAGCTTTGGATTAAATTGGATTGTGCCCTCATATTTGACATATGGAAGAATTTGAGAAGCCCACACCGTATCAATGCATTTAGGGTCAATGGGTCCCCCATTACTGCCCTATCCATTACCTCATGTTCTCTTTCTCTCCAGGTAAGCACCATATATGCATTTAATTTATCATGTATCATTTGTTTGGAGTTTTCTGAATCATTTTTGCACCACCCATGGGTCTCTATTAGCACAGTCGCGCATACCCACCGGTGGAGATCACTCCTCCCGCGGTTATTTCGCATACCCGCGGCTTCAACGGAGCCTACCCGCAGGTACACAAAATCAAAATTTTAAACAAAAAATTAAACTCCAAAACACCATTAAAAATATTTTAAAAAACCATCAAATATGCAAAGCACATGGATGATTGTTACCTGCAAGCGACAGAATCAGAAATAGTCCTCTGGATTGATCGTATGCAATGCACAAAGTTGTAGGGTTTTTACTCTCCTAGAATGGTAAAATGGTAAATATGGGTTATTTTGGTCTTTATTACTATTTATAGTAAATCTCTTTTTTATTTTTACCCACTTCATATAGTTCTTAACCATTTTTGTCGTATTTCCTTAATCTTAATGACTAATCGAGTTATTTTGACTAGGTAAAGGTACAATAAAGCATTTTTTCACAAATATGTCCACATTGGAATTCCTTAAAAGGTTTGGATTCTCATGGCATGTCGATTAGGTATTTGCATTGCATCTATACCTCATCACTTTTTATTCCCTAGGATCTTCATTTTCACCATGGACTGCAATTTTAACCTCCCATTTTTACCCTCCATTGTCGTTGTTCTTCCATGGTTAGGAACTTCCTTAACATGGGTCACCTTAGATAGGAAATTATGTCATAATGGTACCCATGTCGTTGCTTTCCGCTTTTGGAACTTGTCACTCATCATGCATCACTTTGTTACTCATTTTATATCAAGTTCCCATCCCTATGGAGTTTCTTCATGCTCTTGTTAGACTCCTTAAAATTAACAAGATTGCCGAGTATACTTGTCTTGTTCAGACTCGTTAAAGGATTTGAATGGACATCCACTTAGGTATAAGTTTACCCCTTTTCTGGATCTTAGTGGATTATGTATGAAAAATGTATATTCTAGTTCTTTTTTACTAGAAGAGTTCTATCTCGTGTATGTTTACACTTTTTTGGACGAGGAGACCAACTTTACGAAAAAGTACCTTATGGAGTTCTTGTTTAAGTTTTTCAGACTACTTAAATATGAAAACACTAGCGAGCACATACCAACTCGGGCTCGATATTAAAATCCATGAGTACGTGTATGGAGTTCTTGTTTAAGCTTTTCAGACTCCTTAAATATGAAAAAACCAACGAGCATGAACAGATCTGGGCTCAATATTAAAATCCACGGATCTTTAACCTATCGAGTACTAGTTTATTTATTCTTCAAACTCGTTAAAAAATGAAGAAAGTCTTGAGTTTCCCTCCGATGGAATCATTAAATTACACATGTTTGGACCATTATCAAGCATTCTTCTCTCTCTTCTTCGAGCTTGTTCAAAATGAAGAAGGTATTTTGAGTTTACTTTCTAAGACTCGTTAAAATTTAACAAGAAAGACATAATTAAGCTTCCTTTTAATATTTTCATGCTCATTAAAAAATGAAGAGACACCTAAAAATATAAGGGAAAATAAAATCTCCGTCATTTCATCCATCATCATTGGCAGCAAGTCTAATCCTTCCTTGAACATAGCACTTCTGTTAAGTCAATGGGTCTTAGTTTTGGATTTAGGATTTGACCAGATTCCAGAGTTGCTTACTCCTCCGATTGGTTACTCTTCCGATCATATGGAGAGTTTGTTATGTATCCTACATGGAAAACTTATATATGTTTCCTATCTTTCCAAGATGCCTAATTCAATTTCCTATGGTGCTCAACATTCAAGGATGGCTCCTGCGTCGGCCACTCTATAGTTCATCTTGACCTCTCCTGTCGGCCATCCCTTATCTCAGTCTTCTTTCAAACTAAATTTCCCAATGTTCCTCGTATGAGATGAAGAAGGATGCCTTAATGCCTTCCTTCTCACGGGTCTCTTCCTATCGACATCAACACATTTTTCTCTAGGAAGTAGACATAGAGTTCTCGGATAGTACCTTGATATTTGCAGTCATTAGTGGAAGATCATATCAATGTTGAGTTATGAGAATTCATCAATGTCTCTTACTCGATAGATTCTTCAAGTGTTTGACTTCAAGACCCATTATTCACACTTGCAAGGATGTATTAAGTACATTGGACCCCATTTTCATCATTGGTGGGTGTCTTCGTGTTTGTTAATGGTTTCCATTATTGACCGATAATCAAACAAAATACTCCATGTTCGAATTCAACTGCTTTATTCACATGGTTTAGGGTTTGTAATTCTATCGATGGTTGGTTTGAAGACCTCGGGTTTATAATAAAACTCCTTTGTTATCGCCCAAGTTGTGCAAGACTGGTCCCTATTTATGTTGGATCCTCATGAGATAGATATTGTTTTTTTTTATGGCTATGTTCTCCCCTTTGACATGGATCCACAGTTGTATTTCAATGGCCATGTAATATACATTTGTTTTGCACATGTATCAAAGATCATTTTCTATCATTTTGAACATGTCCTTATGTCAAGATTGTAATTGTACACTGACCTTGTTTTGTTTTAGGTAATGTTTGAGATTTTGTTCCTGTGGCTCTCACTCTCCTCCACTTCTTTGTTTGTAATGCATTTCGGCCATCATTACCCTTCTGACCTCATACATTAGGGGGCATTTGTTATTAGTCAGATTGGCACTTTTCCATCTTTGACGACACATCATTGTCAGTCACACAAAAGGACTTTATGGATAGAAGAGCCTCATTGACTATAGATGCACTTGATATGAATCTTACATCATCCTCTCCATTTTATCTATTTTGTGATATATTTTTAAGACATAGCCGTGACCCTCATATCTTTCAAATCGTAGGTCACTCGCTAGAGCTCCATTGACCACCTGCGGTTTTTCTCAAAAAAGTTACACCCGTAGTTGTTGGCATTATACTCGTGGGTTACTCACTGGTCTTTAAGTATTATACCTGCGGGTACCTCTTAAAATCACGAAAAAATATAATAAAAATCGAATTAGAGAAATTTATGGTAGTTATTATAACCACCATAACCTCCCTAACCATCTATCTCTCGAACCTAACCTCTCAATCCTTTCTATAAATACAAGGAGGGGGCTTTAGAAAGAGGGGAGAACCATTTTTTGTAAGGAAATACTGGAGAAATATCCATAGAAGGAAGATGATAAAGGAGCCCAGGATTAGGTTTCAATAGTGCAGGTCACAAATCAAGTATAGCTTGTTACCATTGATGTGAATAATGCAAAAGATTTTCTTTCCCATAAGCTAACTTGTTTACTTTGTGAATCTAGTCTTTTGAATCAGTAATATCTTCTTTATATATGGGTTTCAAATTAGGTTATTTATGTTTATGTAGTCAAAATATTTGAGGAAGGTGCTTTGTTTTTTGTAGGTTTCTCATTTGGGACCGTGGATCAGAGGTGAAAAGCTTCAAGCTTCGATCAGACTTTGTATATCCAAGGTGTGTTCATTTGGCTTATAACCCTAGCTTTTCTTGATTAAAGAAATATTTTATGCTATACTTGCTTATAAATTAGACTATGTACCTTCTTAGCAGTATGTTGATGATCTCTTTAAACTTCCCAATCATAGGTTGATTTACCGAACAACAATCGGTTTGGAGGAAATTTCATGCCTAAAGGTGTCTGCACGCTTTGAGAAGTTATTTGATCTGCAACATAAGTTTAGAAAACCAACGAATGTTAAAACAGATAGTTCCTCTATGCAATATGATATGGTAAATATGGGCATAGAGAAAGAGCCAAAATACATAAATCTTGGAACCTACTGCTCACCCAATGAAAGACACAAGTTTGTTCAACTTTTTCAACAATATAAAGATGTTAAATATGATAAAGAATGATGTTAAATTTGTCCATGAGACTCATTTTTTTATTTACGAGAAATATATTTTGAGTAATTCCATCATCACAATAAAGAGTGTTCAAGTATAGCTAAATTTCGTCATAAAATATTGTTGTGGCTTGTTTACATAATGCATAAGATGTTAGGTTCTAGTATGTATTTCTAGTGACGGTGATAAATTATAATGATTCATTATTAAGTTGTTTAACTTTAATGACTCATTATTGGATTATTCCAGGTCACAAGTTGCATCCCCCTTCCATATGAAGATAAAATAGATGGATGTAACCGTTTGAAGGAGAAGGAAGGAAGTTCCACTCAGTTGTGTTGGTTAAATGACAATAAGGGAATCATTGGATTTTTGTGGGGATTGCCAAGGTTTCATTTAGAGGCCATTGTAATATTTTGAAAAGTCATTGATGTAGATGATTTCCATGTAAAGTACGGAGACAGTTGTCATGGGCTATTATTAGTCCAATAGTGGATCGATATTCGGTGGGAAACTCATATATATTGTAATATTTGACATTTCATATAATATAATTTACATGGTTGAAATTATATATGTTTGTACTTGATATTATTTAGTGTTGTAATTAACTAATGCAAATTTGTACGATTCACATGTGTAGTCATATTAGATGAGCATGAATACTGTATGAAATTTTTTTAATTTAGTCACAATACCATACTAATTAATTTATATTGATTAATAATTAACACAAATAAAATGAATAAACGACTAAATTAGTCGCTTTGTAATTAACTAATGTGAATTTGCATGATTCATATGTGTATTCATATTAGATGAACATGAATATTGCATGACATTTTTAAAATTTAGTCACAATATCATACTAATTAATTTATATTGATTAATAATTAACACAAATAAAATGAATAAACGGATAAATTAGTCGCTTATATTGATTAATAGTAATGAAAGAAAATGAAATGAATATAAAACTACTAAAGTAGTCATTTATATAATGAATATGAAACTACTAAATAGAGATAAATGACTACTACAAATGATAGATTCGTGACTAAAAAAATGACTAAAATTTGCATATACATGACTATTAGTAGCTAATTTGTAGTATCTTATAGATCAAGTAAATTAGTCGTATTTATTTTAGTCATTAATAGTTTCCTTATTTAGTCGTATATCTGGTCATTAATTGTGACAATTAATGACCAAATATATGACTAAATAACAAAACTATTAATGACTAAAATAAATACGACTAAGTTAGTCGAGCTATAAGATACTGCAAATTAGCTACTCTTAGTCACTGACCCAAAAATAGACTTCGTTTATATGCGATTTTTAGTAATTTTTTTAGTCACTAATTTCTCATTTTGTACTAGTGGAAGAGATGTGGATCTCTTGGTTGTTGAAATTGTTAATTGGTACAATAATTGAAAGGCTACCATAGGTATGGGAAATACCAGTTTACAAAAAAAAATAGCATTGCTATGCATAAAAGAAGGGTATAAATTATAAACCCTTGGCATAGAAAAAGACAACCAATATAATAAATGTTGTGGAGCATGAAAGGCACAATATGTTCACAAGAAAACGGGTCATTAAAAAGGATTGGATGGTAGAGGGATTCTACCAGGATGAAGAGTGTAGGTAACCCATGGATGAGAAGGGTAAGCCACCATAACATGTAGCTTTGTGTATGCTGGATAGAGTTGCAGGATATGAACCAACAACTTATGTGTATAGAATGAGAAGTGAATGATCAACTTCAATTCACATGGGGGATGATATCAAGGGAGTAAGAAACTTTATTTTGTAGAATTGTCTTGTGAGATAGAGTTTGTAACATGGTAGAGTTAGCCAAGAAATTTCCAAGGGATGTAGAGAAAAGTCCTAGAATCGGATAAGGTTAGAGGCAGTGTTGGATAAGGATATGTCAATATGGCTTTGATAGGACTTCTCAAGAGAATTGGGGAATCAAACCTTGGAAATGGGTATAGTGCAAAGATGACCACAACATCAAAGAAGCTGCAAGGATGCTAGGAATTGCACGTAGCAGAAAAGGGTACATGTGGATAACAAGAAAGGTCAGGGAAGAGATCAAATAACTTGTAAAATTCCATGCTATGAAGAAATATTGAGAGCAAGAAATTCCTTGACTCTTCCTATTCATTGTTTATATTTATTTATGTTAAAAAAATAAATATGTGAAATAGATTTTATGGTATGACAACTAAGTATGGTTGTTGATTAATTGCATATCCAATAATAGTTGAGAACATGGTTAAAGATGTTGATGATGCAATTACTTGAGGAGAGATCAATTCTCACAAATAAAGAGGACTAGGAAAGAGCTTGTCAAGAGGCTGATGGAGGGAATCTTGTGAGTAACCATGAAACACCAGTTGACCGAGTAACATCTGAGGTGTGGATGGAAACCATACTTGTATGAAATTGATCATGCCTATGTTGCATGAGTGTTGAAGGGAATTGGGTAATAATTCCTTTAGTCATGCTTGATATTTAATTGATATACTTAGAACAATATTATAATACATATATATGATTGATACCATTTCTACAGTTAATAAATGTAAAGCATAAAAGACTGATATAAAGGCATAAATCCTTAGGTATGAAAACATATTAGATTCTTTATATGCATTCATGAATTAGTGTGTCATGATTGAAATGGTTAAGAGTTAATAACCATTGTAAATGAGTATTATACTCATGCTTGGGAAATACATGTAATGTGAGATAACTTGCATGTATGAGGCCATGCATTATTGAAATTGGGAAGGCTATAGCGTTGCAAAATTATCCAATGATCTCCTTACTTGTGATCGATGTCTTGGACTACAACCTCTTTGCGAACACTAAAGAGCACTAAAGAAGTATAATCTTCGTGTTGTGTTTGGGATGAAGAGGGAGGATATCAAGATAATCAAACAAGTAATTGTGAGGTGTATGGATAATGCGTTGAGGTTTTGTTTGAATTACTCAAATTATCAAGGAAGATCATATGAGTTGGAACTATGGCAATCTTGAATCAATGTAGGGATGCATTGAGTGAATATGCATAAGTAAATTATGTGAATGTGCATTTTTTCACATGTGTTGATTGCATTGTGATACATTGGGTATGCTTGATATGATGGTAATGAATATAGGGTGTATGATATTTCATTGTATTTAATATGTTGACAGATGAGAATGATTGAACTATTGATGTTATAATTCTGAGATCATTTCAGGGGTTGTTATGAATGTTGCAATTAAATGAGTATATAAATAAATACTCACTATTGTTTGACTGATTTGATAATTATGTTAAGGGAACAGATTGCAGGTAGAGTTGTCTTGGATATGGAAGTAAGTGGAAGACCATAATGAAGATTGACTGCTACCATATGCAAAGGGCCAAACATTATGAGGAGGATCTCATAGTTGTAAATTTGGTTTTTGTATGAAACAAATTTAGAGTTTTTTATTAAAATTTTATGATGACATCTCATGATAACTATATGTGTATGATATAGGTGAGATGATGTATTTTCCTATTGAAGGAATATGATGGTTGTTAAAAGCTAAAAATCGCAAAAGGTTTACACTGTCATTAAGCTGAAAATTTTAAATTCCTGATAAACCCAGTTGTGTGCTAGCTTGGCATTTCGAACAATGAATCAGAATGGCCTAATAAACCCAACCGGCCTGTTGGCTTGGAATTCTAATTTCTTGATAGCATGATAAAATTAGTTATGCGTTGGCTTGGTTATTGACTCAATGGAAAAAGGGGAAAAATATGAACCTCACCCCATGGCAACCATTTGAAGCAATGCAAATAAGTATTAGGATACATTTCATACTAGATATTGAGTTATAAATATATATGTTTCCTTTATGAATTGAAAATTCCTATGAAAGAAATAATTATTGCATATGAATGGCTATGATATGCATGTTTACTTGGATGATTGTTGTAGGTATATATTGGAATGCTAAGGACTTGGAAGCATCTCAAGGAAGTGAAAGAAACTAGGGAACATTGATATCCATATAGCCATCAAATACAAGCATAAATAAATAACATAGCATGGTGTATGCATCCAAAGATCAAATACATAGAGACAGGGTAATAAATCTTGAAGGAATTCCAAGAGAAATGTGGCAAATGTGCATGAAGAAGCAACTAGGTGTAGTGTGAAAGGAAAACCTGCATCTATTTGGAATTTTATTGAATTTTTGTAAATGTATATAGTGTTGGTCTGCACTGAGGACAATGCATAAAATAAGGGGGGGGGGCTGTAACAACCCCGGTTTGACCCCAGAAGAAATGACGAAGATGAGATGGGAGGATATGCTTCCACAAGAGGGGAAGTGCTAGGGAGGGTTAAGGGGAAAAGATGACCATGGTGGGTTTAGTGCCTTAAACTTAGCCTTAGTTATTAAGCAAAATTCCTAAACCTTGATGAGGGATATGTTTTGGACAAACCACATGGTATCCTTAAGCCATGTATTGATTAAACCGGGCCTGGAAGCATTAATCCATGCATATGAATGTCAAAATTTTAGTGGGTGAGGGGATCGACTTGATTCATTCATGCATGCACACCTTCTAGGGAGAATCAGTTTTGTTGTTTGAGGAATTCATTGAGGCATGCACGCCTTCCATCGAAGAAAGAGTGTAGAATTCAAAGGGGTATCGAATGACCAGAGGTAGCAAAAATGTATTGAAATTTTCCCATATGGGAATCCCTAAGAAAACTCGTGTGCGTTAGAATCTATCCTGCAACTATAGGCCCTGGAGTCCCACTTTGAAGACATCTTTCCCAACCTATATAAGAGCTCTAGTAGGGAAATGGAAGCTGTTGAGGGACTATTAGCTCAGAGAATAGGATCTGGTTCCTGGGCATTGTGTAGGATTGACGGGGAAGGAGAAGTGAGGATTGAGACAACCATGGAAGGGGTTCTTCACCATGGGAAGAGTGGATCTGAGTAGAAGATTGAGTTGTAGATATATGATAAGAATCACTTAGCCCTTGGGGATTGAGATCCCTAGATAGAGGGTGGTACTATCAAAGAAATATATGTCTTGAAAGAACCTATCACTGGGAGGAACGTCCTTCACCTACAACCAGTTGGATTTCTTGTTAATATAAGTAGCATATTCATGTTTTTTCGTTGTTATGATTATGTTGTATTAGATAATTTATATCATGGAATGTGTTGTATATTCAACTTGAGACTATGCTCGAATGTGTTGAAGCATTTTTTACAGATAAGTGTTAATTGTGAATGAAACACCATGGTTAAATTCTATTTTGTATAATGTTTGAATTTACTGTTAAATGAATGTGTTTGTAGGGAATTTATTAGTAGGGTAATACTACATTTATTTCCTAAATTTCCTGTTATAGTTTATAGTATATTAAGTGTGTTTGGGAAATCTCATTCATATAATTCCATTGCGATTCAAGGGGAAGAGTTGCATCTGAGAATAGGGATTTATTTTCAGTTGGCAATGGTTATATTGTTAGTTCCAAGAAAGGACTATGTTTTCAAGTATTGGGATATGATTTTTGGATCACCCTGTGTCCAAAGGAATGTTGTGGTGTTTGGAGACATTATAGATTGGTATCAAAGGAATAAAATTGACAAAATGGCCTTTGAAAGAGTTCCTTTCTATCTCAAAGGGCCATAGAGGTGACCAAGAATGTTATAGTTGGAATTGGCACTCAAGGGACAATCACATAAGAGGTATATGCTCATGGAACCTTTTGCAGTGGAACATAATATGTTCATAGTCTATGGCATGAATCCATTCAATGTCTTCGTTGATCAGGATGATGACCGCGTCTAGAATTTCTCTCGAAATGTTCATATACAGACAAATTTTGGCATACAAGCTATAGCCACTCAACTTAATGGTTTCAACTACCCTAACGAAATACCATATGGTATTTCCAAAGACTTCCATTATTTCTTCCTCCCATTAGTCCTATGGGAGTGAATAAAATATGATCCAAACTGGAGCATGAGAGAAGTTTTCTTTATCAGGGTCAAAACGCTCTATCTAGTCTTTGAGATATAGTCCACAGAGTAAAAAAAATAGGGCCCATTATTGGAAATCCTATTCTTATCCTCCAAGTTAGTGAAGATGACATTGAAAAACCCTTTTGAGTCGAGTCGAAGATAACAGTGGCCTCATGGATTCCATCTGGTTTTGATCCACTGGATTGAATGATTCTCATTAGGCCATATTCCAATAAACTTGTGTATAATCACATGGCCCTCCATGTAATGGATTCTTGCATTGAAGTAGATGGAGGTTATTTGGTAGCTTGGAATCTGTGAATACTTGGGAATACATTTCCCAGGCCATCGCTCCCCAACAAATCCATAATTTTACTAATATTGAGGATCCAATCCCCCTTCTCTCGTCCTAATCATGCCACCATTTTTTTGAAGATCCACCTCAGATATGGTGTCTAGTTCAATGGGACTACCCAGATTTGGCTTGATGAGGGAGGGATCCTCAATCCCTCCCCCTACAACCACCATTGAAACTAAACTCATTCATAGAAACCCTAACAAAAGGTTTCCAAAATTAGAATACTTTGAACTGAATTGAAACCCTAACCAGATGGTGCTTGGATCTCATCCCTCCATCATGACCTATAGAACTTGAAATATACTTCCTCTAATGTACATACATACATACATACCTTTAAGGTTGGGAAACACCTTAAAATATATCCTTTTATGGAAGGAATCCATATTCCATTCCTATTCATGTGCTTCTTCAAAGGGGAAACCTTCTATGAGCTAAGATCTCAATACAATATACTTCACATTGGATTCATAAGGAGGAATCCATCCTTATTTATAGATAATAAGAAAAATGCCACCATAAAAACCTTTTAATGACACAATGTACCTTATTTAATGAGACCCCATTACATTTATTTAGTACTAATTACCATTGTGGGCCTTATTTAACAATAACAAACATAGTATGCTCGTAGAGGTGTAGCTCGACTGGCAATTCGCTTGAAAATGAGATGATATGTTGTAATAGAGGTCACGAGTTCAAAACACCCTGACTTTCTCATGCCCCAAGATTGTGGGTTGTGTGGGTGCACCTAGGGGTATAGTGGTAGAAGATGGGATTGGACCCCTTGACCCCCTGTCATGTGAGTACCATCCCTATCCCAATTGTCGATTCCCCTAGTACAAAAGAAATAAATATAACAAACATAGTGGACCTAGTCCACCTTACATTAAATGGCCTCCCCTATTATTAATCTAAATAGGCACTTTGGACCCCCATTACATCACTGGGGATGATCTAACTCTACACCCCCCTTAGAAAATCATTTCCCTCAATGCTTGATGTGAGGAGGCACAACCATATACTAGGGTCCCATTTATGCGTGTTATCCACCATGCCAAAGTGGTCCAACAAGATACACCCTAATCTTGTGTCCCATGTATGAGTGTTGACCGCCATGTTGAAGTAGACAATGTCCCATATTCAATGATTAGTTGCAATGCTCAAGTAATCCAAGCGACTCATTTATAAACATGGGTCCCATGTCAAGGTGCTCAAGCTAAGACTCATCTATAAACATGGGTCCCATGTCCAAGTTATCAAGCTAACACCCAATCGATGATACCTAAGCTCCATGAACCTATTAGTGTTATGCTTCAAATTATCACCATTGTCATGTGTATCCAAATGAGTATAATTATCAAAATCAAACAAATCCTCCATGTAGCAATAAAATGGCGGTTCTAAAAGGAAATCTACTACTATATAAGAAGCATAGTGGAAACTAGTAGCAACCACCTGATGTTATATTTTATCCATGAGGTTCTCTTCATATGGTAGAGAAGATTCATCAAAAAGAATATGGAAGTATCTATCTTCTTGAAAATTACAGTTGTCCATATACCAATCCTCATAAGCATCTTCTAAAGCATACCATGCAAATATTTCTTGGTTATAGTCTTCAATGATGAAAGAATATGTCATATCAAAAATATGTTTGTCGTCAAATTTACTTCCTATGTGATTCTTAGCTTCCAAATTTTCACACAAACCTTGATTTTGTCACTCACATTTGTTCCTCCCATGGCATGTCCCACCATTTTTTCATTCTTCAATTCCAAGAGGATTTGAGGGAATACTTTTGCAATGGGATATAGTGTATTGGATATTAACAAAAAACATATCATATAATATGTCATATCAAAGCCTCGAAAATTCTCTATCCAATGGCATTGATCATACAACAATTTGATCATTATACCAAAATTCACCCCCTCTGTAAGACCTATAGCCATCACCAAAAGCCCTTAAAATGAGAAAAATTGAAATTGAAATGTCTCTTTCATCTCAACTCCTATTTGGACAAAAAAATTGACATCAACCATTTTTGCAAGAAGAATACAAATATACAATTAGTTTTTAGAACTTCTACCAAAAAATATCAGAGGTTGATCGCAGCATCTCAACCCTCTTTTTCCCTTTGAAAACCTACAAAATAAGAGACTAAAAAAATTATCTCTTTTGGACCTTGGGAAGTTCTATGATACCATTTTTTATGTACCTTAAATGTCAATATGTAATCAATACCAAATATCAAACATGCTCCAACTTTATTAATATAAAAAACCTTAAGGTAGAGAAACACCTTATAATTGATCCTTTTATTGAAAGAATCCACACTTGTTATATACCATAAATCTAAATATGAAATCACACACAAGATAGCATAAATTGTCCACACTTATTAATATCAAAACCCTTAAGGTAGGGAAACACATTACAATTGATCCTTTCATAAAAGGAATCCACTCATGTTCACTTGCCTCTTCAAGGGGGGAAACCTCCTATGAGCTAAGCTACAAATAGAATATACTCCACAAATTATTCATAAGGAGGAATCCATCCTTATTTATAGATGACAAGATAATTGTAGCCATAACACCCTCCTAACTACCTAGTGGACCTTCTTTTACGAAACCCCATTATATTTATTCAATATTAACTACCATAGTGAGTCTTATTTAATAATAAAAAACATAGTGGACTGATCCACCTTACATTAAATGGCCTCCACTATTATTAATCTAAATGGTCCCTTCCCCCCCCCCCCCATTACACCACTAGGGAGGATCATAACATCTACACAATTATGAGTACTACTAGAATCTATGAGTACCATTGCACTACTATGTTTTATGACTTGTTTAGGTTTCAAGATCTTGGGTTGTGATTTTTCCATCATAGTTTCCAGTGGAACTTTAGAATTTCTTTATTCTTTTCTTGGAGCTTGGATCTTATCAACCTTCCCGAGATGTGGTGGAATTTGTTTTGGAATGAATTGTTGTATTTGGTCTTTTGGAGTAACTGTTTCTATTTCAAGCATTTTTTCTTCATTTCTATTTTGTTTGGGGCATGATATTGAAGCTAATGTTGCTTTTAGTGGTTCTTCATTTTCAATAGTTAGTATTTCAATTTAAAGTTTGTTGGGTTGACATATTCTATGCTAATCTCTTTCGTGAACCATGGTCAATGAGTTCAACATTTCAGGTGTATTTTCATAAGTTTTGGGTTCTTTTATTGCCTCATATGGTTTTCTAGTTAAATGATCACTTCTTATCTATGTGCATTAATCATTTATAATTCCTTTACCTTTTTAAGCACTGGATAATACCCACTACTAAATTCATTTGGGGTGTTTGAAATTTCTAGTTCAGTTTTGTCTACTATTTTTTAATAGTGCAATGACTTGTTCTCACATAGAAGTCATGCAATCCATCTCCTATCACATTTGCAAAAAATTCCCCCCTTCTTTATTAATTCTAGTCATTATCTTTGGGAATCTTCAAATAACTTGTCAAATATGTCCCCAGTTATAATTAAATTGTCAACAATTTGTCCCTATCAATTTTTGCGATTTCTCAATTCTATCAATAATTTTCATGGTGCTATTGGCCTCATATTCATAATGATAGCCATCTACTTGCACTTTGTCATAATAACTCATTTTGGTGGTGGTTTTTTGTGGGAACCACTTAAATTTCCTTGAAAAGGGAAATTTAAGTGGGTCCCACAAAAAACCACCACCAAAATGAATTAAATTATTATGATGAAGCATAAGTAGATGGCCAAATTTAAGTGGGTCCGACAAAAAAACCACCACCAAAATGAGTTATTATGATGAAGTGCAAGTATAAGATGGCCATCATTATGAAGATGAGGCCAATAGTGCCATGAAAATTATGGAGAGAATCAAGAAATCACAATAAGAGCTAGGGAATTTTTTTGACAATTTAATAATAACTAGGGACAAATTTGACAAGCTATTTAAATATTCTAAAAAATGATGGATATAATTAATATATAAGGGTAATATTTGTTCCAAAAGTTATAGGAGATATATTTTAAGACATCTATGTGAGGACAAGTCACTACACTAATTGAAAATGGTGGACAAAAATGAAGTAGGAATTTGTAACCCACCAAATGAAATTACTAGTGGGTATAACTCAAAGCCTGGAAAGGTCGAATCATTAGGAATGACTAATGAGCATAGAGGAGGAGTTGGTCAACTAACTAGAAAATAATATGAGCCAATGATAGAACCCAAAAATTACAAAGATCCACCCGAAATTTCAATCTCATTCACTATGGTTCACAAAAGAGATCGGGGTATAACAAATCAACCGTATAGATTTAATATTGAAATATCAATGATTGAAAATGAAACACCACCAAAAATATCATTAGCTTCAATCTCAAATGCCCAACAAAAATTAAACTAAGAAGACATGCTTCAAATAGAAACAATTACTCCAAAATACCAAACACAACAATTGATTACAAAATACATTTTGTTGGATCTAATTAGAAAGGTTGATAAGATCTAGGTTCCATGAAAAGAAGAAACAAAGCCTACAATTCCACTTGAAACCATGATGGAAAAATCACAACCCAAGACCCAACTTAAAGGAGTCATAAAACATGGAAATGTAATGGTACTTGTAAATTCTAATAGTACCCATAATTATATAAACATCAAAGTTGCTAAACAAATAATTTTTTTTAAGTATCCTGCTAAGGACCTCACAGTTATTATCGTTGATGGACACAAAGTTAGAGGAGTAGGTAGATGTCAAAATGTCTTGGTTCAAATCCAAGAATTGGAACAACGAACAAGATCCTATGTTCTCCCAATCAATGAGATGAGCATGGTTCTATGTGTGGAATGGTCGATGCAGTTAGGAACTTATACAACCAACCTTGAAGAACAATTCATGGAGTTTTGTTAGGTTAATCTTGACTTATTTAAAGAGTCAAATATGGATTTATTGTTGGTGATTTATGAGCCCATGGTTTTGGGTGTCCCATGGTATTTTCCCATGGTATTGCATGTGAAGAAGCCTACTTAATTAAGGGCTTGGTTAACTTCATGAGTGGTTGGTGATGGCCGAAATGGCCATGTCTTGGATGAAATGGTCAAGGGTAATAAATATATTGTATGGATTTTCCACATCTTGGGTTTACAATGTAAAAAATTCTTCACTTTGTGTGTGTGCTTGCTTATTATGTGCTTTTTCCTAACAATCGATATCAAAGTTAGGAAGACTTGATGCTCACAACAATCTCTAGATCGTTGGGTTGCATGATGGGTTGCAATGTTGATGAGTTTGCGACTGCCACGAGGAAAGGGTGTGGAAAATCATAGATATGTGATTGGATATACAGATCTAGTGGTTAGGACAAAAAGAAATGAGAAAGTGCATGTAAAAATACATGGGAATGCATAACATTGATGTGGAGCATTGACAGAATAAGCACATGAAAGATGTGCATGAAGAAGTGATCAACTCAGTTCAATGGAAGGCTTTTTTTATGGTATTTGACTTAACCACAATGTAAATGGGCATATGGATGTAAGACCTATTTAGGCATTCATACCCCTATTTTATTGGGTCACCTATGAAAAATCTAGATGTAAAATTAGGTAAAATGAAGAGGGGACATGTTGTATTCCTGGAGACCTGGTCAAACTTTGAGGGGAGTTGGTATTTACCCCAAGTTAGGTTTAAAGAGGGGAATGTTAGGTTAATTTTGACTCGATTAAAGAGTCAAATATGGGTTTACCATTGATGGTTTACGGGCCCATGGATTTTTGGGTGTCCCATGGCATTTTCCCATGGTATTGCATGTGATGAAGCCAACTTAAAGGCTTGAGTAACTCCATGGTAAAGTGCTTAGAGTGGCTGGGTTTTCCTGGTTTTAAGTTTCCCGGGTAAAATTCTTCTTCACTTTGTGTATGTGCTTACTTATTATGTGTTTGATTCCGTAACAAGTTTAATTGGTAAGGTCAACATTATAAATTATACGGTGTTGAAATTCCTAATCACAAGAAAGGTGAAGTAACATTATAAATGATATGATCTTGAAATTCCTACTCACAAGAAAGGTGAAGTACAACTAGTAAAACAAATGCAAGAATCACAAGCAAACATACATCAATGGAAGAAAGAAAATTATGTTACCAAGAAGAATCAAAGTTTTAATTAAACATATAGGTCAAAAGACTTCAAGATATGGTGCAATAAATACAAAGGAATCTTTCCAAAATTCAAATAATGAATAAATTCAAACCCTTAAAACCACACAAACATGATGTCACCATAGGAACATGTTCACTTAGAAATATTTTTATTATGATTTGAGGACAAAGCATTTCTTCAGGGGTGGCAATGTTATAAACTAAATAATAATAATAATAGTAGTAGTAGTAGTAGTAGTAGTATAATTAGTCTAATAAAAGGTCAAAGGGCACAAACCCTTTACCCTCATGACCAATCAATGCATATAAGTATATCATCACATGGCACATTACAAGCATCATCTTATAGGGTTCTTTTTTACCAAACATTATTCAATATATTATTATGTATATTTGTAGAAATATTTATTTCAATCATAATAAACATGAACTGTTTACTACAGAAATGACATGGGTGAATGAAAAGAAAAATATACTAAGAAATGAACAATAGTTGGTGAAATGTTGTTGGTGACTCGAGCATTATCAAAGTAAATAATATTTGGTCCCATACTATTTTCAAACACAAGATTACGAAGATCAATTGGTAGTAGTTAAGAAATCACCATGAAAGCACTCATGATACAACCAAGTGATGAAACTTTTTTAGACAAGTTACTTAACTATCTAGATTTTTATAGGGATGATATTTTCTCTAGGGACTAGAGGAGCATTGGTTTTCTCATTATGCATGATAGCTTGTGAATAACATGCAATGTACAGAAAGTTTACTTCATTTTTTCAGAAGTATTTTCTTTTTGCTTGCAATTTATTTGCTTCTTATGAAAGGCATATGGTTTTCCTCTCATGACTCTATTTCCACTTGAACTTAGTTTTTTTCTTTTGCTATTTTTATTTTCAATTGCCAATGTATTTTTACTTTTGATTTTTTGCTTGAATTTTCCTTTTTCTTTCAATAAATCTATTGTGGAATTTAGCTTCCACTGCTTATGAATTACAATTTTTTTCATATGATCTAGATTTTATTTCAATGTACCCAAAAGAGCTTGCAGATTTGGATTACTTATTTGATTAGTAAAGTTTGTATTTGATGCTTTCATGACTTTCAAAGTTGGAGATCTTAGACACAATTGCTCAAAATCTTGAAAACTCTCAATAGGTTGCTTATTGCACTTAAGGGGACTTAGCAATTTGAAATTCTACAAGGGAATCTAAATGATTCTAGTTCAATGGAGGAACACAAATTTCAGCTAGTTATTATATCCTAAATGACTCAAGAACCTAAGTGTTAGATTACTAGATAGTTGTCTAAAGTGTCTCATTCACTCACATAAAAATAACTGAATTATGCAGGAGGTGCCCAATCATACATCCATAGTCAAACACCAAAATAGATATTTTTATCACTCATACATGTCTAATCAATCCTTACTAACAATAATCAACCCTCATGATTTTAAAAGGATATTGATTTCCCCTATCCTCTAGTTGCTAAAAGATAAATCAAAAGGTAAAGGAATGTGGAATGAAATTTAGATGATAATGGGAAACATAGGTATCTCCATCAAAGCTATGGATGATTGTTGGCAATATAGAAAGGTATTTGATGCTTGGTTGACTCTATTGGGGATACAAATGCTCATAGGAAGTGGATCAACACCATGAGGACATGATAAGTTAACCTAGACAAATCTTTAAAACCCCATATTTATAGAAACTCTATGATTGTGGTTGTCACTTAAGGTTTTGAATGAAATTTTAAGGAATTAAGCTCATCAAGTTAGCCCTTTAGTTTCAACTAGTGAATTATTCAAGATGGGGATTGGGTGGCTATGGAATTAAGATCCAAATACATTTCTTGTTCGAACCCATTCTTGAGATAGAGATGTTCTTGTTGAAAAAAATGCCATTGCTTCTTTCAAATTTCTTTATCATTTTAGTAGCTAACTTGCAAAGATTCATGAATGAAATCAGTGTGTTTCCAATTATTGAGCTCTCAACAAATTCCCATGAAATTTTGGGGACCCATCCCTTCCAATTCCCGTGATGTTTTCCAGGTTATGATATGATTGGTTTTATCATTTTTAAGTTTAGTTTGAATTTCTAAAAGTTTGATGCCCCATAATTGTATCCTTCCATTTTGGGAAAATTACTTCAGTGAGCTTGTCCTTTATTTATGATCTTCTATATTCATCCCTTAGTATTTTATGCCTCTTTTGGAAAACAACTTTTATGCTTCTCCAAAAGTCTTCCAAGGTTTTTCAAAGTTCAATTTAAGAAAAGAAACAAAAGTCCCTTTAGCTTGTCTGCCTTTCTTATTTTCAACCATTTCATAATGTTTATATCATTACTTTTGAAAAGCTTCTTTTGAGCTCTTTCTAATGTTTACTCCAAAAGGTTCTCAAAATTGTTCAAGGCTTTTTGAAAGTTTCAACATCGAAAAGACCTTGAAATATGGAAATAAAATTTTCATTACCACATGAATCTAGAAAAAAACACAAAAGGACCATACAACAATTCTCTGCATCCATCTTCACTCCAATTGTAATCAACTAGGTCACAATAATATAAAAGGAATTCAAATGCTCAGGAATAGAACCACCATCAACCATTTTCAAGGCGAACAACTCTTTTTGAAGAAATTTTTATTAAACAATGATTTACCCTAGTATAAATCCCTTTACTTCTTCTAGAGAGGTTTTGCATTTTCTTCTTTGGAAACATTCAATAACACTAAATCAGCCAAACAAATCCTAACAAGGCTTCTTTTGTTTCTCTCCAGCAACTTCATATTCTTCATCTTTCGTACTGATGGGTTTAGTTCTACATATAGCATCCCATAGATCTCGACCTATGATAAAATCCTCCATATTCAGTGCCCACATCTCAAAGTTAGTGCTTGCATTAAACTTCACCATTTATATTATATAGGTGCTTTCCATTTCCCTACAACATTATTTTCTTCTATGCAAACTCCCACTAAAAACAAGATTAGATTAAAAAGTCTTGTTCCTAACACATTGAATCCAAGGGTCGGATACCAATTGTAAGGAAGTAGAAGTGTTTCCTACACTAATAGAAGAGAGAGGATTGTGCAGAGAATTAAATAAACAAAATTGCTATAATGAACAACACAAAAACGCATGAGTATTAGACAACAATTTCATAGGGAAACCCGAGTCTGAGAGAAAAACCCCACACTCCAAAGCACACTTAAATGTATTAATCAACAACTAACAAATGGTTACAACGCATTACAAAGTCTTTGTGCTCTTAAAAGCAATGTAAAAACATAAAAAATCTAGAGAAATTTCAGCAACATAAGTATTCTAGAGAAATTTTGGCAGCATAATAGTATGTTAAAAACTCATGTACACATTTTCCACCAACCCTGGCACTCAATAAAAAGGCATAAAATATCCATAACCATTTATCGTTTCTAATTCTACATATTGGAAACCACCAACGATGAATTAACCAACTACTATTGCTTAACATTCATTGTTTGTTAGTGATCTGCCATTATTCTTTGCCTTAGCACAACATTTATTCTTTGTTACAACTCAACAATCATTACCTACTTCTCTACAAGACTACAAGATGTACGACACACCTATTCCAACATTAAGGAGTAGTGAAGCCAACTAAATAAAAGAGAAATGGTAGAGATGAGAAAGCAATCCTCATCTATATATGACATGATATTAAAATATGAAAAAGACAATAATTGTTGACATACATGTAGACACAAGAAAATAAGAATGCAAACTTACTATCAAATAGCATATTGTTGCAATATAAAGTTTTCTTTAAAAAAACATAGATTAAAGATAATAGTTTTGTGAATGTAGGTATGTTTTGTTTTGCTTTTTTATATCTTACTTCATAACACTTTTGCCTCACTATGATGGAATGTTACTAATAACAATCAAATTTCTTCGATGCAAAAATGAGTACAATATGGAATAGCTAATGCCAAGCATTTCATGTTTTGATTTTCCCCTTAATTGACCACTTCTATACAACCACATTACATTCTTTGAAACATTGCAAATGCAATCTACGAGAGGATTGGATTACATAAATCTCCTCTCATTCTCAAGCTAGTGAGAGACACATGAACAAAGTGGAATAGATGATCATGCATGATGAAATAGTACTCCATGGAATATCTTGTGACCAAAATTTTCAAATTTTTTAATATAATTGATTTTGCACAAATTTTAATGGTATCGAGCTCAACTTCAATACCTTTCAATGATTTTGAAGTATGAATAGTACGTTGAATGTGTGTTTTTGCATGGAATTCATTGAAATTCAAATCCAAAGGACATTGTTTTTGGATTGCATAGTTGAACACATCTAAAAGGCTCTTAGTGCTCTAACCATAACATCAAGACATGCAAATCCATAAGGCAAACACTTACATCTTAATAAATATAACAACATTGAGGCACATGTAGACTTAGGTTTAGTTGGGCCTTTGCTACTTGTAATATGTTGAAAAGCTTGGAAATGTGAATGTAAGGTGAAGTGCTTGTGACTTCGAATAAAGAAATAACTGAATACAATTTTTTAGAATGTCCAAGGAGTCATGAAAGCATGTTGGTTTATACACTAGTTGAACATTTCTTGTTAGGAATTATGACTCCATTGCTAGTAGGTTATATCCTCACTTTCCTTAACCTTACTTTTACCTACTCTACCTACTACCCTACCCACCATACTATCTAGACCTGTTAGCCCTAGACCACTTACTTAAATGAATGCTTAGTTGGTATGGCAGTCTTACTATTTACCTTTACCCTACTTTCCCTTTACTGTTACCACCCAACCCACCTCTTATATTTACTTTTACAACTATCTATGTAGACCGAGACCAAGAAAAAGAGAGCCTATACACTTGACCAAGATTTGATTTGAGAATTATGTGCACAATAGAGATGGAGAGAAATAGAGTTGCTCATGTCATCTTTGAATTCTAACATGGTATCAAGAGGAAGAGGGAGTAACTCTTTCTCAAGGTGACCAACTTGTAGCAAGAGGGGTAGCCACACTTTCACTAGACTCACTCCAATGCCACTGCAAGTTTGGGAAAGCCTAAACTTTAGCAAATTGTAATGCCTACCTCAGCACTTATGATTGATTTGATTATTTTAGACTTATGATTGACTAGAGTATGTGAGACCTATGATTGATCAGACTGTTTTGAGACCTACGACTGATTTGATTATTGAGGGCACTAGTTTGAAGCGACCCAGATTTATAAAAACTTGGACCATGAATGATTGCTTTAAATTTTATATGTGAAATGAAAATGGTTAGATAAATGATGATTGACGAATATACTCGACTGACTGAGAAAATGAAAGATGATGAAACTGCTTTAGAATGGAAAATGATGAATGTTGAAATTACTTGAAATGAAAATGATGATTTGTTTTATACTCGACTGACTGAGATAAAATAACGAATGATGAACATGCTCGACGACCGAAGCATAATGTTAAAATGATGAATGTTTAGTAGACTCGACTTACTGAGATACTGAAAAGAATGATAAAAATGTTCTATAATGCAGTGCTATTAATGTGCACTTGAGTGTGTGCAGTGGCAGGTAAGACGATTTACCGACTGACCAACAATGGAATTATAGGGATCATACGAACGGAAAGAACACTTAGGGGTACGACGACTGACTGTCGACTCTGAATTAGCAATCCATGCACAGGTGAAGCCGTTTCAGCTCACCCGGGGAAGCGTATGTCGTACGGGCAAGGCCATAATGATTTGGTCGCGTACGATGAGTTGAGGGGTGCACAATAAGGAGAGCATTATCCCTCAACATCCCTTAGTCTCCAAGAAGCGTACTTGAGAGATCGCGGTAACGATTCCCGATCGCTACACAGTACTCCCCATAAGAAGGAAGAAATGAAACTGTCGGAAAAGCCCACCGAAGAGGCACCTGGACAAGAAAAAGATAATGTTATTTAAATAAAGAAATCGAAAACTTATCAAAGATAAATTCATGTGACTTTAAATTAAAAGACAAATTAAAATAAAATAATATTTCTTATTTTATTTTTAAGAGAAAAGAAAAATAATAGAAGTGGAGAAAGAAACAAAACAAAAACAAATTGTTTAATCTAAATTAATTGATTTGTCTACTTTTATAAAAGAAAGAAAACCAAAACTAAATTAAAAGTAAATGCTAATTGAATTTAAACTTTACACTAAAGCATTCTATTAAAGAATAGAGGAATTAAATATATATATATATAATTTAAAAGCTTTTAACTTTTTTTAAAAATCAAAGTAGATTAAATATTATTAATTAAAATATATATTTTCTTTTAAATATTATTTCTAAATATTTAAAATAAAGAAATGAAAAACAACTAGTTTACAAAGAAAAGATATTAAGTAAACTAAATAAGAACCAAAGGAGAAGTAGGACTCTCCCACACCTAATTCCCACTGATTTAGAGAATTGGGTGCACACTAAAGATATTTGAGACACATGTATTTGAGAATAATTGAAATTAAATTATTAAATTAAATTAAATATGTGCATGGACAGACACATGGCACACAGAGTTTTGCTATATAATGAGAGAGGAGAAGAAGAGAAAGACATCTCTTGCTCCCTAATGTTGGATGGGCATCATAATCTCGGATTATGTTATGATTCTTGAGAGTTGGGATTAGCTAGAACGGGGATTGGGAGATCCTTTCGGGAAGCTAGCTAGTGTGTTCTTATGACCCCATTAGCTCGGGGGTTCGGGGTGAAGGAGAGTATCCCCGATATGGTAGGGTAGTCAACCAAGAGGTCATCAGTAAATCGTGAGGGTTGGAAAATATCGACGGCAACAGTGGACACTTCCAATAATCGACGACAGTCAGATCAATCGTCAAAACAGGTCACAATTCTTATTTTCTGTTATATTGGTATGATGAATGTAAAATGTATTTTTATGTGCATTAAGTTTTATCCAGGGCTCCGAGAATGCAAGAGTCGCATATGAATTTCATGATTCAGATTTTAAGTAGAATTGCAGTCACTAATCTCTGCGTAGATGATTTAAATAATAAATTATTTACTGAGCATGAGTTACATTTCTAAGATCTCTTTATTATGTTTGAAAAATAAGTTTTCAGTTGCTTAAGTTTCATATATCACTATGGCGATTAAGGTACCTTCAAAATAAAAGGAAACCGTTTAAATTATGATTAAATTATTTTTATCGAACCCCTATCTCACGAATCTGATTAAATTATGATTCTTTTTGTCAATTCTGTCTTCTCATTCTGAATTCGACCTAAGTGTTGATCGCCTGTGTTCTTCTATTGAACCGACAACCCAAATCATGCCCGCTGATCGAAACTTAGCCACTGATTTGACCACTATTGGAGTCACTTCATATTTTGTTTTAATTGGAGTCTTGCGCCCTACAGCGTTAAGTCAAATAATCACGACTGCAATTTGGACTATGAACTCGATCCGCCATTAGAATGATTGATACCTTATTTTAATCCGCAACTCCAATCCGTGTATAAATTTTTGAATCCATGCTGATATTCCAGCAACTGCTATATACCCATTTAACTCTATCATCTATCATTTCACTCTAGGATTCGGTGCCCTTATATTTTCATTTCACTCGTGGTAAAAAGGTTATGTTCATATGCAAATGGAATGTAAGTAAGACAAGAGTTATGTCACTTAGGTGTTAGATCAATGTGCTTCATCTTTATATTATATTTAAATGCAATTTGTTAAATGATAAGAGATATGTAACCTAGGTGTTAGATCGACACGTTTCACCTCTAGACTATAATTAAATGCATGGTGTTATATGATAAGAATTGTGTGACTTAAGTGTTAGATTGATATGCTTCCTTTAGACTATATTATATGCAATGTATTAAAAGAGATCAGAGTGCCATGGTTTAGTTTAGAATATATAGTTTTGTAAAAATTTGATTAAGAACAAAAAGGAGAAAGAAAATCATGGTTATGATATATAGGCTTTATAGGCTTTAGTTGGAGTACCTCACCTTCATGCATTATGCTATAGCAATGCTTAGAAAAAGAATAATATCTACGATATAGTTTAGATTCATATCCTTTTGCAATATAAACAAAGATGAGATTTCCATGGGTTAAAAATTATTAATTTAATTTTATTCAGTTAGAATAATTTAGGAATTTAAGATGTACATTGTGACCATGTCCGTAGTTATGATAACTCTAACAATATGTTATGTTGTTTATTCCACTTAAAATATATTTACATAGAGAGAGAGAGTTAGGTTGATTCTAAGGGGTATGTTAATCAAGAAACATTTCCCTATTTTGATTTCACTTGATAGTTGATTAAAGTACTAGGATAGAAGAATTGGAATCTTTAGCCTTCTTTAAAACAAACAAACAAAAAAGTGATGATAATGAGACAGGTTCTACATTTGAATATATTTTCAGAGAGAGAGAGAGTTAGGTTGATTCTAAGGTGTATGTTAATCAAAAAAACATTCCCC
Source organism: Larix kaempferi (assembly GCA_027924585.1). NCBI lineage: Eukaryota > Viridiplantae > Streptophyta > Pinopsida > Pinales > Pinaceae > Larix > Larix kaempferi. The sequence goes on from BSBM01000577.1 coordinate 3,170,405, forward strand.
TGTTCTGATTTCACTTGATAGTTGATTAAAGTACTAGGATAGAAGAATTGGAATCCTTAGCCTTCTTTAAAACAAACAAACAAAAAAGTGATGATAATGAGACGGGTTCTACATTTGCCTTCCTTTAAGGTTCGTTCTTGTATGAGATAAGTGACCTTCCATTTTACTAACACGTGCAGCAACGATAGACTCCCATTTGATAAACAATATAGTTATGTCATAGAAACCACAACATGGATGTTAAACGAATGATTATTGTTTAAATTTGAGATAGATGACATGTCACATAATTTGAGATAGATGACATGTCACATTATGTTTAAAAGTAGATTTGAATCATTTTTATTTTATGACAATTATATCTAGAGAGGAAAAAAAACTAATTATGCTTATTTTATGTCAAATTACTTTCTAAAAAGTAGAAGAGAATTACATGTGTATGTTATTTAAATTGAAGTGAAGTGCATTGGATACTAGTGAGTAATGTACTATTAATTATGGAATTGTTTAAATATAAATTATATATATATTAATATTAATTCTGAATTACTTTTATCTTATATTAATGAAATCTAGAAAGTAGAATTAAGGTGATCTTATTTTTATGTCAAATTACATTTGAAAAATTAGATGTGAATCACTTTTATTTTATGTCAATTATATCCAAAGAGTAAAAGTTAATTATACTTTTTTTTTATATCAAATTATTTTCTAAAAAGTAGAAGAGAATTATATGCAATGGTATCATTTATGTTGTTTAGATTGAAGTGAAATACACGGGGATACTAGTGATTAATGTACTATTAAATATGGAACTGTTTAAATAACTTATTAAATATGGAACTGTTTAAATAACTTATATACATGTTAATATTAAATTAATAGAAGAATATGATGATGGGAGTATAAGTATATAATGAAATTATCTTGTCATATAATATGGATATCTAATGAGTAGTATTGAACATAGATGATTGCACAATTATAGAGACGTGAAGGGCCAATGGTTGTACCATCGCATTTGCATATATATGAAGGTCATTATATTATTGTATTAGTAGATTACACATGTTTTGGTAAATGTTACTTACCTTATGTATAAGAATTAAAAGTTACGATTAGTCATAGTGGGACCTCTTGAGAAAATTATATTAAAAAAAAAAATTGACTCTACTAAGAGAGACCCTACACAAAGGTTATTTAATTGAAGATTTTATATCAAATGCATGTTTAGTTCGTTGACTAGCAACTATGGTCATATGCTCTATAGTAATTGAAATCAATATGGAGAAACATCAAAATGTGTTGTGTGATCGTGAATCTTACACCTTTCCTCCTCCCTTTTTAATAACAAATATTTTCCCATCTCTCAATATCAACCCTTACACCTTTCCTCTACCCACCTCTCTTTCTTAGAATGCTACAATGATTGATGCATAATCGCCAATTTCTCTTGGCATCCACTTCATTGCCATTGAAACATCGATAGATGATGGTGGCCATGCCTCCTCCTCCCAATTCACCAATTATCACAAGCCCGTGATTGTTGTGTAGGAAACCCCAAAAGTCAAGAATTAGACACAAGGTCGACCATAGATTAATGACGTCATACGTGGCTCAATTAATCAAAACCATTAAAGAGAGTTGAGATCCCCTTACTTAGGAACTTCTTCATGAAATCAATGAAAATGAAGTCATCAAATCTTTGATAAGAAGAGGCGTAGCATTCAAGTTGATTAAGTATAATGAAAAGAAAGTGGTGCTACAAGGAATATAGGTGAAAATGATAAGCCCATGTGACACTTGCTATTTCTAGATTTGGAGTAGTTTAAACATCAAATGATGTATACCTTCTTGCACAATAAATCCAATGCAAATAGATTCAATGCTATACTATCAATCCCCAGGATAATAAAAACTGAATTGACAAACTTCTATGCACATTCTACTTTGTTGAATCCGAAACAAATGCACTTAAAAATAGAAGAACAACATATGATATAACTAGTACAAAAACCACAATTAACAAAAACCTCCACCACAATTAACAAAACCTCCACATGACTAACCAATATTTATTGCATAAACATGATCTCATACCTCACCTTGGAAAGACTTATCGATCTTAACTCAAAAGACTTGTAAAATTCAATACCACAAAGAGCACATATCCTAAAGACTTCGCCAACTACAGACTACACTATCTATTAGATATATTCAAATGTATAGTGTTGGAGGGGCCTAGGTCGGCCTGTCAACTAGGCCCTTCGCTCGACCACTCTGCAACACCTGTCGACAGGTCGCGTCGACTAATATAGGTTGGGTTGGTTGGATAAACCGACAGACGGTTATGTAACTGTATCTGCATATATATATATATATATATATATATATATATATATATATATATATAGGCTGGTGAGCCGATGGACTAGTAGAGATTGGTTCTATGATTGTATTCTGCTCTTGCTGGTTAATATAAAGGCTTCTCTCTCTCTCTCTCGTCTCTTGTATCTGTATCATTATGTATGTTTGCTTATATTATGTAATGTATCCATGAAAACCACATGAACCTTGGGACTACAACCTCTGGTTTCGTTGTCGGTTGATACATGAAAAATTACTAGCAGCATGACCTATGATTTCAAAACAGGAGATTAGAGACTAGTGGGAGAAGAAAGTCGCGAATTACCTACAGAACTATGTGCGACGTAACAAGCTGACGATTAGCTAAGCCAGAGATTTATTCTTCTCCAAGACCCATGAGCGATTTGTAGAATTCGTGCCGACCGCCTTGAAGAAACTTCTGGATGAATAGACCAGTTGATGAAGCAGAGCAGAAGCTATTGTCGAAGCTGATCAACGGAGGACATACAAATCTGTCGGAGTGGTGCGAAAAAATTGCAGAAGATTTCTGTGAAGAACAGGTGATTGAAAATCGAGTCTCAGTAGACGAAATAAGAAGAAAGTTCTTCACCAAATTAGCTGATAAATTTCTGTGTTCTTTGCCGACATTATTATTTAAATTTTTTATTCACAAAGGTGTCGCACATATTGTCAAAACAAGACCATTGCTACTCCTGCCCCTTCCAAACTCTAACTGGGAGGAGAAAGAACGTAAGTGGGAAAAATTTGTAAAGGAGTGCAAATGGGAATTTTTCTTGAACAAATGATGGTCTGCACTTCCCCAATAGTCTAGAAACCTTTGGGCCGGCATTGGAGGGGTGATGAAGCATGCTCTAATGTACCTAGTTTGATGAAACTCTACATATGAAAAACGACATGACCAACAGTGGAAAAAAATCCGACAAATATAGACTTTTGAGTCACAAAAGCACCCCAGATATTCAGAAAATCAAAAGAGAAAAGAGGAGGCAGCGATGTGACGAGCTGCGGGAGCAAGCAACTGTGCTTCGGAGGACGCGAGGATCAAATGTCGCAACAGATGCAGAAGAGAATCTTCCAAAATCAAACCGAGCCCGCGATGATTAGGGTGTCAAAGAAGAACTGTCGCTGATGGATGAAGACCCGTGGATAGAGCATGGTAGAGCTCTCCAAGTTCAAATACCTGAAACGGTAGCACCTCCGTCTCCATTTCGTTTAACACAAAGCATTCAGGTGGAAGAAATTGTTGAAGAAAATCTTGGCCTCCATGCTGGTCAATCGGGAATTTGGAGTCGTCGAAGCACAGAAGGCGATGATATTAATAGACTATTGATTCATCGACCGGAGGAAGGAAATTGGGTGTCTTTTCAACCCGAATTTTCAAATAGAAGTTTTCATCTAGTGTACTCAAAGCATGAGGAAGTGCCCCCCTGCCAATACCAAGTTTGAGTGACTCGACAAGCACTTCGGAAAGCCCGAGATTTAGTGAAATCCTGTTCAAACAAAACTTTAACTGGATTTCGACAGAAGTGGTCGAAGAAGGCAGATCTAGCGATACCGAAGAAGATATAGTTACTGATTCTGAAGACAGAGAACCAAGTCCAGGAAGACAGCTAATCCAAAGTAACAAAGCACCAAGTATTGATTGTGGAAATAACCCACCCACACCTCCATCAAATTCTCAAATTAATACACCAGCAGACATGGCACACACAACAGCACACCTTCCGTTCTACGAAGGAGACGAAGACCCAAGAAGACATTGGTTTTTGTGCAAAGCAATATGGACAGCCAATCAAATTACTAATGAAGAAAGACATATTGCTCAATTTGTTGGTTTGTTAAGAAAAAGAGCACTGACATGGTACATGGGGTACGTAGAAAAATCGCCAAATGCAACAAAAGCACAAATCAAACAAAGATTTTTGGCCTTCTTTATGATTGAAGATGCGACATACCTAGCGGCAGAACGACTGAAGACGACGGTCCAAAAGCCGACAGAAACTGTCAAGTAATACGACAAGAGGTTTAAAGACCTCCTAAGCAAATTAGACTATGAAATCGAAGAAAAACTATTAATCAAATGGTTTATTGTTGGTTTAATCAATAAAATCAGAATACATGTCCATCGACAAAATGTTAATACATATGCAGATGCACTTAGAGTACCACTAGAAATCGAAATGGATGACGAATACCCTTTAGTATCCATGGATAGACACGTCGACGAACGCCTTGAAAGTATGGAACAAGCTATCAGAAATATGATGCTAAAAGGACCAGAACTATGGTGTACAACTTGTCTAACTTCAGGACATACCAAATATTCTTGTTAAATTGAGGATCGACGACAAGAAATAAAACTCATTCAATCCAGATGCTTCTGCGATCTATGCAAAGAGTATGATTCACATACCACAAATGATTGTCCATACAATCTGAAAAATAAGAAGGCAAGATGGTGTCAAATTTGTGAAGTGAATACACATACAATTAAAGAATGTCATCTGAACCTGAAAAATCGGCAAAATTATCATGCAGTGTACTAGACAAATTCTGTCGAACAAAACCAAGACAGAAATCCAACAAACGACAAATTCGAGAGAAATGATGGAAGAAATAGCCAATAATCAAAATAGGAATGACAAATGCCCAAGGTATAATGATCGACGGTATGATCGGCGATATGATGGCTACAATAGACATGGTGGATACCAGAGTCGCGGTCGTGGCAATGGAGGTCGAGGCATTCGATCTGGTCGACCTAGTGCATGTTTTACATGTTTTAGCAAGATTCATTGGCATGCAGAATGCCCTTATAAGGAAAGAGCTAATCTTAAATTTTGTACAAAGTGTGGGGTAGGCGATCACTATTTAGAGGATTGCCATACCATGATCAAGAAAATAAATAATAAAAAGAATGTTCATCTTTTATCTTGTATTCAAAAAAATGATGTGCTTTGTACAAAAAACTTGCAAATTGTAACAAGGTAAGGCACTCACATTGGTCAAGATAAACCTCAGATAACTAGAATTGTCGATAAGGAGGATTATCCAAATCCTATAAAACAAAAATCTGTGTACAAAGATGCTTCCGACATATTTCATGACTTAGCAACACATGAAGATGTTCTCAATGAATTGCTCAAATTAATTTCAAATGAAGAAGTTGTAGGAAAAATGATTGACCTGTTGCATAAATTAAAACATGTCGAGCAAAGACAAACTAAAAACATTTGTCGACTAAAACAAAAAGAGAAAAATGATGCCTACCCATTAGTCGATCTCGACATAAATGGATATCATGTACGACAAGTCGTACTAGATTTTGGATCCCAAGTGAATATCATGACTCGTGATACCTGGGACCAACTCGGTCGACCTCAACTACAGGAATCAGGCATCTACTTAAAACTCGCAGATCAAGGATTAATTGAGCCAATTGGAGTATGGAAAGGAGTCGAAACTTCCATTAAAGGTATCATGACGACAGTAGATTTCGAAATCATCATCCCAAAAGATGATGCAAGCTCATTCCCTGCATTGGTTGGTCGACCATGGGGACGAAAGATGAAGGCCTCAATTTCCTTAGATAAAATCCATATCAAGTTGAAAGGCAATGGTCAAAAGGTTATCGTACCAATCTTCCCATCTCAGGGAGAACCTTGGTCAAAACCTATGAAATTCAATAATGATGTCCGACAGCTTTACCGAATAGACAATAATGAAGATCGCATTGAGCCAAACACCCAGGGAGAACTTCATCTCGGAGATCCTATCTCGCTCGGATACAATTCCGATGCAGAACTCTATGACTGGAAAATAGATAATTATGATTTGCATGCAAAAGAATGCTGGACTGTGGAAGCCATCTCAAAGAAGCAAATAAAGAAGTGTCTCTCAGTATCTTACACACCGAAGATTTTCAAACGAAAAATGCGAGCATATCCAACACTTGTTCCAGATAAAAATGTACAATATGATAGCTCAACATTAAGATATAAAGATCGTGATTCACTTGATGTTCATGTCGAACAGGTATCAAAACATGTCGGAGAGCAAGACCGACTACAAAGTTTGGTAGAGACATTTACTAGTCAAGCTGCAAGATGGTGGGACACTCATCAGTCGAAACTCCAAAATTGGAATACTGCATCAACATCTTTCATAGAAAGGTTTGGAGGAAGAAAATTAACAACTCAGGCTGACATTCCCTTGTTTACACAAGGACAAAACCCTGAAGCTCACATTGACTATTGCGAAAAAGAATGGAGAAAATTAGGGTATAAAGATGAAAGAAAATGGCCTCACCTCTTCCTCATAACACTCGATGATCTACCTAACAAATGGTACAAGATGGAAGAAGCAAGAGGATAAAATTTCTTTTGGAAAGACTTAAAAGAAAATTTTATTAAGGATTTCCAGTTTTCTCCGTAGGATGAGAAATTGGTCGAAGCAAGCAAAAGCATCAAAGAATTTCTGCAACCAACAGAAACTTTAACACTTGGAGACAAATAGAAGAGTAGGCACCCACCTAACACCTACTACAATATAAAGACGATAGAAAAACAACACTCGACAAGACTGAATCTAGAAACAGAGATGTCAGTAGGAAAAAGTTTTCAATGGAGAAAGGATCATCCCAGTGTGTCGAAGCCTGTAAGAACAATCTTAAGCATAGAGATTGTAGAAAAAGATGAACTCGAAAGGTTATCAGAAAAAGTCTTTCCACCAACTTTCACACAAATCAAAGAAGGTGAAAGACAGATAAGTAATAGTCGTGCACCAGAATGGATGGACGCGAAGATTAAAACAAAGGAGGTAGATATTTCAAATGACGACCGACCGAAAATGGAAAAGATTGGCGATTACTGGAATGAGGAACAAACAATAGAAATCTCCAGTATTCTCAAAGAATTTCAAGACGTTTTTGCTCGAGACTATAAAGACTTGAAAGGAATTGTAAAGGAAATGGGCGAGATGAAAATTGATATTAAACCTGACGCCATACCTGTAAAGAAAAGACCCTACAAACTTGCTCACAAATATAAGGATATTGTCAAAAAGGAGATCGATAACATGCTTGCTGCAGGAATCATATATCCTATCGATCAGTCGGAGGAGGCAATTCCAATGGTCATTTAGCCAAAGAAACAAGATCCGACACGGCTAAGAATCTGTGTCGATCGACTTTTGGGAGCTGAACTAGGTAACACTAACAAATCCCTTCCCTAACCCTTTTGCAGATGAAATTATTAATGAAGTTGCAGGGCATGAATGTTATTCTTTCACGGATGGATTCTCGGGGTACAACCAAGTACCTATAGCGAAAGAAGATCAGAAAAAGACAACATTCGTGTGCAAATTTGGGTCATTCGCGTATAAAGTTATGCCTTTCGGTTTGAAGAACGCCCCTGCGGTCTTCTCAAGAATTGTCGTCAAAGCATTTCAAGAATATATTTACAAAACCATGGATGTATACTTTAATGATTGGACAATTTATACAATGCTGAAAGATCACTGCAAGTGGCTCCAACTAATGTTGGAAAGATGTCGACAGATACAACTATCCCTAAACATTAAAAAGTGCATCTTTGCGACACCTATTGGCATATTACTTGGCCATGTAGTTTGCAAAGAAGGAACCAAAGTTGATTACGCGAAGATCAAAATTATCCTCGACCTAAAGCCTCCAGTTAATCTGAAACAAGTACGAATCCTGTTGGGTCATACCAGATATTACAGGAAGTTTATCAGACACTATTCCGATATGACTTATCCTCTCGAAGAATTGCTACAAGATGATCGAGATTATAGATGGATGGAGGAATGCGACATTTCATTCAACACATTGAAAAGAAAAATGGTCGAAGCACCGATCCTCTGATTTCCGGATTGGTTAAAGAAATTTCATGTACATATTGATGCATCTGGAATAGCAGTGGGAGCCATTCTAACACAACCTGGAGATGACATGGATTATGCTAATGCATTTAGCAGTCGAAAATTGAATAAAGCTAAAAGAAATTATTCTACGACCGGAAGAGAAGCATTAGGTATGGTATTTGCCCTTCAGAAATACCGTCATTATTTATTGGCTAATCCCTTTGTATTTTATACAGATCACCAAAATTTAAAATACTTAGTCAATAAACCATTGTATCACGAGAGACTATGTCGTTGGTTATTACTGTTTCAAGAATTTGAATTCGAAGTAATCATTCAACCTGGAAAAGCTAATGTTGGACCAGACCATCTATCGAGAGTCGACATAGGAGAAGAACCAACAAGAATTGAAGACGACTTACTGGACGCACACTTGTTTCGCATTGAAGCAGTACCTTCATAACTTACGAAAATTGCACAATTTCTTGAAAATGGGTAAGCTCCTAAGGGAATGAATGAGAAAAAGAGGAAGATATTAGCAATGAAAGCAGCCCACTACACTTTGATCAATGGATTCCTCTATAAACTTGGCCTGAATGATATATTACGCCAATGTGCACTTGAGCATGAACGACAGGATATACTTACAGAAGCCCATGCTGGACCAACCAGAGGACATTATCACGTAGATATAACAGCTAGAAAAATCATGCAGGAAAGACTTTGGTGGTCGACAGTTCATAAAGACTGTTGAGAATTTGTATCTAAGTGTGATAAATGTCAGCGCATGGGCCGACCACTACCAAGAACAAAAATTCCATTGATCCCAATTAATCCTAGCTGAACATTTGAAATTTGGGCTATCGAATTTATTGGACCATTTCCAGTAGTGGGAAGAAAAACAGGTGCTCAGTATATTATCACTGCTGTCAAATACGTTACCAAGTGGGCAAAAGCAGAACCAGTCGAAACTTGTTCAAGTGAAGTTGCCGCTAAATTTATTTATGAAAACATCATAACACGTTTTGGATGCCCCATAAAATTGATAAGTGACCAAGGTACGTACTTTGTATGTAAAACCATTGAAGCATTGACTAAGGAATTTGCAGTTGATCATAGAATAAGCATGGGATATCATCTTTAGTCGAACGACGCAGTAGAATCGTTCAATAAAACACTTACAAAACGACTGACGAAAATTTTCAACATAGAGAAAGATGGCCGGGACGATAAAATACATGTTGTCCTTTGGGCATATAGAACAACATATAAGAGAACGACATGAAAGACACCATTCTCTCTTGTCTATGGGAAAGAGGCTGTTGTTCCATTACATTTTCGACGATAAGCACCAACCATTGCAACAGCTCTACATATCGACATCGAAGATACTCGACATGAATGGCTATTACGGCTGTCGAAGCTGGATGAAAGTCGACAGTTGGCAATAGAACATCAGAGAGTGAAAAAACAGCAACAGAAAGCATGGCATGATAGAAATATCAAACAAAAGAATCTGTCAGTTGGAGATTTAGCACTCCTCTATAATCGCTGAATAAAAGGGAAGCCAAAGAAGTTGCATACATAATGGATGGGGACCATATATCATCGAAACGTTAAATCCTAATGGCTCAGTCCGACTGAAAACGTTACAAGGAAATATTTTCAAGAAAGCAGTAAATGGCGCCCGACTTAAAAGGTATAAATCTTGAATATTCAGAAAAAAAGGGGGAAAACGGTTAGAAATAACCGAATGAGAGTACTATAAGCAATCAAACAAATACAGCAGAACACGACAAAAGTAGAAATGACGAGAGAATGGCAGAATAAGGATGGAAAAAGTAGAGAAAGAATTCCAGCACACAACCGTCGATATTTCAGGCACCGACGAGAACATCGACGGTTTGCAGAAGAAAATTCAGCACAGCAGAAGCATTGGAGCTCGGACCGACCAAACATAATTAGAGAAGCGCGTCGACATAATACAATTAACGAGTTGTCCCAGCGCCATGATGACAAAGCAATAAAGGCTAAAGATAACCGCGACGCCAGAAGTAATGCATCTAACAAAGCGTCGATATCCGACCAGTCTAATTTAATAGCCCTATCAAATCAACCATTAATATAGGCCTCTACGTCTCATTCACCCGTGCCGAGTAAATCCACCATAAATCCGGAGCTTGAGGATTCTTGGTTACTCTTTTGCCGAGAACTTGAACTCCAAGAAACAGAATTCCCTGACTTCGTTGAAGCCAATTTCACAATCTTGAACCCTCAATCTGCCATGGCTCCCAGAAAAACTTTAACAGCTAGCAGAACCGCTGCAACGTCAGTTAGAGAACTGGAGAAAGAACAAACACCACTGGAAACTAGAGTCCAGTTGATTCGGAATGCAAAGGCATCAGAACCCACCTGGAAGAAAGCATGGAAGAATGTGGAATATTGGGGGAAGGAGTCAAACGGTCACTGGAGAGAGGAAGCACGACGGTTGCAGATAGCCACAATTCTGCATTACCTGAAGCCACCTTTATTGGATAATTTTGGAGGATTGAAAGAAGTCATTGCTCAATTCATCGTTAGCAGATATCACAACGACAAGCTTTACTTTGATGTTCCTGTCGAAATCAATGGTGAAATCATCCACAAAATAATTGGACTTTCACATAAAGGAGATGATGTACCAACAAGTTCAGGTGCAGACTTGATTGATGAGTTTGTCGATTCTCCTGCTGGAAAGAATTCACGAGGGATAGTCGTGAGCCAGATTGTTTTTGGCAATTACAAAACTGTCGCCAAGATTGTATCACATGCACTTTCACGGACAGGCAGAGGGTTAGACTTGAAGACCGAAATGCTAGAAGCTGTTAAGAATATGGCTATGAACGACAAGGTATACAACTGGGCAGATTACTTGGTCGACATTCTCAAATATACATGCCATAAGTTGCCAGGAGGAGGGAGCTAGCATCCGCTACCCATCTGTACTCATTTGGATTTCTATGACCCACCTTCGATCGAAAGGAAACAAAGATTTTGCCGAAGACCGACTCGTCCTTATGGAAAATTTTCGTTGCTTTACACCTGGAGCAAGCCGATATGGACCTACAACAGTCAAACTTTGGCTTGAATAATGGTTTATTGACCTTAAAGAAATAGCAACAAAATGGAGGGTACCACAGAACATCCATCGAAGCCTGCCCCCGACAGCGCAGATCCAACTATATTTGGATGACACAGCAGTATGGTACATGGAAGGAGCAGCAGGTCCAACAGAACTGCTCGACTATTACCCTTCAATAAGCGAAATCTTCACAGAGTTAAGCCGCCAATCTAACGAAGTATTACCCATCCCAGCACCAGCAAGGAAAACCAACTTCAAATATGTTGGGCCTCTATCTGACATGGAACAAGAAGAAGCATATGAAAGTCAGTTGTACATGAACACTTTCAGCTATCAGCCCGAGCCGACACCTAGCCCTAAGGTGCTAGCACTTTCCCAAACTCCGCACACAATATCAGCAAAGGCCGGAGAGCAGTCGAAGAGTGACACAGAGTCCAACAACCCAGAACATCTTTTGACAGATGATAATATTCAGAAGGTAGCAGCTGAAATTGTCGCAGCCCGACAAAACCGAGTAATATCAACCAAGGGAAAAGGGAAAAGACAAGTAACATTTCAAGAACCATCGGTCGTAGATGAGATCGAGCTATATGACACCGCTACCCAAATCCTTGAAGATGCAACCAAGAACAAACTGCCAGACGAAGATCAGTTTAGAAAATTCTTAAAAATAGATAAGTATCCATCTTCCCAAATTATTGTTAAAAAATCCAAAATTTCAGTCGAACCTGATATTGACCTAACTATCCAGTCCCCTCCCCATTCCCCAACTGCAGTAGAAGAAGAAAGCAGTCTATTAGCATTACCTGCTCCTCCTGTCACAGAAGACACCACTTTGAATACATTCATTGCAAACATTCCGATATTTTGTCCTAACTGGCGCAAGATGGTCATCCAACAACCAGTTTTTGCCTCTCTGTCTATTGTCCCGGTTAATTTAGCTCCCTCCGACACCATTCAAACTGGAAGTTCTCCTTTACCATCATCCATTCCATAAATTGTCGGTCGCATGACAACACATCATATCAGAAATCCTGACCCATCAAATCTAGTATATGCACAACAAACATGTGTCTATACCCCTCTTCCAGTCAATTCACCTCCACAACAAATGAATCCATCTCAAGCAAATACCGTTCGAAAGAAAAATCCCCAAGTTGTCAGTTCCCAGGTCAAGTCTAGTCTAGTTAGTTCGAATCCGCTCGACAGTACCATTTCATCGAGTCCAATTCTGATATCCGTCGACCTACCATCACTCTCGGTAAACCAGTCGAGTTCCCATGTCGACGGATCTAAGTCTAGTCCACTTACACAACAACGCAACAAAGAAGCAACCACGAAGCATATAAAGCCACTTCTACTATAACCAAGGAAGTAGTCGCAACTCAAGAAACTGCAGCCGACATGACAAGACCATCAGAGCACACAAATACTCCAGATATCAATACAAGCAATGTAGAAATATCTAGCACACCAACAGCAAATCCACCAAGGGCTGAAGTAGTAGAACATGAAACTCTAGTCATCACAACAACAATATGCAGTACACAAAGTCAGGCAGAATAGACTGTTGTCAGCACACAAGCAGTCATCGACAGGCACCCAACAATAGAAGGAAAAGATAAGGACCCAGAACAACAAATTGTAAACAAAGAAAAAGAAAAGAGTAGCCGCAGAAAGCACAAAGAAAAGAAATGCAAAGAAAGAGAATTGCAGCATCAATTGGAAATGCAGCAAATACAGGAACATACTCCATCTGTATATTTAGACCAATTGGGAGCTACCACAAGTTATCAGCCACACTTGGCACCCCAAGATGAACTTGATTTACTTGAAGACGCATTCTTCAGAGTCCAAAGATGTCGCTGACAGGAATCACAGGAACAAATAATACAGCTCTAGGAAGAAAAGATTACATTTCTCACCAAATGCGAATGCTTAGCTCAGCAAGTTGTTCCACTCCCAGCTAGTTCCGACTCGACACCACCTCTAGGCAGAGCATACCAGTTACTGGAATCTATCGTGTCGATGCTACAATCTGAGCTTCTCAAGAAATAGCAAGATCAAGCTATTGAGGTAGCTTCCCTCATGACAAATCAGTTTATAGCCTTTTAAGAAGCCTTCAAAATACTCAAGCAGTATGATAATCAAGCAGAAAAACTTACCACAGCTCTGAACAATTGGTATGTTTATTATAGCGACGTCTACAAAAATATTCAGAAAACAAGAGCATTGCTAAGTAAGCTTCAGCACTATCTCTTGACTGTAGATGAAGCCCTTATCGAAAAACTGATAGCCAGATCATCATGGAAAACAAGAAATTGGATAAGTTAGAGAAACAAGAAGTTTAGTGGATGTCACAAGCCCAAGGGGGCCTCAACAAACTTGGAGAAATTCAGCCTCGATTTCATCAGTTACTTGCTGCTGCCGATTAAACAATCAACAAGATGGAAAACCTGTCGAAACTTACAACTCTGACCGTAGACATCCAGAATCTGCTACGCACTTAGGAAGAATTCCAGCACCACCTCTCTATCTCGGCTGAAGTTATCATTGAAGCCTATTTCCAGATACCTGATGCTATTGATTCCAGGGTTCCTTTGTCATAACCGTCTGTATAACTCTTTTTGAAATTTTGATCTCTCCAATTCTTCGGGACGAAGAAATATTTTGAGGTGGGGGAGATGTTGGAGGGGCCTAGGTCGGCCTGTCGACTAGGCCCTCCGCCCGACCACTCTGCAACACCTGTCAACAGGTCATGTCGACTAGTATAGGTCGGGTCGGTTGGATAAACCGATATACGGTTATGTAACTGTATTTGCATATATATATATATATATATCTAGGCTGGTGAGCTAATGGACTAGTAGATATTGGTTCTATGACTGTATTCTGCTCTTGTTGGTTAATATAAAGGCTTGTCTCTCTCTCTCTCTCTCTCGTCTCTTGTATCTGTATCATTGTGTATGTTTGCTTATATTATGTAATGTATCCATGATAACCACGTGAACCTTGGAACTACAACATATACTTTAGTTTTGAACAATGGGATTACCATCTAAAAATATATTAGAAGACCATAATACAATAAATACATTAGAGACTTAAGAGCCTTTATTGGGGTTTTAGGTTTTTCAGATAACAAGAATATAGTGTCCTTGAAGGGAAGAACAGAGGAACACTAGAAGCAACATGATCACGCAGAAAGATCAAAGGCTTTGAGTCAGGTTTGATTCTTAATCTAATTCATCCAAGATATGAAGCAGTCGAAAGTAATTATACATGTTCGTGAAGAAGCTCGCCAATAAATCTAAGCAAAAGGTGCACTATAGTAACTCAAATTCTCTAAAGCCTTTCATGTGATTTTGCATTTTTATCATATGAATTCAGTAATTACGTAGAAGCTAAGTGATCATAGGTTTTACAAATGTCAAAATGTTCAATTTCTTAGTTGATTTAGAGCGAAGCTCTCGACAAAAGAATTTATTGTTTGCCCATAGGGAGGGCTAGAATTTTTTTTCTTCTTTCCAATTCCTCACATTATAGGAAAAACTATCTATAAATTGAAAGTAATTTGATAATCTGAAGAGCGTCTAGGTGTCATGTCCTCGGTCTCCTTGGTGCCCTTCAGAGGTGATGGGAGACAACTTGATACATTTTTTTAGCAATTCTCTTTGTTTTTACACACAGTCGCAATGTCCTCTGATCCGTAATCCTCAATCCACCTTGACGCAACCCGTAGTCGGAATTTGGACGTCGGATTGCCAAATTTACCTTTGTGAATAAATCACGCTCCCGACTTCCGCAATCTGCAATGCAGAAGTCGTAAGCCGGAAATCAATTCACAGCCTCGAAAATCACTCGTCTGACTTCCGCAATTCCGCAATCCGCATGTAGAACTCGGAAGTTGGAATCCTCAAATCGTCGTCCCGATAATTTACTCCTTTGACTTCCGCAATCCGCAACCTGTGTTACGGAAGTCGGAAATCGGAAACCTCATTTCGTAACTCAGAAAAACCACCTTTCGACTTCCGCAATCCGCAGTCCGCTTTGCGGATGCGAAAAGTCGGAAATCCAGCGCGCCAACCCCGTGGAAATCGCCCTTCTAAATTCCGCAATCCACAATACGCCTTGCAAATTTAGAAATTCGGAAGTCTAACCACGCGAAAAGTCGGAAATCCAGCGCGCCAACCCCGTGGAAATCGCCCTTCTAAATTCTGCAATCCACAATACGCCTTGCAAATTTATAAATTCGGAAGTCTAACCACGCATTTCCAAACGTCGGTCCCCGACCTCTGCAATCCGCATTGCGGATTCAGAGAGTCGGGACCACATACCGGTGCACCTGCAAACTTCCCAGGCTTATAACTTCTTCATCCTTTGGCCAAATTGGACAAGTCCAGTGCCGTTGGAAATCTCTTGGAGAGCTCTATGCACTGGTGTGATCCCCTATCACATATGTGTACTCTGACTTTGCCATAATTCCAACTAAAGTCTAGTCTAAACTCTCTTAATGCATCATTACCTTTCTACAAGGGACTTTGCCTACCTTTTGCTATGACTTCTCCCTTCACCTGACCCACTTAGGAGTCATGAAACACAACAAGGGATTATCTACTTCCTTTCCCCAAGTCCATATGAATCCAAGTAGTCCCTCATAAAGGTGAATGCAATGCATAATCAAACACATGTTAAAACTAAAACTAATCAATGCATCTACAACCTGCAAGGTTAGCAACATATTAAACTCAAGCAAATGGTGAAGTGTTCAAACATGAATTCATCCTCATACTCAGGCCTATACATAGTCCTCATACTGGTCAATCTCATGCCATCATTCATTCAAATAACTTGAACATAAATTGTAGACATAACATAGGAATACTAGCATCATTTAAGACCACATAAAACACTTATCTTTAAGTTGAAGTTGTCCAAGCAACTGGCTAAGTGAGAGAAACGTTCCACCCAACCATAGGTCTTTGTCCAGTCTATACTCTTTCAGTTGAGAGACCACCCCCGAGCTAGGCTGTGTATCCACTAAGGAGGGCTAAATAGGTTCTCTCACAATCAAGGCTCCACCCTAATGCCAAGCCAACATACAGTTAGGTTTATCAATCATGTAAGGGGACAGAGAGGATGATGCTAAGCCAATGAGCTCAACCACAGAGCTACAGGCATCTCAAATACTCAGCAAACATGGCACCCACAATACCTACCTCACCCAACACAAGGAAGGCCCTCTTCTTTGTTGCACAGTCCCTCAAGGCCCCTTCCCTCCAGTGCTTTTCAGGGTGGGCATAGAAAGGTCCAAACTATTGCTTTCATGAGACTTTAGCCTTCACTGGGTTTATCAAGCAAATCTAACCTCTGTCTTGCCTTCTTCTTTGTTATTCTAGTTGGGATCTTCTTAGGGTTGCATCTGAAACTCTGTCCCATAACTCGATTCTTCTGTTATCTAATCAAGGTATTCGCAAGGGTTTTCTAAGCTTCTCACGCTCTGCAATTTATCCCCAAGGTCTGATCCATGGATATCCCAATCGATTTTCTTCCTACGTAGGGTTTCAATGTGCTTTCCGCTCTGCAAATTCACGCTTACACAGAATCACGTTTTCTCTCTCTGCTTCCCGACTGAGCTCTACAATGCGTGATAACTTTGGCTGTTGGTCAACAATGGGATTGGGATTAGGTGAGTGGATTCTCGGGAGGTAGAATGGCTTAAGGGACAAGCAAAACAAAGCCATACCTTGCCATACGAATTTTCAGGGGCTACTCCATACTCCATCAACCTCATGAATAGGTTTTCTCAACCACCTTCTAACAACAGAATTAAATGTCAGCATGGGGAGTCAAATGGGTTCACAAAACGACATGTGGCAACATGGGTTCCAATCCTACAACCCCCTCACATCTCCCTAGTGGATACACATGGCCCCTTCTCATTGGTTGCCTCCTTAGCCAGTTTCCTTGGTATTTTATTGCAATATTTAATATTTACATCATTTGCAATACCTCATGGCTTAATAGCACATGGATAATCAGAATGTCAAATACTTGCCTTTTAATTAAAACCTGGACATCTTCTAGTGGGGCCTTGGCCTTGAGCTCCACACCAGGGCAAACACACATTGCATGTATACAATATTTACATTGAAGCCAATAAACCCTAAGGGTCAAAACAGGGGTATTACACTAGGTATATTGAATTTCAATCAAATTTAATTGAGCACTGCGTGTAGCATGAATTGGGGGAGTTGCCCTGATAAAGACCGTCACATCGAGACATACACTCTTCTGAGCAAAATGCCTTGGGTATTAAATATATTTAAGGTGTGTTAAATTTTTGAATTTTGTATTTTTAAATGAATTTACAAATCTTAAAAATACCAAACAAGTTCAAACACATGAGCGCTAGGGAACCCTAGCCCTATGTTATTATGTTAAATCTGAATTTATAACATATGTTCTTAACGTTAGACACATTCAAACTATGATTATTTATCATAAATATATTGTATATTCAATTTTAAAAATATGATTATAAATGTTTATTCAATTAGGTATTATAAGTATTAGTGAAAGTGTCCATGAATTTTATCATTAAATATAATATTAACGTAGATTGTCGTTATACTCACTCAAACTATAACTAATTTATCAGTGTTTATTCAATTAGGTGCTAGTGAAAATGTCCTTGAATTTTTTAACGTAGATTGTTTTTGTTTCATTTTGTAAGTGTGTTAATCCATTTAAAAGATAGTGACACAAATAAATTCCAGTGCATAAAATCATTGCACCCATCTCCTACTTTTCTTAACAGGGTTCCACCGCTGTCATTCAATAAGAAACGATTAAAAAGTAACTAGTGGTCTTTTGATCTGGAATAATCAGTACCGGCTACCACATAACTTGATTGTGCATTCCCAGTATTATACGGGCACACAGAGAAGTTGATTTTGCTCATGTGTACAATCAGGTTGAGGATTTTAGTAAATCTCAGCCCTCAATACCTTGGCAATTAAATGTTACAAGTGAATTTGAAATTAAAAATTAAAAGATATATTGATATGATGAAAATTCATATAAAGAACACCTATCCACCTAAATGTATAACAATATAATATTGTTATTCCCACTTTGATAAAAAAATTGAGACCATTCTAAAATATATAACAAATTATTTTAGGCCCATGGTTAAAAGAACCATTTTAGGCCTAATTCAAAATGTCCATATCTGTAACAAATTATTTTAGGCCCATGGTTAAAAGAACCATTTTAGGCCTAATTCAAAATGTCCATACCCAGTGGTACAGCATATTTAAACTCGTGAATATCAGTGAGTTAGTGACTCTTAAATATAAGAATGTCTTTCTATTAGATAACATAAACCTCAAGGTGGTGACATACATAATACATATCATACTTCCACTGTTAGATCTTCTTTGGTTGAAGAAGATCTATGCAAAATACGCAAGTATTGCTTAGCTTACATTAAGACAATCCAAAATTTGAATATATAAAAACCGCATACTATATAATATATATACATTGGATTTTGGAAAAAGTATCATTTGGAAGGACGCTTTTTTTGGTAGGAAAATGGGTAGTACAACAATTGAATTCGATATCAAATGCAATAGCCTTCTCCGAGGATATAGGAATACATAAAATAGTGTTATTTACTAATTATTGTTGTTCACAACGTTCCTTCTGTTTATGATCTGAATTGTTGAATCCAGATTTAATTTTCCACTCTAGAATTGCAGATCTAAGTGAATGATTTGGAATGAGGTACTTATGAGCCAAGGGCAGATTTATCATGGGGGATGTATTGTTGTTCTCAAGCCAAGTCTTGATGATACCATACTCATATGTGTAACCATCCTCTGCAAAATGGGGATCGTCCATGACTTCCTGCAATGAATAAGGGCAACATGTCCAAATACTTCCCAGTGTTAGAAATCGGACATTTTTCATAGCCAGATCTTTATGAATCATACATATTGCATTTGGTTTATGCTAAGATAGCTTTTACTTTAGTAGAAGATCAATGTTATTTTATTTTTCAATTTCTTTAGGCGAAGTTCTTAATGCAGCAAAACTATAAATATCACTTGACTCCTAAACCTTAAATGCAAATAACAAGAACATAACTGATAATGGATTAAACTTGGAAGTGGTAATCTGAAAATGGAAGCAGCAGTTTGGGGGTGTACTCTTAGGCACAAGGGACAAAATTAGTAGTGTGAAATTTACTCACAAGTAATGAGTACTCTTGAAATTGAAACATCAAGCAGTTGTTGAAATAGTGCAATTTGATCAGGACAGAGCTTGATTTAAGCCTGTGTTAGGGTAGGAAATTTTGAGAGGGAGCAAGGCAGAGCTCAAAGAGTATGGGAAGGTTCCTATACAGAGTTTGGACTGATAGCATTGAAAAAATTGTCTTAAAACACTCGGTTCCAGCACTACATGACAATTAAACAAATTCGAGTGTTAAGTGAGTCATTTAGGCAGGATATTATTGCAAGCCCTGGATGTGAATCATTTAGGCAGGATATTATTGCAAGTTCTGGATGCACACATATAAGCACAGCATGTTCTAACTTCTACATGGGTATGGTAGGGAACTTCTGGTCATAAGATGATAAAACTGTCTGCTCTGGACCAAGTCAATTTGAGATACAAGCTGATTACTGTATTGCTTAAATAAGTTATGCAAGCACTAGTCCAGGAGACTAAGGTTCTAAGGTTCTCATTTACTTAAATGAGGACATCCTCTAATGGAGATGGGTAATCTGTCAACGTAGATTATAAAGTCGCCGATCATTTCTTTAAATGAAGCCTGGGTGAGAAAAACTAACCTGAAGTATAGGACAAAGGAAATGATTTGGGGGCATAACATCAGTTCCCTCTCTGATATGCCTGGTTTGAGCAATAGCAAGGACTTTGAATCTCTCTAGTTCTGGCAGAACATCCTTTTCCAAGTCTGGCCTGTCCCTGCGCCGAAACTCTGCACATTTCAATCCTAATTTTGCCAATTCCAGGGCCACGTCAAGAGGCCAATCTCCAGCATTTTTGTCCAGAATATGCTGAAGTGAACCATTCTCAATGGCTCTTTCAACTGTATCTGCTATAGCCATAGGTGGTGTTCCTGTCAGCAATTGCAGAATCATTATTCCCAGAGCATACAAATCAGACTTGGGGCCAAGACTACCAGTCCTTTGGTACTCAGGATCAATATAACAAAATGTGCCTGCAGGGACGGTGTCATTGTACTGGGTTACCATGGCTGTAGTCTTTTCAGGCACAAGCCTGGCAAGACCCACATCACCAATTTTGCTAACGAAGTTGTGGTCAAGTAAGATATTCGCAGGCTTCAAGTCACGGTGAACAATCGGCTCCGGTTTTGCACTGTGCAGAAAAAGCAATGCAGATGCCACTTCCCAAATAATTCTGAAGCGTGAACACGCTGGAAGAGGAGAACTGTTGTCTTTACAGAGCAGACGGTCTTCTAGGCTACCATTTGCCATATGTTCATATACCAAACACCCATGCTCAGGACACGCTCCAAGCAAAAGGACCATGTGAGGGTGACGAATTCGGCTCAAAATCTCAATCTGAACAATTTAGGAAAAGAAAGTACCCAATCAATGATTTAAAAACGAAGTAAGCAAAAACCCAAGTACTAGAAATCTTCTGCAGATTCATGTTGAGTTTTCAAATTTAAGATAAGTAACCATAGGTAATATTTCAAATTTGTTGTTGATAGAACATAATACACAACTTAGCTACTCAACTTTCAAGTAGATGGCGGCAGGGAGCTAAAAAGGAGAAAAAAGTAGTGTTTTGAGGATTTAATACCTCCCGTTGAAATTGCTGTATTCCTTGAGTTGCTTCATTTCTAAGAACCTTGACAGCCACTGTGGTATGTTGCAAAGAACACTTGTAGACAGCACCGTAACCTCCCTGTCCTATCTTGTGTGCATCAGAGAAGAAATCCGTGGCAGATTGAATTTCTTCAAGTGAGTATTTTCTGTATGCTTGACGGGTAGATGCAAGCGCGTTCTGTGCTCTCTTTCTCTCTTCTGATTCTATTGTGGCTCTTAATTCTGCATCTCTTCTTTGTTGGGCCTCCTTTTCAGCAAGCTGTCTTGCTGTTTCAGCCTGCCTCATGGCCGTTTGACTCTTTAATTTCTCTTGAGCAGCGATAGTTCTCGCTATCTCTTCTCTTATTTTTGCTTCTTCAGCTTTCCTCACCTCTTGTATCCTTTGGAGTGTAAGTTCTTTGGCCTGCCACCAGCATTTAGCTCGTAAACATCAGCACTCCAGTGTACTACCTAGTACCCACAACTGCATATATGATATTCGATTTGACTCGAACTTTTAAAGCAAGATAGGCAGATAAACTCACTGTGATTTTTGCGTTATTTGCTTCTTCCCTGGCTACAGCAAACATGTCTAGAGTATGCTTTAGCTCAATCTTCAACCTTTCTACCTCCATTATCATGTTCTGCTGAACAAATAAAGAAATCAGATTAGGTCAAACCAAACTAATTATATACTTATGGTCTAGGCTGTAAAAACATTTCAGTCACAGACAGCCATCTGTGTTATTGATGGTCTTATTCCTGGGTCCTCTAAATGTGGTATGCCCAAGCTATGAACCATGCATTATTCTACTATATATAATAGAGTTGTTTATATTGGAAAATAGGGAAAAATACAAACATATTTGGTGAGGGATAATGTGAATCTTTATGCTTGCTTCATTGATAAATTCATTTTGTAATAATATAAAGATAGATTAATTATAGTAATAGTTGTTTATATTTTAGAACTTGAGGTAGATTACTATTTATGTTTTTTTGGATTAAAAGAGGATGGAACAAGTATACTATCTAAATTGATTTTATAAATATTATTCAAAATTCACAATAAATAATTATAATATAATATATATATATATATATATATATATATATATGAGAGCCATTCATCAATTACTAAATTACTAGGTGTGACAAGAATTCAGTGTTTAATTACATGGCGGTGTGACAATTACTTGGTGGGACAAGAGTTCAGTATTTAATTACATGGCGGTGTGACATGAGTTCAGTATTTAATGTCGATGCCGTTTCGAAATCCAACGAGGTGATCTCCATTTCTGGTTTTCTGTTCTCATTGTGAATGTTGACATTTTCATGACCACCTCTTAAACTGTTGGAGGAAATAGCTTGCTCTGCTTGTAATGTGCCGCTAAGGCCATCTGCACCTGAAGTGTCCAAGCTTGTATAAAAGGTATCAATTTCCATGGATGGGAGGTATCCAATGGATGGAGTTGGATCCCTTAGTATTCCTGTGCCGTCAGGAGATTCTCTTTCCTCTATGCTCATGGTACTGGAGTTTTCACTATAGCCTTCCCATCTTGAGATTGAAGACATTCCATTTGCACTTTCATAAATTCCACATTCCCCAGGAATGCTTGAAGTTTGACTTCTCATTGAAACTGGGCCAGGTTTGCGACTCTCCACATTTGAAATTGTGCTCGCTGGATTTGAGATGCTGCGACTTCTCCTGGATTGATTAATATTCGAAAGAGATTGATTTCTCTGAACAGGTAGGGGTTGTGACTGTGAGTAAGACTGAATAAATGCTTCAGATTCTGACTCTGTCCCGCCTGTAAGTTCCAAAATAACAACAATGACAACGGACAATTCATCAACATTAATTTCCTGTACAAAGACTACAGGAAAGTGGTTGTTCATGTCAGATTCATTTGATTCAACAACAGAAGGAATAATAGAAGTTTAAACCTACTAATCATGATCAACAACGCAAGAAACATAGAATGCAGCATACTCTTTTGTTTTCGATCTAATCTGTAAAGGAAAAAACAGAATCTATGAGCATATTTTTGGAGTTTAGAGAAAGATGGCTTCTCTAGATGGACCTGTCCTGGGAGAGCTCGAGTCGCTCTTGTCTGAAAAGCCACTGGGATGATTACTAAAATCCTTTGGATTGCCAATTTTGAACTCTGTAGATGAAGCTGGGCGGACCGAAATAATTTTGCCTTTTGATATTGCATATACGGAACAAAAATTTGGGGCATTTTTTGCAACAGCTGCCGGTATATCAATGGACTTGAATTTCCTGGAGAAAAACAGGGTTGAGGGACAATACAGATATGAACTAACCCGAAGTAATATTTAAGTAAATGCCTTCAGACGAGTTGAACATTAAAGCTCATAAAGCCTCAAACTATGAGCCTCATAGGCCATTATACTGGAACCAAAAAAATCAAGAATCCTTCCCTAAACTTGGTATCGATCCTTCTGCATATTCAGTAAACAAACTTTCGTCATAGCCGATCAGACACCTCTGGAAGAAGCTAAATTTGCGATATGACTGGAGAATAGCAATCACCTCAAACATATTAAGCAAAATTGTTCTGTATAATAGTCTAAAAGTTCTCCTGAAGTTTATATTTCTAAGGAATCACAACTCGATACCTAAAGCTCATTTTCTCAATAGATTTTTTATCCAATGATAAAGATAGCAGCCATATGGTTTATATACTTGCAGAACTGTTGTTATAAGCATCATAATCTTTTTCACAGTCACCTTTACAGTGACATGAACCTTTTGATTGCCATGTTTTTAGTGTAAAAATCATGAACTGCAGATTTGCATTGGATTGCTTAGAAGTTGGTTTGAAATGAAATGACTCCTTTTTGGTAAGTTTTCTTGATATAATTTAGACAATTATTTCTGTATGTGACAATGGAAAAGACCATGCACAATGAATCTGACTAGAGTTCAGGAAAAAGAAATTCTCCTCAGGAAAAAATTTATCCTTCTACATGCAAAACACTCCTTCAATCCTATGTAACCATGATGAGCCTGGTTACAAGGCAGGCGCTGATGAGAAACTAATGATAAAAACCAAGCACATGGGATGAGCAAACGAAGACTACTCATATATAATAGGTCGTTTATCCAAGTCGTGCTTGAAGTGTTTAATCTGATTAGGACAATTCTAAGCAGCCTTACATTGTCCTGATCTAGCCATGAGTGGCATGCCCAAGCTACGATCGAACCAAAAAAATGTTCTCTTAAACACCACTCCTGTATATACGAGGCCTTGCCTCATAGCTTGGACTTGGACCTGAAGATGATGAATTAGGCTTATCGTTAACTCTACAAAACATGTAAATTCCTACCCTTTATGTTAGACAACTAACCACTATTAATGGTTAAAAAGAATGTAGTTTTTTCCAAAGCATTAATAAGAATGTACTTCTTTCAAAGGCCTGATCACTCTTTAAAACAAGGATGTAGGGGATATGAAAGCTATTTTATACTGCAGAATAATGCAAATAAACAAGGATGTAGGGGATATTAAAGTTATTTTATACTATGCAGAATAATGCAAATGAAGATAATTTTGAGGTTGGAAAAGAAGGTTGTAGGGGATATGAAAGCTATTTTATGCTATGCAGAATAATGCAAATGAATTAAAAAAGAATGTAGTCCTTTCAAAGGCTTGGTATCCCTTTAAAAGAAGGATGTAAGAGATATGACAGCTATTTTATGTAGAATAATGCAAATGAATTTAATTGTGAATTTAATCGTGAGGTTGGAAAAGAAAGATGTAGGAGATATGGAATTTATTTTTAAGCTATGGAGGATAGTGAAAATGAAATTAGAAATACGTATTTAAAACATTCTGTAAATAGTTGTTTACTATATTTGCTCTTTGAGTCTCATTTTCTTAAAAGAAAGCGGAAAAAGGAAAAATTGATGCTACTTATATGAACGAAATTGAAAGTATTCTGCAAATAGTTGTTTACTATTTTGTAAGTCTCATTTTCTTAAAAGAAAGCGGAAAAGGGAAAAAATGATGCTCCTTATATGAACGAAATTGACAGTAGCCAATTCTGGACATAAATAGTAAAAAGTAGTCATGTGGACATAAACAGATTGCCACATTAAGCAATGGTGTTCCTATTGTGTGAATGGTTGAAGTGGATCGAGAACGATATAAACACAGGATAGAATGTTTAGAAGGAACTTTGTAAAAATGAAATTAATCTATTAACATAGATTAATTCAGTGATTCTCTACACATCTATACCTCCAAGAGAAATATTATCTGCGGATGAAGCATTTAACTGCATTTAATTGGTTAGCAAAGATAGAAAATCATAGACTCTCAATAATTCCTGTGTACTATGTCATCAAAGTGAAATTGAAGGAACAAGATATGCTTCCCTTGGAGGGAAAAGGACAATGCCAAATGTTGACATAAATAGTCCAAAAAATATGCCATGTAAACATGAGGAGATTACCAAATCAGGCAACGGTTGGACTGGAGGGTTGAACTGGATTAAAAACAAATTGAAGATAATAAAAAGTCTTTAAAAGGAACCCAGCAAAAAATGAAAATATAATCCACCTACACACTAATACCTCATAACAAATGAAAATTTCTCTATAAATGAGATATTTAATGATTGACCAAGATGCAAGATCATAATCTGCAATCATTCATATAACCTGTGAACCATCCATATATGCTAATGTAATCAAAGTGAAGTTTTGCATCATAACCTGTTAACCATTCATAATGCTGTGTAATCAGATTGAAGTTGAAGATCAGATTCACTGTAAAAATGTGAGAATGAAACCCAGTTGAACTTTAAGTCTTTATACAACAGGCAAGAAAACTTTATACAACCAGTTGAACTTGCCTTCTAAATAACTAGGTAGTGACATTAAAGATGCTTTGAACTTAGGAATAGGAGTTCAGATATTCTTGAGATAAATTAGACTGCAATCAACCTGCAAGAGAATTTAATTTTCAACTTCAAAATCAAATTTAATACATGCTAAACCCCTTCAATCTTAACAAAGTGCCCAGTAATCATACGTCTTTTGACCACTTTTATGGTTTAGAAATATTACCTTGCAATGATATTGCGATAAGATGATCCTATAACAAGTTTACAAATGCCATAACTTGAGATTTGCTGGACAATGGTAGATGTCACATCATCTTCTTCTGCAACTGCAAGCACTGTTTTCACCTATATTTCCGAAGGTCAACTGTTAATTACTAAGAATACAACTTAATATGGATTATTTCTTTCTACAAACCAAGAAGTAATGTAAGGATGACCTTTTTCGCAATGCACAACCGCCGGTAAGGTGAGAACATTGCATTCGTTTCCGAGTTCACTTGTTGCATATAAGCAGCAACTGCATCTTCCTGTACTTGTGAAATCGGTATACGATTTCCCACTGCAAAAACAAAATTAAGAAATAAATTAAGCTGGGAATGAAATGCATGTAATGGGATATATTACTTTCCTTCTTTTGGGGCAAGCCCATCTTTGCAGCCAAAGCGGTTAGAATGATAAACTGGATTTTTTTACAAGAAAATGATCCATTATGGGCAACACTTTGCTATTTACTATCAGAAATAGATATAGAAAAGGAAAGTTTATATCCTCAGCTCAAGCTCTAAAATGCAGAAGTTACTTTATTTGTTTAACTAGCTGGATAAATTTCAGATGTATAATCAATAAGTTCTACAAACCAAGGTTTATAAACAAGATTGCAGTTTTATGCAAACTCATCTCATAATAAAGCTTATAGTCCATTAAAGCAGAAAGCTGGAGAACCTATTGATAAATCAACCTTGATTCTATGCAAGCCCATTACATAAATAAAAGGTTATAAATTATTCAAACAAGAATGGAAGATACCGGATGGCTTTGCAGAGCAAAAGTGATTGTTACTATGATAATTTCAAAGCTGCTTGGCAGACGGATCAAAAATTTTAAATTTGCTTCCTCCAAAATAAGCAGCAAATGGATTATGCTATAGAATAATGGTATACCTGTCAAAAATTATCTTCTATGCAACCAAATTATATACATTATACATGAATTTTTAAAAAACATATAATTTACTCTATATTGTTGCAAAATTTTAGAATATGCCGTGCACTTGAGCAAAGTTTTAAAGAAATTTGGTAGGAAAATTCTTCAAAAAAGAATCTATTTTTTCTGAAATAGGTAGCCTTGTGACAAAAAAATTAGCCCATAAAAATTTCATATTTGATGGTTGTTTGTTTGAAAACATACTTGGATCAGTTGTATAATTGTATTGGTCTGTTAAGTTATGAATCAAGTATTGGTAAGAATTTTGCATATCGATCCCGCTATGTACGAAGATGATGAATCTAACAAGGTTTTTTGCAGTCCTATATATTCTTAAAAGTTTATATTCCAATGTATGAAAGACGAGTCATTGACAAGCTAAGGTACGGGTAACAGGATGAAGAGACTGGCATGCGTAGGAAACTTGTTCCAAAGAAGAAAACTGACATATTTTCTTGTCTAATCAGAATTGAAGGGATGCTTACTCAAAACATTGGTTACCAATGACAAAGCTAACCCAAAAATGAACAATGCTTTAAAGCAGCCATACCAACCAAACATGTAAAGTACAGTAAACCATAAGTGATGAATCATACTTGGTGTTGGAATGGTGAGAAGGCGCCGCCTGACATGTAAGAGAATCAGAGTTTGGCCTTGAGACATAAACTGTTCCAGCGCCCACTTGACAGCAAAAGTGCTCTTATCACCCTTCTTAACTGCCACTGCTATTACCACAGGAAGTGCCCCCGTACCTCTCTCAGGCAGTTCTCCTATCTCAAAGGTGTCCATTGAAACAGATATCAAGGTCTACCGGGGCCTGCACAAGATGATGAGAAGAAAGAAATCTGAAAAGTTCTTATTTCAGGGTTTACAGAGTATTTAATAGACCGAACTAGCACCACGCAAGAGAGCAAAACCACCGAATTCAATTACCATTTCATCCAAATTAAAATACCATCTCTTCTAAATTAAAAGACAGAAATAGTGTCACGCCTCAGGTCAAATTTAACCCAAGTAACTACAAATCTGCAACCACAATAAAAGGCGCAGTATATAGATTCTCCAAACCGGCTCAGAAAACCTCTTCTTCTTTTTCTAATCTGGTGAAGAAAAAAATCCACAGAAACATAAACATAATGGTAGGTCGTTTTAGGATTTAACGTGTGAAACTATACGAGACACTTAGATTTCCGCCAAGTTAAAAAAAAAAAAAAAAAAAAACTTGACCGTATCTGACGAAAAAAGACAAATAATTTACCGACAATCAACAAGTTCTACTGTAAAGCGATTGTGACATGAATCTTTTATAAAAAAAATCATACATATATATATTATATATATAGCAACCCCATCTTTCCGTAACTGATTTCTGGTGAAAGTCAACCGTTACCATATCATGGTTGCTGCGTGCGTCTTGCCGGCTTCCAGGTAGTCCCAAAAATTTCCTGTAATTATCGTCAGTATATATATACTATATTTATTGTTCAGTATATATATACTATATTTATTGTATATCCATCATTGAAGTGGTAGGTTGTTTAACATTCGGAAGCAAACACTTGGGCAACTTGCGACTAACAGAATTTTTGCCCGATAATTTTGCATTAACCCGTGAGCATCTCGGACGGTTATGTCAGCTGCGGAATTGTTCCCGGTGCGTCGCCACTCTGGTCCTCAAACACGGCAGTGGCGGGACAGTTGGATTTTTATGAAAGTCGAGTCGATGCTGTCATCGGATCTTATGGGAATATGCTTTTGGTTGGGCCCTGTGCCACCTGGATTGCCTCACGGTCACGGCACCATGGGACTGACCGCCCGGCTCCATGACAAGCGATGGGCATTATTTTATTTTATTATTTTCGAGTGGAAGTAATGGGCGGTCACAACTCGCACAAAATCTCACATGTCTCACATGTTTGACATTTCGCAAAATATCACATATCACGCAGTTTTGACATTTGCAAAATAGGTTTCACATTTGATTAAATATTTATATATAAATAGGTTTGACATTTGATTAAATATTTATATTTATATAGTTAAATTTTTTTAATATAAAATTAATTAGATTTAATAGAAATAGTGATAAGATAAAAATATTGATTAATCATGAGATGATAATGATTGATTAGTTGTAAGATGAGTATATTTATTTCACTTGTATATAGAACTTATTGAATGGATATATGTATATGAAATAACAATATAATATTATGAAAGGGCACAATATGAAAGTAGAATTTTTGGTATTATGAACTTATTGAATGGATATATGTATATGAAATAACAATATAATATTATGAAAGGGCAAAGTAGAATTTTTGGTATTATGGGTAATTCTGAAAGTAACTAATTCATTTGGTATTGACCATTTCAAAGTTTTTGGAAATTCATGGGTTATAATCAAATGGGCAAGGAATGAATACAAAGTGAAAGTCACTTCCCTTATTCATTGGTGCACTAGAATCAAATTGAAGATTCATCAGTTTAAAAAGATTACCTTTGAACATATATTTAGACAGAACAACTATTGGGCTGATGCATTATCAAAAGAAGGGTTGGAAGGGGAGGAAGAAGTACTTAATTGGGAAGAGTTCTAGAATGATCACAAATGTGATGAAGGAACATTAAACTTATTTAATTTATGAGCTGGTTTTGCTGAGACTTGGATGTAATCTATAAGTTCGTTAGGAGATGTTTTGCTTACATAATTTTGTTGTAACATTAAACTTATTTAATTTATGAGCTGGCTTTGCTGAGACTTGGATGTAATCCATAAGTTCGTTAGGAGATGTTTTGCTTACATAATTTTGTTGTATACTTAAGGTTTTTGGCGACAAGTCTTTTAAGACTTGGATAGTCATATATTATTTGATTCGATTACGAATATCAATAATGTGTTTTTTGTTGAAAAACAATAATATTCTTATTCATAATATATTAGAATAATTTTTAGATTATAAAAAGAAAATTATTCTTTATTTAATGATAATTAAAGTATGAAGTTTTTTTAGTTTATTGAATTTTTAAAAATAAAGAATTGTGCATCATTATAATTATGATTTTAAAAATTAGAAAAATCAGTATAAAAAAAACATTTTAAGTTATTCTTTATCAATTAAATTAAAAATTAAAAATGAATAAATTAAAATTAATCATAACATTTTAAAAATAATTTTATTTAATAAAATACTCATTAATATCTTTCCTCGTTTTTAATTCATTCTAATCCAAATTTAATTTAATTATCAAAACTACCTTGGTTAATATTTTCCCTTATAAAAATGCCAGATATATAAAATAAATCAATTCTTTATCTAGAACGACCAAACATATAAATTAAATCGAATCGTCATTTGATATTTTTTTTCCAAATCTGGAATGGTTTTTCACGTAGAGGCCTCATGCCGCAACAAAAATAAATTAAAAAAAAGCCGTAGACGTAGTGGGATCACTTCGTTAGCACTATTGGGAGCTTGAGAATGAGTTTTTATTTTTTTATATGTTATTTATTATTTGAATTTTATTTATAAATAAAACAAAATAAAAATATTTAAAAATTTGGAATAAGGGAAACTCAAATAACCCTTGGACTTAAAGTTTTATTATTCCTATCTTCAAAAGTCGAAATTCAAATAATCCCTCTAACTATCGGACCATTATGGTTAGCCCTCATTTAACTAAGTTGTATAGTATTATTTTAGAAAAGAAGATCAACGATTGGCTAGAAACGGAAGGTAAACGAGCCAAAGGGCAAGCCGGCTTTAGAAGGCATCATTCAACAACATACCACCCTGTTATGCTTAGGGTCATTGCAGAGGAATGCCATAATAATAAGTCTGATTTGTTTTGTTGCTTTGTAGACTTTATAAAAGCTTTTGATACAGTGCCTGAAAATAACCTTTGGAGGAGGTTAGAGGAGCTCCAGGTCCCTTTTGAGTTGAGAGCTGTTGAGATAAGACTTTACGAAAAAATCGTAGCAAAGTTTAAGAACAAGGAGGGGTGGTCGACGGATATAAATTGTAATATCGGAGTTAAGCAAGGTTGCCCCCTCTCCCCCACCCTTTTCGGTATCTACATCTATATGCTAGAGGAGTGTTTAGAAGAAGCAGGCTGTGCCAACACCTTCTTAGCTGGGATAGTCATCATCCTCTTGCTCTATGTAGACGATATTGTCCTCCTAGCAAGGTGTCACTCTGATCTCGACAAACAATTAAGAATTCTAAAAAAAATAAATTCTACTATGGGTATGACTGTTAATACTAACAAGAGTAAAGTTATGATTATAAAATCCAATAAAGACACCTCAACCAACTTTACTTACGACAATAGCAAGCTAGAGGAAGTAACTTCTTACAAGTATCTTGGTATTGATATCCATCACAAGCTCAACTGGAACTATAGTATCGAGAAAAGAATCAACAGTGGTTGGAAAGCTTACTTTGGCCTCGAAAACAATTGTAAGTCAGCCAACCTTGCTATGTGGGATAAAAAGAAATTTCTCTTCGAAACTCTTGTCATTCCCGTCATCTTATATGGTTGTGAAGTTTGGGGCTGCAATATTTCTAGGGAATCTTGGAGAAAGATCGAACAAATCCATAAGCGCTTCATAACTTATAACTTCAAAATTAAAAGCAATACGCCTTATCCTATTATGCTTATTGAAGTAGGTCTTCCCCCCATTGAGAGCAAAGCCATGATTAGATACCTAATGTACAAGCATAAGATAAATAATATGGGAAATAAGAGACTTACTAAAATTGCTTTAAATTCAAGCCAAAACCACATGTGCCTCAAGTGAAGTTGGTATAAAGATACCAGGGCATGGTTAAACCACTAGGGCATTAACGAAATTGACACTTTACAGGATATCACTAATGTTAAACATAATATTACTTTTAAGTTTAAAGAGAAAATGTGGTGTGAGAAAGAGCTAGAAGGAAAAAGAAAGTTAAGGTACTATAAAGAAGTCATTAACCTGAATCTAGAAGTTCAGAATTATCTCTCGGCTTTAGCTAGCTCTAAGAAGAAAATTAATATAGCCAAGATAAGAATGAACTCTCACGAGCTCCATAGCGAAACTGAACGTTGGTCAATTCCTAAAACTCCGTGGCTAGAAAGAATTTGTAGTATGTGTGAGTCCTCGAGCGTAGAAGATGAAAATCACTTTCTCTTAGATTGCCCTGCTTACACCCATATTAGATCTCAGTTCCATAATATCGACCATAATACAACCCTCTCAAACCTTTTGTCTTGCCAGTGCTATCAATGAGCTAGGAAAGCTTCTCTCCAAACTTTTGGAGCATAGAAATAGAACTTTAAAGCAATCTACCAATAGACAATAGTGGTCTTACAAAACGTTAAACATTTTCTTCATCATCATCATTAAAATAAATAAATAAAACACACTTAAAATATTAGATATTCATATCTACGTATCTAAATTTTTTATTTACCATTATTTATTCGTTAACGTTGTACAAATCAACGAAAGTCATAAGGAACTTTTGAAACTTTATTTAAAACAATCCAACAAAACATAGTGTATCGTTGACGTTGTACAAATCTTTTTGATTTACCATTATTTATTCGTTAACGTTGTACAAATCAACGAAAGTCATAAGGAACTTTTGAAACTTTATTTAAAACAATCCAACAAAACATAGAGTATCGTTAACGTTGTACAAATCAACGAAAGTCATAAGGAACTTTTGAAATTTTATTTAAAACAATCCAACAAAACATAGAGTAAAAGAATAATATTGTAATTAAGTCAAAAATTAAATTTGAATATAAGAGAAAAAAAAAAACTTTCTATCAACTTCCCAAAGCACATATAAAAGTTTAATTATTATTTAAAGTTCACAAGTGAATAAAATTATGAGCAAAAGTCCTAAGAAACTTTTGAAATCCTATTTTAAAGCAATCCAACAAAACGTTATAATAAAGTAAAGAATAGTATTTTAATTAAAGTCAAAGGGTAAACTTGAATACAAGGCAAAATAATTAACTTTTTATCAACCAGCTTTCCAAAGTCACACCGAAAAGTTTTATTGCTATTTTAAATGCATGCATTTATAATATAAAATAATGGTAAGGTGTTTGATAATGGTTGTATCAAATATATTGGTATTGTTTTTTCTTTATGTTGCGTACTAGTTGTTGGGTTATGTATATAATATAATACTCGTAATTGTTTCGAGAGGTACAAAGTTACGTCGTTAAATTTTAAATAGAACTATGGGTTTTTCGTGAAAGATCTATAGAACTCATTTCTTTTAGCATATCCTAAATCACGAGAGTATGGAAATCAATGGGGTTGTATGATGGTTAGCACTGAATTATGGTATATATACACATTTAGAACTTTATTGGAATATATATGAATTTTGTTAGTTCGATTTTAGACTAAGGTTTGTAGAGGTGTTCAACATAGGGGTTCGTTGTAATCTAAGCGTTGGCATATTCAATCCCTTAAGGACAAAAGGTCTCATTCAAAGTGTAATGACAGGACTAGAAAAACTAATGGGCTCAAATAGAATGGCTACCATGACTAGCCATATCATAGGTTACTTTAGAGGTTCCCATCAATCAACCAAAATGTTGCAACCAATTGTAACTAAAAGAATAAACACAACAATATAAAACATTCATTTTAACCATTCACCACATAAATTAGATAGAAGTGGACACATTACTGAACACCATAACATGTATAAAATGCAACATCATTACCATAGATAAACAAAACATTAAATTTTTTGAAGGGGGCTCTTATTTCATTACTGTCACTAAGATAATCTAGCACATTGCGAGCTAATACAATTGATCCTATATATCAACCAATATGTTATCATTGTCCTACTCAGTTCTAAGCCTTCACATTATATCCATCATGGAGCAATGAGAAGGTGCATGCAGATCTTGGCCAAACTGTTGTCTTTCCACTCAACTTGACTTGATTGACTCCCAATTTATTTTTCTTCCTTGACCAAGTGGCACTCTCCTTGTGCCACCTCTTCCTTGTTTTTTTTGGGACTCTACCTACTTCAATCTCTTCTACCCTCAACCTTCTTTGTGCTCAATGGTCTAGCTGCTACATGGTGCAACTTCCTTTGGATCGGCTAGCTTATCTTATGCTAGTTTGTCCTTCATGTCATTATGAACAAAAGTGAAAACTTCTAAAATTCAAAATGAGGGGTCCAATAAGCCTCAACCACACCTGTTGACTCAACCTCAAATGAACTCCTGTTGGCCTTACTCAACGTGACATCTTCCTCTCCTGTTTGGATGGCACATCCTTCTTAAATGAGGGGTCTGACTCTAAGACTAACTCCAAAATTTTCGCTCATGATGTCATTGAATTCTTGAGATTCTTGGACCATTTATTGACTAAGATGTTTAATCCAGCCAAATATATATTAAATAAGAATTTTTTGAAGTACATTGTGCAAGATATACATTGACCTGGTCGGGGTCTTGAATCTATGGGTCCCCCTCCCACTAGTACAAAATGGCTAACTTGTTACTAAAAAAACAACTAAAATTCACATATAAACAGTTATTGTTTAGTCGGTGACTAATAGTAGCTAATTTCCAGTATCTTATAACGTGACTAACTTTTAGTCGTATTTTGCTTTGTCATTAATTAGTTTCCTTGATTTATTATCTAGTAGTATATATAGTCGTGTATTTGGTCATTAATTGTCAAAAACAATAATCAAATACATGACTAAATATACTACTAGATGATAAATCAAGAAAACCAATTAATGACTAAGGAAATATGACTAAATGTAGGCCACGTTATAAGATACTGTAAATTAGTTACTATTAGTAGACACCTCGAAAACAATAGTCATGCATATGCAAATTTTACTTGTTTTTTAGTCACAAATTTGTCAATATTTGTAATAATGATTTATTATTAATGTAGTAGTTTTATATTCATTTCATTTCCGTTCATTATTAATCAATATAAATGACTATTTTAATAGTTTTATATTCATTTTATTTGTGTTCATTATTAATCAATATAAATTAATAAATATAATATTGTAAATAAAGTAAAAAATGTCATACAATCTTCATGCTCATCTAATATGAATACACATGTGAATCATGCAAAGTCACATTAGCTAATCACAACACTAAATAATATCAAATACAAACATATATAATTTCAACCACCTAAATTATATTATATGAAATGTAAATATTACAATATATATGAATTTCTAATTTAATATCTACTAATGGACTAATATTGGTCCATGACAAAAATTGTCTCTATATTTTACATGAAAATCATTTACATTGATGACTTTTCAAAATATTACATTGGCCACTGAGTGAAACTTCCTTCCTTCTCCTTCAAACAACTACATCCATCTAGTTTATCTTCATATGGAAGGTGGATGTCGATTATGATCACCAACATAATCATTATCACTGATAAGAGTAGTATCTAATTTCGTTAATTGTTTGTCATCCTTAGCAATGGCAATGGTAGGAATGGTCTGTAACTTTTATACTCTTAGCATCAATTAATCGCTGGTCATAGCTAAGTGTAACCGAAATGAATGAACCCACATCAAATTGATCTTGAACTGCTCCTAGGATGACTCGCTTTTTAGTTGTACATACAGATTGTGAATGGGATCAACTAATTTGTACCTCACATGGCACCCTACATGTAAATCTTGTTGCATCATCTGCATTCACACCTAGAGTGATCTTAATTTACATCATTATATGATAATCTAAATTAAAACAATCTAACGAGTGCCCAAACTAATCTTACTTGAACCCACATCAAGAATTGTTGCCTATGGAGGATTGATGATAGCACATAATTGTTTTATTCCAAATGGACCTCCCAAGTTGGATATTGTGAATGTCCCACCCTACATGATCAATATAATTAGCCAAATACATGCTACACTTGAATTTAGATCACATAGATGTATCACTCCACCATTCCTTTTGGATTTTCGAAACATTACTCCATAGTCAATTGCCTTCAAAGTATTCTCTTTCTCTTTCCGTGTTAAAACTTTGACATCCTCTCTAATGGCAGACAACCCCTTCTTCCCTGCATCCTGTTAAGACCTCCTTAAAAGGTAATTTCTCTACAGAATGCAATAGAAGCCATAATAACAAATGAATGAAAATCATTAAAATTAAAAAGAAGTATAATAAGACATTTTATGTCATACTTCAACAACTGGGACAAACAAACCCCTGCCTTAAAAATTTGCATCAAGTTCATTACATGCATAAACTTTCTTTAAACAAGTTCCAATATTACATATGAAAAAGACAAATGGAATTTCAACTTTGTCAAAGAAACTCTAGATCTCAATGGTATTGTTGTTACTATCTACTAAGACATACCCAATTTTTTTTTTTTTTTAACAGTTGCAAAGATTTATCACAGATTTATATAGCCTATTTGGATTCTTTTTAGCAGATACATCTTCTAGTTTTTTCATTTAGAAGTAGTAGCTCTATAAGAAAGTTCAAAAATCCATTGTAAGAAATCATACATGAAACTACAAAATCAAATTAAGCATAGTGATCACATTTTAAACGAAACAAAATGATACTTACCCATTTGATTTCGTAGGTGACAAATGCTTCTTAAAGGCTTCCCACCCCTCTCTTATGTCATTGTCATAATCCTCATGAGATACAGCTATATCATTTACCAAGATTGTACTTTTCACCTCCTTGAACAAGCACACCCTGGAAATGAGATTATTTATGAAGGATTCATGTGATATTGTTTATAGGCACTATCATAAAACATCTAACAAAGAGTAAGAATAACCTAGAGTATTATTAAAGTCGAGTCGTGACATGAAACATGGGTGACGTCACGACGTGAATGAAATAGAAACACCTAGTGAGGGTGCAATATATAAAGATCATTCATATTTGTCACATCCCCTCCCATCTATTAACGCAAGGAAGGGAACATGATACCCAAAATCTGGGCTTTTATAAAACTTAGCCCACTTCAACATCCATGATTCATATAAATATAAACAATTGCCCATAAATTAGCCCAACATGTACAACGGAATAGGACATCATCCACATACATTTCACATGCATCAACCATATCAAGAGCAACCATCCTTTAATTAAAACAGTGCAGAAGTTGTTGGCTGCTTTCTGGATAGACCCGGGTTTTCAGGAGGCGCAGCAACAAACACCCCTTGGTACACTGGCCCTTTCGGCAACGGGCTGCGCAGCAGCCCGAGGTCTCACCCGAAGTGGCTATTTGGGGGGGCTAAGGAATTAGGTTTCCTTAACCAGGGTGGTGTGGAGTCTACAGTGTTCTCCTCCTCTTCTTGCGGGTAACTTCGGAGCAGGGCGCCTTACTCTCCCACAGGCCTCACAATGCCACTGCGCTGGAACTTACTCATCTCAGCCTAGCTGCGCAGCATCCCCGCCCCTGCGCACAAGGCTTTTACCCGCTTCGCCGATACTCTGTATCGTCTCTGGCCTTGCGCCTCGGCGCAATACCACACTCCTCAAGCGCTACGGCGATAGTGTTCTCACAGGCTCCTTCGACACTGCATGAGTATAACTTCTAGGGGAGCTTCAAGGACTTATTTTACATACTCATTCACAAAGACAATGAAGCATTCATGTAAACATAGATAGTAAAACATAGACAAGCATTCACGCAAAACATCACCATAACAACAAGAATCATGTGGTTCGCCTCCACGGGGAAATCTCGTCCACGGGAGTTGTATCTTATATTATCTTGAGATGGGAATTACACAGTTTCGCTGCGCACACAGCTGTAGCCTTAGATCTTTCTGGGAAACTCCACGCACACAGCTGGGAGCCCTTCTCCTAGATCTATTCTCTTCTTCTACAGAGATTACAATGACTCAGACATCAACTTAGACTGCCTGTAAACTCAGTGACTAGATCTACAGCTATCCAATTCTCTAACTCCTTAACCCTTCTAACCCTTTTCCCTTTACAATTACACATATATATAGGTGGCCCTGAGGGTTGCACCTTTACAAAACTGTGGGCCTTTCCCCAACAGTGATCCCCAAAAACCCTAACCACTGACACGACTAGGTGTACCCTAGGTGCCTCTTTCAGTCACGTCGTAGCTTCCTGCAGGCTCCGTGATTTCTGACACAGATTGCGGGTATGGGCGCCGCTTCATCGTTCTTTGCTCCTTGTCCTTCGCCTTCAATGCTTCGTCCCGTTGCTCTTCCTTGGTCCAAGCAACCATAACTCCTGTACTTTTCCTTAATGAGGATAGCTGAGCCCTCTATTCCGTCGCTTCATTTATTATGGTGGTTGAGCTTTCTACTCGGCCACATTTACTCTTCTTTGGCTTGTGCACGCGAGCTCCGCGATTTCCGACCCGCATTCTGCGGTGAGCTCGTCCATCTGGCGCCGTACCGCGCACTATTCATTTCCACCAAAAATGGTGCTTCTCCTCAAAATTAGCACTTTTCCTTCAAACTCAGTGCTTTTCCCAAAACTTGGCAGCTTTACCATAGCTGCGGCCTATGCTCCAACAGGCCCCTAACACTTACTTGTGGCTCGTCCTCAAGCCACCCACACTAGCTTGCAGTCGTTTTAGTTGTGCATCTGACTTGGCATGAGTCACAGCGAAAGCTTGCTTCCACTGCGCAATAACGGTGTCCATGTCTTGTACGCATTCCATGGCTGTCTGCACCAGGTTTGAAGTGGCTTCTTCTCCTTCTACAGCATCGACCAGCTCTTGAGATTCAGCAAATGCTTTGATCTTGGCCTCTGCTTGGGCAGCAAGTTTAGCATACTCATCCATAAACGGCTGAATAATGTTGGCGAGAGTAGCATCTTTGTTTCTGAGCCTGTGGAGTTCTTGTTGGACTTTGCGGACTTCGCTCATCTTTCTCATTTTTTCTAAGCCTTCCAAGGACTTAGCTTCTTCGCTCAGAACAGTTAGGGACTATTCTGCTACTTCCACCTGTTCTACCAGGGCAACTTTAGAAGGGAGCTTCTCGAGCTCCGCCCAAGCCTCCATAGCTTGTGTCATTAACTGCTGGGCTTCTTCTGTTCTGATCTTCATTTGGGTAGAAGCTATGCGCAGTGCTTCAAGTCGTTCTTGCGTCTCATCTACTGGAGGCACTGCGACACGAGCTTCCAACTCGGCGAGTTTCTTTCTATGGTCCTCAGCCATAGCAACTATTTGCTGTTCTAGGGATTGCGCCCTTCTACCAATGCGTTGCACTTTCTCAACTAACGGAAGGTCTGGTTGAATCTGGCAGGTTGGCAGCTCCTGGGCAATTTCATCAACAACATTTCTTAGCCCAGTGTCTTGCGCTTCGTGAAGTTCAAGCTGCGCAGAGATCTCCTTGTAGCCTGCCCTTAGATCTGCTTCCTGCATCTGCATTCTTTGATTGGCGTGGAATGTGGAGAGCTCCCTAGCTCTCAGCTCAGTAGAAACCTACTCATGAACCAACTGCAGCGTTTCCAACGGAATTAGTGACAAATTTATTTCAACAGGGCCAACCGCGCTTACCTGCAGTACAGCCAAAGGATCCGGGAGTGTCATGCTTGCAGGCGGGATGTGGACAATAGTGTGCCTCTCTATGGGTACTTCAACCCGCTTGGTGCTTGTAGATGCTTGCGGCGCCTGCGAGCCGGATGCTGGCGCATGGGTCTGCGCAACTCGGCCTGTGAGACCTTTCAACTCCACGAGCTGTAGGTCCAGAGCACTTCTGATCTTGGCCTGAGACGTCCGCAGCTCACGAAATTGCTCCTTCAAGTACTGGTCGAACCCCACGGCAAGGGTCTCAGAGGGATCTCCAGTCACTTCTGCGGGGTGCGACAGCTTCTGCTTCTTGGGAGGCGGTCCTGACGGACCTTCATTATTCTTCTGCGCGGCCTTTT
Organism: Larix kaempferi; assembly: GCA_027924585.1. NCBI lineage: Eukaryota > Viridiplantae > Streptophyta > Pinopsida > Pinales > Pinaceae > Larix > Larix kaempferi. The sequence goes on from BSBM01000577.1 coordinate 3,210,662, forward strand.
CCTTTCCCTTATCTTTTTCTGGCGCCTCAGGGGGTGGCATCGCAATATCGATGTCAGCGGTTTGCTTCCATTCATTTGGCCAGGACTTCATAGTGTCCTCCACATCCTGGGTGGTCATTCGGTAGAGCCCTACGGCCCATTCTTTCGACTGAATTCCGCGAGGGTGGAAGTAGATTTCATGCAAGTTGGCAGAAAAGACCAACTTCGCTCCATAAATTTCTGCCGTCTCCTCAGTAAGCCTCGGCATCTGTAGGATGGTATCCCTGAGGAGATTGTAGTACTCAAAGAATACGGTGCGGTGCATCTTGCGCTTCACGAGATTATTAGAATCCCATAGGTTGACATAATGCATCCCTGTAACCTCTCCTGAACGGCGAGGAAGAAACTGAGTGTTGGGCGGTTCCTTCCACCCGACAAAGGCACATAAGATCAGGAGCCAAGAGAAATGGAACAGTTGATTGGCGGTGTCCTGAACGTTGCGGCAGTCATCCAAGAATATATTCAAGAGGAAGAGAGACCAGTTATACTGCTCTCCTTCCACAGCTGCGACTGCGAGCTCTACAACAGCTCCAGGGACTTCTTTAGGTCGGCACTTCGTTAAAAGTCTGCCTGCGAGCAGACTACCTGTGAATCTGAGTGCTTCATCTTCAACTATAGTGAGGTCATAGGCCCGACCTCCTCTCGACAATTTGTATTTCTACACCACCTGTGCAGCAAGCTTTCGGTCCTTGTCTTTACCAACGAAGTGGACGTTGGGGTCCTTACCAACCTTAGATAGGCCGGTAATTCGATGAATCAGGTCCACATTCAAATCAATTGGCCTCCCTATCCAAAGATAACCACCATGAACACAGGATAACAGGACCTTGACAACCGCATTAACTTCATTACTACGCCCGAAGTGCGGTAGCTTCAACAGGTTCAACAATCTAGGCCTCTCTAGATTTACTGCAAATTGCTGCGGGACGAATTCGTCAACTTTCTTAACAGGGTTATGGACCACTGTCAGATAGTGATCCGGCATGAACTGTGGATATGTTCTATAATCTCCCAAGTTAAAGTCAGAGAACTTAACCAGCGGGAGATGTCCAAGCAGGGATCCTTCTTCGTGCACAATTTCCGCCATTAGTGGAAACATAATCGAATACTTGGCATTCTTGGGAATACGCACCTCGGGCGCATCATCTGGGCGTGGAGGAATGTAGTTAACCAGAGTGGCCAAGGGCTCTGGAACGGGTTCCTCCGTCTGTTGTTGTTGGTGCTGTTGAGACGCCTGCGTACCCAGGGACTGTCTAGGATCAGGAAGCTCGACGATCTTGATCGGGGTACCCATTCCGAAATCTAAACCTCTGCATCTAAACTGTCGGACAAATTCTTCAGTTGACAGGTTCTCCGTCATGGACTTGCATACACGACTAATACTGAACAAAAGGGTGGAACAACGTAGGATATGAACTCTGAAAACAAAGGGCAGCAGTCTGCACAACATGGCTCTGAAAACAATGACTTAGACTCTCAAACAGGAGAACTAGACATCGTAATAGCAAGGAAACGTAACCCAAGTATATACGAATGCGGGGTATTTATAGCTAAAGGCGATAGTAGATGCAGACAAGTGGGGCTAATAACTGTTGGCGCCTAATCGGATGAGTTGACAACCCCCCTACCCCCGCGCCTCTGCGGTGCATTAAATGCGATGGATGGGTTCTGACAGCCTTTCAGGAGATGAGCTAAGGCCTTCGGCTCCTTAATTAAATGTGAATCTTAGGGAAATCAAGCCGAATCTGTCAGAGCAAATACAATTAATTGGCGGTCTCATCCTTCATTAAGACTCAGACGCGGCTACAGAACTTTCGTAATTCAAATTTTCGGCGGGTAACTTTAGCATGGGTAACTGTGCATATGGAGGGCTCCACGGTGAGGAGAACTCCTCAAGAGCGGCAAATTGACAACAGGGAACTCCGCAAGAGAGAAGGTTTGACAACCTGGGGGAACTTCGCAAGAGAAAAATTAGGCACGCTCAAAACAGGCTTTATTGAGTGTGCAGATGCTTCGAGGAACTGCGCGGGAAGCCAGAGACTGAAAATGTCTCGCGACTTCCGTGTAGACTGTGATAAGTGCGATGCCTCTTTCAACTACACTGGACATCTGCACGACTTTAGCAGCTGATTAGGTCGACAGGGCGGAGTGGCCATCTCGATAAAGCTTGAGCCGACTCCCATTGATCATTGTGGGCAGCAATTCTCCATTAAGCTTCGCAAGCTGAACTGCTCCACCTTCGGTTATCTTCATTACTTGAAAAGGGCCTAACCAATGTACACGAAACTTGCCTGGAAACTTGATGAATTTACTATCGTAGAGGAGTACCAAGTCTCCTTCTTGAAAGACTTTATTCTTAATATGCCTATCATGCCAAGCCTTCTGTCTCGCCTTCTGCACTTGTTGATGGAATCCAGCTAAAAGCCTGTCTTCTTCTAAGGAAACCAATTGTGACAGCCTTTCACTCATAGTATCAGTATCTGCCATTTCTGTAATTTGAGCAATTCTGAGACTGGGAACAATGTATTCCATGGGCATAACTGCTTCTTGTCCATACGCCAAACTGAAAGGTGTGTGACCTGTTAGTTTCTTGCATGTGGTTCTGTAAGCCCATAACACAGCTGTGACTCTAAGGTCCCAATCATCTCTTTGCTGGTTACAGATCTTGGTCAGGGCACTCTCCAGAATCTTATTGAATGCCTCCACTGTACCATTAGCTTGAGGGTGGTAGGGTGTACTCTTGTGGTGACTAATGTGGAATTCTTCAGTAAGGGCCTCTATAGTCTCGTTCAAAAAATGTGTTCCCTGATCACTCATTAGAATTAGTGGACATCCAAATCTAGTGACAATATTCTCAAAAATGAACTGCGCGGCAATGACAGCGTCACAATTCTTAACTGGCTTCGCCTCATCCCATCTGGTGAGGTATTCAGTAGCTGTGATGATGTATCTTGCGCCGGTTCTCTTTCCTGGTGGGTTGATAGGTCCCACGAAATCAATGGCCCACTTATCAAAAGCACGCATTGTTATCTGGGGTCTGAGCGGCATTTCATCTCTTCTTGAAGGTTTTCCTGTTCGCTGGCACACATCGCAACACTTGCAGAATTCCTTGGTATCCTTGTGCAATGTTGGCCACCAAAGACCTGCGGCTAAGATCTTTTGCGCAGTCGGCTTTCCTGCAAAATGGCCTCCTGCGGTTCCTGAGTGCGCTTCTACGATTATGGAGTTCTTCTCATGCGGTAAAATGCATCTGCACAAAACTTCTTCAGGGCCCAACTTATAGAGCTGGCCTGCTATCAAAGTGAAGTCTGCGGCTTTGACAACAAGTTGTTTCTTTTGTTGTATTGTGAACTCAACTGGTGCTTTCCCCGTAGTGAGAAACTCAAGAATATCGAAATAATATCCATCTGCTGCTTGAATAGAGAACAGCTGCGCATCAGGCAGATTGTCCTCCAAATTTGTAGGTTCCTCCCCTGACTCTATCCTAGATAAATGGTCACGTCCTGCATTCAATCTACCTGGCTTCACAATAATCTCAAAATCATACTCCTGGAAAAGGAGTAGCCATCTGCAAATTCTTCCCCCTAACACTGGCTTATTGACCAAGTACTTCAAAGCAGAATGGTCAGTATACATTTTAAAATGAGCACCCAATAGATAGTGTCTGAACTTATGTAAGGCATACACCATAGCTAGTCCTTCTCTTTCTGTGGTGGTGTAGTTCTTCTCGGCTGTAGATAGCTTTCTTCTAGAGTAAGCAATGGGGTGGTCAATACCTCCTTATCCTGATTGTGTCCGTACAACCCCCAATGCTATGGAAGAAGCATCTACATGAACATGAAAGGGTTTTCTCCAGTCTGGGAAAACTAGAATAGGCGCTGTGATCATCTTTTCTTTAAGTGTGTCCAAGCTCTGTTGGCATTCTTCTGTCCATTGGAACTTCGAATCCTCTTTTAGCAGTCTTTCCATAGGTGCAATGATCTTTGCATAACCCTTGATAAATTTCTTGTAGTATCCTGTATGTCCCAATGTAGTGCGCAATTGTTTGATTGAGTTGGGCGCAGGCAAGTTAGCAATGATGGAAACCTTCGTAGGATCCATCATGAGTCCTTGTCTGCACACAATGTGACCCAACAAAATACCAAAAGGAGCACAAAAGATACATTTTTTCAAGTTGAGGGAAATCTGATACTATCTACATTTTTCTAACATCATCCTTAGATTCCCTATATGGTTCTTTAGTAAACCAAACACAATCCAGTCATCAAAATAGACTTCTAGAAACTTATGGATGAACTCTTTGAAAACAGCAACAACGACTCTAGATAAGATAGCAGGAGTGTTTTTAAGACCAAAGGGCATTACCGTATACTGGAACGAGCCCCATTCAGTCGCAAAAGTGGTCTTATGGCAGTCCTCTGGATGGATTCTGATCTGATGGTATCCTGAAAAGCCATCAGTGAAGGAGTAAGCCTCTTGTCCTCCAACATTATCAAGCACTTCATCTGTAAAGGGCGTAGGAAATGGATCATGCGCTGATGCGTCGTTGAGCTTGCGCAGGTCCACGCAGATTCTTATTTCACCTTTTTCCTTTTTCTCTTGTACCACCATAGGACTAATCCAATCACTTTCCTCTACTGGCTCAATGATACCAGCTACGAGCATCTTATCAATTTCTTCTTTGACCTTTTCTTTATATCACGGGTACAACCTGTACGGGCGCTGTTTTACTGGCTTAGCATCCGCTTTCAAAGGTATGCGCATAACTCCTAAATCTCCTAGGATGCCTTTCATTTCTGTAAACTTGGTAGGAAAGATATCCTGGTACTCATGTAGTAAATCCGCAATATGGTCAACAGTTTCATCATCCCAATAATCTCCTATAGAGGCAACCTTGGGTTCGGCTTCTGTGCCAATGTTAATTTTCTTGAGCTTGATGTGTTTTGTAATGGCAAGGATATCAAGCTGAGGGCCTTCGACTTTGCGCGTCCCTTCTGACTCTGGAATATTGATGTTGCGAGGATCATCATCCTCTTCTCCAGCGGTGAAATTATAGCATTCCAGGGCATGTTCCATCTGGACAGCCCAGTCTGGTTGAGAATACTCTGGTAACAGACATTGTTCAAATACCTTCTTTCTAATACACTTTAAAGCCTGATCGATGCTTGGATGTTCTGACTCAAAGCTGAAAGTGAGTTGAAAACTTTCAATCATAAGAGGCCAATTGATAGTGCCTCTGCGCAACTCTGTTTCAGTATACCAGTTCCTTAGAACTATATCCAACGTGTGGATGAATAGGTGAGCCCACTCATCCTCTGGAATATCTGACCATTGCTGAATACATGCTTCAACGTGTGACCTGGGGTCACTCTGTCCATCATATTTGCTCAAAACTCCTGCTGTAGTCTCTTGAAATCTGCACAGTATCAACCTGGGACAGTCTTGCCATGTGTCGATATTTTCTTTATGCGCACCCCGCCATCTCGCGGGTGTAGTGCGCAGTGCTACATCCAATGCTTGTATGCGCTGCTCATCTGGGATTTCTTGTTCATATGCCTGTATGAATTCACTTACTCTAGTTAAACCATCAAAGATTGGGGTATTATTCCATTCTGTGCCAATCCATCGAATGGATTTAGTCATCATGGCGCAATGCCTTGCAGAAAGCTCATGTAAGCGATTTTGCCAGTTTTCCAGTCCTGCTTCCGAATCTGATGCGCACGAACTATCGCATCGCCAGCTGATATGGCCGTCCGCTGTGGGATTGACATAATCATTATGACTAGCAGTCATCTGATACAAACTTTCCATGTGGCACATTTCTTCTTCTGCTCGAATGGGTTCAATATACCATGGTCCTTGAAGGGGATCAAGCGGTGCAATGACCCTGATCTGCTCATCCTCAAAGGTCATCTATCTTTTCTTCAAATTAATGATAGCCAAATTATCAAATGCCCAGTCTATGCCTAAAAGTGCTAGGTAAGGTCTACTGTCATCCAGAATTTTGATTACTTCGAAGTTTGCAGAACTTCTTACTCCCTCAATATCAATGGGTACATTGGGTAATCTGCCCAATGGAGAAACTCGTTGCTGATTTGCAAGTCTTAGCTGGATAGGAGATCTGGTAAGCTGAGGGCTACCCATCTGTTCCCATGTCTGCATGGTGAGAACATTAACTTCTGAGCCTAAATCCAAAATGACTTCGTCCATTTCAAATGCTCCAATCTGCGCTGTGAGTCTCATCTCTCTTCCCGTTCTAGTATGACTCCCAATCTGATGAACAGCATGCTGCGATGTATTCATCGAAGCAGATTGTTGACACTGATCCAACAGGTGTTGGAGTTCCATAGCTGCTTTTTCATTGCGCAACAACTTTAAGCAGTTTCTCAGGAAAGCATGAACACTGCCTAGTGCATCCTCCTCATCAGGCCTTCCAGATGTAGTGGCCTGCTCTTGTACCTAGTTCTCTTGATGTGGCACATGCGGTCTGATATCATTATGTGGAATTGCGACAGAACTTGAAGCTCGCGGATCTGAGAAATACTCTTGAGCTTGCTTGAATGCTTCTTTTTGCTTCTGTAGGTCAAGCGGGGATGGTTTAATATTAGCGCGGCGCACCCATTGTGTCGTTGGCTTTCCAGTTCCTGACTCTTGCGCACCGGTGGTTGCTCCACTGCGCGTCACTATATTAACTGTAGGATCTGGTTCTCTTTTTTCTGCTCCAATCAACTGGATATTCTGGTTAACCTGTGGCTTCTTTTCTTGCATCTTGGCCATCAACTGAGGGCATTCTTTAATGACATGATCATAAGATTTATAGTATCTGCAGATGGTTGTAGGATTTTGGGCAATCCCTTGCATAATGGCCATGAGCTTCGCAGTTATAACAAGTGATCTGTCCTCTTCCACGACCAAAACCTGCTGCGTGTCCACGGCCCTTGTAATTTCCTCCTCGGCCTTCGCGAGCTGGGTCATACTGCGGATCTGCTGTGGGTCCTTGTGGTTCTGATTGTACTCTATAAACATCATGTTTTCTTTCTATCATAAGCTCATATGCTCTGCAATTGTTCTCATCATGGCCTACTGATTTACAGAAATTGCAATATAGATTCTTTGGAGTTTGTACATATTTCTGTAACAAGTGACACTCTTGTGGTCTGTGGCCTCTAGTTCTACAGATTTCACACCAAGGCCCCTGTGCCCATGGTAAAGGGTTAGGTGATCCCATTGCAATATAATGTATGAAAACAGGACAATGGTCCTTTGAGTGTCCTTGTGCTCTACACTTTGTACACCAAATTTCTTCTTTAACATCCTTTCCTTTCTTAATATCATGCACTTGCAAAGTTAGGTTTGCTATTTGGTTCTACAACTGCGCAACATCGTTGCTTGTTCCAGCAATTGGTGAAGCTTCTAGTTTCATAGCCATCTCTAGAGCTTGTTCTTGTGTAGTGAGATTCTGTTGCATAAGAGGAAGTCTAATGTGAGGAAGCAGCGCAGCAATGAACCATTCCTTATGTTGCTGCGGTGCAAACTCAAAGCTTACTTGATCTATCAAGACTTTGAACTTCTGGTCAAAGTCCCATACTGACTCTGTAGGTAACTGTTTTATGTCTTTGAGTTCTGTTATGCACTGTGATTCTGATTTAGGTTTCTTGAATTCTTTAATCATAGCATTTCTTACATCAGCAAGCGTCCTATTCTGTGCTGCTGAGTATTTCATAAACCAGGTTAAGGCTCTCTCTCTTAGTGTGGTTGCTAACTGAACCAGCTTAATAGCATCATCATTAATTTGCTTAATCGTCCAAATGGCTTCACATAGAAACTAGTGCTGCTCAGGGTCTTCTAGCCCTGTTCCTCTAAAAGTTGGTAGCTTCATGTCATCACCCATCCTTCTTGCGCTAGGTTGACGTGGAGGTGTTGTGGCACTGCCTCCGGGATGGTTAAACAAAGGTGGAGCTGAGGTACTAGAAGTACCATGCAGGCTACTAGAAGGTGTTACTGCGGGGTTATGCTGAGCCCCGTCTAGCTTTTGCGGTGTAAAAGGGTGATAAGGGATATGAACACTCCCTTGTCTCTCTATATGGCTCGCTCTGCGAGCTCGACTATCTTCTGGGATAGACTCAAAAGAATGCTGGTCGAGGCCTACTTTATACCGTTTTCCACTACGAGTGCAACCAATAGCTTCAAAGTCACTATCAGAATCTGTGGACATTACTTGTCTATGCTATTCATCGGAAGCTATGCATAGTTTTCCTTTTTCATATAAGAGCAATTTAATCGACAGGTTCAGAGAATTTAAGAACTTACCCCTGTATGCTTTGAAGAAGTTCCTCTCAGCATTGCTGAAGCTCTTTCTCGTATCTACTGCAAACTCGGTGATGAAGCCTTCCAGCAGACTGTTCAACCAAAAGTCTATTGCGCGGGACACAAGATTATCTACCCGCTTCACAGTGCTAACTAGCTCAGGTGACCAGATGATAGGTTGATCAACATGCACAGTGGGTTGAGTATCTGCTAGCTTGGATACCCACTCATCCAACTCGAGTGCAAACATTACAAAGAAGATTTCATGAAGGTCAGTATAAATATGCTTCTGAAACCAGTCTTCTGTCTGAAGCTGAGGGCTTCTATTTTCACGTTCAGCGAACTCTCTCTCCTTTGAATCAAACCACTCTTGAATTTCTTTAGTTGTAGGATTCCAACACCACATTGGCTTCAAAATAATAGGGTTAAAACCGGCGGCGGAACCATTTGTTGGCTCACTCTTCCTCTAGGTTTCGCATCAATATTGCACGTCACCGGAATAACAAGTCTCAAGGCAACGAAACCATTTGTTGGCTGCTTTCTGGACAGACCCGGGTTTTTAGGAGGCGCAGCAACAAACACCCCTTGGCACACTGGCCCTTTCGGCAATGGGCTGCGCAGCAGCCCGAGGTCTCACCCGAAGTGGCTATGGGGGGGGCTAAGGAATCAGGTTTCCTTAACTGGGGTGGTGCAGAGTTTACAGTTTTCTCCTCCTCTTCTTGCGGGTAACTTCGGAGCAGGGCGCCTTACTCTCCCGCAGGCCTCACAACGCCACTACGCTGGAACTTATTCATATCAGCCTAGCTGCACGGCATCCCCGCCCCTGCGCACAAGGCTTTTACCCACTACACCGATACTCTGTATCGTCTCTGGCCTTGCGCCTCGGCGCAATACCACACTCCTCAAGCGCTACGGCGATAGCGTTCTCACAGGATCCTTCGACACTGCATGAGTATAACTTCTAGGGGAGCTTCAAGGACTTATTTTACATACTCATTTACAAAGACAACGAAGCATTCATGTAAACATAGATAGTAAAACATAGACAAGCATTCACGCAAAACATCACCATAACAACAAGAATCATGTGGTTCATCTCCATGGGGAAATCTCGTCCACGGGAGTTGTATCTTATATTATATTGAGATGGGAATTACACAGTTCCGCTGCGCACACAGCTGCAGCCTTAGATCTTTCTGGGAAACTCCATGCACACAGCTAGGAGCCCTTCTCCTAGATCTATTCTCTTCTTCTACAGAGATTACAATGACTCAGACATCAACTTAGACTGCCTGTAAACTCAGTGACTAGCTCTACAGCTATCCAATTCTCTAACTCCTTAACCCTTCTAACCCTTTTCCCTTTACAATTACACATATATATAGGTGGCCCTGAGGGTCGCACCTTTACAAAACTGTGGGCCTTTCCCCAACAGTGATCCCCCAAAACCCTAACCACTGACACGGCTAGGTGTACCGTAGGCGCCTCTTTCACTCACGTCACAGCTTCCTGCAGGCTCCACGATTTTCGGCACATATCGCGGGTATGGGCGCCGCTTCATCGTTCTTTGCTCCTTGTCCTTCGCCTTCAATGCTTCGTCCCGTTGCTCTTCCTTGGTCCGAGCAACCATAACTCCTGTACTTTGCCTTAATGAGGGTAGTTGATCCCTCTATTTCGCCGCTTCATTTATTGTGGTGGTTGAGCTTTCTACTCGACCACATTTACTCTTCTTTGGATTGTGCGGGCGAGCTCTGCGATTTTCGGCCTGCATTCTGCGGTGAGCTCGTCCATCTGGCGTCGTACCGCGCACTGTTCATTTCCGCCAAAAATGGTGCTTCTCCTCAAAATTAGCACTTTTCCTTCAAACTTAGTGCTTTTTCCCAAAACTTGGCAGCTTTACCATAGCTGTGGCCTATGCTCCAACATAAGTAAATACACATAAGAGAATATACTTATCTCACTGTAATGTTGTCCCAAGCAACTAGCTATGTCACTGCAACGTTCCAACCAACCATAGGTCTCTGCCCAGCCTATATTCTTTCAGCACTGAGAGACCACCCCCGAGCTAGGCATGATATCTATAAGGAAAAGGGGACTCTCAAGCTCAGTACAGCCCAAAGCAATGGATACCCATCTCAACCCCAACATTCATTTACACACAACAACTCAAAACTGGGCATGGATACACATTTCGACAATGGGATTTACAAAATAGGGTCTATGGGTTTTTCCCCAAAACATTGCACACCCAACACGGATTGTGGGAAGAGGGAATCAACCCCAGGGAAGAAAACTGATTTCTCCCACAGATGTATGAGCATTCAGTGGGCCAAAATGACCTCTATAAAACCCCAAAATCGTTTTACCCTCTTCCCCACTCTTAGCCACAACACAAATTCCCTTCCCATCTAGAAAGATGAAGGGAAACACATAAAAACTAGGGAGAAAAACGCCTAGCAATCTCTAAAAAATGTGAGAGAGGAAAAACTGATGGGTGAATAATGGATTGGGGGCAATTTCGTGGCTCCTTTCTTGCCCAGGAATCCAAACACGAATTTCTAGGAAGGGTGGCTTGCCCATACTCGAATTTGGACAGCCATACCTCTCCATTCCCCAAGGCATTAACTACCTCAACCAACTCTTGGGTGAAATGAATGATTGGGCACAAAAATCAACATGGGTAGTTGAGGGTTCATGGATTTTCTCATCGACACTTGGCTTGACTTGATTGGCTCAAGGGTTTGAATATTTCCCTCCCAATTCCTTGTAAACATCATGCCCCCATCTCTTGTTGCATTGCATAGCTAGTTGTGGGCATTTATATTAAAATGCATATTTACAATTCCCATGGTTCACTAGCACATGGGTAGCATAATATCCAATACTTGCCTCTTCAAGGTCGAGCGTTCACTAACGGAGCCTTGGCCTTGAGCTCCATGCTAGGAACTGTACATAATATGCATACAATATTTACATTATAGTCCAAAATATCCTAAAGGTCAAAATGGGGGTATTACAATATTGCTCATTCTTATTGGTTTCTTTGAAATTTGGTGAATTTGAAGTTGTTTAATCACAGATTGCTCCTGCGGCATGTCTTGTGCCAGGATGGCCCATTTTCAAAGCATCAACTAGGTAGGGAATTTCTACTGCATGTACAATGCTCACCTTATTATCATTCTCCAAAGAAATATTCACCAATGAAGCAATAACATTGATCTAATGAGGAATTACTAGAACAAGAGTTAGAACAACTAGGTTTGGTTGAGTAGGATTTACATGATTTGTAAGAAAATGTGTTTTGGAATGATTAGCAAAACCCTCGGATTTAAATTTCTTAGCAATTTTGTGCTTGTCTTGTCCAAAAATAGGGTCACTTTGTTTCCGATTGAGGGTTTCTACCCCCAATAGTTTCCCTGGACTACTTTTTTTTCTTTTTGGATTAATGTTGCCTGTGAAACTTGTCAAATTTGGCCAATTTATAATCCCAAGGATTAACTAAATAAGTTTCCCCCACAAATCTATTAAATTTACAAGATCTAAATTGGCATGTTTCTCAATGAGATTGTTCCCAACATGTCTCTTGCTCTAATAATTATTGTATCCATTAACTTGAACTACTTTTTTCCTTTTTAATAACGTTGTATACAAAACTCATCATACTTGACCAATTATAATCAAAGGGAAAACTACATAAGTAGCCCCCACAACTGTCAATAAAATTTCTAAGATCAATGTAAAATGGCATGCTTCTTGATGACACTGCTTCACATAATCACAATAAATCTAAGCTTAATATGGCTCTGATAATGATTGAGAACCTTTATTTATAATACACAAAGAAGCAAAAATATCCAAGCACATGCAAACCAAATTTGGGATAGAATTATACCTTGAATGGGGAATTGATTATTCTCTGCTTTGGTCCTACTCTTACACTCGCGACCCTAAATATTTCAGTTACCTAAAAAGAGATTCACAAGTCAAGATCAGAATTGCTTTTACAACACCAATATTTTTCTACATAAATCAATTTCTTTCAATCAATCTGCAAGCGCCAATTTTTATCATTCCTCAACTCAATCACCAAGTTTGGCAACATCAACTAATTTTTCATGCATCAACAAGTTGACTACGTGTGGAGTTTCTGCCTCTAGAATGGAATCGTAAGTTTCTTTCATCCTTACAATCTGCTTGATAGCAAACCTGACCCAAAAATAAATGAGAAGGAGAATGTTGTAATATTCCAAAGTTTAGCAACCCCATTACCATTAGACTCAACTACATTCATAATTACCTGCATCTAATATGGACTAATGCCATGGAATTCATAGCAACACATTCTAGCCTTCCACATTGAGTAGGTTCATCGATTCTACATGGTACTCATGTTATGAATAAAAAATATGAATTTCCAAGTAGATTTTTGGATCTCTTTCAAAATATAACCATGTCCATAGATGCTGAGGCAATGTTTATGGAGATGGGTTGAGAACTACTTCCAATGATAGGAAATAATCATAAACATTGAAGCACCACTCTTAGATTACAGTATTGGGCATCATCATAAACATTATTATATGCATGCAATTGTCAAATAACAAAAAACATAAAATACAATACAAAGCTATAACTATGAAAAAAAATTATGGTTTCACTACAACAAGTGAATACCTCTATTAATAGGCACTGGAAGTGGAGAACAACCACGAACAAGGCATCAAAAAAATGCTTCTTTAATTTTTGGTATTATTGAGCTGCATCATCAAATAATCATCCCTTTCACTGAAATCATTTCCTCAATATCTAGATTCAAGGCCAACAGAGCTCAAGATTAGTTTCTACCAAAATGAGGCATAAAACATATTAGATAAAGATATTAGATAGCATATAACACAATGCACTAGCCACCAAATCCTACCTGAGAGATTCAATTTTCGCATGTTAGTTGTATCTTTAAGATTGAATATTCTTGCATGAATGCAAGGGTAGTTGTGTAGGTAAGAGAAACAACATTTCATAGATTTTTATAAGGTGGTCAATTTGAAAGTTCCATGCAAATGAAACAAAAAACTAAAAAAAGAGATATAGACTTGGCACATGAAACTTGTGAGGATTGTGGTCTAATTACTTGTATGTGCTTTTTCCACAAGGGTTTAAGGTGGACAACAACATCCACCAAAACAATATAAAAAATAGAAATAACTTCAATAGGGTATCTAACCATCATCCCATAAAGGTCTTCATCATAATCCAAGATGTTCATTGCATCAACATTCAAAGAATCACCTTCTACTTCCATTGTTTGTAAGGGTCGTCCACTAAATGCAGTCAACACAAAAATCAAGGAATCTAACCAAGAATATATAACAGGTAAAACTTGTAAATAGGTGGAGAACAATTAAAAATAAAAACACAAACACTTATGACCTACTCTAAAATCCACATGTATTTTCCCTTGAGATCTGAAGGATCATCTCTGTGATTCTTGAGAAAATGCTAAATTGCTTGATTAACACCTTGAACACTAATGTTAGTGCCCCAGACAAGCATAGGAGGGTTCCCATCAAGATCACCATCTAAATATTGACGCATCTGCATATATCATACCACAAAGTTATCATATAACTTACATTGTGCCTACCATAGGGGAAAAAATTATTAACTAAATGAATAATAATATACAAGAAAATGCACTATTTTACATTACACATTCCTCATGATTGTAAGCAAAGTTAACTCCCTATTTGTAATACTAGTTTCCATCAACGTTCAATGATAAGAATTTTGATCTTAAACTACCATAATATAATCTTGTGAATGTATTGCATGTTATTGACCATTGCCTCCTCTTTTTGCATGATTACTTGCACGCATTCAAAGTGAAGTTGATACCTGATAACAACTGATAATGCAAAGCTACATTTTGTTTCAACCTTTTTCATATATTCCAAATATGGAGTTGTCAAAAATTAGTATCCCTCTATCCTCTGGCTTTTCCATAGCCAATCCTTATAACCCAAACTTTGATCTCAAAACATATATACTAAAACATTTACAATATAGTATACATTTGATCCTTTCTATCTAGAGTTAATGGCACGTGAAGGCCACTATCAATCCATGTGAGAGGCAACCAAGTATGCAATCAATGTCATGCCCATGAATTTGATTTAGGAAGTAATTACTTCCTTTTGTTTTAGTAGATAGTATAGATTAAATTCATTCACAAAAATTACAAAAAGGAAGATTAATAGATAGAAGATAAACTCACATTTGCATTATCCCCCCCACTTGTGGGAGTATTCGATTGTCTTGGATGCCTACATGTTGAGGAACAACTGACATCATTGCGATAGTTATAGAATGAAGGTCTGTGACAAGTTAAGGATTTTTGTCCATGCATATAAGCGATAGTAAAGGTTGGAACTACAAAAATATGATAGTCCTAGGTGTTCTCACATCCTACATCCTAGGGTGGATGAGATGGGTTGTGTACCATATATATATAAACCAAAATGAACAAAAACAAACTATAAAAAAGAGACATGTAACTAAAAGAGTAACCCTAAATAAATAAATTAAACAAGCTTAGATTAATCTTAACCCTAGATTGTTTAAGCACCCAGAGGTTTACACCATTTTTTAAATTACTATGAATGCATATCTGAGATTGCGATGAGTCTATGCTAGTTCATAATCTTTGACCCCAAAAAATGGGTGGTTGGGGCTTTTGTGTTGAGAGGAATCTTCATAAAGAAAAGATCCCTTGGTAAGGAAACTGATAACCAAGTTCCATCTTTGATCAAAGAGAAAATAAGAGAAGGGTCACATATACTCAAGTTGAATGTAGGTTTAATCACCTCTTGAATTCACTGATATTTAAAGGGTTGCTGCAAAATGGGGATGGGTGCTCTGTAATAAGGAGCATCTCTCCGAAGAATGGACCTATGATTGGACTTACTACTAATCCTAGAGGGTACATCGTCAAGATGGAAGTCGTACAAACTGTGTGATTTGACCTTGCAAAGGTCTACATATTATTGATTTAATCATAAGAAAGACACGCAGAAGACCCAAAATAACTTACCCCTCTTAAAGAAAACCTAAAGCATGTATAATGTTGTGTTGGAAAAGGATACGTATCCACTAACTAATTAGGAAACTAGTGGGCCTCTACTCCACTAACCTATTATATTAACCTTACATTAATTTGTAATCCCTTTAAATCACAATCCCCCATTCTTCTCTTCCTGGTAAGTTATTTGATGGAATCCAATAATGGGAAATTGCAATTTTGATAATGAATATTTACAATGTACTAAATTTTAACACTGTAGATGGATCCAGACACCTACGAATCGATTTTCAATGTTAAAATTTAGTAAATTGTAAAAATTATTGTCAAAATTGCAATCTCCATTGTCGAGTGACACAGGGGGTATCTGAATCATCCTACAGTGTTACAATTTACTAAATTTTAACACTGTAGATGGATTAAAAGAAGGTGGTCTTTCAATCCATCTGCAGTGTTAATATTTAGTAAATTAGGGGTCTTTGAATCCATCTGTAGTGTTAATATTTAGTAAATTGTAACAATTCATTGTCAAAATTGCAATTTTCCATTGCCGAACTGACACAATTAAAAATGACTAATGTAAACGACTAATTCATATTCTTGTAGTTGTTAGTTGGTCATATTTTTATTCTTGGACTACATTAGTAATTTATGTTAATCATTTTTAATCGTGTCACTTATAATCTAGTTGTATATTTTATCCATGGACTAAATTAGTTGTTTAAGTTAGTCATTTTTAGTTGGTTCACTTAAAATTGCTTAAATTTGGTAGTATTTCACTTGAAAAAACTGTAGTGACTAATTTTTTTAGTCATGTAGTCACTGATCTCTCATCTTGTACTAGTGTCCTAAATAGTTGGTCACATGAGCCTAAATCGATCCTAGACCAATTCAACTTGGTCTTCCAATTTTTTCTTATCTTTGTGCAACTCCTCTATTTATTATATGGCATTTTATCAAGTTGAAATTGTAGATTTATGTTCTCGACATACAACTGATTGATGTCCCATTACGTTAGGGAGATCCTACTCCCTATATTATTCCTTGAAATTAGATGTTTTTTGAACAAATATTTAGTTGGGACCTGACTTATATCATATGGTTCGGAAGCATAGTACAAAATTGTTGTGGTGTCCATCCTAACTAGAGGTTCTAACATACCAATGGTGGCTTGTTCTTGTTGATGACATTAGTGAGGTAAGTCTCTATTGGTTCCTTTCCCTCCATGTGTATCTACTCCTATATATTTGGACAAATGTATTGCCAATGTAAAAGGTCTTCTAGCATTCTTCTGTGATCAATAATTGGTACTTCTGGTCGCTTTTTAGATCATAAATGATAAATCTTGATGTACTTGACTCTAGTTGATTTCCTAATTCGGAGGTCGATGGTTCAATTTTAGTTTGTTCATAACATTCCTCCCATATTTAAGTTTTTTCATCACCTCTCTCGGGTGGTATGCCTTCTATTTGTTTATCTGTTTTTTTTTCTTATTTTTCTTCTTTCCCTTTCTTCTTTGTTTCTCTATTGTCAGTTGGTTAGTTCATCCCACCAGAAGGGTCTTTCCTGGGGTCTTGGTCATCCCATCCTACACTTTAGTTTCTCTTATGATCAACTAGTTCATGTCGTGTCTATGGCTCCATAGGTGCCTTTGTATTCGGTTGTTGTTGTTGTCGAGGATGTTGTCCCTCGGTTTTGTCATGTGAATCCATTACTATTTTTGTTCCGCTCATGGATGAGATTGATGATTCTTCTTGGGTGAGGTTTACGACCTCTCCTACTTTTGGATATTGGATTTATAAATTATCTAAATTGGACCAATATATAATTTTTTATCTATTTGGAAATTTATGGGTTGAACAATTGGATGAATTGGCTTGTAGGGTCCATTTTAGGGGTAGGTCCTACTTTGCATATTTGGCGTCTAGCACCTTCCAAGTCCCATCTGAAGGATTAAATGATGTTTTATGAGGTCTAATTTTGTGAGTGTAGCTCTCAATCCCTTGGCGTTATCCTACACCATGATACCTTTCCAACGACACAAGAATTGCCTCAATCAAAGTCTGTAAGAGGAAGTTATGCCTCCTACAAGTTGACCTATCTAGTTGACCACCATGGTACCAAGTGGATTCCACATCAACTCTCATTACCCACACATGTGGATCTATTCATGCGTGGAATTTCAAGAACATTATATAGAGTCCAAATCCCTAACCCTTAATGGGAGTTGAGGCATGTACAAATCCTAAAACTAACCCTAGACAATTATAGGGCTATGTTAAATATCAAGTCGTTAGGAGGAGAAGGGTTTCCATTTTTTTTTATGATGTTATTGTATTGTTCCATAGCCGAGGAAAAGTAAGGGATGAATATTAAAGCATAATAGAGAAAGCAGGAGACCTTGTAGTAGCCGTGCAGGCCACAGTGTTAGAAGTAACTCTATACTGAGTACCACTTTATTTATATTTGTATTTCATTTTGGAGAATAAAAGAGCAAGGCATAGTCCTCAATTTTGGTTGGGTTTTTCCCAGGGTATATCTTGTGTTATTTGTGTGCATGTGTTATTTTACTCTGGTTATTTTCCTTTCAGTTCCAATTTATTTATCACTATGTGGAATTAATCTAACACAATGAATTGAGTTGTAAGATTCATTGTGACGAACTATTCTAGTGGAATATCCATGGAATTTTATGGATCAGTTAAAGTGTAACATTTTGAATTATCATTGGATCACTTCTTGGTGGTGGCTAAGGGGTGGCCCTAAATTCTAGTGAGGAATTTTTCGACGACTGTGGAGAGTGCATCCTTGGATTTTTAGTGATTGTCCCATGTTTCCTTTGGGTGGTAATAATGTCAAGGACCTTCATCATGGTTCCTATGCTATTCTGTGAATATATTATGGGTACCTATTCAGTGGTTTGGTTGGTTGACTATCTCAGTTCCACGTATTTCTCTTCCTTTGGATTTGAATATAAGAAAACAACAAGGGTTCTTCTAAGATAATGGGAAACTTGTTAAATCATTCATATCCCTCCTATAGTTCATTTTTTATAAATAGAGACACCTCTCTCGAGACAATCATGGTGATGTTCATCCTTGGTCAGTTGTAGACTTCTCAGATATTCTTGTTTGTGAGAATGTGTAGTAAAGAGATAACCTCTATTATTTTGTCTCCTTCCATATTGATGGGTCATATGTAGTTGTTGTCCCTGGTGACTTTGAAGTGAAACCACTTGAGGTAGTGGATGATTAACTTGGTGGGGAACTAGGGTTGCTACTTTGTGACCTCAACCATGGACTGATACTAGGTCATGAATTCCTTATCATTGAACTAGACTTGGTTGGGATCCTTCCTTTCTATCAATGACATAAAGGCTATTGAGATAAGGCCCTTCTCTATGGGCATGAGATTATGATGCTTTGTTGGTTCCCGCTTGAACATGAAAAATGCAATGAAGAAATACCATAGTTAAATGGGTAAGTTTTGTTGTATGCCTCCAAAGTGGCGTATATGAATTCGTTCATAAAAAACCTACACCAATTTAGTCGACGACCTTGATCATAAGCCTTTGTTATTGAAAGGATGACCAAACTACATTCTATCTTCCTTTTTTTTTTTTTTTGAATATGTGACATACTAGGATGTGTACCACCATTCAAATGGGGAGCAGGTTAATCATGTTTATATCATCCCCTTTAGTCCCTCATCTTATTCCATACTAAGTGTATAGGTCATCTTATATGGATTTCTTGGCTCGCTTATGTTGTTGAAATGGTGTGTTGATATTGGGGTTGTCCATTGAAATATTAGTGATATATTGCATTACCTTTGGCATAAATGGATATGGATGGTCAAGCCAAAGTTTCCCTTATTGTATTCTTCTCAACAAAAAGTTTATCTAATTCTATATTGGGGTTGATATGTTAAAGAAATGTAACTGCAGAAGATATTCTACATATACTTGTCTATTGTATTATTGTATTCCTCCTTCGGGAGATGTCATTTATGTAGTTGATAATGTAAGTCATTTAAAGAGTCAATGTAAACCCTAACTATTAGGTCGTCCTGGAAATAACTGGAAAATAATATTTTATTGTAAAGTGTACAGTTCGGCCCAATTAGGTTAGTCAAGTCGACTTAATTAGTAAAAATGTCAAGTCACTTGTTAAGTATAAATAGGAGGTTGAGTTGCTAATTTGTATCACTCACCTCACTCACTCAAGTTTGCATAGGAGAGAGAGAAGTTCTCACAAGTGAAGGATAGAAGTTATTTTGTCTTGGGGTTTTATCTTGTACTTGGTGAATTCTATATTGAGGAATTTTTGCCAGGGTTTTCTCCCTTGTGGTTTCCCCGAGAGAAATTTTGTGTTCTTTGTATTTGTTGTGATTGTATTTATTTCAGTGAATATATTGTTTAATGTTATTATGCTAAACAAAGTAAAAACTAACATGGTATCATAGAAGGCCTAGAAGAAAACATTGTATAGCCTCTGCAACTGTAGAAACTAGGGCTTCTTAAGCAGGCATGAAAGAAAACATTGTACAGCCTCTACAACTGTAGAAACTAGGGCTTCTTATTCTGGGATCTCTCTCCATAGATCAGCTGAAAAAGAGGGTGCATCTAAATCGCCTCACTAGGGAACATCTTTCTGTCAAAGCATATTTCAATTTCGAGGATTTTCAGTTTTGGGTCCACCACTACAGCCCGAACAACTAGGGCATCAATTTTTTGGAAGATCTGCTCACAGATTTGGGAGAAAGAGTACTTTGCTCAACTTTCCTTGAGGAGGCGCATCTTTTCATCCAGTTAGTTTTCCAAGATACCGAAGTTGAAAAATTAGGGTTTCTTTGGCAAACCCTAGGTCAAGGTAGAAGCAGTTTTCAGAAGGACAACTTTACTAGTAAGCACTATCTCCATTCTATTTCCATTTGAGGTTCTCATATTATCAAAATGAAAAACAATACCAAGATTGATGAGAATCTTGAAGGAGATAAGAACTCCAGGGCATGGAAATGTAGAGTCATGCTCATTCTTGAAGAACATGACCTGGAAGGCTTTGTAAAAGAAGAATTTGCAGAACCAGAAGGAGATGAGGCCACAGCAAGACACAAGAATAATTTGATTAAGTCTAAGAGGATCATAACTGATTCTATAAAAGATCACTTGATTCCTCAAGTGTCCTCAAAGAAGACTCCAAAGGAAATGTTTGATTCTTTGACCAATCTATTTGAAGGAAAGAATATTAATAGGAAGATGACCTTGAGAAATCAACTCAAGGGTGTGAAGATACAAAAGTCTAAGACTATGCATTCATACTTCTCTAGAGTATCTTAGATCAAGGAACAATTAGAATCAATTGGAGACAAGGTATAAGAAGTTGAAATTGTGATGACCACTCTGAATGGTCTTCCTAGAGATTGGGAGCCTTTTCTTCGTGGAATATGTGGTAGGAAAAGATTGATCATGTTCAGAAAACTATGGGAAGAATGTGTGCAAGAATAAGAAAGAATATCTGTAAGAGAGGAGAAACTAAATGACAATGAATATCAAGCTTTAGAAACTCATGCCAAAGGAGGAAGGAAAAGAAAGAATGGTGTACGTACTCATGACCACTCTCCCAGAAAACCTCAAAGATCTCAAAGGAACAAGAGGGTCAAGAAAGACCTATCCTCCTTTGAATGTTTCTCTTGTCACAATATAGGACACATTGAAAGAAATTGTCCATTCAAATATGGACAATACAAGAAGCAGAAGAAAATATTTCATGCTCATGCAGCTGAAGAAGGGAACATGATGACGAAGTCAATAATGAAGATTCCAATGAAGAATATGTTCTAATCTCAGCCCTCACTGGTTCAATATCTCATGGAAGTGACACTTGGCTAGTGGATAGTGGAGCCTCAAAACATATGGCGGGATACAAAGACTCTCTCTCACATCTCATGCAGAAAGATTATCCGTACAAAGTAAAGCTTGGAGATGACTACCAATATCATATCAAAGGAATGGGAGAGGCTAATTACAAATTGGACTCTGTAAATTCCATGAACATGAAAGAAGTACTATATGTTCCAGGTTTGAAAAAGAACCTTCTTTCTATTTCAACATTAGATAAGAAAGATATTAGAATTGCATTTGTAGATGGTGAAGTTCTTATGTGGCCAAAGGGGAAGACAATCAATGATGCAATTGTTATTGGAGTTGAAGAAGGAGGACTCTATAAAATCAAGGGTTCATTCAGAAGGTTCCACCTCGTAAGGTGAAGCTAGAGATGACTTTCAATGATGCAATTGTTATTGGAGTTGAAGAAGGAGGAATCTATAAAATCAAGGGTTCATTCAGAAGGTTCCACCTTGTAAGGTGAAGCTAGAGATGACTTTCAATATTACATGAAAGGATTAGGAGAATATCCTACAAATTTGGAACAAATTTGGACTCCGGAAGAAATTCTCATCCATTTCAACATTGGTTAAGATGCATAAGGAGGGACACACAGAGTCTACTCCAGTACAAAGAACAAGTGCTCTATGATGTAGAATACTTGCTCAACATTTTCGATCATAAGCAAGAAAGGCACAGGTCCTCAGAATCAGAGAACACACTGTCAGAGACTCCAGTAGTTCCTGCAAGGAAGCAAAGATCAAGAGGGAGTCCACCCAACAACCAAACAAATATAAGTATTTGAATTTTCATTTTCTGTATTGTCGAGTTGTGTACATATTTATGTTCCTAGATTTAGGATGTGTATTATGCATGTTAGAATGTTTGCATTGATACTACTAATATGCATGTGATGGGTAAGAGGCCAATGGTGCTGTACAACATTCCATTGATACTTATCTAGAATGAAACCTCTTTGATGACATATTGGGAGTAGTGAACGCTCTTAATAATGTTCTAGTAGAGATGGAAGGAATCTAGAAATTTACCGTATGAATAGGGATATGGATGAATTTTGTGTTGAAGCATTGGATAAGATAGTCGCATGACTATGTGAACCATGCATAAGAATTTGTCATTATTAATATGTTTGGAAAACTATGAAATGTTTCTAAACATGGAAATGAATTTGACTTGTAGGAAATATCGTGTACGATCACCTACAAACGAAGAATGATGCGACTTGTTTCGTAGAACAAGTGACGATGGTTCAACTATAACATTCAACAAGATTTATGAAATTAAGCATACTACATAAGTACAAAGCAAGGGTTCTCTCAGAAAGAGGGAGTCGACTATGACGAGATGTTTCTCTAGTGGCTAGACATACTTCCTCAGTGAAGGATATTACACTATATAGATGGTGTAATCGAAGTAGAAGAAGATATTGAGCAACCTCCAGGACTCAGGACTCTCTTTAGAGAACCACATGTGTGCGTATTGAATAAGACTTTATACGGGATCAAAAGGCATCCATGGGATAGGATGCTCACCTAGAGTGATGAAATATCAACCTTTGCTACAAGGTTGAAGATGAGGATCTTATAGATGGGTGCAAGAGAGAACTTGAAACAGAGTTCAAGATCTAGGTATCTAGTAACCTAGAGATATTACATAGATGGATACCCATAAGATTAACAAAAAAGAAGGTTACCAATCACTCCAATATAGAATGTCTCAATGCAAAGAGTACAAGATACAAAGGGAGGATAGTACGCAGTTAGAGAAGGAGTAGGGAAGCTCCGCTTCAGAGGGAGCGGCTACAACATTGAAGGTTTCTCAGAGTGATATCGGATGTCTCCCCTCACGAAGAAGAAGATTGATGCATAACTTGAGATTAAAGAACTTGGGATGATGCACTATTTTCTAGGTCTTGAAGTATGGCAGTTCCCAGATGAGATTTTCCTGAGTCAAGGAAAATATACTGTTGAGATCCTAAAAAGATTTGGGATGTTGGATTGTAAGTCCATGACTACTCCGATGGTGAAGAACTTGAAGCTCTTGAATGATGATTCATCACAGATAGTAGATGTTATGATGTACAAACATATTATTGGCTCATTGATGTATTTGATGAATACTAGATCCGATATATGTTTTGCTATAAACACCTTGATCTAGTACATGGTAGAGCATAGACATGGAAGTGCCGAAGATAGAAAAAGCACTACAGGATGTTTTTTTAGTTTGGGATCAGGTATGGTCTCATGGCTCAATAGAAAGAAACCTTGTGTTGCTCTCAATACAACAAAATTTGAATACATCGCAGCATGTTCAACTTGTAGTGAAGTAGTTTGGCTTCACAAGATGTTGGAAGGATTGCTCGATGCAGATATAGATGTGACTGATATTCTCTGTGACAATCATAGTTGTATCAATATGACAGAGAATCCAGTGTTCCATGATAGATCGAAGCATATCGAGATCAAGTTTCACTATATCCGGGATATGGTGCAGAAGGGAGCTGTAAAGCTCAAGTATGTTCCTACGGAGGAACAAGTTGCTGATGTGTTGACTAAGCCTTTGTCTCACACAAAGTTTGATACTTTCTAGACAAGCTTGGTGTGGTCCAAAAGGACCTCCCTCGAAAGAGGGAGCGATGATGATGTTACTCCAGTACTTGCTGATGGTAGTGTTATCCCAGTACTTTCCGACTGGTGATGTTATATCAATACTTCCCGACTGATGATGTTATTCCAGTACTTTCCAACTGGTAGTGTTATCCTAGTACTTTTCGACTAGTGATGTTATCTCAGTACTTGCTGAATGATGATGTTATTCCATTTCTTTCCGACTGGTAGTGTTATCCCAGTACTTGCTGACTGGTGATGTTGTCTTCATACTTTTCGACTGATGATGTTATTCTAGTACTTGCCGAATGGTAGTGTTATCCCAGTACTTGTCAACTGGTGATGTTATCTCAGTACTTTCCAACTGATGATGTTATTCCAGTACTTTCCAACTGGTAGTGTTAACCCAGTACTTGCTGAATGGCGATGTTGTCTCAGTACTTTTCGACTGATGATGTTATTCTAGTACTTTTTGACTAGTAGTGTTATCCCAGTACTTTCTGACTGGTGATGTTCTCTCAATACTTTCCGACTAATGATGTTATTCCAATACTTTTCGACCGGTAGTTTTATCCCAGTACTTACCGACTGATGATTTTATCTCAATACTTGTCGACTAATGATGTTATTCCAGTACTTGCCGACTGGTAGTGTTATCCCAGTACTTGCCGACTGGTAGTGTTATCCCAGTACTTGCCGACTGGTGATGTTATCCCAGTACTTTCCAACTGGTGATGTTATCTCAGTACTTGCCGACTGATGATTTTATTCTAGTACTTTCCGACTGGTAGTGTTATCCCAGTACTTGCCGACTGGTGATGTTATCTCAGTACTTGCCGACTGATGATGTTATTCCAATACATTTCGACTGGTAGTGTTATCCCAATACTTTCCGACTAGTGATGTTATCTCAGTGCTTGTCGAATGATGATGTTATCTCAGTACTTTCCGACTGATGATGTTGTTGTTCCAGCATTCACATGGTGATGATTGATGTTGTTGTTCCAGTACTTTTTTATTGATGATTGATGTTGTTGTTCCAGTACTTGCTTACTGATGATTGATGTTGTTGTTCCAATACTTGTTTACTAATGATTGATGTTGTTCCATCAGTATTCCTGTTGACGATGATGACATTGATGATCCAACAGTTCTTGTTGATGATGATGATGTTGATGGTGATATTCTAGCAGACGATGTTGATGATGATATTCCAACAGATGATGATGATGATGCTGATGGTGATATTCCAGTAGATGATGTTGATGTTCTAGAAAATTCTTGCTGACGATGATGATGATGCTGTTGATGATGTTCCGACAGATGATGTTGATATTTCCCTCGACATAGGATGATTTTCCAAAAAATTTCTATGACATATAAAGTTTCACCAGTCACTTGGACAACTGTTGATGTTGATGATGTTGCCCACAGAAGACCTTCCTAGTTAAGAGGGAGTGTTAAAGAAATGTAACCACGGAAGATATTCTAGATATAATTGTATATTGTATTATTGTATTCCTCCTTCGTGTTACAACGTGATTTTCCACCTTGTGAGCATCAACATTCTTTGGCCTCCAGGATCCATTTGACTGACTCAGATCTATCATTTTCCCTTTAGGAACACACAAATCCCTATTTTTGTTCATGTACGCTAGTTGTTCCACTGTAGCCAGCGTACACGCAGGCTGTTCCACTATAGCCCACAGACACCAAGTAAAATGGTAAAAACCATTAAATAATTACTTTTTACTCCCAAAAAGCGGTCTTAGGGTGACCTTTGGCCCTCCATATACCCCGAAATGACTCGATTCGACCTTTCACTTGCCCTTGTAAGGCTATATATTGAGCTCTTATGGTGTATGGAGGGGAGGAGAAAGAGAAAGCAAGATAACTCTAGTGGATTTTTTCCGTGACTTAGGTCTACACTCATTGATCCTTGTTGTGAACTCCTTAAGTTCACCTACCAAACTCCTTTCATAGTTTGAGTTCGCCATTGCATGGGGGATTGAAGTGGTGGTGGCACATGTTGAGAGACCCAGTTCTTGGTTTAGATTGGTTGCTGGCAAGAGGTCGTATATTGTACTTCTTGTTATTCATTAATGGAAATACTCGTTTTCTCGTCCAATTGATGTTGTGAATATTGTTAAATTACATTGGGTTATATTTGCTTATGATGTCATGGATCATGCTATTGATTATACTAATGTCTTTCACATGTTATATGCACTTGCTTGTACTTGTTGTTTAGACTAATCTGCAGCTTCAAGTGTAGAAGTTGAAAGCTCAATGGGAATCTACTTCGAACATCTGGTTGAAGGTTGGTGTTTTCTCCATTATCTTAGCATTATCATTTATATAGCATTGCATTGGGAATTGAGTTATTCTCTAGTAGTCAGCTGTCTGTTGTGGTCTGCCCCAAGCCATAGGAAGTTTTCTCTGTAACAGAAATGGCGACTCCATTGGAGAGAACATCCATTTTTGGGGATTTTTAGGCATTTGTCCTTATTTTGAGTTGTTGTTTGTCGAGCTTCTGTGTCATTGGTTGGCCGTCGGGATCTACAGTAGAAAACTAGCTTTTTCTGGGTTGTTTGACCTTTTTTGGGCTCATTTTATTTTCCCTATATGCAGGTCAACCTTGTTTTGACTGCATCCACCCACATCTGTCTGAACTATAGCCCGTGTCTACCCAATGCTGTTCTTTGAACAGTTGCGTACAACTCCAGGATTGTTTGATTTTTGGCCTTGGGTGTTTGCTGGGTTGATTCAGAGTGTTCCTGAGTCTTAGTTGGCCCTTTCCCTGACTATTCCATGCCTTATTTGTGACCAAAAACTCCTCTTTCTTTTAGTTTTTGAGCTTTTAGATTTTTCACAATTTCTTGTTTTATAGCTCATTAGCTTGGCTGAATCTTACTGTTTGGGTCTTGTTGGGTTGTCTATTTGATATGCTCTAAATTCCTTTACTGAATAGTTATATTTTGCTTTCATTTTTTCATTTCATTATATTGAAAAAATACAAAAACATTGTTTTGCATTTTCCTTGCATTTATAGGAGAAAATACAAAAATATTTGATTCATGTATTGCATTTTGCATCTGAGTGCTTGTGATTTCATCTAGGACTTGCTTGTGCATTGAAACGTTAAAGATATTGCATTTTATTTCGAACCGTTGGATTGATTGTCATATTAGTGGCGTGCTCTTTTATTGATTAGACGAGTCTAGTGTTTTTCAGTTGTGCATACCATTGAGTCTTATACATCATCAGTTTCACGACCATATCCTTTGAGTAATTACAGCCATTAAAATCAATGATTAATCTTAAAATTGATTAGAAACGATTTTTATTTTATAGGGTGCATCAACTAGCTTAGGTTTAGAGTCTTGGAATATATCATTGTGAATTAACAATCCAATACTATTGAACCAACATTATGTGTCTGACCAGGGAGTGGTGAAACCCATGATATACATCAGTGTTCTCAAGAAGCTCTACTCAAACCAGAGTTAAGCACGAGGTCACGGGAGGTTGGTTGCGGAGATAGCCCTCCAATACTGGTTGAACGTGGGATATATTTCCAGGATTTGTTTGTGTACGGGGACTCTTGGGGGATTTGACCCTCTTGAGTTTTGGGCTTAGCTACCCTACCCATACGATGGATCCCACCTGCGACTGTCCCCCTGAGCATTGGTTATATTGTGGTGATCTTAGTTGCTTTACCTAGGTATCGTATAGGGTGCTTGCAGAGGTTATACTGTACGTATCCTGAGTCAGATAGGGGTTGGACAGCATAGTTTCCTGTTGTATAGGGATTTGACCCTGTACACGCAGTGAAGTATGGGAACCCTTACAACTGATTCTGTTAACTCCAGTTATAGTTTGGGAGTCTCAAGCCTCTCCTAGGAGAGACATACCGGCTGTAGTGTTGTGAGGTCCCTTGAGCCAGTCCTGTTTGTGTGCATTTGGCTATAGTTTTCTTAGGTGTGTGCTCTTTGATCGATAGTTGGCTATTAGGAGGCGTTCCGTTTATTTGGAGTTATCGTGGAGCGAGATCCACCTCTCCGTCGGTCTCGTCGTTTAGCTGGTTTTCCAGCTAACGAGGTAGCACGTCCTTTTCATAAGAGACACCGGAGGATCCCCTCTGATACTTTTGATAATTATGAAGAACTTCACAACTACAGTATGACTTCTTCATCTAGCACACCGGGAAGAATTCCCGTGATTCCGTCGGTGGATGTCGATGGACAACCCATTCCTTCCACTCTTAGGGAACTTGGAAGGGAAGGTTCACCCCCACACGTCACTTTTGGAAATTTTGGGCCATATCCACCCCTGGAGACAAATCCATCTTATGATACTTACCCACAGGGATTCCGAAATGGGATGCCAGATCTTAATGACACCACGAACCCTTCGACCACTAATCCTTCTTCACTTGGTATGCCTAGCCTTAATTTGACTGTTATGTCCACTTCGTTGGGTAGTCAATCTAATACTAGCCTTGGAGCTATGAGCATTGTCCCTTCCGGGGGTGGTTCCACCCATTCTTCTCCCTCCGGGGGCAGCACAACTTCTTCTGCCTCCTCCGAGGTAGGCACATCCACTTTCGGTCTGTCCATAGGCAGTACGACCTTTTCTCCTCCTTTTCAATTTATGTCTGGTCATGTCCCTTCAGCTTCTACGGCTGTTGGGGGAGGACCACGTCCTAGGACTACCCCTCATTTTAGTGGGAACAATTCACATAACACGGCTCATGTTACACAACCTAACGTGCATGTTTCTACACATATACCTATGACTACGACCAGGACTGCTAACCAGCATGTCCCTCCTAACGTTGGGAGTGGGCACATTCCTCATGCTGGGGGTGGGCACATTCCCAATCCTGGGGGTGGGAACATTCCCAACAGTGGGGGTGGGCACACTCCCAACGTGGGAGGAGGGCACATACCTTACACTGGCGGTGGACACATTCCCAACACTGGGGGTGGGTACATTCCCAACACTGGAGGTAGGTACATTCCCAACACTGGAGGTGTGCACATTTCGAACACTGGGGGTGGGCACATTCCTACCGTTGGGGGTGGAAACATACCCTATAATTATGTCATTACTCAACTACTCCTGCTACAACTAGCACGTATATGCCCCATCAATATGGTGGCAATCCTTCTTATTATGCAGCTGGTTATGGTCCTTATTACAACCCTCCTCAACATGGTACTCACAACACATATATGCCTTCATACCCTTATACAGGTTAAGGTGGGGGCATTTATCATCCCTATGGTCATGGTCATGGTTCATATCATCCTTACGGTTCGCAAGGATAACCTCTTTTGGGATCCTTTAATCCAGCTTCACAACCACCGCTCCCGTTTCTTGCTCGTTTGAACTTACCTGATCTTTTGAAGCTGATGAATGATCTAGTGTGTCACGATCCTTCTTGGCCTCCAGTCCCTACCAAACTCCCTTCCGAAATTCCAAATTTTTAAGGGAAGAGTGGTGAGGATTTGGGTGATCATGTTACGACTTTTCACCTTTGGTGCTCCTCGAATTCATTAAATCATGACTCTATCCGTCTGAGGCTATTTCAACGCACCCTCACGGGGGCAGCCGCGAAGTGGTATGTTGAGTTTCCTGGGTGCACCTACAGGTGTTTTAATGAGATAGCTTTGGTTTTCTTGGATCACTTTCAGTTGCTAGTTTGCTACGATACTGACACCGAGATTTTATCTACCTTCCGCTAGAATAAGGCCACACACATATCCGATCATATTAATGAATGGCGTCGAAGGAAGAGGCTAGTGAAATCCAACATTCCTCCATATTTTTTGTTGGAATGGTTCCTCAAGTCTTTGCTTCCATACATATCTAAGGATCTTATGGTGTCTGAAATTACGACGGAGGAACAAGCTATATTCAAATCCCAACAGCTAGATTTACTCTATGCTCAATCAGGCATCCTGTGTGATATTATCCCTGACGCACCATGTTCACGACATGAAGCCAAGCCGGTTCTTGGACCACATGCTGATGGCATTGTGGGATCCACAAGTACTCGACCTGTAGACTTGGTTACCAATCAAATGAAATTTTTTTCTATTAGCTAGTCTACCCTGGGATAGGCTCACGCCTCGTCCACTCCTACCCAGTCGTCTGATGTCCATTCTATATAGACGACAAATCCATCAGGTAACCAGCAACCCGGTGGAAAGAAGAAGGAGAGAAACAACTGTAAGGGTGGGAATAATTCGAATAATGGAAGTAACCGAAACACTCCTAGGAAAGAGAATGCCAACCCTCCTTGGGAAGGCAGAAATACTGGTGGGGACCGTAAGCCGAGATGTAAAGTGAAATTCCCTTGCAAACTTTGTGGGGAGGATAACCTGACTCACTTGTGTCCTAAAATTGAAGAAGCATCGAAGCATCTTGCACAGAGCCCAATTGTGTTGAAAGATCCCCTTCCGCACCATCAGAATATGGCTTCGAATGCTCCCGCTACTGGCTATGGGACTAATGAAACTACAACGTCGTCTTCTCATGCCAATGGCTACGGATGCGTGAACATGGTCTAATCTCAGGTTAGTGTTGCTACTCGTCAACGCGATTATGGTGCACCACAACCGAATATGGGGAATGAGTCTCCTCCTCCTCCTGACACTTCGTTGCATATCGAGAAGCCCACTACTATGCCACAGATACCGAAAGGTGTTCTTAAGCGCTCGACGCATAATCCCAATGCTCGAGCCTCCCATAACTACTTTATTGTAGAAAATTTGGGTCAAACTCCATGTGCTACGTCGACTCTTGAGGTGTTACAGGCATGTCCTTCACAATGGCATGCCCTTTTATCTTCTTTGGGAGTTCAGGATGCGAATATCCCTAGTGTCATTAAGTTCGACACTATTGGCGTCCAACCTCTCTTACCTTACCATGTTTCTTTTCAAATCCATGTAAGGTGCTTGGATAAGTTTTTTAAATGCACGGTGGTTGACGAAGGTGCTTCCACCTCGATGATGTCATTGGATTGCTGGAAAGCTCTTGGCTCTCCTCCCCTGTCTAAATCTATGACTATGCTTACTGCATTCAATGGTCGGTCATTTAGGCTGCATGGTATTATCCCTTCCCTTGAGGTCCACTTGGGTGGGAAATCTGTGCCTATTGAAGTCGAGGTGGTTGATGCACCCATCGACTACAAACTTCTTCTGGGAAGGAATTGGATCTATGCAATGAAAGTGATCGTATCCTCCGTTGTTAGAGTTATCTACTTTCCTCATGAAGGTAGAATCTTGACGATCGATAAGCTAGACTTCCCTAGTTCTAATTCCGTAGCATCGCTGGGAACTGTCTTTCCCCAGATCAACGATTCTTAGTCGGAAACTGGGAACATTGGTGTAGGATTGTATTCATCCTTGTTGGGAACATTCGAATTTGTTGCACCAATTGCTTTTATTGGAAACGTTTCAGATAGTGCGTCCTCCTCATTGAATAATGTACCATTTTGTACCTCGTATTTTAATGATTCATGGACTGTACCATCCACGAGTACATCGTCTGGAGACATTTCGCATGTTGGAATGGCTATGCCGTTATCTGCAGCTGAGCTTGCATATCGTGAAATTCAATAAGCCACTGTAGTGTTGGATCCACCCTCTTCACGGACAGAGGAGGAAGATCCCGTTATGCTGCTGGCATGGGCAGCCGACTTGTCTTGCTCACACGATTGTCTTGGTGGTACTTTGCCTTCAGATGAAGCCATCATTGAGGCCATGTGTGGTAGTGAGAGGCCATGGGAATATTTGCATCACCGCTCTTATTTCCTCCCTAACCTCGATCTCTTTGAGCAAGAATATTTTAGGATGACTCTTACAGAGAAGGTTGGTCACCCTGTGGATCCTTTGGATTCACATGGGATTTACGCGGAGGGGAATATGGCCAATATCTACCCAACCATACCAATCAACATCTCTTGCACATCCAGGAAGATAGAGAACGTTTATCTCAGTGCTGATTGTTCTCCCGAGGAGATCTGTATCTACACCGAACTGTTCAAGTAATTTCGAGACATTTTCACCTGGTCATATGAGGAGATGCCAGGAATAGACCCAAGTATTGTCGAACACGAGATTAAGACATATCCCAATGCCAAACCGGTTCGAAAATGACTTCGTGATGTGAATCCTAGAAAGGCAGCCGCGATCAAGGCAGAGGTGGAGAAACTACTTAATGATGGTTTCATCTTCCCGGTTCCTGGCCTTACTGAATGGGTGTCGAATCCCATTCCTATAGATAAGAAGCAAGGAGCCATCTGTGTATGCACAGACTTTAGAGATATGAACCGCGCATGTCTGAAAGACAACTTTCCCACACCATTCATAGATCAAATCTTGGATGTGTGCGCGGGAAGTGAGGTTTTTTCGTTTATAGACGGTTTCTCCGGATATAATAAGATCCAGATAAATCCCAAGGACCAACATAAAATGGCTTTCATATGTCCTTGGCATACATTTGTGTACCGGAAAATTCCCTTTGGCCTTAAAAACGCCAGAGCTACGTTTCAATGGGCTATGACCTATGCGTTTCATGACCTTAAGCGTATAGTGGAGGCTTACTTGGATGATCTTGTGGGCCATTCTTGTAAAAGAGTGGACCACCCCAAGAACCTTCACCTCATTTTCGAAATATGCCGATGTTACAAGATTCATTTGAATCCCACTAAGTGCATCTTTGTTGTGAGAATAGGTCGCCTTTTAGGGTTCATAGTTTCGAAAGAGGGTATAAGAGTTGATCCTCTTAAGGTTGAGGCAATACTTCGGCTGCCTCCCCCGTGTAACATAGTTCAACTTCAGAGCCTCCAAGGGAGAGCCACTTTTATATGACGTTTTGTAGTAAATTATGCTAGTCTTACCAAAGGTTTTGCACGCCTGTTGAGGAAGGACACACCGTTTATCTGGGATGAGCGAGCCCAATAGTCTTTTGACAATTTGAAGAAAGCTTTGGTATCGACCCCTCTGCTTAGTCCACCCGACTTTGCTAGAGATTTCTTGCTTTATGTGGCCGCGTCTCTTGAGACGGTTGGTCTTAGTTCAGGTAGATGATGCGCTCCAAGAGCATGTTATCTATTATCTTAGTCGAAATTTAGTAGAAGCTGAGCGGAGATACACTAATGTGGAGAAGTTGGCACTTGTGAATGTCCATGCAGTCCAATGTTTACGACATTACATCATGCTTAGGAAAACCATAGTTATAGCGCATATCAATCCATTTCAGTTCGTGCTATCACAACGTCTCATAGGGGGGAAGTACAATAAATGGATTGTGATTCTTCAGGAGTTTGGTCTTGATTTGGCTTCAGCGAAGTCGGTGAAATCCTTGGTTTTCGCCGAGCTCATGTCATATTTTCCACGACTGGATGAGGACATCATTCATGAAGATTCCTTTGTGGATGAGAATTTATTCCTTATCTCGTCGGAGGATCCTTGGTATGGGGATATCATCATATATCTCCAAACTTTGAAGTTCCCTTCGCACTATTCACGGGATGAACGATAGCGTGTGAGCCATCAAGCTAAAGATTATTTCATCATTGGCAACACTTTGTATCATCGAGGAAAGGACTCTATCCTCCGTCATTGTTTGACTCATGAGGAAGCAGAGCTAGTGCTGAATGACTGCCACAGCGGGGTGTGTGGTGGTCACTTATCTGGGCTTGCGACAGCCCAATGCATCATGCGAGTAGGTTACTTCTAGCCATTGATATTTAAATATTGTATGAACGCTGTGAAGAGATGTCACCCTTGCTAGGTGTTTTCTCGGAATATACACTCGCATCCAGTGCCCCTTCATCCGGTCGTCATCGTCGGTCCCTTCACCAAGTGGGGGGTGGATTTCATGGATTGCAAACTAGCTTCGGCTAGGGGGCATCACCATATCATAGTGGTTGTGGACTACTTTTCCAAATGGGCTGAGGCCATGCCTACCATAAAAGCCGATGGTGCTACAGGAGCCCACTTCGTGTTCAATCAGATTATTGCTCGTTTCGGTATCCCGAAAGAGATTGTCACTGACCATGGTAGTCACTTTTAGAACAAGATGATGGAATATTTGTCACTCAAGCTTGGGTTTCGTCAAGAAAATTCATCTTCTTACTACCCCCAAGCGAATGGGAAAGTTGAGGTAGTCAATAAATCCTTAAATACCATTCTCCAACATACCATCCAACAAAGCAAGAGCAACTAGCATATTATGTTATATCCTGCTTTGTGGGCATATCGAACTGTAGTTAAGACTTCCACCGGTTTCTCACCGTTTCAGCTACCGCACGGTGTGGAGTCTATACTACCGATTGAATGCAAAATCCCTTCATTAAAACTAGCCATATAGATCCTACTTGATACATTGGATGTTGATCAATGTTTGATCCACCTTGAGTAGCTTGACGAGCAGTGTCTAGATGCCACCGTGGCTATAGATGCCAATAAATGTCGTGTCAAGGTTCACTATGATAGGTCTATCTGTCCCTGGCAATATGCTAAAGGTGACTTGGTCCTCTTGTATGACCGATCTAAGGAACCCTTGGGGGCAGGCAAGTTTAACCCCATGTGGCACGGTCCTTACATAGTGAGGCATGTCCTTGAGAAAGGAGCCTACGAATTTGAAGATTATGAGGGGCATGCCTTGAAGGAGCCTAGAAATGGACTCTACCTCAAGCGGTATTATGCTTGAGCTTCTAGCTCGAGCTAGTAATTTTGTATACTATTGTATAGTTGCTTCTATACATAGTTTAGATTTCTTTTGTTTTTTCGGATCTACTGATTCGCTTCCATTTGGTTGACAGATGTCAGCGGAATCTCCTATGTTCTTAGGATTCACGGATGGTGCTATCTGTCATATGCAGTGACTCGCTTCTGCTGCGTGGGTTATATATTCACCGGACCATTAGATTGTGTCTTCAGGAGGTGCATGTCTCGGTCCTACATCCAACAATGTGGCTAAGTACAATGTTGTAGTTGAGTTACTTTGGGATGCCATTTCACATGGTATCTAGTCTTTAGAGGTCCTCCTAGACTCACAACTAGTTGTGTCTCAATTAAATGGCCGGTATCGTGCGAGGGATCCTACATTATTACGGAGGTTCTTAAGGGTAAGACTCTTGGAGCGCCATTTTGTTTCCATTATATACATTCATGTTCCAAGATGTTTTAATCATGTATCTGATGCATACGCTAATTATGTCCTAGATTGGCATTTGTCACATCAATAAAAGAAGCACACAAATAAACATTCATTCACACATTTGTACATACACATACAGTAGAACCGGAGAATCATAGTTTTTTATAAATAACATGTCCAAAAAGGTAGTGTCATAGTACAAAACTGGAGCCCGTAGCTCTCAAAAATATACATAATAGATACAAAATATGGGACTCTGAGATATCTAAGCCCTAGGAGGAGGCCTAGCTTCCTCGGCAGGATGTGTCTGATAGTAGTAGTGTACTGCTTGGGCTATATGCCGCAGTAGTCGCACCTAGGTTCCCGGTACTCCCACAACATGGCGTTGCATCACCTCTGGCAGATGCTCCACCTCAATCATAGGTACCTTGTTGGTCATGCGGGATAGGTTGACCCACACGGTCTCTAATGTGTGCTCTACTGCAGTGCCAGCTACCTCTCCACCCCTACCCCGTCGACGATGTCTTAGGAAGCCCTCTGGTCTTCGCGGACCAGCATCTGTGAGCAAACAGTGGAATGCCAATATGTGATACTACACCAAAAAGATTTTTGAATTTTCATATATAATAAAAAATCCAAAAAATTGAATATACAAAACATAAAAAGAGTAATATACTGATATCTCCGAATGCAGCCCCTAGAGGAAGCGACATGTCGCAATCGCCACAGAAGTCTATCCCGGCATATGGGTAGTCGACAATGGCAATGACCTACCGATCCCACCAGTGGAAGAACTCATATGTATATGGTGATTCCTGTCAGCCACCACCCTGTCGCGTAAGAACCTCTTACCACTGGGTCAAGGCTGGGTCACAGAGAGTATGCGGAGGGACTTCAACCCTCGGACTAAGTCCCATAACTCTCTCAAAGAAAAATATGCATAGTATACTGCCATACTCGAAGTTCTTTGCCTACCCACGCTTGCACTCTGTTAACTCGGTCTTCATAGACACCAATAACGTTGTGCACTAGTCAAATACTATGGGCCTCATGCACCCTAAGGCGTAGAACATCACCGGTCGCGAAGCCTGGTGTAGAGATGCTGAACCTGTGATCCCGACGAGAGTGGACACTATGATCTTCATACTCAAGCTGACTATGGACCCAATGGGTACCTGACTCCCCACCTTTTGGGTGCCGAGAGGATAGTACCGCTCTATGTAGTCGGGAATGGTGATCCCACCACCAATAGTGCGAGATCGAAGGCTAGCCACATCCCCTCGGTGGGATAACCCTGTAATGAAATATATGTCATCCACCTCTAAGGAGATTGTTTGACCATCCATGTTGAAGTTCTGTGCATCTACGTCATAGTAGTCTATCAACCGATGGAGCAATTGGTTTTGGGCACTTAAACCCCCAATGTTCCAGAATTTATATAGATCACATGCTTGTAGTGCTTGTTGTGCGGGAAAATCTTGGCGAACCATCTCATCCACAACATCATGCTCTCTTTCTCTCCACACTAGAACCATCTTGGAGGAAGAAACAAAAGATTTTTTAGCCTTTAACACTTAAAAAACCAAACTCATGGTTGTACCCATGTGCAATTGAGCAAACAAAGGCGTCTACCTACCCATGACCCGCAAAGATATAGCCCGCGTACAGTGCCGTGGAGAAGTAGGGCTTGCCCAAAAAAAAATTGGACCACTGAAAATTGAAATAAAAGCTATCAAATGAAAGAGGGGGATGAGGTGACTAACCTGCTCCAGATGGTTCGTGAAATGGACACCCACAGCTTCCAGAATCAACAACTGAACTTTGGAGGTGAAAACTAACCAAAACCACTATTTGGATGAAAAAGAAAATGAATTGGTAAATAGTAATTTATTTTTACTATTTATAGTTTTACAAATCCACTTTTCTATAGTTTTCACCATTTTAAGCTGTTTCGAACTAATGAAATGTCTCGGAACACTATTTTGAACAGTTTTTTCCAAGGAGAGTTGAATTTTTGACCGGTTCACACTTGCAGTAGGTATATTTCACACCCGTCATATAGGTTAGATGTCATTTTTCACCTTCATTATGCATTTGACATTCGACCTTTTTTCATCAACCCTAGATGCGACCCCGCTTTGTAACCGACATGGAACCTTCACATTGTTATACAAGTGTCGTTATTTATTGGTAGGGCTTGTCCAAACATGGGTTCCCTAGTTAGAGCCTTGTTATTCCTTTTGGCGCCCATGCCATTGTTTCTCCCCAGGAGTGGGAGTCCTTTGTAGTTATGCCATGACTTTGCGATAAAGACTCATACTCTACTTTGTCTTATGCTGGCCATTTCCCATAAGGACTCCCCCAATTTTACCAAGTTGTGATTGCATTGCATCATCCTGCTTGCCGCTTGAGCCTTGTGCAGGCTCCCATTTACTCAATTGTTAGCCCGGTGCTTGAGCACTTCCCTTGTTGAGCCCTGTAGAGCTTTCGTTTTCCTTTCACAATTTAATGACCTTTTGACCCTAAGGGAACACCCCCCCAAGTGTCCACGCCCTGCACATGCTTCCGTGCATTGATCATAGGTATGTTTCACTGATTGAGACTAGTATGCTCGCTATTTGACACTCGTTCCCTCACTTGTTGTACTATAAGCAATTTTATTATTTTTCAAGCTTTCCAAATATGAAAAAGACAAAAAAAAATCAAATATTCCAAAAAGCCGGACGGGAGAATATTTACTTCTTTTTGTTGGAAGTTGTTATGTCACCTTTGAACAGAGCATTCATTCCACTCCATCCATCATGAGTCAGGACTATAGAAGGACCTTAGGAGCTATACTTGTTTCTCAGATTTTACTCCACAGATTGGTTAAGCTTCCAATCACTATGGAGCCCTTTGTCGATGCATCCTGCATCACACAGTTGTTGTTATCTTGAGTCCATGTTGCCTCAGTCTATCCATATGCTCATTGTTACACCTAAAATATACACATCATTATGATTTAGTGTATACATCCCTGAAGTCATCTGGACCAAGTGCTCATTTGGAGGATTTGTACTCAATTTGTACACCCTTTTGAGAGGTCATCGCAGGTTGCACACTAGCAATATGCGACGTCGCAGGTTGTGTGATGTACCTCCAATAATTAATTAATACAAATACACGAGATATCAGAAATAATAGAACAGAATCGCTTTTATATTGATCACGGGCCACTTCGAGGGGGCAACCTCCTTTGAGCAAGCTCAATACAATTAACTTCACGGTGCCTTCAATGACCTCAACACACACTTATATACTAAGTCTATGCCCAATACTATGAGTCAAAACCATGGGACATATAATACTACGGGACGACTTACAAAGCATATGCGTCCAATACTATGGGTCAATACTATGGGCTAATATAAACTACGGATCAACAAATACTACGGGACGACTTACAAAGCATATGCGTCCAACAACAATATACTAACATAGTAAAGAGAAGGGTTGACATAGGTTCCTAACATCCCCTCTCCCTTAGTAAAAGCTTTGTCCTCAAATCTTTGGTTGGAGAAATTGCTGCAGAATCTGAAGGAGTGGTTCCCCGGTAGCATCCTCGGTTTGCATTTCGGGCCACTGACGCCTTTGGAGTGTCAAGGAGGATTGCTTGGAAGGCTGCAGATGAAGAAGAACCCTGTCAGCTGCGTGGAAAATGCGCTCAGAACGGTGCTGATCGGCTTGTTGTTTCAGGCGAATTCTGGCCATGTGAAGATTGTCCTGCAGAATGAGAAGAAGCTGATCGCGGTGTCGAAGAACCAAGTCAATTTCCTGAACTGGAGAGCTGCTAAGGGTGTATGGAAGAAGAACATGCGGTGTTTTTCCATAGCCTGTTGCATATGGTGTCCTTTGAGATGTGGTATTGTACCACCAGAGCGCTGCTAGGAAATCCATAGAAATAGTTGGCCAAAGCTGTGTAGGGATGGCCACGGGTTTGAGCAATCCCGAAAGGAGTGTCGTTTCCCCCTTATTGACTTGGAAAGTATCATCGTCAGCCACCATCTGTTGAATTGTCATTTTTAGTCCCGACCAAAAGAAGTTACATTGTTCCTGGTCATATATTTTGCAGAACCCAGAGTGCCCTGTTGATGAAGAAGCATGGAGTTCAGAGAAGAGATAGCCCTGTTGAACATATTGCAACCAATTTGGAACAAGCAGAGAAAGAGCTGTAAGAGAAACTGGGTCATCAATTGTGCGAGAAGGAGCATCTTCCACCATGTTGTCCTTACCCTTCTTGTAAGTGATCACATAGGGACAACCCATGAGTTGGATAACCCATTGCAGGTGTGTTGGGGAGGAGACCCATTGTTCCAAAAAAATTTCCAGACTCGGGAGATCAGTCTTGATGCAGAAATAATTCCCTAATAGGTATGGCTGCCACTTCTGTACTGCATGCAAAATAGCCATCATTTGCTGCTGAGAGGTAGATGTGGCTACATTCTTACTGGAAAGGTCTCTTGAAGGCAACAAGCGCATTGGTTCAACAAAGATACCTGCATATCTATCCAAGGAAGTAGTGGAGACTGTTGATGGGTGCATCTGAATGGAATTGAGCTGAGCGATGACACCATGTGAATTCTTCTTAAGGATTTTTTCCAGGCGATGTGAACTGATGATGCAGAGAGACCCTGGTTGTAAGCCCATAAATTTGTGTTGTGCCCCATTGACTTTGAACTGCATCCAAAGTTCCACAAAATCCCATAAGATGGGGCCAAGTGTGCGTAACCATTGAACGCCCAAAACCACATCACATCCGCCTAAGGACAAGGCAAACATGTCAGAGCGTAGGTTATAATCTTCCATAGAGATACGCACATTGTGACACTTCCCCTTGCAAGGTAAGGTACCCCCATTGGCAACCATGACTTCAAAGTTGGAGCAAGGATGGACAAAACAATCAGCCTGTTTGGCAATCCGAGGGTCAATGAAGTTATGAGTGCTACCAGAATCAATGAGGATGGTAAGAGGGAGCTTCTTGAAGTATCCCCTGACTCGCATTGTTTGTGGGGTGGTGACTCCGGTTACAGCATGGAGAGAGATCTCGGGTGGGTCGTCCTGAGATGGGGTGTCAACAGGCAGGTGTTGAATGTCGACCTGATCATCTATTGTATCTGTAGCTTCTTCACCAAGTTTCAAGGCAGGCAGAGAATCCACATCCAAGAGATAGAGCTTTTGTTGAACACATCTATGTCCCCGAGTGAATTTCTCATCACAATTATAGCAAAGCCCTTTTTCTCGGCGTGCCTGCATTTCTATTGCAGACAAATGCTTGATAGGAGTTGGTTGAGGAGCAGGCATGATGGAAGGTCGTTGGGAACCCATATTTCTGAAGGGAACAAAGGTGGGTTTGGAGCATTGTTGAGCTGCGATCTTGTCCTCGGCCAGCTTAGCCAACCCTAGGACTTCCATCATTGTGTTGGGACAAAACATTTTGACCTCTGAGCGGATTTCATCCTTGAGACCACTGATAAAACAACTCCTGTAGAATTCATCAGACAATCCTTCTGTGTGATTGGCTAGTTTCTCAAACTCCGTCTGATACTCTCTCACTGTGCCAGTTTGGTGAAGTTTAGTGAGTGCTCCTGTGAAGTCGTCAAAAGCACTAGGACCAAATAGCGGCAAAATGAGGTGGCAAAAATCTGTCCAGTTTGGCTCGGGATGAGCTTTGATGTACCAACGGTACCATTGAAGGGCTTCCTGTTCCAAATGAAAGGATGCAAGTGGAACTTTCTGAACATCAAAAGTATTATGCAGACTGAAATATTGTTCTGCCCGGTATATCCATCCAGTCGGATCAGTACCATTGAAGCGAGGAAAATCAAGCTTCGGCCCACGAAAATTGCTAGAAGAAGAGAACCCAGTGGCTGCAAAAGATTCTGGCTGTCTGGTATTGTTCATGGCTGAATGCTGAAGATGGAGGCTGAGAAATTTTTCATCCAGATCCTAGAGTTTGGCTTGGATGGCTGCAAGTGCTTCCTCCATGGTTGTTGCTCCTGCACGGGTGACAACCATAACCAGGATTTTTTTTTTTTTTTTTGGTTGACTCGGTAGGAAAACAAAAACAGGAACTACTTCAGTAAGGGAAAATTTGGATTTGGGAAAAAATCAGAAGGGTAATTGGGGTTTGACTAGGTTTTGGACATTGTTGGATAGACAGGGAAGCAAAAATGAGGATTTCAGAAGTGGGGTGAAAGAATGAGAAATTTTGGTAGAGGGGAACAAAGAAGCAGAATTCAGAAAGGAACTCTGTGGTAAAATTTGAAGGTGATTGGGTGAAATCTGAGGAAGTTATGGCAAACCCTAAAAATAGACAAATGTGAGATTTCGGGCTATAGGAAGGGGAATTGAGGATAGGGTCCTCAGGAATGAAATATGCAGATGGGAGCGGTTTTTTTTGTTTTTGTTTTTTTTGTTTTTTTTTTGTTTTTTTTGTTTTTGTTTTTTTTTTTTTTCCAGACTGGAGCGGCTATGGCTCGGATTTTTTTTTTTTTTTATAGACTGGAGCGGCTACGGCTCGGAAGGAATCTGGAACAACGCCGAACGGCTGGATCTGGAACGGCTTGCAAAATGGATCTGAAACGGCGCAACAGTGATCGACAATAGTGTAGCTGAAAGTAGATATGGACCCCAGGTATGTGCGGCTTCCTAACAGTTCAGGGGTTTCACTCGGCCACCAATGCTGTCTGACGGCTTGCGTATTGGGGCAGTACCCCTCACTCCACGGCTCAGGTAAAACTGATAACCGCTTTGCCACAAACGACAGCTCTTGGTTTACCTCACGGGTGGGAACTAGTCAATCAGGTAGGGGTCGTTGCCCTTTTCGCTGGCAGGTCCTCTCAATGGGCCAGCTACTTCGGGGTTCCTGTGGTACTCCTCACAATGAGTTTTAGGGCTTATGCCCAAGTACTTCCCACAGTTAAGCGGATAGGGATTATTCCCAGATCCGAACCTGCAACAGAAAAAATTTGGGCAGAAATTCCACCCAATGTTCAAAAACCGGATCTATATTGCTCAGAATCGCTATTATAGCATGTTTCCGGAATTGGAACAACCACTCTGCTTCTTCCCATGAAAGCGGAATAGAAATCTGGGCACTCGGTCAAAAGATTTTCTCACCGCAATTTCCGCGGCCGTCACCGAAATTCTGAAAAATTGCTGATTTTAAATACGCGATATCTCCACTTTTAGAACTCCAAATGAGATGATTTTTTTTTTGAAACTGCGTATTTTTGAAAGAGGAATTCAGATATGCAATCGGTTTCTTCTGATTTTGTGCAGAAAGTTTCAGAAATTGATCTGAAAGTCGCCGCCCAAAAGAAAAAAAATTCCCACTTGTGCCAAGGAAAGTGCTCTGATACTAGATGTGATGTACCTGCAATAATTAATTAATACAAATACACGAGATATCAGAAATAATAGAACAGAATCTCTTTTATATTGATCACGGGCCACTTCGAGGGGGCAACCTCCTTTGAGCAAGCTCAATACAATTAACTTCACGGTGCCTTCAATGACCTCAACACACACTTATATACTAAGTCTATGCCCAATACTATGAGTCAAAACCATGGGACATATAATACTACGGGACGACTTACAAAGCATATGCGTCCAATACTATGGGTCAATACTATGGGCTAATATAAACTACGGATCAACAAATACTACGGGACGACTTACAAAGTATATGCGTCCAACAACAATATACTAACATAGTAAAGAGAAGGGTTGACATAGGTTCCTAACAGGTTGCTCCATAGCAGAGTGCGACGAGGTCTGTTAATGGTAAAAAATAGCCATTTCAAGATCTTTCTAGAAGCTTTCCCATTTGGGGGCTTATCCCTGATCTCTTGGAGCGCTGGTACTCGACCCCTAGCCTGTTGGGAAGATCCCCTATCTCTCTCCTACCATCTCGCATCCTATCCTATCCATAACCTCATCCACTTAGTCCTATATATGTGAGGCTCACTCCCATACCAAAGGGGAGAAGACTATGGTATCTACATGTTGGTGAAATCTCTTAGGACACCTTAACTCACCTCTTGGAGAATTCATGCTTCCTTGGAAGGGCTTGGCAATTGGCTTGTGTGGAGAAGGGCTGCTACGTTAAGTCATTGGTTGTGGTTCTATATCTCTATCATGTACTCCTCTATTTGCAGTAATACAAATGCTTTCCACCAATATCGTTCTTGATGTGTAATGATGTTGTGTTGTTTACCTGCTTAACTGTTTACATAGATCTCTTATTGTATAGATGCTCTTTACTCGTTTCTCTTTTCTGTGTCTTAACAGGTCTTGCAGCTTGAATCTGACGACCTAGGGACGTGGAGCAACATTCGGGAGAAAGGATAGCGAAATCAAAGGTAAGACATCTAGTACTTGATCCTTAAGTAGATCTAGGAAACGTGTTTGTAGTCTGTTCTATTTGTTCTAGACTCGCATTGAGCTAGGGAGATCCAGCTCGCCTCCAGTCGAGTGGATTGTCCGGTAACAAATCTGGCGACCATACTAGGGAGAACATTGTTGTTTTCAATCTGAATATCAGTTTCAGTTGATTGCTTTTCCAAGCCATCTCTTTGGCCATTTGCTTCTCAAGCCCTTTCACCATCAGATCGTCACTTTGAAGAGTCTAATTACCTTCCTTTGATTTTGTACTTCTCATTGGCAGACCTTTTTATGCTCATTATCTGGAGAATTGGTTCATTTTTGGACTTAGATATTGCCTGTCGCACCTGGTCAGTGTACCCAGAGCGACACTGTGTTTTTTTTATCTCTGTTATTTTCTTGTTAGTGTAAAATCTCAAGCACAGCTGAATCTAGCTACTGTGGATTCCTCACTGGTGAAAGATTGCACAACATTTGCAAGAATGGCATAAAAAAATTTAAATGAATGAAGAACAATTACACATGAAATGGTGAATAATGTCAATATTATTAACTGTCCAACCTTAACAAAGGTTAAGAACACTCATATATACAAATCTGGAAGAATTCGAATCCATCTGGAGTGTTCACACTGATCTAGCTTAGAAAAAGCTCAAACCCCCCTAGGTTGACCAAAATATCCCAAACCATCCCAAACTGGTTCGAATCTGCAGTGTGAATGCTGGGAATGACTGGACAGGCCCATGTGACCTCACACATGTGAAGAAACTGGTTGGTTAGAGGTTTGGAGTCTGAAATTGGTCAAAAATGTGACAAAACAAGGCAAGATTGTCCACAAAGAGAGCAAATGCGCCCTAGGTAGAAGAGAAGCATGCTGAGTGCATTAAATGACCTGAGGAGGGCGCTCTAGGCATGCTGAGTGCATTAATTGCCCTGGGGAGCACTCCACTTAGCTGGTTTGACTCAGCATTTGTTCACATTTGCCATCTAGTTCATGATAATTGACCATTTAGTAGCTAATCAACTTAGGGATGTAATCATTAATCACTTGGGCTAATTAATCATCATTAATAAATGATTAATGTACATAGGTGGAAAAATGTTCTAACACCCCCCCTTAAGCTAGACTTGGTGAAATATCAAA
Source organism: Larix kaempferi (assembly GCA_027924585.1). NCBI lineage: Eukaryota > Viridiplantae > Streptophyta > Pinopsida > Pinales > Pinaceae > Larix > Larix kaempferi. Next base: position 3,255,349 of record BSBM01000577.1, read on the forward strand.
AATTAAGGCCTTGGCAACTAGGCTCAAGTCACCTTTTACATCATAAAATTTATTTGTCCATGTAACCAAGGTAAGGAGGAAAACCACATGGGAAATAAAACCTCCCCTCTAAAATGGACATGTGGCATATATCAAAATACACCAATCATCACCATGCATCACTCACCCCAAGCAAAGATCTAAGGTGAGTGAAGGTCTTCTCGGTAAAACACTTGGTGAAGATATCAGCAGTTTGCTCACTGGATGGGCAATACTGCAATGCTATGATCCGGTCATGCACCAAACCCCGAATGTAATGCATGTGTATCTCTATGTGCTTGGTCCTCTGCCTCTGTACTGGATCGGTAGAAATCTTGATTGTACTTTGATTATCACACCAAAGAATAGTGGGTGAATCAAAGACAATCCCGAACTCTGCAAGAATACCTTGCAACCAAACACATTGTGTGGCTGCATTGACTGCTCCCCTGTACTCGGCCTCAGCTGAAGATAAGGAAATAGTGCTCTGTTTCTTGCTTGACCAGCATATAGGTCCATGTGCAAGCATAAAAACATAACCGGAAGTTGACTTCCGATCAATACAATCACCGGCCCAATCAGAATCTGTAAATCCTACTAGTTCAAGGGATGAACCAGCAGCATAATGGATACCAAAAGACTTAGTACCCTGAACATAATGAAGGATCCTCTTGGCTGCCTTCCAATGGATCTCATGAGGCTCTTGCATGTGCCTTGCAACAGCCGCAACAGCATAAGACAAATCTGGTCGAGAGTGTGTAAGATACAACAAACTCCCAACTAGTTGTCTATACAACGAACTGTCAACTAGTGGTGAAGAACCCCATTCTGTAAGCTTAACTCCTGAAAGAAATGGAAATTTTGCAGACTTACATTCAGCCATCTTAAATTTCTGCAGCAAATCTGAAGCATACCTTGACTGACATACAGAAATTCCATTCACAGATTGATCAATCTCCAAACCCAGAAATTGTTTTAGCAATCCTAGATCGGTCATGGAGAATGCACTGTGCAATGCTCTCTTAACTGAGTCAATTTCTTTGGTGCAGCTACCAGTGATCAAAAGATCATCAACATACAGTACAATAATCAATATCAGATCACTAACATGCTGCATATACACATTTGGATCAGACTTACACCTCTCAAACCCCAAAGATAGCAGAAAATTGTCCATTTTTGCATACCATGCTCTAGGAGCTTGCTTGAGCCCATAGAGTGATTTGTTCAACCTGCAAACAAGTGTATGATCAGAAATAAAACCTTCAGGCTGCTGCATATAAATCTCCTCATTCAGATCCCCATGAAGAAAGGCACTTTTTACATCCATGTGATGAATCTCCCATCGCTTGGAAGCCCCAATTGCCAAAACTAGTCTTATGGAGTCCATCTTTGCCACCGGTGCAAATGTCTCTGTATAGTCCACTCCTTGGACCTGAGAGTAACCCTTAGCCACCAACCTGGCCTTATACTTCAGATCAGAGCAATCAGATCCAATTTTGGTTCTATAAATCCACTTGCATTGCACTAGTTTCCTCTTGGGAGGAAGAGGGACCAAATCCCAAGTTTTGTTCTCATGGAGTGAGTTCATCTCCTCTTGCATGGCTGATTGCCACCTTGGGTCTGTACATGCTTCTGAATATGACATTGGATCAGATCCAACCATCAAATAACAGGCCTCACTCAGATCAGAATTATTATATGCAAAGGAATTGTGAAATTGAGATCTAGTTTTCCTAGCATCTTGGGGATCTCCCACTAGGTCTCCGGCACTTTGAATTGTTTTCTCTACCCACTTGGGCCTTGAGGGAGGGATATGTTCAGAATCCATATCAACATCATCTTCAGCAATATCAGAATCAGAAATATCAGAGAATGAATCACTACTTACTTCATCATCAAGACGAGGGAATGAGCATTCCCCATCACCTTGTTCACTAGCTTGCAAAAATTCTTCCTCTTCGAATTTGACACTTCTTTCAATGAAAGTTTTGTGAGTGGATGGATCAAAGAGCTTGTAGCCCTTTGAATCCTCTGCATACCCAACCATGATTGACTCCTTGCTTTGGGGCTGCAATGCCTTTCTCTTCTCCGGTGGAATTCTGGCCCAAGCCCTTGACCCAAAAATTCTGAAATGTGAGACATTTGGCTTGTGGCCCATCCAAGCTTCAAATGGAGTGATTCCTTGCAATGCTTTGTGTGGTGCCCTGTTCTGAACATATGCTGCACAATTCATAGCTTCAGCCCATAATTTAGGAGACAAATCCCTTGCTTGCAACATGCAAGTTGCCATCTCTTTCAGTGCTCTATTTTTGCGCTCTGCAACACCATTTTGCTGAGGTGTGTAGGGCACTGAGTGTTGCATCTGAATGCCATGCTCTTGACAGAGCTGCTGCAAATTGTTGTTGACATACTCTCTGCCATTATCAGTCCTCAAAACCTTCATGGCCTTCCCACTGAAGTTCTCAACCATGCTCTTAAAAATCATGAAACAATCAAAGACTTCAGATTTTTGCTTAAGGAAAAATAACCAGCAGTACCTTGAGTAGTCATCGATGAAGGTGAGCACATATTTGCTGCAGCCATAGGAGGGTGTGGGGAGTGGCCCTATGAGATCAGAATGTACTATTCCAAGAGGTTGATCAGCCCTCCTAGCCTTCCCTTTGTCATACTTCCTTTCAGGATGTTTCCCAATCATGCAACCCTTGCATGTTCCACTCGAAAATCTGATTTGGGGCAGCCCTTCTACCATATTTTCTTTGCTTAAAACTTGAAGATATCTGTAGTTTAGGTGCCCATACCTTTGATGCCATAGCTTGCTGGTCTCATTCCCATGTGACAGCAACACACTTGGTGAAGAAAATTCGAGGAAGTGGGAGAACATGTACATCTTCATGTCATGGTCTGCAACACCCTTTGCAACAATTTTCCCGGTGGAAACTTCTGATATCTCCACTTCATCCTGAGTGAAGACCACCTTCTTTGCTGCTCCAGTATGAGTCATTTGATATACAGAGAGCAAGTTTGCTGCAAGATTTGGAACATACAGCACATTGGAGAAGAAGCCATTCTCCATAGAGATTTTCCCAATGCCATGAGCAGGGATTTCTGAGTCATCTCCCATTCGAATTGAGAGACCACTGTAGGGAGCAAGTTCAGAAAATGAGTCTCTTGAGGAAGCCATGTGCCTTGAGGCACCTGAATCAATGATAAACAAAGGTGAATGAGATGAGCTAGCCACCAAAGCATGGCAACTCTCCTTGTCTTCAGAAACGCACTCCTTCTTCTTGGAACTTTCAGGAAGAGGAATATTATTTTTCTGTAGGAGATGTGTCATGGTGTCTATGGTTTTCTTCATGCATGAGCTCTCTGGATTTAAACCTCTTTGACAGTAGCTACATTTTGTCTTCTCAGCCTTCTTTCCCTTGTTCTTGACAGGATTCGAAACCCCCTCAGAGGATTTGGGCCTCTCATCCTTCTTCTTCTTCTCTTGAGGTTTCGGCCCCCTGGGTTTTTGCTTGCCTCTTCCACATTTCGAATCTCCAGCTGCAAGCACTTGATATTTTTGCTTGATGGAGCCCATCAAGACCAGCTTGTCTTGCTCTTGAGTTAGCATCTCCATGAAGTCAGCCAAGGATGGCATCTTCCAACCTCTAACTGTGAGCCTTGTGGAGTTGAAGGAAGACACAAAAACTGAGTATTCAGAACCCAATTTTGAGAGAATGGACAACACCAACTGTTCTTCTTTCTTCTCTATGCCACATTGTCTGATCTGCAAGACCAAGTTCTTGAACTTGGTGAAGAAGTCCTGGATGGAATCGAAATTCCCTGGGCTCAGTGAGACAAGCTCATTTTCGAGCTGGTGGCCTCTCATCTCATCAGTCTTTCCAAACAGTGTCTCAAGCTTGAGCCACACTTCATTTGGAGTTGCTAGACTTTCCACATGAAACAGGAGGTCTCTCGAAATGCTGAGACAAAGGAGGCCAAATGCCTCATCCATTCTGTTAAAAAACTTGGATTTCTCCACAGCTGAGTTTGGCTCAACCTCAGTGCCCATCGTGATTCTGTAGAGACCCTTGGATCTCAGCAAAATCACCATTTCTGCCTTCCAATCGAAATAGTTGAAGGGTGTGAGCACGTTTGGGTGAGATGGCTCCATTCTCCTCTGCTGCAATTCGCACTTGCTGACAATGCTGAACTCCAATACCTGCAAACAACTCTCAAATCACTCTGGAGGGATCTACACTCACAGATTCGAACCCTGTATGGATAGTGGGTGCATTCGGGAGAGCATCACACCTGAGAGGAGCCACTAGATTTCTCCAGTAAGCTCAAGGCAATGGCCTCAGGAATTATGTGGTTTCTCCACTGTTTCTGGCAATCCACTACAACAGTCTGCTGGTTCGAATTCTAGCTCCAAGAGCTCTGATACCATGTAAAATCTCAAGCACAGCTGAATCTAGCTACTGTGGATTCCTCACTGGTGAAAGATTGCACAACATTTGCAAGAATGGCATAAAAAAATTTAAATGAATGAAGAACAATTACACATGAAATGGTGAATAATGTCAATATTATTAACTGTCCAACCTTAACAAAGGTTAAGAACACTCATATATACAAATCTGGAAGAATTCGAATCCATCTGGAGTGTTCACACTGATCTAGCTTAGAAAAAGCTCAAACCCCCCTAGGTTGACCAAAATATCCCAAACCATCCCAAACTGGTTCGAATCTGCAGTGTGAATGCTGGGAATGACTGGACAGGCCCATGTGACCTCACACATGTGAAGAAACTGGTTGGTTAGAGGTTTGGAGTCTGAAATTGGTCAAAAATGTGACAAAACAAGGCAAGATTGTCCACAAAGAGAGCAAATGCGCCCTAGGTAGAAGAGAAGCATGCTGAGTGCATTAAATGACCTGAGGAGGGCGCTCTAGGCATGCTGAGTGCATTAATTGCCCTGGGGAGCGCTCCACTTAGCTGGTTTGACTCAGCATTTGTTCACATTTGCCATCTAGTTCATGATAATTGACCATTTAGTAGCTAATCAACTTAGGGATGTAATCATTAATCACTTGGGCTAATTAATCATCATTAATAAATGATTAATGTACATAGGTGGAAAAATGTTCTAACAGTTAGTCTGTCATCGTAGCCCTTCCATTGGTATACTGCGACGTCGTCGCACTTCCCGCACTAGTGTACTGCGACGTCGCACTGTGCATAAGCACAAAGTGCGCCGATCTGCCATTTTTGCCATACAGGCACCTTTTCTCCATTTCTGATTTGAGTTTTGGTTTGTGTGCAGACTCCTCTGCACTATACCTTCCAGGCAGAGACCCTTTTGTCCAACAGTGTTTTGTTTGGCTTGTTTGTATTGGTTTTTGGGTCTTTTGAGTTTTGGATTCATGTTTGGCCCCTTGAGTAAAAACTAGTGTTTTGCTTGCATTTTTAAGCGAAATGGGTTCTATTTTTGAAAAAAAATTCCCCCTCATGGCCGGGGGGGGGGGGGGGGGGGGCCATGAATCGTGCATTCTTCAGTCGTTTTGACCCATCTCAAGGTTTTGAGATCATTTTTTGGTTTGGCGTGATTGCCTTGTTTTAAAGACTTGAAGAGTGTGGGATGTCCATGTCTTTTTGAGCCTCTCTTTGTTGGGTTATGCATCTTGTTTCCCTTACATGCTGAGCTATTCAATCATTTTTCGGGAAGATTGATTCTTTGTCTCCACTTTAGTTCAAATAAAAGCTTGATTTTTTCACTCTTTTGCTATATTCATGAATTTGGAAAACATAAATATTCTTCTTACTTTATTTTGATCATTTGATATTCCTGGTCTTATCATCATAAGAAGAAGAAAGGCTTGTTTTAGATTTGTGTGCATTTGAGTTAGATAAGATTGTTAAGTGCTTATCTCGTCTTGCATTTGATTGGAAACGTTTGTGGAATCCTTCTTTCCATAGCTTAGATGTGTCTTTTTCAAGTGTAAGAAGATAGGAAATGAGTTATAATTATTGCATTTGGTAGATTTTGAGCCTCTCTTGAGTGCCTTTGAGTTGTTTGGGTGCTTGCCATTTTTCTTGGGGAATTTCTGAAAGATTAGAGTGCTATAGATATCTTCTCACTTTCTGTATATAAATATGAAAAGCATTTAGTTATCAAATTCCATTTTTGGTACATGCATTTGAAAATTGAAAGTGCTTCATTATTTTGTCTTATACATTGTTAAGATTAGTTGCATCTTTCATTTTCTTTGTGCTTTTTAACTAATTATTGCAGAAAGTTAGAATTATTGCACTCTAGGGAGGAATTCTTCTTTTCGCTACTACTTAAGTACTTTTGGTTTGAAAGAAAGAAAAAATCTCTCCCTACCTTAAGTAGTTTTTATTGAAAAGGAAAGGAAAATGTGCATTATCATGTAGTTGAGGATTGCATTATGTTTACATTTATGTACTCACCTCATGCATCCACCTAACCGTACAAGATAAAATTAACGCTAGCTTAGGTTAAAATCATTTAGCAACTTGTGTGTAAGTTAGAGACGTGTTCCGACATCGTTAAGCGTGGCACCTGTCGTTATTTTTCAGCACTGTAGTCCGGGGGTATTGTAGTCTTCCACGTACATCGGTATATCGAGCTCCTTCACGTACCCACCAAGTACCATAATCCATACTTGGCATATATCGAAGGGTGTATCATGTACTCGACATGTATATCGGAAGGTCTCGTGCCAACGGCTATGCATTAGACAGCACCACTACGGATTTGAGCTCCCACGTACCTTGTGTATATCGGGAGACACCATTAGGATTCCCGAAACCAACTGAGTTAACCATTTGGCCATCTTGGTAAAGTAATACACTGAGAACAACACTCGGGGAGATTAGCACGCACGTACTATCCAAGTAATCGTGTCTGCAGGAAAGGGTACGGTCCCAATCCTCCTTGTCGCGTCATATTGTTGGACCCTGCAGTATATCGCGGTTTGCGATGCCTTGATAATCCTGTGAGGTTCCAGACTTTTGAATCCACTCCTATTCACACAGTTTGTTTGTTTCTTTTAGACTTGAGTAGTGTTTGATTTGTGTGGTACTTTAGAGACTCTTAGTAAGTTTAGATATGGAAGATTCTTCCAGGACTACCAACCAAGGCACCCCTTTCCAAGGTATGCCATTTTTTATTCCCCCTTGTGGAACTGTTTGTCCTTCCTTTATGGCTACGCTGAGTCTTCCTGGATTGACGATAGGATTACCAGTATGGTTATTCTCCAATCTAGTTACGCCAAGTGCCCCAATCGTGTCGGACCTAGGTCCTTCACCACATGAGCATCAATCTCATGATGACCCTTCTCCTTCTCCGTCGAAAGTTGAATCGACTTCCATCTTTTCCTCTTCTCCTACTGAAACCTCTGATGTTAGTAAGAAGGCTAGTGTGAAGAAGAAGAAAGGGAAGATTAAGAAGGAGAAAGATAAGAAAGAGACCAAGCTCCAACCATCTGCCTCTGATGGCACTCATTTTATGAGAACACCTCGTAAGCTAAAGTTCCCTTGCAAACTTTGCAAGGGTGATCACCTTCTCAAGAATTGTCCCACTCTTTCCCGTGTGTCAGAAGTGTGGTCTAAAAACCCCAAAATGCTTGTATCGTCAACATATGACCATCATGTTGATGACACTCCCTCGACCAGTGACCCTTTGGTGAAGGGTCGAAAGGGTAGAGTTGCAGACCCTTGCTGGATATGCAAGGGAATGCATCGTACTTACCTTTGTCCAAACATGGATGAAGCTTCACAGTGGTTGGAAGATATTACTAGTTCTTAGCAGGTGCTTCCAAAAAGTGATAGTAATTTTCCCCTCGACCCCCCATTGGTTGATCAAGTGATCAATTCAGTTTCATCTGTAATTGATCCCACTCTTCCTTCGGAGAGTGAAGTGATCGAGTCGATCTCATCTCCACTCGACCCCGCTCTTTCATTGGAGAAAGTCCAGACTGAAGTAGTCACCATGACACAATCTTCGTCTCATTCTTATCTTCCAAGTGAGAGTGAATTGGAAACCACTGATGTTTTCCTAGTCAGTTCAGAATGTCATAGGCAAGGGGAAACCCTGTCCATTCCTACAAGACCCCCTCCAAGTACTGAGGTCATTTCATTTGATTGGAATGAGCTAACAGAATCTCGTCTTCCTTTGGGTATTCCTTTTCAAATATCTATAGGAGTTTCCGATAAAGAAATCTTTCGTACGATAATTGATGAGGGAGCTTCTGTTAGTATTTTATCCTCAACTACTTGGCAAGCTATAGGTTCTCCTCAGCTTGTGCCAGTAACTGACCAGATTTTGGCTTTTAATAGAAGGCCTGCCAGACCTTTAGGGATTTTCCCGTAGTTACCTATCACGTTGAGAGGTAAAACTGTTTATGTTGATGTCATGGTTGTCCAAGGTCCTTTAGATTTCAATATGCTCCTTGGATGTGATTATGTCTATGCTATGAAAGCCGTCGTGTCCACACTCTTTCGAGTGATGTATTTTCCCCATCATGGGAATGTTGTGACCATTGATCAACTTTCCTTCATGATACCCACTCATCATATGACTCCTAGTCATCAAACTTCCCTGAATGTTCCGCATGTTTTAGTGGTTTCTTCCCCTTGAGGATGGGGGGTATGAGCATAGTTTACGTTCTGTTTCAAGCTCGTTAAAAAATGAAACCATCCTTCAAGCAAAGTTTCTCTTTGATTTCAAGCTTGCACAAAAATGAAACCATTTCACATGAGCATAGTTCCCGTTCTATGTCAAGCTCGTTAAAAAATGAAATAGGTTCCACTGGAGCATAGTTTTATTCTATTTCAAGCTTGTTAAAAAATGAGATAGACCCCTCTAAGCATAGTTTACCTTTGGTTTCAAGCTTGCACAAAACTGAAACCAATCCACTCGAGCATAGTTTTATTCCATTTCCATCTCGTTAAAAAATAAGATAGCCCCCCTCGAGCATAGTTTTATTCCATTTCAAGCTCATTAAAAAATAAGATGGGCCCCCTCGAGCATAGTTTTATTCCATTTCAAGCTCGTTAAAAAATAAGATGGGCCTCCTCAAGCATAGTTATTGTCTATTTCAAGCTTGTGTAAAAATGAAATAGATCTCCCTCCCATTGGTTCAAGTCTCTTGCTAGAGTTAGAACTTGAACCTTCATTTCATCTGATTCTCGTTTCCCCCCCCCTTGGTGAACATTTTCATATTAGTAGCTAGGTTGGTAGTTGGGTTAGCAAGCATCATTTTTAGATGAAACGAAGCTCGGGGGGCATGCCACATGTCGTACCGTCAGCAATCATGTTGAGGGATCACCACCATGTTGAGCTGCTCGCAATCACGCTGGGGGCATTTACCAACCTCTGGGCATCATGTTGGGAAGGAACCCATCAGTGGACCTTAACCTATGAGCATAGTTCCCATTCTATGTCAAGCTCGTTAAAAAATGAAATAGGTTCCCGCGAGCAGAGTTCTAATCTTTTGTCAAGCTCATTAAAAAATGAAACAACTCATTTTCCATTGAGTCGAGTCTTCCCTTGACTTTGTACCTGAACCTTCTTTTCACCCGCCTATGCCTTAGGCGGATGAAATGAAGCTTGGGGGCATGTTTTCAACCTTTGGAAGTTACGTTGAAGTCAACTTGATCGCCTCTCCACGCCACGTTGGAGCTAAGTCACTTACTTCTAGCAATCATGCTGGGGGCATGTACTGACCTTTGGATTTCATGATTGGAAGAAGTTCACCATTGGGAACATTTTCGAGCATACTTTCCTTTTTTGGTTTCAAGCTCATTAAACCATGAAAGTTATCCTGAGCATAGTTCATTTTATGCTACAAGCTCGTTAAAAAATGAAGCAGACATCATGAGCATTCTTCCAACCTATCTTCAAGCTCGTTAAAAACAGTAAGATAGTATTTGAGCTTACTTTTTCACTTTTTTCGTGCTCTGGTTGAAACATGAAAAGTAGTTTGAGCTTACTTTCTACTTTTTCATGTTCTGGTTAAAACATGAAAAGTGGTTTGAGCTTAGTTTTTACTTTTTCATGCTCTGGTTCAAATATGAAAAAGATTCCGAGTGCTTTTGATACCATTATCGTGCTCGTTAAAAATTTGAGTTAAAAAGGTGTGTCTAACGAGTATAGGTTTATCACTTTATCCGGCCTCGCTAGACTATTTACGGAAAAGGAACTGTACCGAGTTTACTTTTCATTTGTCGTAGTCGGTTATCAACCATGACAAAGTTGTTCATGGAGTCCTTTTTAAGCTCTTTTCAGACTCCCTAAATAGGAAAATATTGCCAAGCGAACTTGATGCTTTCACACTTGTAAAAGCATTTGAATGATCGTCTTTCTGGTGATAGTTTACCCCTTTTTCGGACCAGGAAGCACTATTTACGAAAAAGGAATACTCCAACCAACCATGGCTGGAAGAGTCCTCTCCCACGTTGTTTTACCCTTTTTTGGGTGATGAGGCTAACTTTACGAAAAAGGACCGTTGGAGTCTTCTTTAGTTCTTTTCAGACTCTCTAAATATGAAATGATGACCAAGTTTGCCTTCTATGGACTCGTTAAATTTTCACATTGAAGGGCCCACCATGGGACGAACCCCTCCTATCCTAGGTTCAAAAAATATTTGGGATTGGACTCATCTTTGAGATGAGCTATATCGAGCATTTGGTTACCCTCATCAACCTTGTTAAAAAACACATGAGGCACTCATCATTCATGATGGGGAAAAAGGAAAGTGTTTTTGTTGCATACTTTAGTGGCAGTATATAGTCATTCTTGAACATGGCACTCATTTGCATTTTGCATACCGATACTTGGGTCATCTATTTATCTATGAGTCCCCGCTTACTTTCTGAGTCCTGTTACTCCTCTGAGTCATTCGGAGAAAGCTTCCACAATCAGTTGCATTAGGAGTTTGCGTCATTCTCATGTCAACAATGCCAAGTCATGCCATGCCGATGTTCAAGAACACATTCGTCACTCATTATTTTCAGTCATTACACATGTTGTCATGCCGTTGTCACTTTGAGTCAGTCTCACATGTTATTGTACCATCCGATCCACTCTACACATCTTTTGTCGTGTTTCGTGTCAATTGATGGGGGATTCATCATGGCCCTCCTTCAACGGATTCATCCTTGTCGACTTCAACTCATCATCCAAGGATTGAATCTAGAAACCAATCAAGTACCTTGGTCCTGCATGCCTCAATGGCAGGTCACCTTGCTTTCGTCATGAGTTTACATCATTGACTCGTGATTGAAATATTTCATCTTGCGTTCGACGTCAACTCATTTATTCACGCTTGATGATATGTACTGTGATACCTTGGGAATCATTGACATTAATGGTGATCTCCCTCGCACTTGTTAACAGTTTACATCAATGACTGGTAATCAAGTGTTTTCTACCATGTTCGACGTCAAGACATTTGTAATCACATGGATAGATTCGTATCATTGCGGGTTCAGCTTCAAGACCCTAGGGAGTCATGTTTTTACCCAAGTTGCGATGGAGTTTGTATTGAGTCATATTACACAGATCCACTTTTGTATTGGTCGTGGTTGTGTTATCATCTCATCATGGATCTACGCTTGTGTCTAGTAGCCATGATTGTGTTCAGTCGATCATTACTCCCATGGATCTGCAATGTATTGGTCGGCAGCCATGTTGTACTACATATGAGATTGTTAGTTCAGAGTTAGTTGTACTGCAGCAGCGTCCTTCATCCGACAAGTCTTTTTCCATTATTTCTATCAAATCACTTCACCTATACATCCTTAACAACTTCATGCTTTGGGGGGCATTCTGGTACACCTAAAATCTACCCTTCATTATGATTTAGTGTATACATCCCTGAAGTCATCTGGACCAAGTGCTCATTTGGAGGATTTGTACCCAGTTTGTACACCCTTTTGAGAGGTTGTCGCAGGTTGCACACTAGCAACATGCGACGTCGCAGGTTGCTCCATAGCAGAGTGTGACGAGGTCTGTTAATGGGAAAAAATAGCCATTTCGAGATCTTTCTCGAAGCTTTCCCATTTGGGGGCTTATCCTTGATCTCTTGGAGAGCTGGTACTAGACCCCTAGCCTTTTGGGACGATCCCCTATCTCTCTCCTACCATCTCTCATCCTATCCTATCCATAACCTCATCCACTTAGTCCTATATATGTGAGGCTCACTCCCATACCAAAGGGGGGAAGACTATGGTATCTACATGTTGGTGAAATCTCTTAGGACACCTTCACTCACCTCTTGGAGAATTCATGCTTCCTTGGAAGGGCTTAGAAATTGGCTTGTGTGGAGAAGGGCTGCTACGTTAAGTCATTGGTTGTGGTTCTATATCTCTATCATGTACTCCTCTATTTGCAGTAATACAAATGCTTTCCACCAATATCGTTCTTGATGTGTAATGATGTTGTGTTGTTTACCTTCTTAACTATTTACATAGATCTCTTATTGTATAGATGCTCTTTACTCATTTCTCTTTTCTGTGTCTTAACAGGTCTTGCATCTTGGATCTGATGACCTCGGGACGTGGAGCAACATTCGGGAGAAAGGATAGCGAAATCAAAGAGGTAAGACATCTAGTACTTGATCCTTAAGTAGATCTAGGAAACGTGTTTGTAGTCTGTTCTATTTGTTCTAAACTCGCATTGAGCTAGGGAGATCCGGCTCGCCTCTGGTCGAGTGGATTGTCTGGTAACACTCATTCTCTTGTTCAAAGGAAGTCCCAAAACTAGAGTCGGCCACTCCTCATATCCTTTGACTATTGCATGTTGGCCATCCTTATTGAGTAAGTCCGTTCGTCCGATTTCTTCCAAATATTTCAGCGTAGATGTTACCTCGTGCTGGTTGATGGGGGGTGCCTTAATTCCCTCCTTCAAGAGAGTTTCGTTTCGTCGAGTTCAACTCATTTATTCTTGAATTGAGACTTAGAGTCGGTTGAGTACCTTGAGGATTGCATTCATTAGTGGTAGGTTCTCTCGCCATCGACAGTTGGGAATACATCAATGTCCCCTGATCGATGGATTCATCTTAGTGTTCGACTTCAACACATCTATTCACACTTTGATGATTGTACTCTGTGCCTTGATGCCCATTTTCATTATTGGTGGGTTATCTCAGATCTGTTAACGGTATACATCATTGATCAGCAATCAGACGATGTCACATTAGGTTCGACCTCAACACCTTTATTCACTTGATGGGACTTGCACCGCAGATGATTTGTGTAGAAGACCCTAGACATTAGTAGCATTCAGTATGCTTCTCTTGATCGTGACTGTACTCATGAGAGCTTATTCTCATACATCAAAAGTTTGTACCTCCAGTATTGCACTAGTTGTTTCCTTTTCACCAAGAGACCATATCTTAATGTATGGGTCATGGGTATGACCACTCATGACATGTATTCACTATATACTGCCTATCATGGCCATTGTATCAGATTGTTGTATTATACCAACATGTATTCAGAGATATTATTGTATTATGACGAGTGAGCTACTCTCTCCATTTGTGTCTCCATCACTCCACTTCTGAGATTTATAATGTATTTCGGCCATCGTAGTACCTTCTCTGACCTCACACATTAGGGGGCATCTGTTACAGTGTGATTTTCCACCTTGTGAGCATCAACATTCTTTGGCCTTCAGGATACATTTTACTAACTCAGATCTATAATTTTCCCTCTACGAACACACAAATCCCTATTTTTGTTCCTATATGCTAGCTGTTCCACTATAGCCAGTGTACACGCAGGCTGTTCCACTATAGCCCGCGGACACCAAGTAAAATGGTAAAAACCAATAAATAATTACTTTTTACTCCCAAAAAGAGGTCTTAGGGTGACCTTTGGCCTTCCATATACCCCGAAATGACTCAATTCGACCTTTTACTTACCCTTGGAAGGCTATATACTGAGCTCTTATGGTGTATGGAGGGGAGGAGAAAGAGAAAGCAAGATAACTCTAGTGGATTTTTTCCGTGACTTGAGTCTACACTCATTGATCCTTGTTGTTGTGAACTCTTTATGTTCACCTACCAAACTCCTTTCATAGTTTGAGTTTTCCATTGCATGGGGGGTTGAAGTGGTGGAGGCACAAGTGGAGAGACCCAGTTCTTGGTTTAGATTGGTTTCCGACAAGAGGTCATATATTGTACTTCTTGTTATTCATTAATGGAAATACTCGTTTTCTCGTCCAATTGATGTTGTAAATATTGTTAAATTACATTGGGTTATATTTTCTTATGATATCATGGATCATGCTATTGATTATGCTAATGTCTTTCACATGTTATATGCACTTGCTTGTACTTGTTGTTGAGACTAATCTGTAGGTTCAAGTATAGAAGTTGAAAGCTCAACGGGGATCTACTTCGAACATCTGGTTTAAGGTTGGTCTTTTCTCCATTATCTTAGCATTGTCATTTATATAGCATTGCATTGGAAATTGAGTTATTCTCTGGTAGTCAGCTGTCTATTGTGGTCTACCCGAAGCCATAGGAATTTTTCTCCGTAACACTTCGGGAGATGCCATTGATGTAATTGATAATGTAAGAGCCATTGAAAGAGTCAATGTAAACCCTAATTTTTAGGTCGTCCTGGAAATAACTATAAAAAAATATTTTATTGTAAAGTGTACAGGTCAGCCCAGTTAGGTGAGCCAAGCCAACCTAATTAGTAAAATGGTCAAGTCACTTGTTAAGTATAAATAGGAGGTTGAGATGCTCATTTGTATCACTCACCTCACTCACTCAAGTTTGCATAGGAGAGATGTTGATGTATATGTAACTTTGGAATGTATTTCACATATATGTATATTGTATTCCTATAGAGATGTTATTATTCCTCTATACGGTAGTGTCGTCATTTATATTGTAAGTGTCGTAACTTATACTTGATGGGTTATTCGACCACCTTGTTGGGGTTGGCCTTGTATAAGTCATGTGGGTCAAAGGGTTATTAGACCACCCTATTGGGGGTTGGCCATGTGGGTCAAAGGGTTATTAGACCACCCTAGTGGGGGTCGGCCCAGTCAGCATTATGTTAAGTGGTTAAGTTGAGGCTGACCTAGTTGAGTAAAGGTCAAGTCAAGTTAGTGTATAAATAGAGAGTGTGTCTCTCTCATTTTACACATTCTATTCTCTCACTCACACTTGTGAGAGTGGCGCAGTTGTGGAGGAGGAGGCTCTGCTGCTAGGAGAAGACTATCTCTTGTATTCTGATTGTATCATTGCTCTATCTATCTCTGAGGAAGTTATTGGGGTTTTTCACCTTTATGGTTTTCCCCAAGTAAACTCTGTCTCTTGTGTGCTTGCATTATTGTGTCCATGATTGATATGATGTAGATTTGCTGTACATGTTGTTCTCTTAGTTAAGATCCTAGATCAGATTGAAGTAAATTCTGAAAATTTAACATGGTATCAGAGCTAGCCTGAAAGAAGGCATGATATGGCATGTATGACACTTGTTGCACTTACGATGCTAGGGATTGATATAGCAAAAACCAGGCATCGTAGAACTTTCGCTATAAATCCGTTTTGGAAAATTTTTCAGATCTGAAACTTTTACAGGTCGAAGATCAGATCCCCATGTACTGTTTGTCCAAAGGAAAACCTCTAATTCATTGTACGTTGTGATTTATGATCTGTACAATATAGGGTTTTTGCCTCTTCCAGATCTGATTCAAAATCAGGTGACCTTGGGAAAAAGGTCATAACTTGGGCTAGGAAGCTCCAAATGAAATTTCGTAAAAAGTGACAGGTAGTACATAGACTGTACTATCTCAAGAAAATTTTTCAGAGGCTGAAGTTGAAACAGTGACATGTGGCATGCCATACAAGTTCTCTCTCCTGTATTATCCCATAAACAGGTCACGTTGCGACAATTGGAATAACTCTCTCTCAGAGAATCCAATTGAGGTCAGAACTATCGGGATGGAAAGATAACAGGTTGGGATATCTCAGAAATTTTTTTCAGACCATGTGGATCGAAAAGTTCAGAGTTACACCAAAAACAATCAGGTACATATTTCTGTCAAATCAGAATTATTTTTGAGCACCTTCATTCATGGCTTCCGGAATTTAGGGCTTCGGAGAAAGTTGGAATTTTTATAATAGGAGACCACGACTGAATGCTACTCATCAAAATCGAAATTTAGAGACCAAGATCAGAATTTTTGGTTGGGAAGAAGGCCGGGCTTTGATCAGACCCTAGTTCGGGACTTTGATCAGAAAAGTGGAAAATTAGGGCTTCTGCAAAAATGGGAATTTTTGAAATCGGTGACCACGGCTGGAAGCTCCTCATAAAAATAGAAGCTTAGAGCTTTGGATAAAACCTTTTGATTGGGTAGAAGAGTGGGATTCATCAAACCCCAGTTCAGGATCACGTCAAGTGAATCCGGAAATTTCAAAGGCAAAATTGAGGAGTGAAACTTTGTAGTTTTCAAATTTTGAATATACCAACTTGATCAGCTCATCAAGGCACATATTTCTATCCTTTCAGAAGTTTGAAATTCAAAGTTTGAATTTTTGGGGTTTCTATGACAAACCCTAATACAGCTCCAGATCTAGTTCTTGCAAATCAAGTGGATTGGTTTAATCCTAGAAGAGGATGGAATGGTCACCTGCATAAGTGAAGAAGTTCCTGTTTCAGAGGGAGATGAGGCTAAGGCCTTACATAAGAATATTTCAAGCAATCTCGACAGGTATGAATCATCCAGGTATGTCTCGATATTTGTTCATGATTAAGTTTATGATATGTTTGTCTTCATGTTATTACGGTTAAGACAATCTTGATTTTAGACTTGTCGTATCACCTTAACAAAATTATGAATGCATTCATTAGGGTGTTGACACTTATGATTGTACTAATGCATTATGGTGTTGTATGAGGTTTATGTTGTCAACTAACATGAAAGGTACATCAAGAAAGACAAATAATGTTCTAGTTCAAGATCATGATGACATGAACACAAAGATTCATCCATTGTCATGGATCACATAGAAGATCCATTTACGAGGTATGTATAACTTGGTTCTATAATGGTTAGCCTATGAGATATGCAGGTTACTAGCACAAGTCACTGAAGAGAACCAGAAGACATTATGCGGGTATGTTAGACATAACTAGCTAGCATGCTAATCCAAGTATGTTTTTCCTATATCAAGCTAGAATCCTACCTTGTGTTAGGATCTTATACTTTTGTGTTGTTGATAATGATTATTCATGAAGTCATAGGTTTGAATAGTCATGGTTGTATGCATATTATGTTTCTTACCATAATTGATGATATGACTAACCAGAAGAATCATGAAGGTATAGGAAGACTTCCTTGAAACCTTGAATACTAATGTTTATTATCTGTGAATGATCATGAATATACATGTTTAAGATTATTGTGTTTTGATAGTATTAAGATTATACTAATAAATGTGTGATTATGTATGAGACCTAAAGGATAACACAATGATGATACTAATAAGCATTCATAGTGATTAAAGCTGGATGTAAGTTCAAGGACAGGTAATCCAGGAAGCAAAGATCAATAGGGAGCACACTCCAGTTGTTCCTGCAAGAAAGCAAAGGAGCACACTTCAGTAGTTTCTGCAAGGATGCATATATTCAGAGGGAGTTGACCACTTCTCACAATCCACATAAGAATGGAGTTGCAGAAAAGAAGCAAAGACTGAGAGGGAGTCAACCCAACAAACAAACAAAGATAAGTATTTGAATTGTCATTACTTGCATATTTTATTGTTTAAATAATACTGTTCAATAATGTATATATTGATGTTCCTAGAATTAGGTTGTGTATTATGCATATTAGAATAGTTGCATTGATGAATAGTATACTACTAATATGCATGGGTAAGTGGCCTATGGCATTGTACAACATTCCATTGCTACTTATCTAGAATGAAACCTCTTTGCTGACATGTTGGGAGTTGTGCACACTCTTAACAATGTTCTGGTAGAGATTGGAAGGCATCTAGAAAGTTACGGGATATGGATAAATGTTGTATTGAAGCATTGGCTAAGATAATTGCATGACTGTATGACATATTTCTTTATGTGTAAGAATTTGTTCAGAAAAATATGAGATGTTTTCTAATCATGCAATTTAACTTGTTCTGTAGGAAAGATCGTATGCCATCACCTACAAAAGAAGAACTACAACATTTGTTCAACAACAAAATTATCTATTGAAGATATTGAAGTTCCCAGGATATGGGAAGAATGCCATGATCCATCGATGATGAAGAATGATGTTTGGGATGTAGTCCCAAGACCTAAAGGGAAGTTTGTTATGACTTCCATATGGATCTATCAAGATCAAGCATGCTGCAGAGGGCAGCATAGAGAAATATAAAAGTGATGAAATAGAAGATACACCAGATGGATTTCAAGACAACTTTCTTGAATGGTGTAGTTGAAGAAGAAGTGTATGTGGAGCAGCCACTTGGTTCTGAGACACATGACATGGAGTCATATATGTGCGGAACTTGGGGATGATGCACTATTTGTTTTTGGCATGGAGGTGTGGCAGAGTGCAGATGGAATCTTCCTTGCACAAGGGAAGTATGCAGTAGAGGTCCTGAAGAGGTTCGGGATGATGGAGTGCAAGGCTATGGGCACACCTATGGCATCGAACCTAAAGCTTCTGTGTGATGCTTCATCTGAGCTGGTTGATATCACTATGTATCGTCAGATGATTGGGTCCTTGATGTACCTGATGAACACGAGACCAGATATTTGCTTTGCGGTGAACACATTGAGCCAATTCCTGATGGATCCGAGGAGTGTTCACCTGGTTGTTGTAAAGCATATTCTGAGGTACCTGAAGGGTACAGTGGATTATGGGATCAAGTATGAAGCAAATCAAAAGTTTAACCTGCAAGGTTATGTTGATTCAGATTGGGCTGGCAGTCCTGCAGATAGGAAGAGCACATCTGGATGCTACTTCAATATGGGATCAGGTGTGATCTCTTGGTTTTGCAGGAAGCAGTCCTGCGTAGCACTGAGTACAGCTGAGGTAGAGTATGTTGTAGCCTACTCAGCTAGTTGTGAGGCAGTATGGCTATGGAAGCTACTGTTTGAGTTATTGATCTCTCGTTGGATGCTACTGGTATCTTTTTTGATAACCAGTGTTGTGTGAAGCTGTCTGAGAACCCAGTGTTTCATGACAGGTTGAAACACATAGAGATCAAATATCACTATATCAGGGATATGGTGCAGAGAGGAGCTATGAAGCTCCTGTATGTTGCGACAGATGAGCAGATTGTAGATGTGCTAACGAAGCCACTATCCAGGGTGAAGTTCGAGTACTTCAGAGAGAGGTTTGGTGTTCTTCGGATTGATGACACTTCGAGGAAGAAGTGATGGACACATTTGCAGAAGCCATTCCAAGCATGTTGGAAGGAGGATCCTTCACATGGCTGTGGATGTAAGCGCTGGATGATGAGCATCAGGATGATGTTCTAGTTTCTGCTTTGTATGATCAGTTGGATCATTTATATATGTATGTATGCATCATGTTGGATGCTGGATATGATCAGTTGGATCATTTATATGTATATGTATGTACGCATCATGTTGGATGCTGGATATGATCAGTTGGATCATTTATATGTATGTATGCATCATGTTGGATGCTGGATATGATCAGTTGGATCATTTATATGTATGTACGCATCATGTTGGATGCTGGATATGATCAGTGTGATCATTTGTATGTATTTTGTATATGCATCATGTTGGATGCTTGGACCATGTATCTGTATATGTATCAGGTGGATACATTGTATGATCAGGTGGATCATATATGATGATATATATCAGGTAGATACTTGGTATGCATCAGGTAGATGCATTGTATGACCAGGATGATCATGGATGACGAGCTTTAGGATGTTGCTCCAGATGACATGCAGCAGGATGTTGCAGTGATGATGATCAGGATGATCATGTGTACATCAGGATGATGTATGGTGAGTATCAGGTTGATACTCTATGGCCGTGGATCAGGTTGTGCAGATAAGCATATAATTTGGCCCTGGGAGATTTGCAGATAGTCTTTCGAGGTTTTGCCTATGGCATGTAATCTGGCCCTGGGATATCTGGCAAATGCTCTTTCGAGGTTTTGCTCTGGGAGGACATATAATTTGGCCCTGGGAGATCTGCAGATAGTCTTTCGAGGTTTTGCTTATGGCATATAATCTGGCCCTGGGATATCTGGCAGATGCTCTTTCGAGTTTTTGTCCTATGGCATATAATATGTCCCTGGGAGATCTGACAGGTTGGGCTGTGTGCCCGTAATCAGTCCTGGGATGCTCTCGCGAGGTTTTGCCATGACCACATATAATCTGTCCCTGGGAGATCCTATAGGTAGAACTGTGTGCTCGTAACAGCCTGGGATGCTCTTGCGAGGTTTTGTGGTGACCACATATAATCTGTCCCTGGGAGATCCTATAGGTAGAGCTGTGTGCTTGTAACAGCTTGGGATGCTCTTGCAAGGTTTTTTGGTGAGGGCACATATAATATGGCCCTGGGAGATCCTATAGGTAGAGCCGTGTGCTTGTAACAGCCTAGGATGTTCTTTCGAGGTTTTGTGACGCACGTAATAAGTCCTGCGGATTCCATAGTATGGCCAGTGATGATGAAGACCTGCAGGTGGTGGGCCTACATCCTGTATGAAAAAGGACTGGCTCTGTAGAAATTCCTATGATGAGTAGATTCAGATATTGATTGAGATAGCAGTAGCAGTGACGATGATGATGTCTCGATGATGATTATCCAGTGACGATGATCCAGAGAAGAAGACTTGTGCTAAAAGACCTGTGTCGAGAAATACCTTCCTAGTTAAGAGGGAGTGTTGATGTATATGTAACTTCAGAATGTATTTCACATATATGTATATTGTATTCCTATAGAGATGTTATTATTCCTCTATACGGTAGTGTCGTCATTTATATTGTAAGTGTCGTAACTTATACTTGATGGGTTATTAGACCACCTTGTTGGGGTTGGCTCTGTATAAGTCATGTGGGTCAAAGGGTTATTAGACCACCCTATTGGGGGTCGACCATGTGGGTCAAAGGGTTATTAGACCACCCTAGTGGGGGTCGGCCGAGTCAGCATTATGTTAAGTGGTTAAGTTGAGGCCGACCTAGTTGAGTAAAGGTCAAGTCAAGTTAGTGTATAAATAGAGAGTGTGTCTCTCTCATTTTACACATTTTATTCTCTCACTCACACTTGTGAGAGTGGCGCACTTGTGGAGGAGGAGGCTCTGCTGCTAGGAGAAGACTATCTCTTGTATTCTGGTTGTATCATTGCTCTATCTATCTTTGAGGAAGTTATTGGGGTTTTTCACCTTTATGGTTTTCCCCAAGTAAACTCCGTGTCTCTTGTGTGCTTGCATTATTGTGTCCATGATTGATATGCTGTAGATTTGTTGTACATGTTGTTCTCTCAGTTAAGATCCTAGATCAGATTGAAGTAAATTCTGAAAATTTAACAAGAGATAGAAGTTCACACAAGTGAAGTAGAGAAGTTGTTTTGTCTTAGGGTTTTATCTTGTACTTGGTGAATTCTATATTGAGGAAGTTTTGTCGGGGTTTTCTCCCTTGTGGTTTCCCCGAGAGAAATTTTTTGTTCTTTGTGTTTGTTGTTCTTGTATTTATTTCAATGAATATATTGTTTAATGTTATTATGCTAAACAAAGTAAAAACTAACATGATATGCCAAATGTCAAGAGTCGCAACATATTAACAAGGAAGACACCTATAGTGGTAGGAATTCATTGATAACATATTCTCTAATTTCACCATTGCTTATAGTAACCTTGTGCATATAACAATTTTTCTATAGTGGTAGGAATTGTTTTGCATCTATGAATTCATGCTCCACTATGGGTGTCTGTTCTAGTTTACTCTTGAATTCTCCCCACTTCAACAATTGGGAGTCCATTTTCCCATCAGTCACAAATTGCTTTCATTCTAGAACTTGATGGACATTAACCTTTTAGATGTTGTTGTCTATTGACTTTTGTCGAGTATACACTAATGGAATTCCTTTAGTGATGCTTTGTAGCTATGGAGGAATAGCTTGAATCTAGTACATATGTCTTAATAAGTGAATTGGTATCATTCTTCGGGCTCGACAATGTTCTACTTTTTCCTTGAGAATGTTTTTGAAAAGAAACCCATTCATATGGTTTAAACATTACACCCCATGAACTTCATTAATCCACACATTTGAGTGGATCAACTCCTTGAGTGAAAAAAATTGAATCCTATAAACTCATGAGAAAGGTGTGAGGCTTATGAAGGAAACATGATTACCTCTAGTTGCATTTCCTACTAGCATGTTGTTATTGTTATTGGGTATGACCTATGCCCATCTAGTAAGGGGTGGATTCATCTCTTCTTGAGGGTATTCATGTCCTATAACAAACATTTCAAGATTGGGAAGAGCATTTAGCATCCTTAAATATTGTTGGCCACCAGATACCTACTTGGAGCACTTTTGAGTAGTAACCTTCCCACCAACATGATCACCTATGACACCATTGTGGCATTCCCATAGGATTTTAGTTTTCCCATCTTCCATTGTGCATTTCCTGATAATTTCATTGGTTCCCAACTTGTAAAGTTACCTTTCTATTAGTTGATGATATGATACTTGGATCATTGGTTATTTATTTCGAGTTGTCGAGTAGTCTTACGATGCTAGACTAGTGGTAAATAAACTGGTATTATTGCTTAAGTAATTTGTTATAGCCTATATCTTGAAAAGATCTCAAACTGGAAACTGATCATCTAGCAACCCTCTAACTTCACCATTTTCAATTATTGATGGGTGGTTTGGATTGACATTTGATTTCTTGGGATTTATTATGAACTCAAAATCAAAATATTTGAACAAAAGTAGCCAATTCTGTAACTCCTCCCTTATAGTACCACATTTTTCACTAAATATGTTAAAGATTACTAGTCTATAAAGAACTTAAAATTCCCTCCCAACAAGTAATGTCTAAACTTCTATAGCGAGTAGACCATTGCTAGTCCTTCCATCTCAATAGTGGTATAGTTTCACTCTACTTTTTATAACTTTATGTTGGTAAAGTAAACTGGGTGGTTTAACTTTATTTCCATAGGTTGTGCTAGGATATAGCCCCTAGCACAATGTTGGATGCATTAGCATGTACATGAAAACCAATTTTCTATTCAAGGAATACCAAGATAGGGGCACTTACTAGATTTTCCTTTAGTAGGTCCAATTAATTTTGGCATTTTTCATCCTAATGGAAATATTTGGTCTTCTTCAACATCATTACATAGGGGTGGTAATATACGCATACCGTTTTATGATTCTACAATAGTATCCAGTGTGGCCTAATGTTGACTGTAGGGTGTGGATGTTAGTTGGGGCTTCCAAATTTATAATTGTCACTATCTTGGTTGGGTTGACCAACACACCATCCTTACACATGACATGGCTTAAGAGAGATCCTAAAGGTGTACAAAAAATTAATTTCTTGAGTTGTCAACATCTTTTTAAAATTAGTTGTAACATGGCCACATGATCTTTTAGTAAACTATACATTATCCAATCATCTAGGTACACCTTCAAGAATTCGTGAATGTATTCTCTGAAGGTTGCAATTGATATCCTAGAGAATATTGTTGGTGCATTCTTCAAACTGAATGGAATTACATTATAGGCATAGGATCCTCATTAGGATGCGAAGGTGGTTTTCCTCTTGCCTACTTCCACTATGTGCACCTAGTGATAGCTTGAGAATCCACGTGTGAAGGGAGTATGCTTATTTCCATGATTCTTCATCGAGTACTTTTCCACTGAATGGTGTGGGAAATGGGTCAATGACACAAGTGGCATCCATCCCTCAAAATTCTATACATACTAGGATGCATGCACTTGCTTTCTTGTCTTGAATCACTATAGGGATTTCTTGTCATTCTCTTCCTTTACTTGCTCTTTTATTAAAAGATTAAACATATATGGAAGTTTCTTGATCGATCATGCATTTAGTTTCATCTCTATATTCATCTCACCCATGTATTCCTTTATATCCTTCATCTTTGTGAAATTCTGAAGGAAAATATTGTCATACTCGCGAAGTAATGCCATAAATTTGAAGACCATTTCATCATCCTAGTAGTCCTAAGTGGAGTCCAAACAAGATTTTTATTTAATACTAATGATAGCTTGATTTATACTAATTGGTTGTCTATATATCTGGACTAAAAGTTTTTCCAATATTTATTTTACTTACCTTCCCCCTTTAGACTCCTAAAAGGAAAGGTGTCACAACTTTTATGGTTCATCTGCCTTCTCTAGTTCTTCAGTAACTTTGATGCAACACTTGAATGTTATTTGTTCACCCATCCATTCAAACCTTGTTTTCTCTTTGGGATCCTTGTATCAATGTGTCATACAGATGTATTATGAAGTTTGACTCTTTGTTTAAAAAAATAGACTTGTTGGTCTTTAAAATAGATGTATTGTTGAGGGTCTTACCTACATAGGAGAAGGTTGAACAAGATCATCCACTTAAGCTCTACCACCTGTGTGTTTTCCTTTGGGTTTCCTCATGTAAGTATTGAGACTTGGGGATGGGTTCCAAAGTATCTATGAATTCATGTACACATAGTTGTTTAGGGAATGCTTCCCAAGTCGAGCTTTGTGTACATCCTTTCACATTGTTGACCGGATCAATTTTCTCTTCGTATTTATCTAGGAACTACATAGGTTATTTCTAGGAACTCCATAGGTTATTTCTAGGTTCCTAGAATTTTGATTAGCTAATACTCAGTTGGGGGAGTGAATCGATGATGAAGTGTACACTACATGCTCTCCCATTTATCCAAATTCCCCTTATGAGTATCTCGTCAACTAGAGGGATTGGATCACAATGTCATGTCTAGAGTTGGGATCCTTTGTTCCTTGGGTATGGAAAGGTTTAGATTCCCCATAAATTCATAGACATCATATTTCCCATAAAAAATAGGTAGGTCTCACATCTCCATCCCGATTCCCAATATAATGGACATACTGTAAAAAATGGTGCACCTACAAGATGACACTTCATGGTTTCACTCTTGCTAATCTTGGAAGGCCTATTAATTATTGGAATTATTGTGGCATACACTCTTCAAACTAATATACCCATTGATAGTTGGTTTGATGTAGTCATATCTCATACTTGAAGTTGGATTGTATATTTGTCCAAGGAAACACTGTACATTGCATTGTCCATGGGTTCATAGTATCATCCCCACATTATTGTGTCTATGGGTTGTATCACTCTAGTCCTATAACATACAAATGACATCTGTCCCCTCTTGAGGTTTATAGATGCATCATTATCATTCTCCCACTAGAATCCTAATAAGGTTATATAAGTGTCCTTCTCATCCACTATTTTGATAACTTGAAATATGCTATGATTTCCACTTAACCCATGTTTACTTGAACATACTTTAGATAATAAATAGGGTGGATCCTATATTGATTCACCAACTACAACTAGATTGGTGAAAATACTAGATGTGGCTTTCCCATCATCTCCCAAGGTCTCTTGGGTAGAGTTTTCACATCATATCCCATATACAACATGACATCCTATACTTGGTAACCATGGATCTAAGCATCCATATTGAATTTTTAGTTGATCTTGGGATTCTTCTTGTGGTTAATAAACAATAATATTTTTTTAAGGGATGGGGACATAGATTGGTTCTTCATGTCCTATATTGGTTAGCTTATATAGTGTTGATCACAACTTCCTCACCACCACTCCATCATCCAAGAATATCACAAATCGGTGGAACAATTTCTAAATTTATTATCATGGGGGAACCTCTTTGATAATCCCCTATATACTACCTCTATGTGTATCCCTCCCCAAATACTTATAATGATTCCTTACAATTCAAATACTATTGGTCGTAGCTCTGATGGTAATTGCGACTTTCTTTAGTGCTTCCATTGCTTCTTTGTAATATTGATTTTGCTTGTTTGCATCAACACATGGATTTGTAGGGGATTCCTTCCTTGTTAGGGGGAGATCTAGTTGTACATCATCAATTCCAATTTGTGTTCCACCATGCATTACCACATTAATCCTTGGATCCCCTAGTTTTTCTCAATGTGAGGTTTTCAAAATCATGATGTTTTTGTTTCTTTGTCTTGTTTTGGTATCCCAATTGGGTATTAGGTTAAGAAAAATATTTTGTTACATGTTTTTTGGATATACAATGGTTACACCTTAACCTCCTAGGTTGAGGACAATCTTAGGATATATGTATGATATCATTGCAAATATAGCTTATGATGGGGTTTGAACAATTGACATTCGTTCCTCCCCTATATCCTCCTCCATATACTCCTCGTTCGAATAACACATGATATTTCTAGAATATTGAACACCTTCAGAAACAACTCACACAAAAAAATCGGAAATAAACACACCAATGTTTTTCCATGGTTGAAACCCTCGAAGAGGGAAATGGTCCACTGCCCCGACCGAATAGCTACTTGAGGAAATATATTATGGAAAAGAAAATAAATGTTACAATGAGTTTTTCACAATCAATCATTGAGCAAATGACCCTTCATGCTCTTTGAATAGATATCATGGACCAATTGGGTGTTAATCCATAGATCAATGAATGCTAAGATCGAGTTGAGGATGAACCATCAGGTCACTCTATGTTTAGAACATATCATGATCATTGGGTTACATATGTACAAATGCATACTAAAGAAACACACTTTACCTAAGGATACATTATACTAAGTTGATCTTAACTAAATCCTAAGTGTGTTAATATCCTAACACCCCCCCTTAAGAACAAATTCAGATAAGAGTGAAGAATTTACAAAAGTGACACTATAGGAGAAGGAAGAATACATTAGAGCCTATCTCCCCTTAATTGCAAATTCCAAAACTCCTAACATAGATCGAAGTTTAGAAAAATTCACTTATGTAAGAGACTTTGTGAAGTTGTTTGCAACTTGATCATCTGTAGTAAAAAATAACACTTCCATAAAGTGATCACGAAAAAGCTTTATGATGAAGGAATAAACTTACTTGGTGGAAGTAGAAGGTTGATTGGTGGCCCGGTTTGATTGCAGCGAACGGAGGAAGATCAAGGTTTTGCTCCAATTTTTCCCTAAAAACTTCAATTGTGATATTTGATTTTTCAATTTGAAATTATTTATATAAAATGAACTTTGATTTTTACCCACTTTTTTCAAAAGTGTATAGTTTCAAATTGTCCCTAAAAGGTTCTATTTAATCAATAATACCTACAAATTTTGGTGAGTTAAATTTAACCTAGGTATTTCAAATTTCCACTAGAGGTTCTAAGTATTAAACCGGAAATGACTTGTTTTCTTTATTGATAGACCAATATAAGTGCCATATTGTCATTATTATGCCATTGAGAAAATTTGTCGATAGTTACTAATTTGATTGTTGAGATCCTATTCTTTGGCAGGTCATGAACTTACGATCCTAGAAGTTGTGTTTTAAGTCGTTTTAAGCTCTTGTTTTTACTATTTTAAAAACTAAACAAGATTGCCGAGCAGACTTTCTCTCTTCAAGCTCGTAAAAGGATTTGAAGGTCCATCCGCTTAAGAATAAGTTTAACCCTTTTATGAAAAAGGAATACTTTAGTCATGCATGGCTAGAAGATTTCTTCTCTCATCATTTTATACTTTTTTCGGGGGAGGAGACTAACTGTACGGAAATAGAATTTTGGAGCCTTCTTTAGGGTTTTCAGGCTCTCGAAACATGAAAATACCAAGCGAGCACTCACCTAGTCGGGCTCGATGTGAAATCCATGAGAAGGTGTATATAGGATTGTTTAAGTTTTTTAGACTCTATAAACAGGAAAACACTAGTGAACATAAACAAACCCAGGCTCAATACTAAAATCCACGGGTAGGTGTATAGAGTTATTGCTTAATTTTTTCAAGCTCCTTAAAATTGAAAACATCGGCGAGCAAGAACAGATCTCAGCTCGATATTAAAATCCATAGATCAGTATTATAGAGTATTCTTCTATCTATTCTTTGAACTCTGTAAACAATGAAGAAGGTCCTGAGTCTTCCTCCCATGGGCTCGTTAAACTTTTTACATGGTTAGGCTTATTAAGTTTTCTTTCTTGGACTCATTAAAACAACAATAAGGACATTATTTTACCAAAAATAATAAGGGATAAGAAGGGTATATCACATCTTTTCAGTTTCAAAGGCAGTTAAGTCAGTCATGTCCTTGAACACAACACCTATTTGAGTCTATCATTTCAGTTGGGTTATAGTTTTTGGCCTTAGGGTGAACCTGATCTCTAAGTTTTTACTCCCCTGGTTGGTTATTCTTCCAATCATATGGAGGGTCTGTCAATGTCTCCTACATTGCAGGCTTATATCATTTCTCCCTCATGTTAAAAGCTTCCTGAGTCACTTTGTGTCGTGCTCACTGTTCAAGGATACATCCTGTGTCGTCCATTCTGCAGTTTACCTTGACTTCATGTGTCAGCCATCCTGGTGCCAGTTTGTTTCATCTTGTTAATTTTCCTACTCCACATCAGCTCATACCTTTGAGTGTTCCTCGTGTTGGATGATGGAGGAAGCATTAAGGCCTCCCTTCCAACAGACTTCTTCCCATCAACTTCAACTCAATATGCTCTGGGAATGAAGTTTAGAGTTTCGGTTAGTACCTTGGAGATTGCAGTCATTAGTGGCAGTTTCCCTCACTGTTGAATAATGAGAATACATCAATGTGTCTTATTTGAAAGGTTCCTCAGGTGTTCGACTTCAAGTCCATCTATTCACACTTGTTGGAACGTACTAGGTACCTTGGACCCCATTGTCATTATCAATGGAAGTCCTCGCATTTGTTAATGGTATACATTAATGACCGGTAATCAAACGATACTCCCCATGTTCGACTCTAGCTCATTTATTCACATGTTTAGGGTTTGTACCTTGGGTTGTTTGGATGAAGACCTTGGGACTTGATAGCATCACCATATTTATGTTATCACCCAAGCTGCGCAATACTGAGCCTCACTCATTTTGGCTCTTCATGAGACATAGATCCAGTTTGTTGTTATGGCTATGATCTCTCATTTTGACATGGATCCACGCTTGTATCTCAGTGGCCATGCTATATATCCATATCCTAGTTATGTATCAGAGATCATGTTGTATCGTGCTACACATCTATATGATGTCAAGATTGTAATTGCTCACTGACCTTTGATTGTTTTTTTAGGTACTTTTGTGACTTGGTTCTGCGGTTTCTTGCTCCTCCTCTGACTTGGAATTTTAATGTATTTCGGCCATCGTTTCCCTCTGACCGCACACATTAGGGGGCATTTGTTATAGGTCAAATTTGCACTTCTCTATTCGTGATCACATTCCTCTGTAAATCACACAAAAGGACACCATGGATTGAAGAGCTAGGTTGACCTAGACGACTTACTGCTGGAACTACACTCTTCAACTGAGAATCTTACTCTTTCTACTGATTTCATGACATGTGCGCTACTCTTTGCACAGTAAAACAGTGCATACCTTGAGAGGTGCACTACTTTGCTCAAGGAAAACCAGCGCACACCTCAAAAAATGTTGCAAATGCTTATTGCAAAGCACAAGAGTTGCTCACTGTGCACTACTCTGGTTGTATGAAACCCATGCACATCTAAGATGAAGTCAAAAATATATTAAGATTACGAATTGGGATTAGTTGAAGTTGGTTCTGCAACTTCCCCAACCTCCAAATCCAACCACCTCTCGATTCCAACTCCCTAAGTTGTCCCATAAATACAAGAAGGATCCATGAGAGAGGGACCTAGAAGGAATGCTTTAAGTGCTGTTACGCTGGAGTAATTCCCGAGTCATTGTGAAGAGCAGGAGCCCAGGACTCGGTTGTAGAAGCATCTTGACCGATCAGGTATATTTGTACTGATTCATGTTTCTTTGACAATAAAAAGGTGGAAATACCCTTCCTGTCCCAAATCAAATGTCTATTGGATTGTATGTTCATTTGGTTTAATATCTAATTGTAGTTGATGTTTAATTGCTTTCAATTTCATCATATTTATTGCAGTCAAGATACGCTGAGGAAGGTTTCCTTTGTGTTGCAGGTTCATCATAGTGGAAGATCAAGCGAAAACTAGGACCAGCCGTCGATAAAAGGTACATCTTTCGATATCTCGATCTCTTTGATTTGTAAGAACTAAATGCAATGCAATGAATGTATTTACCTGTCACCCCACCCAAGTTGGTAGTGTCTTCTCCTCACTATAAGGTATTTTTCCTGCACAACAAAGTGCATATGTAGCTTAATGTGTTTTCTACATTGAGGTTGAATTGGATATTTGGTGAGATTGATGGCACTTGGATTGTACACCAAAGGGTAGTTGGATGGTGCTACTCGAATTCAAAATTTGAAAGGATCTGTCGAAGCCACAAGGATTCTTGACTTGCATTATATTGAAAGGCTAGGTTTCAACCAGCCTTCAAGCATAAAATATTGCACACATAAGAATCCATCAATACAAGAAATTGGACACGTTTGATCACTTGTATTCAGTATTTAATGGGTATTTATATATGGCAGAGATGGTTGGAACAGTTACACCCGTTCCAACTAATAATGATTAATCTTTCTTTAAATTTTAAATATTCCATTATGCACTTTACATTATAATATTATATATGATGTCATAAATGTGGGGCCTAAGACGCCTCCTCAACTTCTCCCATACTCCAAAACTATTTTTCATCCCAAAGAGAATAAGGAAATGTACAACAACATCTCGGCTTTATGCTCCTCTCAAATTAGTCGACCTCATTGTGCATCAACCATGCATATCAGTTTGCATAGTTAATTCATCCACAACAGTCGTTCGCTAGATAGGAAGACACATGTATACAAGGCTCTACCATGAATTGTTACTCTTCAACATCCATCTTCAATCTGGTAGGTGCATGTGTAGCTCGTGAGTCTTTCGTATTGGCTCACCCCATCCCTACACAACACTTTACAGTGTGAGTGTCTTAACTTATGTGCTCTTCCAAACTAGTATTTTTCCAACTTCTAGCTATCGAGGTCACAACCCAAGGACTTCTCTACAATTAATCACTAAGGGGCTCACATTTAGTTCACTTATTCTCACATCATAATATTTCCATTAAGATCTTTCTATGCGTTTGTATAATGTATCTTGCTTGAATGTCATATTTGTATGTTAATGTAATGAGGATTGAGAATGCCTGCAAGTTAATAAATCTTTTTTCTCATTGTGTGTAATCTTGTGATTTCTTTTATTGGTCGTGGTCAAAACACCAATTTCATTAAATTTGGACATATTAGGCAAATTTTGGACTAAGAAAGTGTGAATTTAGACTTTGAAAGTGTCAATATCAACCTTTTTAAAGTGCAAAATCAGGTTATGAAAGTGCAATATCAACCTTTCGAATAACGTGTTTTTTGACTACTTATGAACCTTAAAATTGCAGTTTTTTGTTATGAAACTATAAATTTCAATTCAAAAAGTGTGAATTTCAAAAAAAAAAATGCAAATTTTGATTCAAAAAGTGTGAATTTCAAATAAAAAAATGCAAATTTTGATTTGAAAAGTTTGAATTTCAAATAAAAAAATGCAAATTTTGATTTGAAAAGTGTGAATTTCAAATAAAAAATGCAAATTTTGATTTGAAAAGTGCAATTTTCATTTGGAAATGTGCAACCTTTTAAGGTGAAAAGTTCAATGTCTATAATATTTAGTCCTAGTTTGAATAACAAGTCTATCATTTCTTGTGAAAAGTTCAATGTCTATAAGATCACATCAAAGGATATCCGTAGGAACATCAATCCCACTCTGAACACTATGCCCCATATGTTCTCGTTGTGCCTTAACTGTTGCAAGTCCCTTCTCGTTCATTCTAATTTTTTCTCTTGTCCATCATTGCCTTGGTGACCATGCCCATATGATTCTATTTACATCAATCATCATATTTTCTTCTGCACCAACAACCCATTGTTGCTTTCTATCTAAGCAGTTTTTGTACAAGACCTTCAGATCCTTCGATGCTCCTTTTGGATTCCACCATTGCACCTCTACTTTGTAAGACCCAACAGTACTAGCATCTGAATCCTGATAAATATTACCAATCACCCTACCCAACTAGATTAAACAATTTGGCTCTAGTGATTGCACAATGACCATTTGCCCCTTTACAACATCCACTCTTGGAATGAATTCATCTCTAGGATAGTTACATATTGGTCCAACATAGAAATCCTGCAAAGCAGGAACATTTTCCTTCAAATCGGCATCCATAATTTCAGGTTCATATCTTGTAGGTTCACTACTATGAATATCATGGCTTGTCGATGGCCAAAAGTTAGTTGTTGAATGATCAACACTCTCGAAGGGACTGTCCAAAGCTTTATATATAGCCTCCCAATAATTTAACTTGGGACGCCAAAAATTTTCATTTCCCTTCTCAATCCCTCGATTCCATAATGAAATATATGTTTCTATTCCTTTTTTTTTTGTCGTCAATGTCTGAAGGTCTTTTTGATTGCATATTTAATAACCTAGGCTCTCCCACCGATAAGTCTGCGTTACCATATGGCAATGACAGCCAGAGATGAATAGGAGATGACCAAGATTCATCCTGAAGTGATTCCCTCCATTGCATGACTGGAATGTTATCTATGAGCTGAAATTTTAAAAATTGCATTTTTTGATACCGATGATCTTGGCATTTCCATCCAAAAGGTGGGGTTTCACAAAACTCTTAAAATTGTAAAGTTCATCAATTAGATATGGGACATAGAAATTTTGATATTTACATGTCCTATACATATCCATAATTTAGAAGAGTGAAAATATATCCTTGCACATTAGTTTTACTAATAATGTTCCATAAGTTCCATCTATGTCTTCATGGGTGTGTCCTACCAGGAGGAATCCAACTTCAACTATCTCGAACACTCTCCTTGCTGTTAAAAGAGATATAAATGCAAATACAAAGCGGTTTTTGTTGTCACCTGAAAAATTATCCATTTGCAACAACAATATGGGTGGCAGTTTTCTATTTGGCATGCATTGATTAGTACCATCAACACACAATATATCATCTTGCATTACATCTTGTCTGTATATCAAACAATTTTCATATGAATTTGATTGCAATAGAGCATCATGCAATTGGTTCTTAGATGTTCCACCTTTGTAGAGAAAATCACCATATTTATCAACCACTGGTTCTTCAAGACACTTCAAGTATTTAGCCAGGGATGTCACAGTGAAATTTGATCCCATCTCTAAAAATGAGAGGGTGAAATGGACAAAACCCCCAGCCTTGTGCCCATGAGTCAACATTCCAATAAATGATATGGGAATATTCATAACATTACTAAAATATTTTTCCTTCTTACCCATCCTTGGAATGGAATTCTTTGAATTATCCATTTTGTCATTAACAATGCTCAGAAAAGTCTTTGGATTTTTTTGTGAAGATAATCTGTGAGAATAATATACTTGGAAACAACTTGCGATATATTTATTATGAGCTTCTTCATTTCCTCGCAACCTTTCCACCTCATATGGATCAGTGGTCCCCTTAAGCCTATCCTGTATTGTAATGCACTCATTACACATTGCAAAGGAGTTTGATTTAGAAGTTTTAACGTCTCGAAAATCTTCTCTCACCACCTTGCTAAAGTAGGATTGTGATACTGGAGGCAAACCGATACATTCGATTTATTCATTTGCCATTTTTCGCAGCAAACCATAGGACATATTAGATGGGAATCATTTCAAGGTTGTATTTGTTCCATATTCACTGATTAATCATGTAAGATGTGGAGATTTGTCTAAATTCTCTTTTACAATTTTATTAATAGTAGCTACTAGTGCAACAATGTTCTCCCTAGATTTTTCGAAGCCACTGTTACCATGCACAACTCTCACATCACCATTCAAGAACATGCTTTTATAATTGTAGAAAGTGCTCCTTTTTATCCCATGGCATTTATACCATGCATTTTGACAGACGTCTGTTGTGTCTAATCTCATTGTAAACATGCTTCTTTTTTTGTCATCTCCTTCTTTGGCCATAGGAGCATTTGATCCCATAGAATTTATAACATACTGTCTTCTTGAATTTCCATTCATACTATGAAATTTATTCACACATTCAACTATCGATTAAAGAGAAATTTTTGAGATACAAAGATTTGAGCAACAATGTTCAGTGACAATTTTTGAAAGGAATGCACCCTGATCATTTCCAAGCATGTAAGGTACCGATCTTGAATTTCTTTCGAAAATTTTAGTTCCAGCTTGCCACTTTACGGAATTGTATGGACTTGTTCCATTACCTTTAACATCTATATATTCACAATGGGGACTACCTGGAAGGACCATCTGTAAAGGACATTCTTCAAAAATATTCCAAATGTTGATCATATCTTCGTCTATTTTATTTTTTAGTATAACATCCAAAGGAACATCATCGAGGTCAAGCACATTGTTTGCAAGCCATCTTATAAGAGAGCCTTCAAATACACCACAATCCTCGCAATTGCATAAGACTTTATGAACTAAAATACCAAACTCACCAGCATCTAGTGCTTTGAATTGTACAATGTCTCCCTCAAAAATAGTTGAAACTATTCCCCGAGCAACATAATATGGCTTTAAAGAACATTGATGTATCAAATTAACTTTCTCTCCCACAAACCTAACATTGTGATTTTCTCTTAATACTTTCAAAGTAGTTTCATATTGATTATTGTTGAAATTGATTTCAACAGAAAGCAATGTTTCTGTATTAAAATATACGACTCTATTAATTGGCCATACAACAAAACCTCCACTGCTCAACCCTGGACAACATGCCATACAAGAAAACACCACTTCATCCACCAGAATACCAAAGGAGAAGTCACCCAAACACGTTCCCCCAACAAAATAAGTCCCACTCACATTTGTTACAAAACCTATTGAAATGCAATCCTTGCATCTTGAACACTTATGTAACAACTTAACTTTTCTCATAATAAAAGAAGATTTATTCTCAGTTGTTATGATATGTTCTACACTCGACGTATTAGAAGATGGTATATCATTCACCTCAATCTCACCAAAAGCAGACCCAATGTGGTTAATGATCTCAGATACAAGCCATTGAATATAACCACCAACTACCTCTGACAATGTATCTGCACCTTCTGATGGATAGGGAAATTGAATACTTGCATTTAAAGTCTTGGTAACATTTACAATGATACATCCATCATGAATGCTGATATTATGCAATATTGTTCTTTCTGGAAAAGAGATTCCTTCAACAACTTTCAATCCATTCAAAAGCAGGTCCACACATTGTTGAGAACCAAAATCCATTTCATAAGTGATTTCTGAAATATAAAATAACAGGACACATTGTTGAGAATCAAAATCGATTTTAGAAGTGATTTATGAAATATAAAATAATAGGAGCGCATTAAAAATCATATTTATTTTTAAACAAAGAATATTTTTTCCACTAGTATATATTATCAAATAAGTCAATTAGAAGGATCGACCGACCCTTCATTTACGAGACAAATGTAAAAATATTTAATCTACGAAGTCTAGGCCGACAATTCTTGACTTCCAACTTCCTCTGTAAATAGTAGGGACTCGGACATTAGCTAAGTTATAACATATAAAAATTGTTTGTCTCGACTTCTGACTTCCGAAAAGAAGGATCGGTTGCCCCTTCATTTAGTAGAGAATTGTGAACACCTATATCCAACAATTCACCCGTATCCATAATGGTGAGCACCCGAAGGATCGACCAACCCTTCTTGTAGTATAGAACTACTATCTACATAATACTGGGCACAAGAAGGGTCGACCACCCCTTCATTTATGAGGGAATTGTAAAAATATTAAACCTATGAAGGATAGTCCGTCAATTCATGTATATACAAAATGGTGAACACTGGAAGAATCCTGAGCACAAGAAGGGTTGACTGATCCTTCATTTACGAGAGAAATGCAAAACTATTTAATCTACGCAGTCTAGGCCGACAATTCTTGACTTCCGAATTCCACTGTAAATAGTTGGGATCTGGACATCAGATAAGTTATAACATATAAAAAATGTTTGTCCTGACTTCCGTTTTCTGACAAGAAAGATCGACCTCCCCTTTGTTTAGTAGATAATTTTGAGCACCTATATCCAGCAATTCACTATATCCAGAATGGCGAACACAAGAAGGATCGACCGACCCTTCTTGTAGGTTAGAACTATTATGAAAAGAATACTGGGAAAAAAAAGGCTCGACTGCCCCTTGATTTATGACGAAATTGTTAAAATATTCAACCTACGAAGGCTGGGCCATCAAATCATGTATATACAAAATGGTGAACACTGGAAGAATATTGAGCACAAGAAGGATCGACCGACCCTTCTTGCAGTCGAAAACTATTATGAAACGAATGCTGGGAAGTTGAAGGGTCGGCCACCCCTTTCTTGATAAGGGAATTGAAAACATATTCAACCTACGAGGGCTAGGGCGTCAATTCATGTATATCCAACATGGTGAACACTGTAAGAATACTGAGCACAAGAATAGTCGGACAACCCTTCATTTATGAGAGAAATGTAAAAATATTTAATCTACGAAGGCTAGGATGACAATTCTAGCCTTCCGACTTCCGCTGTAAATAGCAGGAATCCAGATATAAGCTAAGTTATAATATATATAAAAAATTGTCCCAACTTCAAATTTTCCGAATGGAAGGATCGTCTGCCCATTCGTTTAGTGGATAATTGTGAACAACTATATCCAACATTTATATATATCCAGAATGGCGAACATAAGAAATATCGACTGACCCTTCTTGTAGTTTAGAAATATTACGAAAATAATACTAGGCAGAAAAAGCATCTCCCGCCCATTCATTTATGAGGGAATTTTAAAAATATTCAACCTACAAATGCTAGGCCGTCAATTTATGTATATCCAAAATGGTAAACACAGGAAGAATATTAAGCACAACAAGGGTCGACCGACCCTTCATTTATGAGATAATTGTAAAAATATTTAATCTACGAAGGCTATGTCGACAATTACTGACTTCCGAATTCTGTTGTAAATAGCAGGGACCCAGACATCATCTACGTTCTAAAATATAAAAATGTCTGTCCCGACTTCCATTTTCCAACAAAAAGGATCGGTCGCCCCTTCATTTAGTAGATAATTGTGAACAACTATATCCATCAATTCACCTATATCCAGAATGGCGAAAGCAAGAAGGATCGACTGACTCTTCTTGCATTCTAGAATTATTATGAATAGAATACTGGTCAGAAGAAGGGTTGGGGCCCCCTTCATTTATGAGGTAATTGTAAAAATATTCAACCTACGAAGGATAAGACGTCAATTCATGTATACCTAAAATGGTGAACACCGGAATAATACTAAGCAGAAGAAGGGTCGGCCGACCCTTCATTTACGAGAGAAATGTAAAACTATTTGATCTACGAAGGCTAGGCCAACAATTCCCGACTTCCGACTTCCACTGTAAATAGTAGGGGCCAGACATCATCTAAGTTATAACATATACTAATTGTTTGTCCCAACTTCCATTTTCCGACAAGAAGGATCAGACGCCCCTTCGTTTAGTAGATAATTGTGCAAACTTTTATCCAACAATTCAACTATATCCAAAATGGAGAACATGAGAAGGATCAACCGAACCTTCTTGCAGTCTCAAACTATTACGAAAAGAATACTGGGAAGAAGAAGGGTCAGCCGCTCCTTCATTTATGATGGAATTATAAAAATAAAACTTGGATAAAGAGCGACCGCTCTTTCTCTGTGAATATTTCCACTTGCTAGCAAACTGTGTGAAGCAATGCTCTTATGAAATTTGCGTTTAGAGTGTCGATATCTACTTTTTCCACTCCTAAAAATCATCCCTGGAGGAAGGAGCAGACTCTCTTTCTCCTTAGCATCTACTTCCAACACCCCAAAATAGAACAACCTAACGAAAGAACGACCTTTCTTTCTCTGACATAATTTCGACTTGCCAGCAAACTCTTTGAAGAAAAACTTCTATAAATTTTGTTGTTAAAATGTGGATTTATCTATTTTCCTAGGGTGGCACGTGGAACGCTCAGATTGTGACATGTGTCATATTTGATTTTTAAAATTAGTCTAAATATTTTATATGCTGGCTTGGGACTCGACAGACTCGGCGACTTGGATAAGACTCGAAAAATTAAAATTAATGTTTTGACAACCTGTGGAGGCTGCCATCACAGCCTATAGGCATGTAGGATGCCACAGGGGAAGCCTACAGGCCTGTAGGCTGTGATGGCAGCCTCCAGAGGCTACACAAACATTAAAATTAAACATTAAAATTAATGTTTTAGCAGCCTATGGAGGCTTCCATCATAGCCTACAGGCCTGTAGGCTGTGATGGAAGCCTACACAGGCTGCCAAAACAACAAAACTTAATAAAAATCAATGCAACAGATTAAAAAAAATGTAAATAAAAACTTCAAAAAAAATTTAGAACCAAAACAAAAACAAAAAAACGGTAAAACAACCTGAACTGGTTGATAGTTGAACTCGACGACCCTGACCCTACACAGTTGCCAATGGAAACCAATACTGGAAGCTAAAATCCTAGGCTGTAAAAAACCAAAAATTAAAAAAATAATGCAAAACATAAAAAAAATATTAACAAGTTTAAACTTAAAACAAAAAATAAAAAAAGCTAACCTGAACTCCCGTCGAGGCTGTCAAAAACACTCACTCGAAATCCAATCGAACTTCTGAATTGTGATGCTGGGCCGCTGGCAGCTGAAATCAATGCTAAGAACTTGTGCTGCTCGGTTGAGCTCCAATCGGACTCCCTTAGACCTACAACGAGTCCAATTGAACTCCCGTCACCCTCCGTCCAACTCTAGTCGCACTCCACGAATTCACTAAAGTTGAACTCCGGTCGGGTGATGCGTTCAGGGGAATGTGCTACGGCTATTAATGGACAGGTAACGAGATGGATTCTTAAACCTTCCCATGGCACCTTCCCGCCAGAACAAATCCCAAAAAATCACATGTGTGGAACGGACATGGTCCTTTCCGGCGGGTGACACGGACTCGACGAGTGCCTGCCGATTTCCCTGATTAGGGCAAGTCGTTGGAAAGTTCACCGAGTCACGAGTCTTTCCTACTAGTATCAGGCGAGTACCCATTACGGAAGCCACTCGAGAACACTCAGAAAGACTTGCGAGTATTGGGCGAGTGTGACTACACTATTCAAACGAATATTAAGGATATTAATCGTACCATTTCAATATAAACATATGGATTTAACTTATATCAATTTTTGGAATAGGTATCAAGGATCAAAT
Source organism: Larix kaempferi (assembly GCA_027924585.1). Classification (NCBI taxonomy): domain Eukaryota; kingdom Viridiplantae; phylum Streptophyta; class Pinopsida; order Pinales; family Pinaceae; genus Larix; species Larix kaempferi. Next base: position 3,294,875 of record BSBM01000577.1, read on the forward strand.
TTGAAGGGCTGGACTTAATTTCATGTTGAAGGATATATATTCATACCACCCTTCTAGCATGAAGGGCTTTAATTAGAAAAATTACACTTCAATTGACAATAATAAATTAACTCAATGTTTCATTAAAAAAATTGCTAATTGGCTGGAAACTGGATTAGAAATCCAAAGAAAAGAACAAGAGGTGTTTATCCTATTTGGGCTGGTTTCCTAAAAGTCTACAATTGGCTGGAAACTTATCTCTATTGGAGAGTAGGAAATGGTAAGGAGATATTGGTCGGTATAGATCCGATCCTGGGTTTGGAAGAGAATTACAAACTTTCAGAAGATATTATGAGTTGATTGAAGGAATATGGTCTTTTTACTCTTGATAAAATTAGAAAGACCAAGGATAAATTTGCTCAAGATACTTACTCGTTCAGTGCAAAATATTTGGGATTCAGCAGGCAATCTTCATATGAATGGGATAGCTATTTAAGATTCTTGATCTCGGCTGGATGCAGAATTACTCAAGATAATGATTCACTTATTTGGAATGGCAATTCTGCGATGGGGATGGTGATGACGAAGTTAACATATAACGCTATAATAAAAAACAGTTTCATTTTTCCAAATCATTGGTGGTATAAACGTCTTTGGAAATGGTAGATTCCATTGAAATTTAAGTGTTTTATGTGGTTTTCGTTACAAGGAAGACTAAAAAATTGGGATAATCTTATGAAGAAAGGTTGGTATGGGCCAATAGTATGTTTTTTCTATGTTGAAAAAAAAAGTTGCAGCAAAAATAATAATTAACCCCATCTCAGAGATTCGTTTATATAAAATTTCAATAGTCTAGAACCTGTGTGGACTTTGGAGTAGACTGAGTGTGCGACTGGAGTGTGGAAGCGTGCGAGTGGAGTCTAAACCAAGCATGGAACATGAGTAGGGCTAAAGCTGCGTCGAACATAGATGGGGCCGAGTGTAAAACAGAGCCCGCTGCGTGGAACTATTACACAAGCTTCGACTTCCGCACTAGAGCTATCTTGCTGTTGTAGGGGAACATGAACCCAAACCCTCAAAAATTCTATCTCGTAACTACTTCCTAGAAATTGTACGAAGATTTTGGCGGTCAGGTAAATACGATGGAGGCCAAACAATGACCGCAAAAACTTGATGCATCAAATGAAGTAATTTAAGACAAAATTCACCTCTCTTACACACTGCCGCCAGGAAAAAATGGGATCAAAATGGTTAATTTATAAGAAATAAATGGTTTAGATTCGAGGAGGGTTGAGATATGTGGTGGACATGGAATCCGCTAGGCAAAGGTGCATGTTCTATAACATTGGAAAATTTGGCGAAATGACCTTTGGTACGTGTTAAAGTCAGGAAGAAAATATACGGTGGGTGAGCGACGGAATAAAATATCTACGATTGATGTTGATTTCGCATTTTCAACTAGCACGAAGAATGAAAAGGGTCAACGGTAGCAGAATTTTTATTGCTTACCATGTGTCGAGTCGAAGATCGCTCCGCTGAATGAAAAATTGTAATGGAAAACCACTTCTCGTGATCCTGAAACCACCTACACGAGGTATTATAAGAGCTGGTATCTTCTTACGATTGATGGAACTAACCCATGTAACCAGGTTTGATCCTATGTGTCCTTCAATATATTCTTCTTTCCAGAAGTAGAAAACCAGAATACAATCAGATGGTTATTGTATCGACGACTTATATTTATTGGCAATTTATGTTCTTAATCGAACTATAGATAATGAGCATCATTCATGCAAGACTACTGGCAATGGCCGATATATATATTAGTCCACTCATTATAGCCATAACTCGGATTGATAAACAGATCCTGGTAGGAGGACAAGGCTGTTATTTTTTTCAGGATTTTCTTCAATCTGATCTAAGATCTTAACTGAGAGAATAACATGTACAACATATCTACATCATATCAATCATGGACACAATAATGCAAGCACACAAGAGACACAAAGTTTCACCGGGGAAAACAAAGAAGTTGAAAAACCTCGCAACTTCCTCAGAGATAGAAAGAGAAATGATACAACCAAAGTACAAGAGATAGTCTTCTCCTAGCAGATGATCCTCCTACTCTCAAGTGCGCCACTTTCTGAGAGAGATAGAAGTGAGTAATGAGATGATAAAAGTAGAGATCTTCCAATCTCTATTTATACTTGTCCTGTCCTGCCCAATAAACCAGTGGGGCCGACTTGTCTAACTTAGCCTAATAACCCATGGTTACATTAATCTGGGCTGACCCCACACTTGGTGGTCTAATAACCCATTTACCCACATGACTCATACAGGGCCGACCCCATCAAGGTGGTCTAATAACCCATCGGCAAGTTACAACACTTGCGACACTTGTCAATACAAATGACGACACTTCCATATAGAGGAATAATAACATCTCTACAGGAGTACAATATACATAGATGAAATACATAGGTGAAATACATTCTGAAGTTACATATACATCAACACTCCCTATTAACTAGGAAGGTATTTCTCGACATAGATCTGCTAGCACAAGTCTTCTTCTCTGGATCATCATCATCGAATCATCGTCCTTGAATCATCGTCATCGTCATCGCTGCTGCTATCTCAATCAATCTCTAAATCTACTTGTCATAGGAATTTCTACAGAGCCAGTCCTTTTTCATACTGGATGTAGGCCCACCACCTGTAGGTCTTCATCATCACTGGCCATATTGTGGAATCCTCAGGACTTATTACGTGCGTCAACAAAACCTAGCAAGAGCATCCCAGGACTGATTACGAGCACATTGCTCAACCTATTGGATCTCCCAGGGAGCTATTCCATGTGACCAAGCAAAAGCTAGAAAGAGCATTTGCCAGATCTCCCAGGGAGCTATTATATGCCATCGGAAAAACCTAGCAAGAGCGTCTGCAAATCTCCCAGGGCGCTATTATATGCTTATCTACACAACCTGTCCATGGCCACAGAGTATCAACCTAATACTCATCATACATCATCATGATGTCCATGATCATCCTGATCATCATCTCTGCATCCTCTTGATGCAAGTCATCCAGAGCATCGTCATGATACTCATCACACATGATCATCCTGATCATACGATGTATCCACCTAATACATATCATGCATCCACCTGATGCATATCACATACATGATCCACCTGATCATACAATGTATCCACCTGATACATATCATGCATCCACCTAATGCATATCACATACATGATCCACCTGATCATACAATGTATCCACCTGATACATATCATGCATCTACCTGATGCATATCATATACATGATCCAACTGATCATATCCAGAATCCAACATGATGCATAAACATATACATGATCCAACTGATCATATCCATAATCCAACATGATGCATAAACATATACATGATCCAACTGATCATATCCAAAGCAGTAACTGGAGCATCGTCCTGATGCTCATCACACAACGCTTACATCCACAGCCATGGGAGGATCCTCCTACCACCATGCTTGGAATGGCTTCTACAAATGTGTCCATCACTTCTTCCTTGAAGTGTCATCAATCTGAAGAACACCAAGCCTCCCTCTGAAGTACTCAAACTTCACTCTAGCTAGTGGTTTCGCCAACACATCTGCAACCTGCTCATCTGTTGCAACATACAGGAGCTTCACTGCTCCTCTCTGCACCATATCCCTGATATAGTGATATTTGATCTCTATGTGCTTCGACCTGTCATAGAACACCGGGTTCTCATATAGCTTCACACAACTCTGGTTGTCACAAAAGATACTAGTAGCATCCAACGGGAGATCAAGTAACTCAGACAGTAGCTTCCGAAGCCATACTACCTCACAACTAGCCGAACAAGCTGCAACATACTCTGCTTCGGCTGTACTCAGTGCTATGCAGGACTGCTTCCTACTAAACCAAGAGACCACCCCTGATCCTATACTGAAGAAACACCCGGAAGTGCTCTTCCTATCTGCACCACTGCCTGCCCAATCTGAATCAACATAACCCTCCAAGTTAAACTTTTGATTCGCACCATACTTGAGCCCATAATCAATTGTACCCTTCAGGTACCACAAAATATGCTTTACAGCAACCAGGTGAACACCTCTGGGATCCGTCAGGAACTAGCTCAATGTGTCCACCGCAAAGCAAATATCTGGTCTCGTGTTCGTCAAGTACATCAAGGACCCAATCATCTAACGAAACACTATGACATCAACCAGATCAGATGAAGCATCACATAGAAGCTTCAGGTTCGATGCCATAGGTGTGGCCATGGCCTTGCAGTCCATCATCCCGAACTGATTCAAGATCTCTACTGCATACTTCCCTTGTCCAAGGAAGATCCCATCTGCACTCTACCACACCTCCATGCCTAGAAAGTAGTGCATCATGCCCAAGTCCTTCATCTCAAACTGGGCAGCAAGCTTCTGCTTCGTGTTGGCAATCAATCTATCCTCACCTGTAACAAAGAGGTCATCCACATACAAAAGTAGTATCATTGTATTTCCTTCCTCAACCTTGTAGTAAAGGTTGGAATCCGCTTTACTCTTGGTAAATCCCAAACTGGATAGAAAGCCATCTATCTTGCCATACCAGGTCCTGGCTGCCTGTTTCAAACCATACAGGGATTTCTTCAGTTTGCACACATGTGACTCCTGGTCATGTGTCTCAAACCCGAGTGGCTACTCCACATACACTTCCTCTTCGACTACACCATTCAAGAAAGCTGTCTTAACATCGATCTGTTGTATCTTCCATTTCATCACTGCAGCCAGAGCAAGTATTGATTTGATGGAAGTGTGCCTGGCTATAGGTGTAGAATTCTCTTCATACTCAATCCCTCTTTCTGGGAGAAGCCACGAGCTACAAACCTCGCTTTGTATTTATCCATGCTATCATCTGGAACATTCTTGATCTTATAGATCCATTTGGAAGTCACAACAGACTTCCCTTCAGGTCTTGGGACTGCATCCCAAACATCATTCTTCATGATCGATTGGTACTCCTCGATCATGGCATTCTTCCCGAATCCTGGGAACTTCAATATATTCAGTATCTTTAATAGATAACTTTGTTGCTGAAACAAATGTTGTAGTCCTTCTTTTGTAGGTGCTCGTATACGATCTTTCCTACAAAAAAAGTTAAATTGCATGATTAGAAACTTCTCATAGTTTTCAGAACAAATTCTTACACATAAAGAAATATGTCATATAGTCATGCAATTATTTTAGCCAATGCTTCAATACAACATTCATCCATATCCTGTAGCTTTCTAGATGCCTTCCAATCTCTACCAGAACATTGTTAAGAGTTTTTCACTACTCTCAACATGTCAGCAAAGAGGTTTCATTCTAGATAAGTAGCAATGGAATGTTGTACAGTGCCATAGGCCACTTACCCATTACATGCATATTAGTAGTATGCTGTTCATTAATGCAATTATTCTAATATGCCAAAATACACAGCCTAATTATAGGAACATTAGTATATACATCATTGAACATTATTATTTAAACAATCAAATATGCAAGAAATGATAATTCAAATACTTATCTTTGTTTGTTTGGGTTGGCTCCCTCTCAGTCTTTGCTTCCTTTCTACAACTCCATTATGATGTGGATTGTGAGAGGTGGTCGACTCCCTTTGAGTATCTGCATCCTTGCAGAGACTAGTGAAGTGTGCTCCCTCTTGATCTTTGCTTCCTGGATTACCTATCCTTGAACTTATATCCATCCTCGATCATTATGCATTCTTACAAGTATCATTATTGTGATATCCTCGAGATCTCATACACAATCATACATTTATTAGTATAATCTCAATACTATCAGAAACACAATAATATTAAACATGTATAGTAATGATCATTTTAAACATAGGTAATAAACATTAGTATTCAAGTTTTATATAAGACTCTTCAAGTTAGTCATATCATCAATTGAAGTAAGAAACATAATATGCCTAAACCCATGATTACTCAAACCTATAACTTCATGAATAATCATAATCAATCATGCCAAGTATACTTATATAAGATTTCCTAACACAAGGTAGGATTTTAACTTGATATAGGAAAAACATACCTGGATTAGCATGTTAGCTAGCTATGTCTAACATACCCACATGATGTCTTCTTGTTCTTCAATGACTTGTGCTAGTAACCTGCATATCTCATAAGTTAACCATTATAGAACCAAGTTATACATACCTCGTAAGTAGATCTTCTATGTGATCCATGATAATGGATGAATCTTTGTCTTCATGTCTCCATGGTCATATGATTTGTCTTTCTTGATGTACCTTTCATGTTAGCGGACAACATCAACCTCATACAACACCACAATGCATTAGTACAATCATAAGTGTCAAAATCCTAATCAATGAATATCTTCTATCATGCATTCATAATTTTATTAAGGTGATACGACAAGTCTAAAGTTAATCAAGATTGTACTAACCTTAATGAAGACAAACATATCGTAGAATTAATCATGAACATATCTCGAAACATACCTGGATAAGTCATACCTGATGAGATTGCTTGTAATCTTCTTATGTAAGGTCTTAGCCTCATCTCCCTCTGAAACAGTAACTTCTTCACTTATGTAGGTGACCAAACCATTCTCTTCTAGGATTAACCCAATTCACTTGATTTGCAGAAACTGGATCTGGAGCTAGATTAGGGTTTGTCAAAGAAACCCTAAAAATTCAAACTTTGAATTTCAAACTTTTGAAAGGATAGAAAGATGTGCCTTGATGAGATGATCAAGCTGGTATACTCGGAATTTGAAAATTGCAAAGTTTCACCCCTCAAAATTGCTTTTGAAACTTCCGGATCTTTTGGACAGGATCCCAAACTAGGGTTTGATAAAGACCACCCTTATTCCCGACCAAAAGGTTCGATCCAAAGCTCTAAAATTTTATTTTTCTGAGGAGCTTCCAGCCGTGGTCATAGACTTCAAAAATTCCAACTTTTGCAGAAGCCTTAATTTTCCACTTTTTCGATCAAAGTCCCGAACTAGGGTTTGATCAAGCCTGGCCTTCTGTCCAACCAATTTTTTTTATCTTGGTCTCTAAATTTCTATTTTGATGAGTAGCATTCAGCCGTGGTCTCTGATTACAAAAACTCCAACTTTCTCCAAAACCCTAATTCCCGAAGCCATGAATGAAGGTGCTCAAAATCCAATTCTGTTTTGACAGAAATATGCACCTGATTGTTTCTGGTGTAACTCTGAAATTACAAATCCACAGGGTCTAAAAATTCTACCTGTGGTAACCTGACCTATCATATTTCCAACCCCACAATTCTGACCTCAATTGGATTCTCTGAGAGAGAGTTATGCCAAGTGTCGCAACGTGACCTGTTTATGGGATAAAACATGAGAGCGAACTTGTATGGAGTTCCACGTGTCACTGATTCACTTTCGGCATCTGAACCTTTGGCCTGTGAAAGTACAGTCTGTTCCCTACCTGTCAATTTTTACGAAATTTCATTTGGAGATTCCTAGCCTAAGTTATGACCTTTTTTCCTAGGTCGCCTGTTTATGACTTAGATCTGGAAAAGGAAAAAAGCCTACATTGTACAGATCATAAAACACAAAGTACAATGAATTAGAAGTTGTGCTTCGGAAAGAAGTTACATGGGGATCTTATATTAGACTTGTAAGAGTTTCAGATCCTGAAACCTGGCCAAAATGGATTTATAGTGAAAGTTCTACGATGACTAGTTTTTTCTATATCAAGCCCTAGCTTCGCAAGTGCAACAAGTGTCATAAATGCCATACCATGCCTTCTTTCAGGCTAGCTCTGATACCATGTTATTTTTTTTAGGATTTTCTTCAATATGATATAAGATATTAACTGAGAGAATAACATGTACAGCATATCTATAGTATATCTACAACATATCAATCATGGACACAATAATGCAAGCACACAAGAGACACAGAGTTTCACCTGGGAAAACTAGGAAGGCGAAAAACCCCGCAACTTCCTCAGAGATAGAAAGAGCAATGATACAACCAAAGTACAAGAGATAGTCTTCTCCTAGTAGATGATCCTCCTCCTCACAAGTGCGCCACTTTCTGAGAGAGATAGAAGTGAGTAATGAGATGATCAAAATAGAGATCTCCCGATCTCTATTTATACTTGTCTTGTCCTGCCCAATAAACCAATGGGGACGACTTGTCTAACTTAGCCTAATAACCCATGGTTACATTAATCCAGGCCAACCCCAAACTTGGTGGTCTAATAACCCATGTACCCACATGACTCATACAGGGCCGACCCCATCAAGGTGGTCTAATAACCCATCGACAAGTTACAACACTTGCGACACTTGTCAATACAAATGAGACACTTCCGTATAGAGGAATAATAACATATCTATAGGAGTACAATATACATAGGTGAAATACATTCCGAAGTTACATATACATTAACAAAGGCCAAGGATGGCGCTAGGGATTCAAGTACATCAAGTGGGCGTCAAAGGCAGGTCCATTCCACGCCAATAATACGCTTGGTAGGAATTCATACATTACAATATGTGAATAGAGAATTTGATATTTATATATTCATCGCTATATTCATTTTCTGAATCCCTGGATTTCTTCTTTCTGGTATATATGTTTGTGCAGTGTTTGTATTTCCTCCTACAGAACCTGATTCTATTTTTCACAATGTCTATTTACTGAAGAATAAAATCCACTACAAGGAATGCAATATTTTGGGTGGTTCGCTCCTTACTGATTCAACAAAAGCAATGTTACCGGACAATCTACCGAAAGAGGATTTAAGGCATGATCTCTCTAGTTCAACGCGAATCTAGAACAAATCAGACAGAACACAAATCTACCTTCCTAGATCAAATTAGAGATTAAGTGATGTAAACATCATACCTTTTAGATCTATAAACCTTTTCCTCCTTTGTCACTCCAGGCTCCATGGTTGTAAGATTTGTAGCTGCAAGACCTGTCAAAACATGCAGAAGACAAACAAGTAGTAATAGTACATCTACACAATAACTGATCTAAGTAAACAATTAAGGAAGTAAACTATAAATATCAATAAACAACAAGACATTTATGGAAATAGTTTTGTATTATTGTATAAAAGTGGGAATACAAAGAAGAGAGAGGATTACAACCAAGCCCTAACGTCACAATCTTCCTCCAACAAGCCAAGCTAAAGCCTCTAAGGAGAAATGGGTTCCTCCAAGAGATGAATGATGATCTCCTAAGCTTATTGCACCAGCATATGGATGCTATAGCCTCCCTCTCTATTAGAATGGAGAGGATCTTCATATATATAAGAATAGGAGGAAAGAATAGGTTGAGAAATAGTGGGAGAGGACTAAGGGATCCTCCCAAGGGGTTAGGGAACCAAAGGCCAGCTCACCTACAAGCTAGGGATAGATATCCAAGTAATACACCTTCGAGAAATCGCTCGAGGATGTAAGAATCTGCAAGAGATCTAGTATCTGTAGCAACTCACAATCAACTATAAAAAATGTTGCAAAGAAGAAGAGAAGGAGACACTCAATGATCACTCATAAACACAGTAGAATAGAACAATATCTCAGTATCATACAATGAATAAGAATGTAAGTGAATGAGTACAATATCCATGAATATGGCATCATATAGGATTTGAATAGGCCAAGTAGGGAATTCGAATTCCTAACTCAGAGTGTGGCTTGGATGATAGTGGAGTCATCATCCAGTCAATGTATCAATCATCAATGGTAATAGTTAGTCAAGTGTGGTTAACTGAGTCTAACTGAGTGAGGTAGGCACTAACTTAATGAAGGAGGCTCAGTGGAGGGCACATGAGGAGCTAACTGGAGTCAGAATGGGTAGACGAGTCTCACTGGAGGTCCATCGGAGTGAAACAGTGCATGGGGGAGTCAATCTAGCCTTAAATAAAGGAAGAACTGTGTGATAACTGACTGGTAGGTGAGAAAGGTGCCTAATTGGCTGTGGTAGGTGAGAAAGGCGCACTTGCCATGCAAAAGACTGGAGAAGGGTGCCTTTGGTAGTTGGGAGGCCCCCTTGGGGATGTAGACAGGCTGTGGAGAGCTAGAACCAAGCTCTAGGAGCTGGGAGGTCCACCATGGTGATGACTGGATGCATGCAGATGACGAGATGCATGCAAAACTGAAAAAGGATGGGGAGAATATTCCAACACCCCCCTGCAAGATATACTATGAGAAAATAACTGAAGAGTAGGGCCTTGGTGACTAAGACCAAAGGTCACCTATAAAACAACAATATAGGGCCCTGGTTACTAAGACCAAAGGTCACCCCATACAATCAATCTAAAATAAACTAAGTGAGGAAAGAGGGAAAACCCAATGGGAAGAAATCCCTCCCTCAAATTAGACTGAAGGTGCTAAAGTAGCATATCATGACTTACCCTTGAAGGAGGCAAGTGTCCTTCTTTTTCAAAGAAGGATCGATCGATCTATAATAGATCAGAAATGTGAGAAGGATGAACCCTTCCATGCTGAAATTCTGATCTAGTTCTTCTGTGATCATGTGGATCACCAACCAAATCATCGACAGATTGGAGTGTAGTAGATGCCCATCTAGGAAGAAGACGAATATCAGGTGAGAGATCTTCAGGTTCTTTTGGATCTGGATCTCCTATTCGCTCATCTTCATCATCAGTTGCTAGATCCTCAGGTTCTTGTGGAACTAGTGAATCATTCCCCAAACTGACGGAAGGGCCAATAAAGATTTCAAGACTAGAGAAAAGTTACTTGGAGGAAGCCATATGATAAGATGCTCCTGAATCTATGATAAGAGAAGAACTAGTTGATGCAAATGCTATGAGATCATTACATCTTTCTTTTCCTTCAGATCTGGGAGATTCAGAATATTTCTTCCTTGCACATGCTGGTATAGGAAGGTTGTTCTCTTCAAGTAATTTTGCCATCAAATCTATAGTCTTTTGCATGCAAGCACTCTCAGGATGAGGCCCTCTATGACAGTATGTGCACTCTACCTTTCCCTCTTTATAATGTTTGGCCTTCTTAAAGTACGAAGCTCTATGAGACTGGTGTGTAGGCCTTGTATCACCAAGAATCTCTAGCTTCCCTATATCATTCGCTCTCTTTACAACTGTAAGGGATGAATCCAATTTGGGTTTGATCATTCCCATCGAAATCAAATTCTCTTCCTCTTGGGTAAGAGATTGTGTGAAATCATCAAATGAGGGAAACTTCCATATTGGAATGGACAACCTAGCTGACTGGAAAGTAGAGACAAAAACCGAGAAGTTTGCCCCCAACTTTGAGAGAATGGCAAGTATAATCTGCTTATCTTCCTTCACTATCTCATATATTTTCAACTGTGATATCAAGCTTTTGAACTTGGTGAGAAAGGCATTGATAGATTCGAAGCTGCTAGGACTCAAACATATGAGCTCATTCTCCAATTTGTGTGCTTCCATATCATCTTTTGTCCCAAAAATATATTCGAGCTTGTCCCACACCTATTTCGGAGATGTAATATCGATGACATAAAAGTGTAGATCATCAGAAATTGAGAGGAGGAGACCAATTGCTTCATCAAGCCGATCCAAGTACTTGGACCTTTCAACTGCACTGGTTGGTTGTACCATCGTTCCATTGAGTATTCTGGTGAAGCTCTTTGATCTCATGAAGAGAGTCATTTTGGCTTTCCACTCAACATAGTTGGAAGATGTAAGCTTTAGATCCATCTGAACATAGAAAGTCGAATAGTTGAAGAAGATTCCGAATGGGTGAATAAACCTGCAAAACAATAAAAGATGTGCTGATGGAGAATTATACACTTCGAATGAACACTACCTTAAGGACACTTGGCACATGGAATAAGTCCTTCACACCTGGATAGACCTCACTGGATTTCTTCAATGAATTCAAGTAATAGCACCAGGATTTGTTGTGGAAACTCAGAGGCTTCTGGTGCACAAGTGAAAGATAGCTGCTCAAAGAAATGCTGCAACTACTGCAATTCGAATAGCTGCTTCCTGCTCTGATACCATGTAAGAATCTGCAAGAGATTTAGCAGATGTAGAAACTCACAATCAACTATCAAGAATGTTGCAAAGAAGAAGAGAAGGAGACACTCAATGATCACTCATAAACACAGTAGAATAGAACAATATCTTAGTATCATACAATGAATAAGAATGTAAGTGAATGAGTACAATATCCATGAAGATGGCATCATATAGGATTCGAATAGGATAAGTAGGGCATTCGAATTCCTAACTTAGAGTGTGGCTTGGATGATAGTCGAGTCATCATCTAGTTAATGTATCAGTCATCAATGGTAACAGTCAGTCAAGTGTGGTTAATTGAGTCTAACTGAGTGAGGTAGGCACTAACTGAATGAAGGAGGCTCATTGGAGGGCGCATGGGGAGCTAACTAGAGTCAGAATGGGTAGACTAGTCTCACTGGAGGTCCATCGGAGTGAAACAGTCAGTTGGGGAGTCAATCTAGCCTTAAATCAAGGAAGAACTGAGTGATAAGTGACTAGTAGGTGAGAAAGGCACCTAACTGGTTGTGGTAGGTGAGAAAGGCGCACTTGCCATGCAAAAGACTGGAGAAGGGCGCATTTGGTAGGTGGGAGGCCCCCTGGGGGCTATAGATAGGCTGTGGAGAGCTAGAACCAAGCTCTAGGAGCTGGGAGGTACACCATGATGATGACTAGATGCATGCAGAATGAATGCATGCATGTAAAACTGAAAAATAATGGGGAGAATATTCCAGCAGAAGATGCCCTTTATCCACATTAGCTGACATTGATGCAGGTTGTATTAGGACAACTTGCTCCTGATAGGGATGGTGCATGCTGTACAAAGGTAACATAGGCCGACAGCTCAAGCTGTTAGGTGACCACCTGTGCCTAACCTAGTTGGGAGAAAGTTGCTAGGGAGAAACTTGTGCCGACCGAACTAGATTCTATGGAAAGGGGTCAACAAATTGTCCAGTTGGACTTCCTAGTCATGGAAACCATAGGGATTTTTGCACTGAGTTAACATATGTATTATGATGGCACGATTTTAGGTGTAACATAATGCCCCCCAAAGCATGAAGCTGATAAAACTAGACAGGTGAAATGATTTGATAGAAGGATGGAAAGGACTTGTCAGATGGAAGATGCTGCTGTAGTACAACTGACTTTGTGAACACAGTCTTGTATGACTCACAACATGGCTATCGACCAATACAATGCAGATCCATGGCAGTAAAGACTGACTGAACACAATCATGGCTACTAGACATAATCGTAGATCCATGATGAGATGATAACACATCCACGACCAATACAAAGTGGATCCGTGTAATATAACTCAAACAATCTCCATCACAACCTGGGTAAAATATGACATCCCCAGGGTCTTCAAGTCGAACCTTCAATGATACAAATCTATCCATGTGATTACAATGTTTTCAAGTCAAACATGGTAGAAACCACTTGATTATCGGTCATTAATGTATACCGTTAACAAGCGCGAGGAAAATCACCATTAATGTCGATGATCCCCAAGGTATCATAGTACATATCACCAAGCGCGAATAAATGAGTTGAAGTCGAACGCTTGATGAAATATTTCAATCAAGAGTCAATGATGTAAACTCACGGTGAAAGCGAGGTAACCTTCCATTGAGCCATGCAGGCCCAAGGTACTTGATTGGTTTCTAGATTCAGTCCTTGGATGATGTGTTGAAGTCGATGAGGATGAATCCGTCGAAGGAGGGCCATGATGAATTTCCCATCATCGACATGAAACTCGATAACAGATGTTTGGAGTAGATCAGATGGTATAGTAACATGCAAGACTGACTCAGAGTAGACCGACATGATAGAGAGTGTACTAACTGCAAATGATGAGCGGTGAATGTATCTTGAACATGGGCATGGCATGAATTGGCAGTATTGACATGACGAGAATGACGCCAACTCATAATGCAACTGATGGTGGAAGTATTCTCTGGATGACCCAAAGGAGTAACAAGACTTGTGAAGTTAGCTGGATTTGATGACAAACGAATTACTCAAGTACTGAATGTAAATGCAAATGAGTTCCATGTTCAAGAATGACTAAGTATTTCCACAGGTTAAAGTGTAACACAAAAAAATTTCCTTTTTCCCCATCATGACTGATGAGTGCCTCACTTGTTTTTTAACGAGCTTGAGGAGGGTAAACAGATGCTCGGTATAGCTCATCTCATAGATGAGTCCAATCCCAAATTTTTTCGAACCTGGGAAAGGAGGGGTTCGTCCCATGGTGGGCCCTTCAATGTTGAATTTTAATGAGTCCATAGAAGGTAAAATCGATGTCATTTCATATTTAGAGAGTCTGAAAAGAAATAAAGAAGACTCCAAAGGTCCTTTTTCGTAAGGTTAGCCTCTTCGCCTGGAAAAGGGTAAAACAATGCGAGAGAGGACTCTTCCAGTCATGATTGGCTAGAGTATTTTTTTTTGTAAGTAGTGGCCCCTAGTTCAAAAAAGGGGTAAACTATCACCAAGAATATGATCATTCAAATACTTTTACAAGCATGAACATATCAAGTTCGCTTGGCGATCTTTTCGTATTTAGAGAGCCTGAAAAGAGCTTAAAGAAAGACTCCGGTGGGTTCCTTTTTTGTAGGCGTTTAACAAGCCCGAAAAAGTGATAAACTATAACTCGGTCTTATTCTCATCGTTTTACGAGCACGAGAAAGAACAAAGAGTTAGCTTGGTGTCATTAATAATTCGAATTTAACAAGCAAAATAATGACATAAAAAAATGCTTGATGAGTTGTTCATACCTGATAATACTTGTGAGATAATCACCATGACGAAAAATGGTATTAATTAGGAACCTAAATTCACCTGCAAGCTTAAAGACTAGGTCAAAACAGTTAACAGAGTGTTTAAATGCAGAAAATAACTCAAACTATAGTAAATAACCCACTAAAGAATCAAAATAAAAAAAGGAATATTCCCTTTCTAGTTGTAAAATGGGCAAAATAGTGAAAAAGAACCACAATTGTTTTTTACCAAATTGGAGAGGTGTGAAGTGCCATTTGGAGCCATTTTTTGCTTGATGATTCCGGGAGCTATAGTCGACCGTTTCGTGTGCTGTCAGACACAGGTAACCCTAACCTTTGCTATTTAACTTTCTAGTGGATTACATTTATGTTTTGTTGCATTTTAGTGGGTTTTGAGTTGGTTTGGTGGGGGGATATGCGCTCACGGGTCGGCGCAATCCCTCCTTATGGGATCTTTGCCGGGCATTAGCCAGCACAAAACCTGTAAGGGTAATCTGCGCCAGCAGTACCCTGTCAGCAATGACGTCCTGCACCAGTGCAAAACCCCAAATACAACTCAACGCCCAACCCAAAAGAAAAACTTTTGATGATTGGAAAGGGTTCTACTGATGTTTAAATGCCCTTTTTGACAGGTTCACGGTGACAGATATGGTTCTCGAGTGGCGAGAATGAGAGCACGAAGTTGATGATGCTCAAGCTGAGAATGACTCTCAATGAATTGATGCATTGAGGCACTGTGGGTTGCTCAAATACTTCAGAGTGCCAGGCATGAGGGCCGAAGTTCCACTGCTGACGCACATGATCCAATGTTGGGATCCAATACAACAACATTTTGCGATCAGAGTGCATACACTGAGCATAGATGTCTAGGACATCTATTTCTTGACAGGGTTATCCTAGTGGGGAGAGCTTGTATCTCTTACCAGATCACGAGGAGGTGATCAGACAATGGATGATATGGTGGACCAGTGGTGTACCCCAGGCACTGTGGCTATTGGTGGGAAGATCCCCATCAAAGATATTCGAGACCGTGTTCTATGTACCGTGCTCTTCACCATAGTGAGGGTAGCGGGAAGTCAATCTGCTCACCTTGCGAGCAAACCGCAGTTGATGTATGCAGAGGAGTGCATGGCTCCTAGGGTATTCAACTAGTGTGAGGGACTACTCACCAACCTCTGGAGTTAGTTGACTAAATGTCGGCATGGGGTGTTGAAGCATTTTGGCTATGGGTCGGTGGTGATATCATTTTTGTTGGAGCAAGTGCCTCATCTATGTCCACAGGTGGACTTGGATGACTGAGATGCTTGGGATCCGCACATGACTAGGTGGTTAGAGGTCATGGCCCATCATGGTGGTGGAGGTCCTATCCTAGGATTCAGTTTAGGATTTTTCACTTGGCTGGAGGGACAACTCCTCATGATAGAGGATTATCCATACAACGAGACAGATTTCAGAGGCGACCCCAACCTGGTGCTTCCCGAGGGAGCACAATGGGGTGATATCAGTAAGAACAACAACTATTGTGTTTCTTTATTTTATGCATTTATGATTTTTTTTGGAGTAGTGATGATGATTCAATAATGTTTTGTGCAGATGTTGGTCCATTGCGATGAGTTGGAGTCTCGCTTATTGCGAGGAGAGGAGAGGTGCCAGTCATGGGTCCCACGGTGCGTGATGCCATCGAGGAGATGGAGGAGGTCCATGAGAACCTCCATAGGCTAACACTAGACATCCCAGAGCCAGGTGTCCATGATCTACCCCAGGGCTATCAGAAGCTCACCGTCGAGGTGTCCTTACATTTCGGCACGCTGCTCCGTAAATTGGCGAGGGCCGTATTCTTCTAACATGAGCAACCTAGGGATTAGGATCATGTTTACGTATGTACTGAAAGCTTATGAGCTTCAGATTTTGTTAGAGATGAATCTTACTGAAATCTAGCATGCTTCAGAATTTTGTATTAACACTACCATTTTTGTATCGATTTATATATATATATACAAACACTTCTGGTGGTTTTATACATCTTGTGTTCTATGGATGATTAATGAGATCTTGTTTACATGTTTTCTTATACAATGGATGATTTAAATGTTATGTATGCCTTTATATTTTAGAGATATGTTATGTGTGTGCAATGTACCAATCTAGAATGAAGTTTGCCATCGAGTCAACAACTGTATTCATGTCTCGTGGAATGTGTAGGTATTGAATGGATTCAAAGGACCTTTCCAGAAGACGGACTCATCGGAAGAGATGGAGTAGAGTAGGGGTCGTAGATAGCGTAGATCCGGTTAAGATGAGAAACCACTAGTTGTGAATCCAAATGGATGACAACGTGGTTCATACCCAAGGAAAGAGCATCGGTTAAGGTTCCAATGACTTCCTGATATTCTACGACGTTATTGGTCGCGTATCCTAGACAACTTCCTCCTGAGTTGATAAGCTCACCGGTGGGAGAATAAAGTACCCAGGTTGCCGAAGCAAGGTTACGGGTATGCCGGCTGACACAATCCACGAATCCATAGCAAGTTGCCATCTGCTCATGCAGACAGAACATGGTATAAGTAGCAAAACAAGATCTAGACCCACTAAAACAAAAGCGTCACACCAAACAAAACACACACCGTGTATAGTATATACAAGATACCTATGCGTGAAATACTCATGCATAGTACCTCTTCAGGTAGAGCCCATTGCGGGGATCACTCAAAGATATCCCATCATAGTCCTCTAATTCATAGGCTCCCTTCTCCAGAACACGTTTCACTATGTACGGTCTGTGCCACATGGACTCGAACTTACCTGCCCTCAACTTATCGTTATTTTGGTCATATGTGAGGACCAAATCACCTTTGTTAAAGACATGAGGTTTAAATGACCTATCGTATTGTTCTTTGATGTGTTTCTTGTGTGCCTCGTTGGAAAGAGCAGCATCGCGGTGAGTCTCGTCATGTTTTTCTAGGTAAAGGAAGCATTCTTCCTTGGCATTGGTGTTCGGAAGAAGTTCAACTGCGAGTTTGAGTGATGGAATCTCGCACTCTATAGGTAGGACTGCCTCTAATCCGTAAATGAGTTGGAACGGTGTAAATCCGGTGGCAGTCTTGACGGAGGTCCGATATGCCCATAGTGCGGAAAAGAGCATGTTGTGCTAGTTAGACTTGTGTGCACCCACCATGCATTGAATCATGGTTTTCAAGACCTTGTTGATGGCCTCTACTTGTCCGTTGGACTGTGGGTAGTAAGGGGTTGAGTTTTCATGACGAAAACATAGTCTAGTGCTCAATTCATCAACCATATAGTTCTGGAAGTGAGATCCATGGTCGGTGACTATGGCTTGTGGA
Organism: Larix kaempferi; assembly: GCA_027924585.1. NCBI lineage: Eukaryota > Viridiplantae > Streptophyta > Pinopsida > Pinales > Pinaceae > Larix > Larix kaempferi. Next base: position 3,313,041 of record BSBM01000577.1, read on the forward strand.
ACTACGAACCGTGAAATAACATGATTAAACATGAAGAGTGCGGCGGTTTTTCTGTCTTCGTTGTATGTAGGCATAGCCTTGGCCCATTTTGTAAAGTAATCCACGGCTGTTATGATGTAACCATGCCCCCCGGATGAGGTAGGCTTACATTGCATGAAATCTATGCCCTATTTTGCAAAGGGGCCAACGACAATAACCGAGTGTAAAGGGGCTGGGTGGGTGTGCTTTTTCATTTGAAAATACTGGCATGGGCGACATTTTTTAACGGCCTCAATGCAATATTTAAAGATGGATGGTCAGTAATATCCCATGCATAGTATCTTCTAGGTTGTAGCCATCCCATAGAGATGACCGCCACAAGTCCTAGTGTGACAGTCATTCAAGATGTGTTCATCCTCCTCGTGTAACAGACAACGTCGAAGAATAGAATCAACACCATGTCAATACAGGGTATCGCTAATGATCAAGTAATACTTGGTGTGGTGACGTGTACGAAGACGGTCGTCACGAGACAGTTGGGGGTTGAACCATTGGGTTTGAAGATATAAGGTAATATCTTCATACCATGGGTCAGATGTGTTGATAAGGAACAATGACTCATCTGGAAGAGAATCGTTGGAATCAGATCTTGCATCAGCACGGGGAAGATCACAAATGAGCTCGGCAAACACCAAAGACTTCTTGGACTTAGCCTTATCAAACAAGAGATCGAATTCTTGAAGTATCATGATCCAACATGAATACTTTCCCCCAAGTACTTGACGTGTCAAAACATGGTACATGGGATTCGAGTAGGCGATAATGGTGGTGGTGCGGAGTAGTATGTAATGACAGAACTTTTGGATGGCAATGACTACCACGAGAGTGAGCTTCTCGACATGTGAGTAACGAGTTTCAGAGCCAATAAGACCCTTACTTAGGTAATAGATCACATGTTCTTGGGCGCTATGGTCCTCCTGCACCAAAACCATGGCGATTGTGGTGGAAGAAGTGACAAGATAAAGGATGTAATCATTGTAGTAATTGGGCGGTTGGAGCACAGGGGCATGCATAATGGCATGTTCAGACTATCGAAGGATTGTTGTGCTTGATCGTCCCATATGAACTAGGTGTCCTTCTTGAGCAGTCTCATATAACCTTGTTTTTTTCTGAGTGAAATTATAGACAAAATGCCATAGATAAGCTGCCTTCCCTTGCAAACTTTTTAGTTTCGTAACGTTAGTAGGAGGTGGGAGAGCGACAATGGCTTCCACCTTCAAGGGATCAATGTGGATCCCATATTTCGAAACGATAAAACCTAGGAGGCGTCTGGACTCGACGCATAAAATACACTTGTGAGGGTTCAGACGAATGTTATACCGCTTGCATTTGAGGAATACGACCATCAGATGATCGATGTGGAAGTCACGTTGTTGCGAGTGAGCAGGGAGGTCATAAAGATAGGGTTCCACAAAGTCCTTCACATCATGAAAAGCGTATGACATGGCCCACTGGAATGTGGCACCAACATTTTTGAGACCAAAAGGGAGATTCTGATAAGCAAACGTATCCCAAGGGCAGATGAAAGATGTCTTATGTTGGTTAGTTGGGTGGATCTCAATCTCGTTGTAACCGGAAAAGCCATCCATGAATGAGATGATGACACTTCCGGCACAATTTTCTATGATCTGATCGATGAAGGGAGTGGGGTAGTTGTCCTTAGGACAACCCTTGTTCAAATCTTGATAATCGACATAGACCCGGATGGTGCCCTGCTTCTTAGCCACAGGGATGACATTTGAGACCCACTATTTTAATGGAACAGGGTAGATGAAACCAACCTTCAGGAGATTTTCAATTTATGCCTTAATTGTCGTAGTTTTTCGAGGGTGTACCGGTCGTAACTTTTGATGGATAGGTTTGGCATCGGGATAGGTTTTAATGTCATGTGAAATGATAGTAGGGTCTATCCCAGGCATTTCCTCTTAGGTCCAAGCAAACATGTCTCAGAATTGCTTGAATAAAGCCATGAATGTAGTAATCTCTTTAGGGGAACATTTCTGGCCTAAACGAATATGTTCCACTACACTAGGGGTAACCGAGATGTCAATAGGAGTGGTTGGTTCAATGTTTGCCAGGTTTCCCTCAGTGTCTGTATGACATGTGAGTATCGGGGACTGGGGGCAAGGGTAGACATCCGTTGTGAAAATGGTGGTGATGATATTCTCTATAGCATCCAATGGGGGAAGGAAAGACAATCGATGGTGGAGGTCGTAGCACTGAGGGTCATTTGCACTCATAATTTCCATGATGGACTCGTCAGAATGAAAAGTACGGAGCAGAGGATCGAGTAAGGACGATCTCTGCTATAGAGAACATGATGTAGATGCCACAACCAAGTGGTCCTCGGGTGCTGACTGGATATCCTCGTAAGTGAGTTCAGTAGGTGAAAGAGGCATGGTATCTCCAATCAGATGCATAGTGGCTTCATCGGATACAATCCATTGATCGTTAGAGTTGGGAAAATATGAAATCGTGGAGGATATCATATTCACCGTGGCAACATGATTAGGGGGATCCGGGGTTGGAAAGACGCCCATAAGAGATGAATATTTTATGAGGCCGACCCCCATGCTCTCATATAGCTGCGAAGATTGTCCGAGTAATGGGACATTATCACCAGGATGAGTAGCAGTGTCTGGTGTACAGAAGTCCAGTTGGTCAACAGTGACAATTCGGCCTTGGTGGGGGAATTGCACTATGTGGAAGATAGATGACGCGACCGCAGTCATGGCATAAAACCAATTACGACCAAGTAAGAGATTATAATATAAAGGGGATGCGACTACTTCCACGTTAATGGTTGCGGTATTACTCCCCAACTTGAATGCTAAGGCTTGTAATATCCCATGGGGTTGAAAGCCACGACCGTCGAATGCTTTCAAGGTGGTGGGAGAACAGTTCAATTCGGGAGAACCAATGGTCTCTAACAAGATAGCGACATGACCGAGGTAGAAGCCCCTTCGTCTAGTACAGTACGATAGACTGTCTTCCCAGCAACGTTCATAGCAACTTGAAATTCTAGCTGGTGGGAAAGCCTCAGTTTAAAGTACTCAAGTTGAAACATGATTGTGCTCGAGGAATCCGGATCTACTGCGCCAATAGCAGGAAGAAGAGTCTTGTGTTGGTTGGGACAATTCTGCAAGACCTCCAGTGTTGACATGGCACAAGGATCTTGCACCAAGTCCTCTACAATATTGTAGTTCTGAGCTGCCTGAGCATTGGGATTGAAAACTGATTTCTGAATTATTCTCTTAGGTGGACGCAATACTGACTCTAAAGAAGGCTTCTCAATGGTGAGGGAGGCATGCGGTATGGTAACATCGGGCATAGAAGTGGAAGATTTTTTAGAATTACTTCCAATGGGTTCCTTCGGAGGGAGTGATTCGTATGAACGTGATCAGGTGTTCAAGATAACCATCTCACTACGCATCATGAGAACATGTGCAGTAGAGGATGCCTCTCCGTGTGAAGGAGAGGTTTGAGCGATCAGTTGTTGGGTCTGAGTGGGGAAGGGATCATTGAGAATTGAGAGAGTGGGGTTTCCCTTGAGAAACTTTGTACTTTGTCTCGGTGGGGACATTCCTTGGAAAAATGGTCGCCACCACACAGTAAATAAGAATACTTTAGCTTCCTCTTCCGTTTGGTGTCTTCAGGGGTGGTCTTTGGCTCTTGTTGTTTAGAAGGTTTATTGGGTTTACCTTTGTTTTTCTTCTTACCACCGAATTTCTGAGGCGAAGCTGATTGAACATAATTCACTTCTTCGGTGGAGGAAGGAGTGGATGACTTGGTGGTGCTGTTTCCAGCCTGTGGTGGGGATGTGGAAGAACCCTTGGGGTTCGATGGTCCACTAGTTTGAGTAGGAGGCTGGGAGTTAAGGGAACCAATAATGTCGTTGGCCTGAGGTCCCTTGGGTGGTTTTGCAGGGTCATATGTAGGGCGGGGTGCATCAAGAACGATTTCATACAACATGCCAGATTGAGCATAGACCAGGTCTAAGTAATGGGCACGGGAAATAGCTTGTTCCTCGGTGATGGCCCCTCCCAGGGCCATGTCTTGAGCTACGGTAGGAAAAAGATACTTCATGAATCATTCAGCTAAGAGTTGGTCTAGAATGTGAGCCTTAATGAGACGTTGTTTTCACCGCCACTCATGGATATGATCTGAGATATGAGTTGCGGTATTTTGGCGAAGAGAGGTCAATAAGTCCGTACTAGTCTCAAAGAGAATGGGCAACTGGAAATGGGTTAAAAAAGACATAGCAAGAGAATGGCAATCTTGAAAGGAGTCCAGTGGTAATTCAATATACCACTTGGCAACTGGGCCGGTGAGAGTCCGTTGGAATAACCTAAGATGGATCGAGTTGTCCATCAAGGAGTTGGATGAACACCATAAATGGTATGTCATCACATGATTTTTTGGATCCTCACTAGGTTTGCCATCAAATTTGGGAATATCAAATGGTAGTTTGACCGAAATTGGTGGCCAATTTTATCCATGGAAGATGGGGTCATTAGTTAGACGAGATAGGTCAGGTAGGTACAAAGTGGCAAAGAATGGCAGCTGTTGATTTGGCTGCGGGTACTTATAGTACTGATATGGCATATATGGACCAGTGGGACCTTGCATCGACTGGTTGTAGGGTGTTCTTGGAGGAAATTGGCCATAAGGAGGTGTGCTTCCCAGACCATATGTAGGTCCACCGCCATAATAGGGTGGTCCATTACCATAAGGTGGGGGTCCACCACTGCCGTCAGGAGGGGGTAGGCCTCCTCCAAATGGTGGAGGACCTCCACCGCCGCCAGTAGTGGGGGGCCTCCTCCGAATGGTGGGGGTATGCCACCGCCGCCAGAATAAGGTGGTCCTCCACCGCCTCCGCCAAAAGGGGGTGGTGTTCCACCACCTCCGCCGGAAGTGTCGGGGCCTCCACCACCTCCACCAGAAGGGTGGGGGCCTCTACCACCACCTCCACTAGAAGGGTGTGGTCCTCCTCTGCCACCTCCACCAAAATAAGGTGGTCCTCCACCGCCGCCAATGGAGTAGCGTGGTCCTCGACCATAAGGCGGAGGTCCTTTTCCATTGGGAGGGTGTGGTCCTCCGCCTCCGCCGGAAGGGGGAGGGCCTCTGCCTCTGCCAAAAGGTAGAGGCCTGCCTCCTCCAAAATTGTATGGGGGCCCACCGCCTCCAGAAGGAGGTGGAGGGGGACCAAACGGGGGTGGTGGTACTTGAGGGATGGTTGGTGGGGGTCCATTTTGTAAAACATTTTGGTGCCCCCATAGAGTGTATGGATTTCTGGGATAAGGTATCCTGTAGAGTGCGTTTTCGAGATTGAATTGTCCCGACACAGGGTTAAGATAACCTGGATACGCTTGACTCCATGGTGGTTGAGTTGAATTGGATGGTCCCCCAATATGAGATAAATCCATGGTGGATCCCACAGCGGGTAAGGAAGTTCCAATGAAATTATCGATAGGAAATCCTCCACTCGTATTATGGTTAGGAAACAGGGGTTTCCCCCCAATAACAACATGCTGACCACTAATAGATGGTTGACCCATAAGGGGTTGTTGATTACTTGCTACAGGATGAACATTACTCGTAAGAAAATTAGAGGGGAAGGAGTATCCTCCCCGCGATTTTTGGGGTGGGGGAGGGGTGGGTAGTGTTCCCGTAGTAGTAAGAGGGGTGTTATATAGTTGTCCTTCAACAGGTTGAGTCATTTGGGGTATAGAACCGGTCTCCTGTCTAAGGGGTGTACTTGCAGGAAATGAGGGTTGACCAGGTTCATAAGTGGTCATGTTGTGGATGGATGGTTCCGGTGAATCATAAGATGAAGAACGGATCGGGATATGTCGATATGTGGGTAGCTCCATGTCTTCATCCCTTCGTAAGATACTTTGTCTTCGAAATTCTTTTCCCATGGCACGTAATCTGTCCAAGCGATTACGAAAGGGTGTCGGAATCACATCAAAAGCAGCCCAACTAGGTGGGGTTGAAAGGGAAAAATGAGCCACTTGTTGACCTAAAGATGTTTCCCAAAAGGGTGCAACTGGACCAAATCTAGCGGATACAGGGTTGTCCTGGGATGAATTTAACCATTCTAAAGATCCAGGATCTCCCGGCAGAGTGCGAGGGAGAGATCTGTCTTGTGAAGTGGAAGTTTTCTCCTCTTCGCCCCTTGAGGGGTTGGAGGTTGGTGAGTCTGGAGGAAACATATGTGCTCCCGACTCCATAGTAGGTTTTTCTACTTCAGGTGACATGACCGTGACGTGTGGGTCCATTCTTACCCTCGAAATTACTTCCGGATTAAGTTGATATTCGGGTGGTAAGTTTAAAATTATGCGGAACCTTCTCTAAGGAAATTCATCCAGAGTGACCGAACTAGAATTTCTCCTAAGTGTATTCTAAACAAAAGAAAAGCAGTCCAGAAAAATATACACAAACTAAGGCCATAAGCAAACTTATTTGATAGGTGTGGAATCAAAATTCTGGAACCTCACAGGATTGTCAAGGCTTCGCAACTCACGATATACTCCAGGGTCCAACAGTAATACTCGGCCCAATTTTTCAGAGCACTAACCAGGGAGGATTAGGACTGTACCCCTGACCATATAACCCGACTACCTGATAGTATGTGTGTAGTAGCTCCCCGAGTGTTGTTCTTGGTAAATTGCTCTGCCAAGATGGCCAAATGGTTAGCTTAGTTGGTTTTAGGAATCCTAAGGGTGTCTCCCGATATACTCAAGGTACGTGGGAGCTCAAATCCATAGTGGTGCTGTCTAATGCACAACCGTATGACAAGATCCTTTCAATATACAACCTAGTATGTGAAACACCTTTCGATATAAGTCGAGTACGTGAAGTGCCTTTCGATATACCCTAAGGTACGTGAAAGAGCCTTCGATATACTGGTTGGTACGTGAAAGAGCTTCGATATACCGGTTGGTACGTGAAAGAGCTTCGATATACCGGTTGGTATGTGAAAGAACTACAGTGCCCCCGGAATGAAGTGCGGGAAAATAATGATGGCTGCCACATTTACGACACCGAAACACGTCTCTAACTTAACACACAAGTTACTAAAAATATTACCCTAGTTCTACCGTTAATTTTATTTGGACGGTTAGGTGAATGCATGAGGTGAGTACATAAACGTAAGCATAATGCAAGTCCTAACTACATGAAAAAATGCACTCTTTCTTTCGATGACATCTATGTACGGGAAGGAGAAATCTTTTTCCAAGTGGTTTTACCAAAACAAACATCAAATCCAAATCAAAGCATTTTCTTTTTGTCTTTTCAATTAGAATGAAACTAAGTGATGAAAAGGGAGAATTTCTACTTAGAGCACACTAACTCTTCAATTTTCACTATGATAGCCTAAAAGCATGAAAACCAAAAATGCATATAACTTCTTCAAGCATGGAAACACTTTTGCAAAAATTTGACTTCACTTGGATTTTTCAAGAAAATGAATGGCTCATAATTCGTGAAAAACACAAACAATTAACTTCTTTTCAAACTTTCCAAAAGATCAATGAATGATGAATTCCAATGCATGAGACAACTTTTACAACAATTCTCAAATGAACTTGAAAAATGGTAAAAATGAAGCACTTTTTGATTTTCCAATGAATGCACCAAGACAACGCTTGATAATAATAATGATTTTAAATGTAAATGGATGAAAAGAAGAGACTACTTGCAGCACTCTAGTCACTCAGAAATTCTCAAGAAAATGACAAGCACTCCAATAACCTAAAAACACACAAGACACTCGAAATCAACTAGATGTAAGAAAAACTAAATGATGTGTGCAGAAAGAGGTCTGGAATCAGATCTAATGCAATGACTAGATCAGGTGAGGAGAGGAGGGGATGCAAGCTCAAGCAGATGAAGGCATGGGAGTCTAAAGTGTCCACCACTACCAAGTCTCAAGCTTGTCAAAAATGGAACCCAAAACCAATCCAAACAGGTCCAAACAGGTCCAAACACTATCAATGCAAAATCAAAAGATCTATGACTGGAAAGTACAGTACAGAGAGGTTTGCAAATCAAACCAATCTCAAAAATTTGGAGAGGGGATGTCCCAAGCACCAGGATTGACTGCTCGATGCATCTTGTGGGTAGGCTCAGAGCGCCCGGTGCATCCTGTGGGCAGCCTCAGAGCGCCCGGCACATGTGATAGGTATATGGTTTGTGCTAGCACTTCAAGATACATATTTGAGCTAAGCGTCGGAGGCGCAGGTTGTAGGAAAGCAGAATGCGCCCGTGACAGTATGCCACTCTGGTTATACTTCCCAGGTGCGTCGGGAGAAATACCAATGCAAGGATAAAAAGATATCCAAGAATGAGCAACTAAAAGGTTTGATGATTATATACACACAGACTCAAAGAAAGTCAACATACTCTTCAAAGAGAATATATGGTGGAAAAAAAGGATTAGGAGGCAAATAGAATGGCTCACAAAGAAATCAAAGAAGAAGACATTCAAATTGAAATCTTAAAACAATGTACGTATTCCCCAGTATGGTCGCCAAATTTTTTACCGGACAATCTACTGAAAGAGGACTTAAGGCATGATCTCCCTTGTTCAACGCGAATCTAGAACTAATCAGACAGAACACAAATCTACCTTCCTAGATCAAATTAGAGATTAAGTGATGTAAACATCTTACCTTTTAGATCTGTAAATATTTTCCTCCTTTGTCGCTCCAGGCTCCATGGTCATCAAATTTGTAGCTGCAAGACCTGTCAGAACATGCAAGAGACAAACAAGCAGTAATAGTACATCTACACAATAACTGATCTAAGTAAATGGTTAAGGAAGTAAACTATAAATATAAATGAACAACAAGACATTTATGGAAAGAGTTTTGTATTACTGTATAAAAGTGGGAATGCAAAGAAGAGAGAGGATTACAACCAAGCCCTAACGTCGCAATCTTCCTCCAACAAGCCAAGCCAATGCCTCTAAGGAGAAATGGGTGCCTCCAAGAGATGAATGATGATCTCCTAATATTATTCCACCAACATATGGACGCTATAGCCTCCCTCTCTTTTAGAATGGAGAGGAGCTTCATATATAGGAGGATAGAATAGGTTGATAAATAGTGGGAGAGGACTAAGGGATCCTCCCAAGGGGTTAGGGAACCGAAGGCCAACTCACCTACAAGCTAGGGATAGAGATCCAAGTCATACACCTTTGAGAAATCGCTCAAGGATTCCTTTTATCCACATTAACTGACAATGACGCAGGTTGTATTAGGACAACCTACGTTTGATAGGGACGGCACATGCTATACAAAGGTAACATAGTCCAACGGTGCAAGCTTTCAGGTGACCACCTGCACCTGACCTAGTTGGGCGTAAGTTGCTAGGGAGAAACCTGTGTTGACCCAACTAGATTCTATGGAAAGGGGTCAACAACTTCTCCAGTTGGACTTCCTAGTCATGGAAGGCTCAGGGATTTTTGCATTGAGCTAACATATGTCTTATGATGGCGATATTTTAGGTGTAACAAGCAAATGGGAATCCCTTTAGTTTCAAGTTGAGATCAAAGGCACACCATTACTATTTTGCATAGCATAGCGATTCGAGGCTTCTACTTTTTAGGTTCAAATTCGATTCGTCTTTGAATGTTCTTTACCTAGTGGTTCTGATTCGATGCTTCTACTTCATTTCTAGTGGCATCGAATTAAGTGATTTCATTAATGGTTCAAATTCGATGCTTCTTCTTTGTTTCCAGCAGACACAGTGCTTCGTTTCTAGCGGCTCCGAATTAAGTGATTTCATAATGACTCAAATTCGATGCTTCTGCAATGTTTCCAACAGACAGTAATTCATGGTTCAAATTCAATGCTAACAAAGCATATAGATGAGAAATCAGAATTTATTACATACCTCTTACAATTCTTGCGGTTATAAATTTCATAATGAATTTGATTCAACATTATAATTTTTTAGTGACAGGTGAGAGCTCTCCATTTCTTTTGAATGGAATATGATATAGGAAATTTGTAGTGTTATTTACACCTTCTCCGGCTATTCATAGAATTTGGCTATTAAAAAAACAAATGTTTTGATTTTGGGTACATTATCCAATGTTGAAGTTTTAGGTACTGTCGATTTTTTCCCTACTACAAATTTTAAACACAAACTTTTTCCTCTTGTACCAAACTATGCTTTATAGCACTAAGTGCTAACGGAATTTTTTTTGAAGAGTTAAATATGAAAACAATTACTGAAATTTCAACGGTATCTGCTGAGTGCTTTAGCTGTGCTCTAACCCCATCTCCAATCTAGTCTCTTCTATTTATCGGACCAAACAATTATATGTTATCTGATGCATTATCGTAACTTTGGTACCATACTAACCATTTATGTTATTTCGTGCATTATGCTTGAATTTTTTACAATAAGTATATGCCATATTATATTTTTCTTTCTAATGACTTCAGATTTGTCTTCAGGATTTGTCTGAGAAGGAGAAGGAGAATATATTCCAGAAGGTATTGTTAGAATTGGATGGCCTTCTCATCGATAAGAGTGGAGAGGCATTGCAAATATATAAACTTCCTTCTGAACAAGGTCTCACTTGACATGTTTCAGTTCGATCCAGATGATGCTTTCCCTCGTCTTTTATTGGAGAAAACTCTAGATGTCATTCAAAGAGATTCAAAATTTTAAATTATTTATATTGGCAAACATTTTAATAAGTTTCTAAGGAATGTCAAGGACATAATTTTTTACCATAGTCGTGAAAGCCGACAATTTGGATTGATGCTTGTTAAATTGTTATTAACATTAGATATACATGTTCGAGAATCATGGTTGTCAACAATAGATGAAAATGTTCAAAAATTCAATAAATATACTGAGAACCTTATATCGCTCTCATAGCATTTCAAAACGTTCTAGCTATCCCAAACTTTCCTCTAAGAATTCAAAAAAGGCATAGCAAGATAAAAAAAGGCATTACGGTCATTAAGCCTCTCTGAGTGCTCAGTGCACATATTAGAATTAGAGCGAAAGAAAACGCGTAGAAAAATAAAGTTGAAACATTATAGGATTCCTCCTTTCTTAACAGTTATGTATGATTTTGAAGGAATATAATATTTGATGGTGTTAAATTTATTTATATATTTAAAAACACAATTTATATAACAAAATTTCAATTTATTAAAAAAAAATGACAATATTTCCATAAAAATAAAAACTAGGGCATCTTACTTTTAAAAAGAAATAGACATCAAGAATAAACATAAAACAAAGCGCCAGTCATGATAATTATCAGTGTGTTTTGAAAGTGTTAGGCGGTATCTATGAGCATTTTGAATGTGGAGACATTATAATGATGGATTGAGTGCACGTCCCTAGACATATAAATAATAGATAAACATAGCCACTCATGATTTCAGGGTTTAAAGATCAGGAATCTAGTTAGTGAACATGTGGCTTCGCTATCCTAGGATATGTATACCTGTAAATTCATCATTACCTTCATATGTCTTCAAGGGGAGGCATGATACAACTATAAGATTGCAATGGACTAAGAGGGATTAATGGGATTGGGTACCAAGAACAGAGAAAAAATAAATGATGCATTGTAAATAAAGGATTAATGGGATTCGAGACCAAGAACAGAGCAAAATGATTTTAAAAAAAAGAAAATTAATAGGGATTAATGGGATTAGGGGCCAAGAACACAACAAAAATATTTGAAAACATTATAGATTGAGTCCAGGAAGGCACCGCAAGAGATGTAGGAGAAATAAAGTTGGAGGTGGAGGTACTGTACATTCAGACACCAACTGACCAATTATTTCCAATACACGATCACTCTTTCTATTATTTAAGGAACCTTACTGTACAATCACGACATAGACAAAGGTTTTCTATTTTCTCTTTTCAAGCACATCAAACTTTCATACTTCATGCACAAAAAAGTCTATAAAAACAAGTCTATATATATAAACAAAATTTTCATACTTCATACACAGAAAAGTCTATAAACAAGCAAGTATATAGATACCAACGATACATGATATATAGATACTAGCGATACATGATACATGATATATAGAATATTCAAGAAGTCAAGAAGTCTTCTATTACTTAGGAGAAAGTACAATACAATACAATCTCTCAATCTCGACCAAGTACAATACAATACAATGTATCAGTGCTGCCTAGAGCTGGATAAACATATGAACTTAACCGCAGTTGTCAACATGGGTGTTATTGTTGTCAACATGGCTATTATTGCTGTCAACATGGCTATTCATGCTGTCAACATGGCCATTCATGCTGTCAACATGGATCTTCTTGCTATCAACATGGCTCTTCTTGATGTCAACGTGAGTATTCTTGTTGTCAATTTGGACATTCTGAGACGACTGCTGGAAGCCTAACGTTGACGACAGTGGTAGCTCATGTTGTTAGAGAAGTGTCCCATGAAATAGTTATCGCGACCACCAATCAAGATTGGTGGCAAGGAAAAGAATGCCAAATCCTAGTCTTGGGGCTTCGAGAGTGCTCGAAATGCCCATATATCATGGTGTGGTGAGGATTTGTCAGGGAAAATAAATCGAAATGCTCATATATCAGGAAGAGAACTGGGGAGCGACCACAAGACTCAAGTATTTTTTATAAAAAAACAAAGGAAACATAACAAAGGCGGTAAAGAAGAGTGCCATGACTTCTCGAAGATTTTGTTTTGCTGCGATATGGGGTTTGGTTTAGCCTATATATAGTGAGTGGTTAGTGAATTGGTCAATTGGCTGGGATGGGATGAATGAGGAATGGTAATTACCATAGTATGGTGGGATGGTTATTTTCTAGTTTTTCATTTGAAGGGTAAGGAAATTTACTATATTATGTAATACTTCTCATTCCTTTTATGAGATTTCATTCTTTTTATAAGATTTTTTATCTACACCATTGCAATAAAAAGTAAAATGTTTCTATTAAAAAAAAACAAAAAGAAAGAATGACTCTCTTTAAAAAGTAAAATGTTTCTACTTAAAAAAAACAAAAACAAAAAGTAAAATGTTTTTATTTAAAAAAAAACAAAAAGAAATAATTTTTCTCTTGAAAATGTAAAATGTTTCTATTTAAAAAAACAAAAAGAAAGAATGTTTCTCTTTAAAAAGTAAAATGTTTCTATTTAGAAAAAGAAGAAGTACCGATTGTAGATTTTGCTGGAGTAATTGTACCGACTGTAGATTTTGCTGGAGTAATTGTATAATTATATAGAAGTTCGTGACATTATGTCTTGTCACGAACTTTTATTTTGCCAAGGATTTCACTTCGATGGGAATTTACTTCACGGAGTAAAATTCACTTCGACGAGCATTTACTTTAGTAAGTAAACTTCACTTTGACGAGCATTTACTTGGAAGACTCTTTACTTCGCATAACACTTTACTTCATGGACCTCTTAACTTTGTCGACGCGAAATTTTTTACTTTGTGGACCTCTTAAATTTATCGAGATTCAAATTCGACAATCCCACTATTAAGCATGCTTTATATTAAAATATTTCTGACTAAGACATAAAAATCAATAGAAGTTATTCCGGGTTAAAACAGGGCAACTTCGCTGCATTACACAGAGATGGAATTTACTTCGATATTTCACCTTTTATAGAGCTTGTGCTCTTAATACATTTCATGACATGAGCTTGAGCTCACAAACACATAGCGAACCTTTTCTTCTCCTCCTTTATCTCTTTCTCTCGCTTCTTCACAAAATCTCTATTTTTTTGAACTATCTTCTCCTACATATACACAAACTTGATTTTTGCTTCACCTGGAAGCTACTGAGTCACATTAGATACAAATCCTGGTCTTGGGGCTTCGCCAGTGCTCAAAATTCCCATATATCATGGTGCGGTGAGGATTTGTCAGGGAACTGATTTCAAAATGCTCATATATCACTAAGAGAACTAGGGAGTGACAATAAGACTCAAGTACTTCTGATAAAACAACAAAGGAAATGGAACAAAGGCTGTAAAGAAGAGTGACATGACTTCCCAAATATTTCATTTTGTTTCGATATGGGGTATGGTTTAGCCTATATATAGTGAGTGGATAGTGAATTGGTCAATTGACTGGGATGGGATGGATGGGGAACGATAATTATCACAGTATGGCGGGATGGTGGTCATAGATATCATCTATACTGACTGTAGATTTTGCTGGTGTAATTGTACATGTATCACTCCAATCGATGCCTTGAGAAAGGATTGTATGATGACATGGTGATGGTTTATACGATGAAATTATGAAATGGTGGTTATCCTGATGGTGCTAATGGTGAATGATGGTTTGTATCACGTGTGTGAAGAAAATAATCTCATCATGCCTTTGATTTTGTTGGAGTAATTGTACCGACTATAGATTTTACTAGAGTAATTGTACAATTATATAGAAGTTCGTGACATTATGTCTTGTCATGGACTTTTACTTCCCCAAGGACTTCACTTTGATTGGAATTTACTTCACGGAGTAAAATTCACTTCACGGAGTAAAATTCACTTTGATGAGCATTTACTTCAACAAGTAAACTTTAGTTCGACGAGCATTTACTTCGCGGACACTTTACTTCGCAGAACACTTTGCTTCGCGGGCCTCTTAACTTTGTCGATGGGAAACTTTTTACTTCGCAGACCTATTAACTTTGTCAAGATTCAACTTCAACAAGCCAACTCTTACACAAGATTTATATTAAAATATTTCTTACTAAGACATAAAAATCAGTCGAAGTTATTCCGTGTTAAAACATGGCAACTTCATCGCATTACACAGAGATGGAATTTACTTCGATCTTTCACGTTTCACAGAGCTTGGGCTCTTAATACATTGTAGATTGCGGATACCTAAATTTCTTAAAAATATTCCCGCAATACAGCAACCCGCAATGCGGATTGCGGGAAGATCGATTTTTTTCCCAAAATTTTCCCCAGTCCGCATTTCCGACTTCAGGTTGCGGATTGCGGAAATGATAAATTTTCCAACATTCAATTTTCATGTCCACAATCCCATAACCAGCAATGTGGATTGCGGAAGGCTTAAGTCACAAACTTTCGAAAAGTGCATCCGCAATTCCACAATCCACCTTTTTCTTCATTTAATATTGACCATTGATTCACTTGAGATCTACGGTCCAGTTTTAAATTCGATAATAACATTTTAAGGTTAAATACGTGGAGTAAAATTATATTTTTACCATTTTCACGCTGCAATTTTACCTTCTGTAAGCGAATTTTATCCTGCTACTAGCTTTGTTGTTCTTTTCCACCAGTTTACGAGTAAGTCTCTTTTTCTATGTCAATCATTTGCTTAATATTTGGAAATTGAAAATCAATTTTAATTAATATCTTTTTCCATTTTTATCAGGAAAAGCCATTTTTCAATCACGTCGAGGAACCCTAGATCCATAATAGTCATGGACCAATTGAAAAACAAATACCCAAACAATGGAATCTTCTTCGACACAAATGGGAGGGTTTCTGAAACCTATATGTTTGATTGGTCACGTATTTATGCCATACTTGACAATGACATTTTTTCTGAAATCCAGCATGACCAGGTGGCTTATCTGAACATCAGTAAATCCCAAATCCATGCTATAGCATCCAGACTGTCCTTGATGCCCTACACAGATGCAGTAAAATGGATTATCGATCATGCCAACCCTCTGGACCATTCATTCAATGAAACAAACCAAACTTTGTTAGATTCTTTGTGACCTGAGGTCTTTTCCAGGATTTATGCACTTAGAAGTCCCCAACAACTTCTCACCAAGCAATTCCTAGAGTCTTCTGAAACCCGATTCAATTTCAATGAAATGATTAAATCCTAGATGGAAACCCTTGCTATCTTTGCTCCCAAAGCCGATAAGTTGTATCCTATCTCCTGGTTTAGAGAGCCCTTTTCCTTGTTGGTAGCCATGTTGTGCAGATTGTATGGGTTACCCAATTGTACAGTTTTCAAAGTAGAATGGGTACCTATGGCACATCACATTCTCACCATCGGTGAATCCTTCAATTGGGCACAGATTCTATAAATAGTGTTGAAGGAAGCCATTGAGAAGTATAAGAAGACTCTTGCCTCCAGAAAGCCAATGTTTTTCCTTTCTTCTTATATATGGATGTGTTTTGTGTTGATGTATATGTAACTTCGGAATGTATTTCATCTGTATATTTTATATATATTTATTGTACTCTTATAAGAGATGTGTCATTCCTCTATAAGGAAGTGTCGTCATGTGGATTGACAAGTGTCGCAAGTGTGTGTACTTGCTGATGGGTTATTAGACCACCATTTGGGGTCGGCCTGGAATTATATATAATATAATATGGATGTATCTAAGTAGACAAGTCGGCCCCAGTAGGTCACTGGGCAAAAAAAAAAGGTAAGTATAAATAGAGATAGGAGATCTCTATTTTACTCACTCGGAAAAAGGTAACTCACTCTCTCTCTGGAAAGTGGCGCACTTGTGAGGAGGAGGAGGATCATCTGCTAGGAGACTGTCTCTGTGTTATTTGGTTGTATTTTGGTTGAGCCATTGCTCTCTCTATCTCTGAGGAAGTTGTGGGGTTTTTCACCTTAGGGTTTTCCCCACGGAAACTCTGTGTCTCTTGTCTCTATGCTTTTGATTCTTGTGATGCTTGTCATATTATGATTGTCATGCATTGATATACTGTAGATGTTATTCTCTCAGCAAAGATCCTAGAGTATAATGAATTAATGCTCAAAATTTAACATGGTATCAGAGCTTAACTGAGAAGAAGACATTTTGCAGTGACGGAAGCTTGTATTCCTTGTTTATTGGGTTTCTCTCCACAGATTTTTGAAATTCAGTATAGTAGATTGGATCTACTCATCAAGGCGCATCTATCTGTCCAATCAGAATTCAGTTCCGAGCATTTTCAGATTTGGCCCTAAAAATTAGGGTTTCCACAAAAATAGGAATTTCTGGAAACTGAAGGCACAGCTGGAAGCTCCTTGCAAAAATCGAAGGTTTGAGCTTTGGATCGAGATTTTTGGCTGGGTAGATCTCCAGGAAACTCAAACCCTAATTCAGGGCTCTCCCTAGTGAACTCGGGAGGACAAAAAGGCAATTTTGAAGGGCAAGACTTTGCTGATCTCAAATTCTGAATGTACTAGGTTGATCAGCTCTCCAAGGCGCATCTTTCTATCCTTTCAGAATTTGGAAATTCACATTTTGAATTTTTAGGGTTTCTCTGACAAACCCTAATCCGGGACCAGATCCAGTTTTCAGCACTTCAAGTGGTTAGTCCTAAATCTTTTCTATTTCCATTTGAAGTACTCTTAAAGATGTCTCTCCACACCAAGCTTGAGGATAAGCTTGAAGGGGCTGATAACTTCCGAGCCTGGAAGTATAGGATTGGGTTAATCCTGGAAGAGAATGAGTTGGACTCATATGTGAAAGAAGACATCCCTATCCCAGAGGATGAAGAGGCCAAGGCATTGCACAAGAAGAACTTGGTCAAGGCAAAGAGAATCATTGCTGATTCTATCAAAGACCATCTCATTCCCCATGTGTCTTCTCTTAAGACACCCAAGGAGATGTTTGACTCTTTGACCAAGCTGTTTGAAGGAAAGAACATAAATTGGAAGATGACCTTGCGGAACCAATTGAAAGCAGTGAAGTTTCAGAATGGAGAAACCATTCAATCTTACTTTTCAAGGGTCTCCCAGATCAAGGAACAACTAGAAGCAGTGGATGAAATGGTGGAGAATGGTGAAGTGGTGATGACCACTCTAAATGGCCTACCTAGGTCATGGGATTCCTTTATTCAAGTAATTTGTGCAAGGAAGAATTTGATCTCCTTCAGTAGACTTCGGGAAGAATGCTCTCAAGAAGAAGCTAGACTTATAGCTTGTGAAGAAAAGATGGGAGGTGAAGATCAAGCTCTTGCAGCCCACACTAGGAAAGGAAAGTTCAAGAAAGAGCCATCTCACTCAAAGAGATCTTCACATCAATTCAAAGAAAGAAGAGTATGCTTCACCTGTAATGAGAAAGGACATATTGCCATAAATTGTCCCAAGAACAAAAAGGACAACAACATCTCCAACAAGAAGAAGAAGGGTGGCAAAATAAGGTTTCATGCTCATGCTGCCGAAGATGATGAACCTCCACAGAAGAAGGCTAGGGCAGAAAGTGATAGTAATGATGACTCATCAAGTGAAGAAGAGTATGTTCTGATCTCTGCTCTCACAGGTACCATCTCTCATGGTTGTAATGATTGGTTGATTGATAGTGGGGCTTCCAAACACATGACTGGGTTCAAAGAATCTTTTGTGAACCTATCTGAACATGAATCACCCCATAAGGTGAAACTTGGGGATGATTATCAATACCCAATCAAAGGAAGTGGTGAAGCCTCCTACAACCTAGATTCTGGAAAATCTCTGAAGATGAAGGAAGTACTTTATGTACCTGGGCTCAAGAAGAACTTACTCTCCATTTCTGCATTAGATGCAAAAGGTATGAGGGTTGCATTTGTGGATGGCCAAGTCCTAATGTGGCCAAAGGGAAAGACCATAGATGATGCAGTAGTAATTGGAGAGCAAGAGGGAGGCTTGTATAAATTGAAGGGACAACCTGAACATGCCATGGTGCATGATTCCATGGATCCAAGTGAACTTTGGCATAGAAGACTTGCTCACATGCACTATAGAGCACTTCCAATTGCAAGCAAGGCAGTAGAGGGTCTTCCTGAAATCAAGACCAAAAATGAAGGTGTTTGCAAAGGATGTGCAAAAGGTAAGAACATTAAGAAGGCTTTCCCAAGTAGTGAAAGCAAGGCAAAATACATCCTAGAAATCATCCACTCAGATGTATGTGGCCCTATGTCATCCAGTTCCCTGAGTGGGTATGTTTACTATGTCTCATTTATTGATGACTTCTCCAGGAAGACTTGGGTATACTTCTTGAAGGGCAAAGATGAGGTGCTTGATAAATTCAAGGAATTCAAAACTTTGATGGAGAATCAAACTGACAAGAAGATCAAAAAATTCAGATCCGACAATGGTGGAGAATTCACCTCAAATGACTTCAAGAAGCTTTGCAGTGATTCAGGGATTAAGAGGGAGTTGACTACTCCTTATAATCCTCAACAGAATGGAGTTGCAGAAAGGAAGAACAGAACTATCATGGAAGCAGCAAGAGCAATGTTGCATGACCAAGATCTTCCTATGCATCTATGGGCAGAAGCAGCTAGAACAGCTGTATATGTACAGAATAGAACACCCCACAAGATATTGGACAACAAGACACCAGAAGAAGTCTTTTCTGGTAAGAAACCTGAAGTCAGCCATCTCAGAATATTTGGTTGTCCTGTATACACTCATGTCCCAAAGGAAAAGAGGACTAAACTAGATCCTTCAGGAAAGAAGGGTATCTTTGTGGGTTACAGTGAAAGTTCGAAGGCTTACAGAATATACTTTTCAGGGTTCAAGAAGATTGATGTCAGCAGGGATGTAACATTTGATGAAAACTCAGCATTCATCAAATCAAGGAAGACACCTACCGAAGTTTATGAAGAACCTAAGGAAACAAGATTTCAGGACACTACCATGACTGAGGCAGCTCCAGAAGCTGTTCGTGAGTTTGAAGATCCACAAGAACCTGTAGATCCACCCCGTGAGGATAACTCTCACAAGAGGAAACCTGTATGGGCTAGAGAGCTCATTCAAGATGCAGAAAGATTTGGTATTCCAGAAGAAGAACACAGAGCAAAGAAGAGAACCAGATCACAGACCAGCTATGTGGCTTTACTTTGTGACATTATGAACAAAGAGCCTTCCAGTTATGAAGAGGTAGCGGAAAAGAAAGAATGGAAGGATGCAATGGTTGAGGAATACCAATCAATAATGAAGAATGATGTTTGGGATGTTGTCCCAAGACCTAAAGAGAAGTCTGTTGTGACTTCTAAATGGATCTTCAAAATCAAGCATGCTGCAGATGGCAGTGTGGAGAAATACAAAGCAAGATTCGTAGCTCGTGGATTCTCTCAGAAAGAGGGAATAGATTATGAAGAAACATTTGCACCTGTAGCCAGGTATACTTCCATCAGAACAGTACTTGCCCTGGCTACAACTATGAAATGGAAAATACACCAGATGGATGTCAAGACTGCTTTCCTGAATGGTATAGTTGAAGAGGAAGTATATGTGGAACAACCACTTGGTTTTGAAATACATGACAGGGAGTCATATGTGTCCAGACTGAAGAAAGCCTTGTATGGCTTGAAGCAAGCTCCCAGAACTTGGTATGGTAGGATGGACAGTTTCCTATCTAGTTTGGGCTTTACCAAGAGTAAAGCGGATTCCAACCTTTACTACAAGGTTGAGGAAGGGAATCCTGTGATTCTACTCCTGTATGTGGATGACTTATTTGTAACAGGAGATGACAGACTGATTGCAGATACTAAAAGGAAGCTTGCCGCTGAATTCGATATGAAAGATTTGGGAATGATGCACTATTTCCTAGGTATGGAGGTGTGGCAAAATGTAGGTGGGATCTTCCTTGGTCAAGGGAAGTACACAGTAGATATCCTGAAGAGAGTTGGGATGATGGATTGCAAGGCCATGGCCACACCTATGGCGTCGAATCTGAAGCTTCTATGTGATGCTTCATCTGAGCCAGTTGATGTCTCCATGTATCGTCAAATGATTGGGTCCTTGATGTACCTGACGAACACGAGACCAGACATTTGCTTTGCTGTGAACACATTGAGCCAGTTCCTGACGGATCCAAGGAGTGTTCACCTGATTGCTGTAAAGCATGTTCTGAGGTACCTGAAGGGTACAGTGGATTATGGGCTCAAGTATGAAGCGAATCAAAAGTTTAACCTGCAGGGTTATGTTGATTCAGATTGGGCTGGAAGTGCTGCAGATAGGAAGAGCACATCTGGGTGTTGCTTCAATATGGGATCAGGTGTGATCTCTTGGTTTAGCAGGAAGCAGTCCTGTGTAGCACTGAGTACAGAAGAGGCTGAGTATGTTGCAGCCTGTTCAGCTAGTTGTGAGGCAGTATGGCTACGAAAGCTACTGTCTGAGTTATTTGATCTCCCGTTGGATGCTATTGGTATCTTCTGTGATAACCAGAGTTGTGTGAAGCTATCCGAGAACCCAGTGTTTCATGACAGGTCGAAACACATAGAGATCAAATATCACTATATCAGGGATATGGTACAGAGAGGAGCTGTGAAGCTTCTGTATGTTGCGACGGACGAGCAGATTGCAGATGTGCTGACAAAGCCACTAGCCAGGGTGAAGTTCGAGTACTTCAGAGAGAGGCTTGGCGTGCTTCAGATCGAGGACACTTCGAGGAAGAAGTGATGGACACATTTGTTGAATCCATTCCAAGCATGTTGGAAGGAGGATCCTTCACATGGCTTTGGATGTAAGCACTTGATGATGAGCATCAGGATGATGTTCTGGTTTCTGCTTGGATATGATCAGTTGGATCATCATATGTATTTTGTGTATGCATCATGTTGGATGCTGGATATGATCAGTTGGATCATTATATGTATGTATGAATGCATCATGTTGGATGCTGGATATGATCAGTTGGATCATTATATGTATGTATGAATGCATCATGTTGGATGCTGGATATGATCGGTTGGATCATGTGTATGTATTTTGTATATGCATCATGTTGGATGCTGGATATGATCGGATGGATCATGTGTATGTATTTTGTATGAACGCATCATGTTGGATGCTGATGGATACATTGTGTGGATCATGTATCTTTGTATGATCAGGTAGATCATGTATACTGATGGATACATTGTGTGGATCATGTATCTTTGTATGATCAGGTAGATCATGTATGCTGATGGATACATTGTGTGGATCATGTATCTTTGTATGATCAGGTAGATCATGTATACTGATGGATACATTGTGTGGATCATGTATCTTTGTATGATCAGGTAGATCATGTATGCTGATGGATACATTGTGTGGATCATGTATCTTTGTATGATCGTGTGGATCATGTATCTTTGTATGATCAGGTGGATCATGTATGTTGATGGATACATTGTGTGGATCATGTATCTATGTATGTATCAGGTGGATACTTGGATGATCGTGGATGACGAGCTTCTCCAGATGACATGCAGCAGGATGTTGCAGTGATGATGATCAGGATGATCATGTACATCAGGATGATGTTTGATGAGTATCAGATGATACTTTGTGGCCGTGGATCAGGTTGTGCAGGAAAGCATGTAATTTGTGCCATGGGAGATTTGCAGATGGTCTTTCGAGGTTTTTCCTATGGCATGTAATTCGGTGCCCTAGGACATCTGGCAAATGCTCTTGCGAGGTTTTGCTTGGGAGGACATGTAATTTGTGCCCTGGGAGATTTCAGGTCGGAGTTGTGTACCCGTAACATCCTGAGATGCTCTTGCGAGGTTTTGTCCTATGGCATGTAATTTTCTCCTGGGAGATCTGGACAGGATGAAAAAGGCCTCAGATGCTTCAGCCAGGTTTTGCCATGACCACATGTAATTTGCTCCTGGGAGATCTGGACAGGATGAAAAAGGACTCAGATGCTTCAGCCAGGTTTTGTGGTGAGATCACATGTAATGTGCTCCTGGGAGATCCGACAGGTAGACCCGCGTGCTCGTAACAGCGTGGGATGCTTCAACCAGGTTTTGTGATGGGTCACATATAATGTGCTCCTGGGAGATCCTATAGGTAGAGCTGTGTGCTCGTAATAGCCTGGGATGCTGCAGCCAGGTTTTGTGACGCACGTAATGAGTCCTGAGGATTCCACAGTATGGCCAGTGATGATGAAGACCTGCAGATGGCGGGCCTACATCCAGTATGAAAAAGGACTGGCTCTGTAGAACTTCCTATGACGAGTAGAGTCAGAGATTGGTTGAGATAACAGCAGCAGTGACGATGATGATGACGATGCATCGATGACGATGATCCAGAGAAGAAGACTTGTCTAGCAGATCTGTGTCGAGAAATACCTTCCTAGTTAAGAGGGAGTGTTGATGTATATGTAACTTCGGAATGTATTTCATCTGTATATTTTTTATATATTTATTGTACCCTTATAAGAGATGTGTCATTCCTCTATAAGGAAGTGTCGTCATGTGGATTGACAAGTGTCGCAAGTGTGTGTACTTGCTGATGGGTTATTAGACCACCATTTGGGGTCGGCCCGGAATTATATATAATATAATATGGATGTATCTAAGTAGACAAGTCGGCCCCAGTAGGTCACTGGGCAAAAAAAAAGGTAAGTATAAATAGAGATAGGAGATCTCTATTTTACTCACTCGGAAAAAGGTAACTCACTCTCTCTCTGGAAAGTGGCGCACTTGTGAGGAGGAGGAGGATCATCTGCTGGAAGACTATCTTTGTGTTATTTGGTTGTATTTTGGTTGAGCCATTGCTCTCTCTATCTCTGAGGAAGTTGTGGGGTTTTTCACCTTAGGGTTTTCCCCACGGAAACTCTGTGTCTCTTGTCTCTATGCTTTTGATTCTTGTGATGCTTGTGATGCTTGTCATATTATGACTGTCATGCATTGATATACTGTAGATGTTATTCTCTCAGCAAAGATCCTAGAGTATAATGAATTAATGCTCAAAATTTAACATTTTGTTCAGCCTTCCCCTTTCCTACCATGGGATGGAATTGGACCAGGGAAGGACCTCCGGTCCACATTTATTGCTCAACATTATGGGAGGACAACTTTGTACCCCTCGTCTATGACATTTGTGACCATTTTTTGGGCTCCATTATTACAAAATATTCAAGGAGGATGCTCCCACATTTTATGCTCAAGCTAAGGCATTGATTGCCACTATGGGAGATTGGTATGTGGGAGAATATTTTTCCTACGTCAAATTTTGGGGAAGCAACATAGTTCATCTATTACCCAGGATTGTGCCTGACAAAATGATATTGGAAGAGATATCCTTCCAAACTGTCATTGATGGTGTGTTCCCTCGGTTTACTGGAGCTAAAAGGAAAGGATGGCCCAAGTTTACTCTTAATATTGGATCCCTATTTATTCATAACTCCACTCATGCAACTTTGCTTGGGAAGAATATTACAACCTTAAAGCTTGGGGAGGCCCATAAAATGATGCATGATACAAAGTCTTTCTTGACCAATCAATTCACAAAGGAACATATCAAGAGTACTTATGTGCATCAGTCTGAACCTGATGACTCCATCTATGAAGGTGTAAATTCATTCCAAGATGTGTTGAGCAAAGTCACCTCTCAGGAGGAGAAACATTTCATTCACCAGTACCAGCAAGAGCTCAAGGTAAAAGTGCTGCAAGATAGGAAACTCAAACTGTCGGATGATGAAAGAGCTAAAAAGGAATTGATATAGAAGGAGGCACAAAAAACTTAGGTTAAAAATCCTCTTCTGCTTACCTATAAATCAGAAGATAAAGGTAAATCTCTAGTTGAGGGTCCGCAACAACCTCAACCCCTGGTTAATCTGAATGCCCTCATCAAATCAACTGAAGAAATGAAGAAGAGCTTAGCATGTATCTTTTCTGTATCTTTGATATTTTTCTGTATCTGGAAAGTTTTGATATGTGCTATATCTTTGTCTCTCTATTTTATGTTGCAGTGCCATTGAATATGAATTAGTGCTATATTCGGTGACTCAATGTGTTCTATGAATGAAATCGTCGCTATATGATGTATATTAGATCTTTTGATTATGCTTTGATAAACTATCATTTTGTCGATCTAGTTAACTTGTCGATTGTGAGATAGTTATGTTTGATGCGAATGTGTGTTATGTCAATTTCTAAGTTAAGTAGATCTGGTTCAACAGTATGATGTTTTGATGCGATTACGAATCTTTGGTTTCTGAGTGAACACTGAGCACAAGAAGGATTGATCGACCCTTCTAGCAGTCTAGAACTATTATGAAAAGAATACTGGGCAAATGAAGAGTTGGTTGTCCCTTCATTTATAAAGGAATTGTAAAAATATTCAACCTACGAAGGCTAGGTAGTCAATTCATGTATATCCAAAATGGTGAACACTGGAAGAATACTAAGCACAAGAAGGGACCTCCAACCTTTCATTTACTAGAGAAATGTAGAGATTTTGAATCTACAAAGGCTAGGCCAAAAATTTCTGACTTCCGCTATAAATAGTAGGGATCCTGGCATAAGCTAAGTCTTAACATATAATTTTTTTTTTCCCGACTTCCGTTTCCCGAAAAGAAGGATCGACCGCACCTTCATTTAGTGGATAATTGTGAACACGTTTATCCATCAATTCCCTATATCCAGAATGGAGAATGCAAGAAGGATTGACTGACCCTTCTTTTATTCGAGAACTATTATGAAAAGAATATGGGGAAGAAGAAGGGTCGGTTGACCCTTCATTTTGTCATTTTGATAAACTGTCATTTTGTCGATCTGGTTAACTTGTCGATTGTGAGTTAGTATGTTTGATGCGAATAAGGGTTGTGTCATTTTCTGAGTTAAGTAGATCCGGTTCGACAGTATGATGTTTTGATGCGATTACGAATCTCTTCTAGTTTCATTATGACTAAGTGTGAAATTAATGCGTGTCTCCCCAAAACTGTGGAAACTTGGTTCCTGTAGCCCCCTTAGGAATCTCGGGTGAGACTTCACACTTTGCGGGTGTTGATGGAAAGGGTAAAAAATTTCTGGGTTGATGTCTATGGGAGTTGGTGTAGATGTTTGTTGACAACAGTGCGAAGTGAACCCCTATCGATATAACTATGTCAACAAAAAATAGTGCGAAGTGAACCCCTGTCGACAGAACTGTGTCAACAGACAACAGTGCGAAGTGAACCCCTGTCAACAGAACTGTGTCAATAGTCGGCTGCCCCTTCATTTATGAGGGAATTGTAAAAAATTTCAACCTATGAACTATAGGCCTTCAATTTATGTATATCCAAAATGGTGAACACTGGAATAATACTGAGCATAAGAAGGGACGACCGACCCTTCATTTCCGAGAGAAATGTAGAGATATTTTAATCTACGAAGGCTAGGCCGACAATTTGCAAATTTTGCTGTAAATAGTAGGGATCCGGGCATAAGATAAGTTTTAACATATAAAAAATGTTTGTCCTGACTTCTCTTTCCTGACAAGAAGGATCGACCGCACCTTCGTTTAGTGGATAATTGTGAACACGTTTATCCAACAATTCCCAATATCCAGAATGGACAACACAAGAAGGATCGACATACCCTTCTTTCAACCGAGAACTATTATGAAAAGAATACAGGGAAGAAGAAGGGTTGATCGCCCCTTCATTTATGAGGGAATTGTAAAATTATTCAACCTACGAAGTCTAGACCATCAATTCATTTATATCCAAAATGGTGAACACTGGAAGAACACTAAGCACAACAAGGGTCGTTCGAACCTTCATTTACGAGAGAAGTGTAAAAATATTTAATCTACGAAGGATAGGCTGAGAATTCCAGACTTCCAACTTCCGCTGTAAATAGTAGCGATCTGCACAACAACTAAGTTATAACATTTAAAAAAGGATCGGTCGCCCCTTCGTTTAGTAGATAATTGTGAACACCTATATACAACAATTCACCTATATTCAGAATGGTGAACACAAGAAGGATCGACCGACCCTTCATGCATTCTAGAACTATTATGAATAGAGTACTGGGTAGAAGAAGGGTTGGCTGCCCCTTCCTTTATGATGGAATTGTAAAAATAGAACAACTTGGAGAAAGAGCATCCGCTCTTTCTTTGATAATATTTCCACTTGCAAGAAAATTGTGCAAAGCAATGTTCCTATGAAATTTGTGTTTAGACTATCCGTATCTACTTTCGCCACTCCTAAAAAATATCCCTAGAGGAAGGAGCAGACGCTCTTTCTCCTCAGCATCTACCTCCAACACCCTAAAATAGAAAACCCTGAGGAAAGAGTGACCTGTCTTTCTTTGACAAAATTTCAACTTGCTAGCAAATTCTTTCAAGCAAACTTTCTATAAATTTTGTTGTTAAAATGTCGATATCTAGTTTCCAGGGTGCACGTGGAATGCTTAGATTGTGACACGTGGAATATTTGATTTTTACAATTGGTTTAGTGATTGTTTAAACGAATATTAAGGATATTAAAGGTACCATTTCAATATAAACCTATGGATTTAAGTTATAGTAAATCCAATGCAAGAGCAGAAACATCGCGAAAAAAACAAAGAAATACATGACCTTCAATAATACTCTTTTTATAATAATCCTATTGATAATGTTTTATTAAAAATTATTGTTTTCAAACTTAAAAATTAAAGTATATTTAGATAATAGTGTATATTATGCAAAGTAAAGTAAGGTAATTTACAAATATTACTTGGAAAATCAACACAACTCCATTTTCAAATCTATACAAAATAGCTAAAATGCACTTCCAAGAAAAATATGGTTCCTCACTCAATATGAAAAACGAAATAAAAAAATTATTAAATCGTGTAAAACGAAATCCATGTGGGAAATCATGCTTTGTTAGCAATAGTTTCACCAAAAGCAGTTGGAAAGCACAATTTTTGGAAAAGAAAACCGTATGAGGAGAGAGGACACCACAAACCCAACAAGACATGTAATTCTTCTTGACAATATCTTTAAATTAGTTTCTCTTCATTAATGTATCTCCTAGAATTTTTCTACATTCAAAGATTTTTTCTCCAGTAAATAATCACTATGTTGAATTGATGGCCTAGATTTTTTGTTTTCCGTTATTTAAACTATCATCCAAAAGAAATTCAAACTTTATCTAAATTGAAACAGAAACCATAAATCCAAACATAATCGATAAATAAGAGAGGTTAAGGATTTAGAGAAGAACAAAGAATAAAGAAAATTAATTAAAATTAATATTCAAAAAATTTCAAATATGTTATACAAGTTAATATCCCTACAATAAAGTTTTCGAAAATTAATAAGCGATCAAAAATACGTTTTAATACCTAACTTGGCAGTCAAGCATGACGGTCACTAAACTATTTTGGTTGTAAAATACGGGCAAAATGCCTCATGTCTGGCATTTTTCCCGTCAAATTACAACCCTACCTCGGACCCAAGCAATGGTGTAAGTCGTGTAAGTCTAAACAATATTCCAATACAAGGTTTAATTTGCTTCAAAACATAACGTTTAGATTCTTTCCAGATATAGGATTTAAATCTCTTCAACATAGAGATT
Source organism: Larix kaempferi (assembly GCA_027924585.1). NCBI lineage: Eukaryota > Viridiplantae > Streptophyta > Pinopsida > Pinales > Pinaceae > Larix > Larix kaempferi. Next base: position 3,341,322 of record BSBM01000577.1, read on the forward strand.
AAATTACTTCAATTTACAGAGACTAAATCATTAAATTACAGATCTTAAATTATTCAAATACAGAGTTTAGATTTATGCAAAACATGGAGTTCAAAATTCTTTAAGAAATACAGAGTTTAAATTTCTTCTAAGTGCATTGACAAAAGCCCTCCCCTAAACTAAAAGAAAATGAAAATATAAAAACAGACAAGTAAACCTAATAGAAAATGAAAAATCTAAAAACCTAATCTAAAGACCGTGATGGGTGGGCCGCGTGGTTCCCTTAGTAGTCAATCTCCATCAATTTTATCCCTGATGATCTTTCCCCTGAGGGAGCTCTGGCAGCTAGAGGGGACTGTCCAGAAACTACCGAAGTCATTGGGATCCTTTCAGCATCACCTTGAACTTCAGTGGCTTGAAATCGAATGGATTCGTTGCATTGAATAAGTAGTCATCGCATCTATTCAATCAGTTCATTTTTGTTAGTTTCGAGCTTGCAGTCGATGGTATCCTTGATTCTCTTCTCCAATGAATCCAAGTCCTCTTTGTCGCATTTCAAGTTCAGCTTTTGCCGAAGCTCTACTATATCCTTTTCTAACTTCTCGACCCCGCGGCTGTTTGCATCAGTGATGCTAGTCCTTCTGCGACTACTACCTTCTGTCATTATAAAACAAGGAGATAGGCCTAAAGAACTGTTGTAACAAAGCTTCTCGTATAGGAGCTCGCGGCCACTAAGCAGAGCATTGGTCAGAATCCAGAGACTGCCCTTTTCTCCGACTTTAAAACCAGACATTGAGGAGGGCCAGTGGAGGGAGAAACATTCAAATACAAAGCTAAGTTACACAACATTTTTGGCAAACACAAGGGAACAGGGGCATATCCGATTTAAACGAGCAAAAATGAACAACAAACCCAAAACATAGATCGAAAGAAATCTCCACAACTGTCAGAATTAAATATCAAAGTACTTGAAAGAGTGTTATACGACATTAAGAGTCAAATACCTTACCCGAGACCTGGAAGACCTTACCCTGAATGACCTTTGATTTAAATGATGGGACAAATTGACGGCTAGGGTCATAATTGGGCTCATAAACTTTTCAAGTCCACTGTCGATCTTGGATGGGTCGATCCAACGCTACAGGACAATTTCGTTGGGTTAAGTTGTTCAGAGTTTAAAGCTTAGGAAGTGATGCGAAATATTTATGAAATCTAGATAATCACATGTTGAAGTCCACCGTCTATGTGGATTGACGAAGATCCAACTTTTTTGAATCATTTCGTTGTTGAAGGATGCTCGAGGGTTAATTAAAAGGATCGGACACGAAATATTTGAAAATCTTAGTTGAATGCTAGTTTGAAATCCTCTCTGTTGAACAAACATTTGGAAATGGTATCAATGTTAAAATTTGAAGGGTGGGTCTTAATTTCAATAGGAAGGGAATTTGTTCTTAGAGCCCTTCGAATATGAAGGGTAATATAAATAATTCTCTTCAATTGAAAAGTATAAATTAACTAAACTCTCCCCCCCAAAAATATATAAAACAAATATTTCCCATCCAATTTTTTACAATCACGAACAAATAAACACTTCTTAATATTTACATGAACATGACATCTTTTCAATAGAACCTAATTTGAACACATTAATTTGTCATATATATAACATTAATTTTACAATTCATTAAAATAACAACTGTTAATATGTTGTATTTTTCTGGGTTGGAGCATATTTCATTATACATAAACACTACTTATACCTTGCAAAAACCATATTGGGGCATCCACATGATCTTATGGATAGTCTAGGGCATTGTAACTAGATATAGTCTTAAAATAAAACTAGAACCATGCGAAAATTACATACTGTTAATTATGTGCAAAAGGAAGCCACTAAGCAAAGCGAGGCTATAATAAACCTACAACCAAAAAATACATATAAAACCAATCAAAAACTTAATTCCAATTGGAGAGAGGGAATCCATTCAATCCCAAGAGATGTAAGAATCATGGGCATTAGGCGCCTAAGAAAAAATAATGCATAGCTCATAAAACATTAAAAAAATCCTCCATACCAAGCAAGTTAGCAATGCTAGCATCAAAGGGGCTGGGGCATCAAATTTTGTTGTTCAACACTTGTCAACTAGAGCCTTGCAAATCATTGCATGTTTGAGTCTCGACAATATGCCTTTTAAATTGAACCAAAACACCAAAAGAAGTTTGTTAATGGTTGGATTTGAGAAAATTCTATATGTGAGTAATTAGGAGCTTGAAGCTCTAAATTTTTTTTTTTTTTTGTACCAGTGCACGATTCAATGAATTCACAGTCACTGACATGAAATTTAAGTTATTTAATGAAATTAATGTATCTACCTCTATGTCAAAACCATTTTCAATGTTGATGCCACTACCCTTCTTATTGTCTTACCAAAAGGCATGAGAACAAGGAAGAAGACTTAAAATTGTGGACTTCACCTTCAAAGAGTGCCTTACAATCACATTGATAAGGAGTTATAAGAAGATCATGACAATCCAACGTGTCAAATATTAGTTGATAGTGTCAATTAAATACTTATATGGTAAATTTAATATAAGACCTATAGTTGTCTCTTACTCTTTGCATCTTGACACATTTGATATTTTATGGTTGTCTCTGCATCTTGACCCAATTGATATTATAAGGTGAGGATGTGCATGCATGATAAAGGATTAGTTATGACTATGAGATGAGGATTTAAGGAGAAGAGGATGTAAAGACATGTAATTTTTATATGTATTTTGGTGGCGAGCGCCAAAGACAAATGTGGTGAGAATAATCCTTAGTTATGAATATGAGATGAGGATTTAAAATGAAGAGGATGTAAGTACATGTAATTTTTATATGTATTTTGGTGGCGAGCGTTGAAGACAAATGTGGTGAGAAAACACATATGTTTGGAAGGACAGAGGGAGATTACATCATGATCATTCGGCCCATCAAATTGAGACTATTCCTAAGACAATTTTTTAAAAATTGTATTAATAACCATTGTGGTGCTTTGGTCCAAATGTTTTTTCGTCCTCATTGTTTCTCCATATCGTGTGCCTAGTTCCACTTCTCTATATTAATGCATAAATCGACCTCTACACGGTTTGTGGTCCTAGTTGCATGCCATTATTTGTAGTTGCATGCCATTGAGTGTTGTTTAGAGTTTCCATGAGTATGTGACATTCATGCAAGAAATGATGTATTTTAGAGGAGGACTCATCAAACCAACCATTTGAATTTCATTTTGATGAAAAAAGAGTGGACATTGGTAGCCAGCTTCACATAGGTCACTAGTACAAAATGAGAAATTAGTGACTAAAATTATCCTATAAACGACTATTTTTTAGTTAGCAACTAATAGTAGCTAATTTACAGTATCTTATAGCTCGACTAACTTAGCCGTATTTATTTTAGTCATTAATAGTTGCCTTATTTAGTCGTATATTTGGTCATTGATTTAGTCATTAATTGCCACAATTAATGACTAAATCAATGACCAAATATACGACTAAATAAGGCAACTATTAATGACTAAAATAAATACGACTAAGTTAGTCGAGCTATAAGATACCGTAAATTAGCTATTAATAGTCGTTTATATGCAAAATTTAGTCAATTTTTTAGTCACAAATTTATCATTTGTAGTAGTCATTTATTGTTGATAATTGGTCATTTATTTAGTAATTGATTGTGGTTAAATAGTCATTAACTATAGTTAACTTGCCTTTTTTGTTAGTCATTGATCTTTTTTTAACTGGCTATTTAGTTATTGATTGTTGTTAACTAGTCATTTAATTAGTCATTGATTTTTGTATATAGGGCACGGAGGAATCGAACCACCAACCTCTTGCCTTTAAGGCAAGTACTATTCCATTGAGCTAGCACCATTAAATAGAAGAATCAAAGTTAATGGAGTAAGAAGCAAAATCAGGCGATTTATTCAAACGTTATATAGAAAAAAAAGGATAAATTGCTCCATGTTGAAATGCCATGACTCTTAAGAAAACTAAATAGTAAATACAATTGATTCTTAGTTGAAAACACATAGAGAAATAGAGAAAAAAATTATTAAACCAATCATATAAATACCATTCAATCTTTCCTCAGTGGTTTAATTTCCCATAAAATGCAATCACAAGAACAATTAAGTAAATTTATACTTGGAAAATTTCCCCTCAGGGGAAAATTGTTTTGAGTTACTCATCAAAATAGTCAAATACATTGTATCATGTAGTAATAATAGAAAATATAGTATAGCATCAAGTAATACATCATCATCATCATCATTTGACATGTCATAGTAGTAGAATAAGGAAAAAACATGACATCATCTCATTGTCATCACACCGCCCATATCACATAGAAGGCCCATAAGCAGAAAAGTGGGCCACAACAGTCTGGAATACATTAGCAAACTAGAATAGAGTGAAGCAAAAATAATTCATAGTATGCCTATGCAGTATATGGCATGACACCACAATAAGCAAATGTACATACGGTCAGAACAATAATTATCAAGATTTCTGCCAATGTGCAGGATTATTCTGGTATGTTTCAGGTTCCTTCTTGCATATCTTTAGGTTCACAACAAATTCAACCTGCTTTTGCTTTGATAATGGCATATAATTCCCTACAGAGGTATGATCCTCCTCTACAAGCTCAACAGATCTCTTACAATAATTATGTTGACATTATGGTGTTGAAATATCAAAATATGTTTTTCAAAATATCAAAATAATCATTTTTTTCTTCATTTTTTTAAACATCTAAGACAACAACAACATCAAACACAAACATTGCTACATAAACATAAAAATAAAATTGATATATAAGATGTCAAGTGGTACATCACACATCAATACTGAAATATGATATATGTCCTATGTTATAAGTCCTAAGAGGATGATACAAAATCACATCAAAAGAAAAAATGGTCAGCTGATGGCAATGAAAGCATTGGATTTCCCCTTGTTTACTTGATGGAAAATGGTTACTGTATTCTTAGAGTTCAATCCCCTAACTCATTTTTGTAAAATGAGTGTTAAAATACAAATAATATGGTTACAAGGAAAAATTGACATGGACAGGGTGATAATTTCCACTCATTCATGATGTTACTGAAATTATTGTGAGAATTTGAATTTATCACGATATTTTATAAAGATGAAATTATTACGATAAATTGTGGTGATAATATCCGCGTGGGGTTTAACTTGCGATATATCGACTTATCAATGATATATTTCCATTAAGTGTAACAGTGTGAATTATACATCATCAAGCCAAAGTGTAACCACATAATAGGTAACCTCTCCCTAGATAGGTGAGAAGACCTAGTAGCATGCCAAATTTGGCTCCGATCTCAAAAGATTGCCTTTTCCATTAAAAGGAGATGACTGTCAATTTGATGACATCCCAAACAATTCTTCCTGCCTGTCGGACCATCCATGAAGAGAGTTTTCCCATGGTATAGAATGCTACTGATGTACAGGCAGACATTGACATAAGTTTTTCCTATGAGTAACTGTAATTAATTTCTTTGAGCTTATTTAAACCTTCCATTAGTTGGAAAAATTTAAACCTTGATTTTCAAAAATGGTTCCCATCAATTAAATGGTTGCAAAGATGGTTGAATAACCTCAGAGGGATAGTTTTCTTGTTCTCTATATCCAAATGAAATTTATAACAATTAAGTAACTTAGTTGCAGAATAAAGACCCGTTTATGAAGGGTATATCTGAAACCACTGAAATATTGAATAATATTGTTGTTCCCAGAATATATATCTCACAAGAATTTTATTTTGGAACATATTTAGAAAATATCCCAGCCATCTGGAAGGTTCTCAGTTGCGTACTGTCATAACCAGCAACAGTCATGCAGTATCTGGACGCTATTTTAAATAGTTCAGACTACTATGACAATTATAAATTGATATATTTATGTAGTTGTCAAGAATTCCAAATTTTACAACATCCTAACCAAAGTTATGAGACTTGACTCATGGAATGACTCGGTAAGGTAAAAGTGTAAGAGTTAACTTGAAATCATGAAAAACTAGTGATTTGACTCAGGAAAACTAAAATAATATTAAAATACACTAAATTTCATTGGAAATGATTTTCTTCATTAATATGAAAGTTTACAGTTTCCATATGATGCAAAATTTCAAAAATAACTGATTTCAAAGTAGATAAAAGATACTACATACTATAGTAGCAAGATTTGAGTACGAATACAGATACAAATATGATTTCGTATGGAAAATTATGTAATGAAAAAATGTAATATGACTAAAATATGGAAGTAGACATCTTATAGATACAAAAACATACATTTTTCAAATTTAAAAAAAATTAAAAATATAAATAAACCATTGAAACTTTTAAACCAGCATAGATCCATCTTAAACTTGGATCTATCTAGCACCGAGAGGGATCCAATTTCTTGAGGTGTGAATTTTTTTAATCTTTTTATTTTTAGTAACTTATTGGCCAACATGAAAGTTTTTTAATTATTTTTATTTTTATTTTTGGTAACTTATGAACCGACGTGAACTTTTTAATTACTTTTTTTATTTTTTATTTTTTGTAACATCACGCTACATAAAGTTATGTTACAACATCATCCCCATCCTTGGTTGTAGAGCACCTTGCTACTCTGTGAAATACTGAGCACCTTCCACAAAAATATATGCATTTTTTAAAATCATTGTTAGAAAATATAAAATAAAAACGTATAAGAAAATATTGAAAAACAAACTATATAGTGATCATCATGCACGATTGGAAAATAAATCAGCTTGGTTTGTAGACCTTACCATATCTATAGCTACAATCCTAGACTATACCTCACTATATCTATAACAAAGTGAACATAACTAAACAAGATTTAGAACTAAGTACAGAAAACTAAACATGATTATAACTAAGTTAAAAAAACTAAACATAGTTTCAACGAAATTTTATTGGGTAGATTTTGAAATCCACATACAACATAGAAACTTTTAGTAGACCAAAGCACCCTCTGAAAAGGAAATAAACCATCTTCTAAATGGATTGTAAGTTTTAAAACATTAATTTCTTTAATTTTAGATTTAAATTAAAATATATTTCTCACCATTATAAAAGTTTCCAATCACATGAGTTCTTATCCCACTCATGGGTTCTTACAGTGGGTTTTTACCATTGACGCCAAACGTGCATGATTTGCAGAATGAAACATACCAGTAATTTTGAAACACTGAATTTGTTGGAGTGACTAAAAATATAGTGCTTTATTGGACCGAGAGGCGCTCTACAACCCAATATAAAGGAGATCTTGTAACGGATGCAACATATAACATGTAACGTTTGTGAAACACAATAAAATCATATGTTATATCGGCCTTAATTTCGGAAATCAATAGCTATATAATGGAAATGAAAACAACATAAAAAGAAATATAAAACAAATTGATTTGGTCTGTTATCTCCAGGTAATTTAACTCTCCACTCTCTCCATTTAACTCTCCACTCTCTCCAGGTAATTTTTTTTTTTTAAATATAACTCTCCATTCCTCCCTCCACGCAGCTCTCCACCCCCCCACCCTCCTCCACGCAGTACTCCACCCCCCCCCTACGCGGTCCTCCCTCCCTCCAGCCATCCCTCCCTCCTCCACGCAGCTCTCCAATCCCTCCTGCGCAATCCTCCCTCTAGCACTCCCTCCAGCCATCCCTCCATCCTCCACGCAGCCATCCCTCCCTCCTGCGCACAACTCTCCACTCCCTCCATGCATCCATCCCTCCTGCGCACAGCTCTCCACTCCCTCCACACAACCATCCCTCCACGCACCCATCCCTCCCGCGCACAGCTCTCCAGTCCCTCCACGCACCCATCCCTCCTGCGCACAGCTCTCCACTCCCTCCATGCAACCATCCATCCTGCGCACAACTCTCCACTCCCTCCACGCAGCCATCCCTCTTGCGCATAGCTCTCCACTCCCTCCCGTCGTCCTCCACGCTCTGTGCTATATTTAAATGTACAATTAATCTAAATTGAAATATATATTAAAATCTAATTTAACATTTAATTTAATTAAATTTTAAATCAAATTTATATTTATAATTCGATTAAATTATATGTTAATTCGATTAAATTTATATGTTAATTCGATTATAATTGGATTAAAATTTATATTTAAATTTACATTAACATTTAATTTACATTAACATTTAATTTAAATTAACATTTAATTTAAATTCATATTTAAATTTAAATATATATTGATATTTACAGATAAGATTATAAGTTCTTTACATTGTATAATAAGAACTACATGTGGTATAGTGGTAAGGGTGTTGGGATAATGGGCGTGAGGTCCAAGGTTCAATCCTCCCAAGTTACTTTTTAAAAAAAAATATGGAATTTTGTAAATACATTGAATTTCATGTAAAGTGAGTTTTAGACTTTCTCCACTCAATTGAGTAAGACTTTGCATGTTGATTAGTAGAAATCGTTTTCAATTTTCACATATACTTTCAAAGGAACAAAAAAACCAGTTTGCGGAACAACAAAAAAATCAAAATGTGCGAAATGACGAAATGATGGCATAACAACGAGAAGAACAAACAAAACAAAAGGCAGATCAACTAGAAGAAAATCGAAATATAAAGTTGGGCGAATTGACAGCAGAAGAACGAGAAGAACAAAGAAAACGAAACGTGGAACGACATAGAGTGTATCGAGAAAGAAAGTTGAAGCAATTGGAGGAACAAAAAAATTAGTTTGCGGAACAACAAAAAAATCAAAATGTACGAAATAACGGCAAAAGAAGGAGAAGCACAAACAAAACAAAATTCAAATCAACGAAAAGAAAATTGAAAAAAAAAATTAGGTGAATTGACAACAGAAGAACGAGAAGAACAAAGAAAACAAAACGTCGATTGACAAAGAGTGTATCGACAGAGAAAGTTGAAGAAATTGGAAGAACAAAATAAACAGTTTGTAGAACAACAAATAAATCAAAATGTAGAATGACAAAGACAATATTCAACCAATATACCAGTAGTACCAACTGTGGGAGATGCTCGACGTGTGATGGTCAGAGATTGACGTGTTGATTACAGGGTGCCATTTCAAGCAGTTCCAAATACTGATATGGTCTGAGATAGGGATATTGAAATGGATGATAATATATCGGTACCATCTGAAGAAATGTATACTAGACAACGCAAATTTCGTGAACGAATTGATAAATTAGCAGAAGTGAAAATGTGTCATGTCTTCCAGGAGTCATATGCAGGAATATAAGTACGCAATATAGGTACAGGTCCAATGTGTGTGCGATGTCTAAGAGAGGGATCTAATCACAGATTCTCAGCTAGGAACTACATGGATCCAGGAACTCAACCGCATGTCCTTGAATATCTCACACAACTCACAAGTTGAAGAGATGTTGATAGCACGTGCAAGTCCAATGTTGCAGGTGATGCATTCAATAGGTGGACAATACAAATATCGAGGACACACCATTAGTTTTCCGCAAGAGATTAAAGATGTTGCTAAGAAATTGCCACGCCATATTAACAACTTGGACTTAATGGTCGTTGTGCGAAAAAAAGGACGACAAGGATCTAGTTATGATTTCACTGTTAGAAAACAAAGAGTTATGGATGCATTATTATATAAGATTCAGAATGATCCATATTATCGAGATGTTTGAGTTGATTATGATGCAGTAGAAGAGTTACCCAAAAATGCAACAGATATCTCACATATGCTTAATTTTGTTACTCTTCCCGACATTGACGATGACACAGAATTTGCAAGGTTGGAAGGGATACCGGGAGTTGATGACATGTTAGACGGTTTACACACAACTTCTTTTGCATCAAGGCTTCCAAGTGCACCACGAGAGATAGAAATTATTAGAGCATGGGAAAATAATCCTAATCTCGATGAAAATAACACAAATGATGAATCGACCGATGTGCTTAATTGGCATGTCTTTGGCTCATCTCCGATTAACGAGTATAACACTGTTGGATTATTTGATATGGCATTTCCAACATTGTTCCCTAAAGGAGAGGCTGATTGGTTACAACCGCGAATGCGAAATGTCCATCTACATGAGTATGCAAAACATCTTCTCAGATATCATGATAACAAATTTGGAAGGCACCCTCGCTTCAAATATTTTTTACTGAATATCATAATGAGACATCATGCTCAAGCTTCCTCAACAGTTTTTGTCAAAAAAAATATTAGTGAACTACCCACAACAATGGAAGAGTTACGACAACAGTTACAAAACCTTCCAAATTCAAGATTGGGAGAAAGATTAATGAGATTTGGAATGGTATTAAGAGACACACGTGCATATTGGAGAAAGTGTCGTCAAGAGTTATCTGACTCGATTCAACAGATAGGTTGTTCGACAATATTCTTGACACTAAGTGCAATAGATATGCAGTGGCCCGATTTGCATAAATTAATGCCAGGCACAAGTCCTACAGATCGACGTGAAGCGAGAAAATGGCGATGTCAAAATGTAATTGATAATCCTCACATCATGGCACATTATAAGCACTTGAGACATACAATGTTTTGAGAAGAGGTTTTTGAACATTTTCATCAAGCTACAGATTATTGGAGTCGCTACGAATGGCAACATCGTGGATCTCCTCATGTCCATGGGTTTATTTGGTTAAAAAGTGCTCCCAACATGGACAATTTGAATTGGGATGATCCTAGAGAAGTTATATATGCAAAAAAGTATTTCGACAAATGTGTGCATGCAATCAATCCACATGAGGGACATCAATGAAAGATTCAAATTGGAGATAATGTAGATGGTCATCCTTGTGTAAAAGGAACAGAACACATATTTCAATCGGATCCAATGAATGATTATGAAGAACTTCTTAACTGTGTTGAGCATCATATTACTTGCAATGAGAGAAGTTGTCTTCGAAAGAAGGGAGGAAAATTGGTATGTCGATACCACGCACCATGGGATCTATGTGAGCAGTAAAAAATTTACATTGATGAAGAAGGAGAAAAAAGTATGAACCTAGATGAAATGATGACAGAGTGAATACACACAATCGTGAAACACTAATGATGTGGAGGGCTAACATAGATTGACAGCCTGTACTTTCCAAGTGGGTTGTTACTAATTACATAGCAAAATACGCTGCTAAATCAGAAAAGGGATCTGAAACTTTCCACAATATGTTGATGCAGGTCTCTTCTATCCAGAATCCGAACGAACTAGCAGCACGTGCATATAAAACTTTGTTGTGTGAATCCATTGTTGATAGGGACATTGGTGCACACGAGACATGCCATATGCTTCTAGAGCTTCCTCTTTCAGAATGTAGCCGTCGTTTTGTGGTTCTAAATGTCGGTATGAAGGTTTTCAAACAAGTACAAGTTGAAACATATAATGCTGACAATGATAATTCTTTGATTGATGCATATACTAAGTGACTGGAGAATATGGAGCAACTTACATTGATAGATGTTGCAAAATATTGTTCATATGACAAACGTCGACGGGGGAAAAATGGTTACCACGAAGTAATGCATCTATTGTACATGTGTTTCTGAGATTTAATTCTATTCTTGATCGAAAAGATGAGAAGTTTGTCGAATTATGTTGGTTCGAGTTGGTTTTGTACAAGACATTTCGTGACTTTCAAAGAGATATAGGCCACACATCTGATGAAATAGTACAGAATTGGAAAATTTTGCAATATGTACCTTGCAATGTTGATCACCAACCTATGCCTGCAAATGGTCGAGTTGAATCCAATGAGGAAGAAGAACCTCCAATTCGACAGAGAGATTCTAGGCAGCATGAATGGGAGATCATATGTGGATTATATAAAAATCAATTTATAAATTATAATGAGTTTGAGATGCTTGGACATAGGGATCTTGATCGTATGAATGATTGGAACACTGCTTTTGTAGATGAAGAGACCTCCAGTCGTGCAATTCATTTCATCTCTGATATGCGAAAATTGAAAATGATTTCTACTAATCAACATGCAAAGTCTTTCTCAATTGATAGTTTGGATGATAATCAAAGAATAGCATACGATGTTATCCTTGAGCATAATAGAATGGGTGTTTATCCACTATGCATGATAATCCAAGGAACTGCAGGAGCTGGAAAGTCATATTTGATTGGAGCCATTAAAAATACACTTGATAATCTCTCTCATCTAGGGAAAAGTCCATTACTTGTTTTGGCTCCTATGGGGGTGGCAGCTTTCAACATATCCGCAAGAACAGTTCATTCTACACTTCATATACCGATCAAAGAAATTAATCCTTTACGAGGACCGACTTTAATTAACTTACAAGAAGATTTGAGGAATGTTAAATATATTTTGATCAATGAAATGAGTTTTATTGGAAAAAATCTATTAATCAAAATAGATTCAAGACTTCGCCAAGCCTTCCCAGAAAATGCTAATATACCTTTCGGTGGAAGATCAATTATATTGGTCGGTGATTTGGGACATTTGCCACCTGTCATGGATAAGCATGTATATGCATATGAAGGTACTGCAAAAGAATTGTGGAACACATTCACAACAGTTGTGACCCTCGATACTATGTTTTGACAGAATGGACAAAGCAATGAACAGATATCTTTTCATAATGTGTTAATGTAATATCCTAGGAAATATTTAACCCATATATTAACTCAAGTTCAGAATTTTTGGGTAAAATTTACTTGACAATTTTTATTAAATTCATCGAATAGAGCAAGAAGTTAGTGACGGGTAAGGAGACTTGAAACTGAGTTTGGTAGGATGAACTTTCAGTTCTGGAATTTCTATTGGGAAATGTGCAGCAACAACTTAGACAGTGGGAAATTGGATCCTTTGTACAATGCATGGAGACCATTTATGTTTCGGACATCAACTACTGCTGAAGCCTACCGCAAAGCTTCCTGGGTACATCCACATATACAAACTAGATCGTGAAGGATAGTAGGGTTTATAATAGTCAATAGGTTTCTGGTTATGTTCAGAATAATAAATGATCAGTCTTGGAAGAGTTTGCAGAGAATTGGGGCTTTTGGCCTCTTCCGGGATTATGGAGCTAGTCTTTTTCAGAACTTCCCAAACAATGTCTAAAGGATACCAAATTCTGAAATTGAGGGCTGTTATGGATACTAGGATGTGTCAAGGACCTGCTCCAACTGATGGATTAACAAAAAAGTGCATAGAATGAATTTTATAGACAAAATGGCAAAACTAGTCGAATTTAGGCATCCAACTAGCTAGTCTTGGATTTTATCATGATAAACTGTCTTAAGGAAATAAAAACTCTGTTATGATGATTTTATTAGATCTGATATGAATTATTATAACAAATAAAAATCAAATATAGAGTTCATAACAGTTCTCTTAACTTTTAATGCTTGCTTTACAATGGACAATTCCTCACAGGCTATTTTCTTCTTACATGAGCTAGAGAACAGAGTAGAGAAGAAGAGAATTACCGTGGTTATGAAATGGAAGTAATTATCAGTCCATATACTTTTTATATGACTGAAATTGCTGCATTTGGAATGTAATGACCTTCAATGGGAGCTAGGATCATCAGTTCTCCTCTCTTAGGAAAATCACATCCAATCCGGCAGCGGGTAGAGTAGAAGAGAGAGAAGAGAGGGAGTTTGATATGAACTTGATATTTTGGAACATGGCAGCCTCTTATGTCTGCAAATAACCACTGATAAGCCTCACAGAAGATTCTGAGAACACCTTCCCATGTACATCTTCATCTATGGTGCTTCCTCCTCAAAAACTGACTGTAAAACACCTCCAATGGAAGCCTCCTCTCCAATATGACAATAGATCTTCATTGCTACTCCATACTGAATGTCATTGGCTGTAATACTATCTGTTGTACCTGCATAACACTCATAGAAACCTCACAAATCCTTGGGGCACATCTCCTAAGAGAAATTGTTGAGGCACATCACTCAACAGTTGAGTAGCTCAGAGCTCTCAAACCAAAATTGCAAATGACAAAAGTTCTCTTCTGAAGTTGGTATCATGCCTAAATAGATGAGATATCTTGCTTGGCAAGCCAAACCACGCGTGTGAGGGAGGTAGGGCGCATTCTCTCTGAGATTGGCAACTTCTGAGCTTTCTCCACTTTCTTTCCTTAACCTCCTTCAGTCGGAATTGGCAAGTGCGCCTTAGTTGCTTTTCTGGATGTTGCTAATTCTTTTCTGAATGCTTTTCCTGATTCTTTCCATTTCCTTTTCTTTCCACTTTTTTGCTTTTGCCAACTTTTCCAGCTTTTGTCAGTTTCTATTTCCATTCTGACTTTGTTTCCTTTATGAAATATTCTCCACTTGGGCAAGGTTATCCACTTGCCACTAATTCGACCTCCTAGCCTTCATTATCCAACTTGGCAATATTTATTAGCATTTAAATATTAAAAATACCAAAATACCTCTCAACATTAATTTCAGCTTCCATAATTAATTAAATAACTTAATAATTAATTATTTCCTAAGGTGTACTTGCCTCAAAATTATCCCCATGAATTAAATTCATAATTAATTAATCACCTACACCCCCTAGGGATGGGAGGATCCAATATGTGACCATGTTCACAAGGGAGGGGAAATGACATTCCTCCCTTCCCAAGACTACTTGTCCTCAAGCAGTTTCAAACTAGGATGCCGCAGAACCTTCTCATCCTCCCAAGTGGCATACTCACTGGGCAAACCTTTCCCCTGTACCATATATTCCTTGATGACTCTGCTCCTCAGCCTCCGCTCTCTTTCCTGCAAAATTTCTTCCGGTTCTAAAACCAGGTGCCCTTCATCGTCAAGTGGAGGAAATTTTTTTGAAACCTTAACTTGTTGGCCAACTACTTTCTTTAAACAGGACATATGGAAGACATTGTGGATTTTGCTCCTAGTTGGCAGATCCAATTCATATGCTACTTCACCCACTTTTCTGATTATTTGGCAGGGTCCATAGAACCTTGGTAATAACTTTTCAGCTCCCTTGGTCTTAAGAGTAGTTTGTCTATATGGCTGCAACCTCAGATAAACCAAATCCCCTTCTTGGAAGGTTCGGTCAGTTCTATTCTTATCTGCATTGATTTTCTGCTGATTTTGTGCAACCTGCAAATTTTCTTTCAATGCTTTAAGGATATCTTGGCTTTCTTGCAGCCAATCCTTAGTCTTCTGAGCCCTACAATTTCCAAAGACCAAATTTGCAAAAGTAGAAGACTCATACCCATACAAAGCTTTGAATGGAGTCATTCCAATGGACATGTGGAATGTGGTGTTGTAGCAGAACTCACCCAAGTGCAGCCAGTTGACCCATGCTTTTTGCTGCCCCGTGACATAATTTTTGAGATAACCTTCCAGCCATTGATTAACTCTCTCTGTTTTCCCATCTGTCTGGGGGTGATAGCTTGCGCTGAGATTTAAACTGGTTTTCACCAATTTGAACAAAGACTGCCAAAAGGCACTGGTAAACTTGCTATCCCTGTCACTGATTATAACTTTGGGAAGCCCATGCAATCTAAATATATCCTTAAAGAAAAGTGCAGCAACTTGACTCGCAGAAATGGTAGAAGTGACAGCAAAGAAGTGAGCATATTTAGTTAACCTGTCAACTACTACAAAAATACAGTCCTTACCCTGGGATTTCGGTAAACCGGTGATGAAGTCCATGGATATGCTTTCCCATTTCTATTCAAGAATGGGCAATGGTTGAAGGATTCCAGCAGGATGAGTATGTTCTACCTTGTTCTGCTGACATGCAATACACCCCTTCACATGCTTTAAAACATCTTCCTTGAGGCCCTTCAAAGTGAACCTCTCTCTTACCTTTCGGTAATTTTTTAAAAATCCTGGATGGCCTGCTACAGGTGCATTGTGGGCAGCCATCAAAATCTGTTCTTTCAGTTTGGATTCAGGAATTAGAAAAATTATGTTCTTATAATAGATTACACCATTGACAGCTTGGTATGAGTCATCCTGAATCAACCTATCCAAAATTTCACATGCAAACTGGTTTTTTGAATATTCACTAATTAATTGATCCTTCCAATCAGCAGGAGTTTGCATTGGGTGAAAAAATGAAGATGGGTGTCTATTTTGGGGGGTCTCGTGAGAAAATAATTCTGTTTTTTTCATGTCTTCCAACTTCGGGCGAACAAAAGTGATATTTTTATTTAAAATTTCACTTTGCCGTAAAAAGAAAACTTTTGTAGAATTATGTTAGCTTTCTACTCATAATTTTTTCAATTTTTTTTATTAAGATTTGATATGTCGATTTTGCAAATGTTTGACAGTGTGTTCTTATAAAATGAAAAGACTACAAAAGAGTTATGATTTGTTGCACCACTAAAATCGTTGTTAGACTTGTCTTTTGCAAAAACTGAAAATGCTACGACAATCTACACACAATGTACTAACGCGTGACTATAAGTTTGTATCCAATGGACCTCTATACTAATTATTATATTTTTTTAAAGTCGATCCATGGGGAAACTCAGTCGATTTTCAACAACCTTTTTGTTGCACCACTTTTCTCTCAACCCGCTATAAAATCAAAACATCTACGACCACCCTTTTGAAGTAGACACGTCAATGAATCGACCCACATTTTCTTCGATTTTTTTGGTGTTGTATTTACAAAGTTATGGATTTTTCTTTTCGCTGTTTTTTTAAAGAGCTGATTCATAACTCGACACATGTTACAAATATAAAACTTAAAAAATATCAGTTCTTATCTATATACAACAAAATTTATACCCTCGTAAAGTAGATTCAATGATGAATCTACTGGTATGAAGTCCGACATTCGTTTTGTTGTGTAAGAGGTGGTTTTCTCCTTCCGAAAATGGAGAAACCTGAAAATTTTGCAGAAGTCTGAATCGGCCATGTTTCAGATATTATTCGGCCGAACAAATTATTCGGCCGAATAATTGTTCGGCCGAACAATTGTTCGGCCGAACAACTTTTTTTCGTAACGGCGCCGTGACTTATAGCGAAGGTTATTCGGCCGAATAACCAAACGGAAAAAAAATTTCGTCGGCCGGAAAAAAAATAAAAAAAAAAAATTATACTCATATAAATAAACGTAAAGTTAATTCATTATTTTCGCATGTTTGAACTTCGCATTTTTTTGTCAAACTAATTTCGGAAGGAGGATATAATTTTTGCAAAAGGAGGTTTTTACAAGGTATGTTTCTTCTTCTTCTTTACAAAAAGCACATTGAAGGAGTTTTTTTTTCTAAGGCATATTTGCAAGGAGTTTTTCCAAACTATCTCTTTTCTTGTTGCATTTTTACAAAGAAGACATTTTTTGCAAAATGGGGTTTTTACAAGCTATGTTTCTTCTTCTTCTTTACAAAAGGCACATTGAAGGAGTTTTTTTTTCCAAGGCATATTTGCAAGGAGTTTTTCCAACCTATCTATTTTCTTATTGCATTCTTACAAAGAAGACATTTTTTGCAAAATGAAGTTTTTACAAACTATGTCTTCTTCTTTTTTACAAAAGGCACATTGAAGGAGTTTTTCCAACATATCTCTTTTTTATTGCATTTTTACAAAGAAGACATTTTTTGCAAAAGGAGTTTTTTACAAGGTATGTTTCTTCTTTTTTCCAAAGGCACATTGAAGAAAAAAAATTTCTAAGGCATATTTGCAAGAAGTTTTTTCCAAATATTTATTTTCTTGCTGTATATTTGCAAAGAAAACATTTTTTTGAAAAAGAGATTTTTACAAAGTATGTTTCTTCTTCTTTTTTCCAAAACACATTGAAAGTGTTTTTTTTAAGGGATATTTGGAAGGAGTTTTTTCAAAATATTTCTTTTCTTAGACATGTTTGCAAGGAGGTTCTTTGCAAGGATGTTTTTTTTTCAAAGTAGCTTTGCACTTTTTATTTAATTGAAAGAGGTTTTTTCAAATAGTTGTTTTGCTAAGGTATTTTGCAAATGATTTTTTTCCAAAGTAGTTTTGCACTTCTTATTTATTTGAAAAGAGTTTTTTCAAATAGTTATCTTATTTTGCAAAGGATTTTTTACAAGGTAATTTTGTACTTCTTATTTCTTTGAAATTGGGTTTTTTTCAAAGAGTTGTTTTTTTACAATGATTTTTTCCCAGATATATTTATAAATAAATTTTTATTGAAAGTATTTGTTTTTACTATAAAGTAACATGATTCTTTAATTTATCGTCTATAGATTAAACAACCATGGGCAATAAGAGAAATCGTAAAAGAAAAGCTGATCGTAAACGTGATGATGATGATAATAGAGAGAAACAAAAACTCAGATATATTGCCAAAAAACAAAGGGTTGCTGAAACGAAAGAGAGAACTATTGAAGATATAAATACAGATTTACATGACAATGTTGAAGAAATGGAAATTGAAAATAGAGTACAAGAAGAACAAATTGAAGTTGAAAAGAACATTGTAGAAGATGTAAATAGTGATTTACATGCTAATGTCGATGAAATCAATATTGAAGATCAAGTTCAAAATCCAGAAATTGAACCTGGTATGTATATATCATATATTTTCCAAATTCATTTTTTTATAATGAATTTTATTTTTTGATATATGTTAAATTAAATTTAATTTGATGTATAGGTACTTTTACTATTGATGATGAAATGTTAGAAGACATTGATTGCGACAAATATGGAGAAAAACTACCAATACATGTTGCACGATATCGTGCTACAAAATTTTATGATGAAGTTCTCAAAGATTACTCAATAGCAGGACAAGCACAAATTTTGAGATGTTTATTAGTGTCCAAGAAATTAGAAGGTGCTACATCGTTATTGGGTATTCACAAAGTAACAAAAGAGTCGAAATTGAAACAAAATGTGATGGAAAATATAGGCGATGCAATAAAAAAATTTGGAAAATCCAGGAAGAAAGATATCAGTGCTGCACGTAAAGCAATTCATACAGCAATTCTTTCAGCTAGTACTAAACAAAAGCGTTTGACAACAGAACTAGCAAAAGCAGTTGGAACATCAAGAAAAACATTATACAAACATAGCAAATTCAGAATGCAAATAGATGAAAATAATGAACTTGCTTGTTGGGCAATTATTTGTAGACAACCTTACAAAGATAGATTAGGAGCAGGGGTTAAAGATATTGTACGAGAATATTGGTTGGAACATGCTCGAGTTTCACCAAATGCAAGAGATGTGATACGCAAAAGAGTATCACGAAATGTATATGAAAGCCAACCAAAACATATAATGGACATGACACAAGTACAATTGTTCAATAAATTCAAGGAAGATCATCGTGGAATTAATATATCAATCACTACATTTGTGCAACAAAAACCATGGTATGTTCGACCTATAACTATACGTGATACATGTTGTTGTCGTTATCATGTGCAATTTCAGTTATATTATGATACGTTTCTTGAATTTGGTAAAATGTTTTGGACAAATTCACCACCTCCGCCAACGATACGTGAATTCATATCTCAAATTTTATGTGAGAGAAATCACGATGAAGTATTTTATTCAAAGAAATGTGTCAATGGAAAACATTGTCATCATTGTGGAAATTTGGTGTTATTCCACAATAAATACCCTATCGACAATGATCAATCGTTGTCAAATGTAAATGTTGATTGGAAGAGATACGAATACATCAACTATAGTACAAGTTCTAGTGATTCACATTCCAAAAGAATTGATTTGCTAGAAGACAAGATATGCGTCACAGATTTTCTCAAAAAATTTGAAAACGAAATTTATAAATACACCCAGCATTCACATAGAGCACGATGGCAAGATCTTCAATTCAAACAGTCTCGTGAAATTTTTCCACCCGGAACAATTTTGTCTGTGGTTGATTTTGCTGAAAACTATACATTTGCTGCACAAAACGAAATACAGAGTGAATACTATCACTCTGACCAAGTTTCGATATTTGTCCATGTTGTATATAGACATTCTCAACAGGATATCGATGGCATTGAAAGCACATGTGACAATCGAGATGTGATTAAAGAATATCACTTCTATATAAGCGATGATCGTACACACGACACACATTTTGTCCAACATTGTATAGAAAATATTTTCTATGACTCACTGAAAAAATGCGAAGTCAAATTCAAAGAGCATTGGATATGGTCTGATGGATGTGCGGGTCAATTTAAATCTTCACGATCATTTTTTTGGTTATGTCGACTTCATAAAGCGCTGAACATTAAACATCGCTGGAATTTCTTTGAAACTGGGCATGGAAAAGGTGAGCATGATGGTGCAGGAGCATGCGTAAAAAGAGCACTTCGAAGATGGCAAATGAACTATTCTTCAGCACGGTTTCATTCAGCTGCAGAGGTTGTCCAATGGTGTCAATTAAATCTAAGCCATGATTATAATCAACAATCAAAAGACGTGCGCAGGTATGTCCACTATCTTTTTAATTTATATTATTTCTTAAAATTAAAAAAAATGTATATACTAACATTTAAGTACACATGTACACTATTTATTGTGTAGATTTTTTTGGCTTGTTGGGGTCCAAGATATAAATAGATCAATACCATATGACGCTAGCACCATACATGGAACTAGAGATCTTCACTCTATTCAAACAAAATCATTTCACAACGTGTTTGCATTTGACAGTAGAAAGCAATCATGCTTTTGTCATATTTGCATTGAAAATGTCGAGTCTACAGAAGTTTGTGAAAACATAACAAACAACTACGTAAAAGCTTGGAGACACACAGAGATTAATCCAAAAGGAAAAATGCCACTGGCATGTGTTGAAGAATTAGAATCAGAAGAAATAGCAATATCGTCTGATGGCGATAGAATTTCAGATCTCGTAAGAGAAGGTAATAAACTTGTTTTTGAATTTTTAATCAATTGTTCATTCTAATCCTTCGCCATAAGTAGTCTTGATTCAATTCATTTAAATACGCTAACACCAATCATAACTTGCACAGGAGATGTTTTCGCTGTGATTGCACCTATAGACAACAACGAAAATGTCAAATATTATTTGATGCGATGCACAGAAGGAAAAATGAAATTATTGGAGGACTACAACGACAACGGATATACATACGAAAGAGGATCCATCATTTTAAAAGGCTACTTTTTTCAGCAGACGCATATGACTAAAAGTTATGTCTACTTCCAAGATTATGAACCCGATGTTATATGTTGTCAATATAGTCATTTAGTATGTGCATCTCGAATAAAATTGATACAAGTTCCATCAAAAAAACAGTTAAAAACCAAAAAATGGAAACTATCCATATGTGACCATGAACGAATAGTTGAAGATGGTATTCCATTGCGATGTTTTTAACTACATATCAAAAATAAATTGATCTATATTTTTGTCCATATCAATTGTTGTGTGCAATATATTTTTTGTCCAATTATCAAAATTGTTGTGCACAGTATATTTTTTCACTGAGATTTTATGAATATTTTCTTGAATGACAACTAACACAAAAGCTTAAATGGTTTATTTTTTCATTGAAATTTTATGAATATTTTCTTGAATGACCACTAACACGAAAACTTAAATGGTTGTACTTTAACATGCTTAAAAATGAATTCAAATATAATTTGTAAATTCAAAAGTACTTTATTCGGGTCCCCATATGTCTATTAGACCACTAAGGGATGAGATAACGGATGTGGCTATCCCCACTCCGCCCCAAATTTTTACTTTTGATTGATTGATAGTAACAAAAATTCACAAAAAGACCTATTAAATTTTGTATTATTTTAATCCATCGAACATGTTTCTTTAATACATACTTCACCATAAATATAATCTTAAATAGATGTCTTAAAATTGTCACCAAGTTCTCCGTCCCAAATCTTTAATTTAAAATATCGCTTGTGCAAATTCACATAACTGAAATCATGGCAAATGGAGATAACGATCAGTTGATTTTTAATCACAAGCAAGGATTCCAGGATTGTGAAGCTTATGTTAAATTAGAGAAATGATTATTTACAACAAATCAATGAAAATTCATCAAATTGTTGTTTAAAATCATTGCTCTAATTTAACGCAAACTTCACAATCCTGGAATCTTCGCTTATGATTAAAAAACAAAAAACCGTTACCCCCATTTGCCATGATTTCAGCCGCATCAAATGTACCTGAACATTGTAAATAAAAATTAAATTAATTAAAAATCCATTATATCAAAATTTGAACTTAACATATATTTGCTTTAAAACATCCTAATCCATCCATATTTTCTATTAAAACTTATATTTAACATTCCTAAACTTTCTATTTTTTCCATATTTCTATCAACTTTCTAACATTCCTAAAACTTCATAACATCCTTGAAAATTCAAACTTAAATTTCATTTTTAAACTTTATATTTCATCCATGTATTTTCATCAAAACTTCAAACATTCTTGAACTTGCTAACATCTCTAAAGTTTAATGTAATCACTTTTAATCTTCCTGATTCGTCGATATGTACGAAAACTTCTACCATTTCTAAACATTCTAACATTCAAAGACAATATTTTTATCAAAACTTCTATCATTCTCTAAAACTTTATATAACATTCTTAAACTTTCTATTTCTTCCATATTTTTATAGACTTCTAACATTCCTAAAACTTCTAACATCATTCCTAAAACTTCATAACATCCTTGAAAATAACATTCAACCTTACTTGAATTTCATTTTTAAACTTTATATTTCATCCATATTTTCATTAAAACTTCAAACATTCTTGAACTTCCTAACATCTCTAAAGTTTGAATGTAATCACTTTTATACTTCCTGATTTATAAACTTTAAACCTATCATTCATTTGAATGTCGAACAACTATTTCTATAAACTTCTAACATTCCTAAAACTTCATAACATCCTTGAAAATAACATTCAACAGGTTACTTGAATTTCATTTATAAACTCTAAACCTATCATTCATTCATGTCGAACAATTATAACTTCCTCATTTATAAACTCTAAACCTATATGTGAACATCCACTTTTAAAAATTTCCTTTAAAACTTCAATCAAAACTTCCTCATTTATGAACTTTAAACCTAATATGTTTATCCATTTTTAAACTTCCTAAATAACATTTCTTAAACTTAATAATATTCAAGAATGTCATGTTTCTTAACATTCAGTTTTACATATATTCATTCATTCAAACATTCATTCAAACATGCAAATACATATTTTAAACTAAATTTAACACCAAATATGTCAAATAAACAAAAATAAACTTAGAAATCATTTAAAAGCCATGATTCACGAAATATGTAAGTTCAAAATTTATATGTATATAATCTCCAAAAAAAAATCATGAACATGTATATATCTCGTCCAAAAATAAACCTCCTCAACATGTCCAAGACAAATGTTTCCAATCTAAATGCATATCAACAACAAAAAATAGTGGACACCATGAACTATAAAATTAAAATGTCTGTGCTATCCTCCACTCGGGCCTCCCCCTCCTCCACTCAAGCCTCTCCCTGGACTCAACCCTCCCTGCAACATGTGTAAAAAAAAATTATGTTCATATCATTTAAATTACTTAAACTATAATCAAAAAATTAAAATATTAAACTAATATATAAAAATACAATTCAAATATTAACAATATTACATCAAATTCTCCAAATGCTTGTCCACCACCATCCTCCAAAAGACTTTTTCCTTTGCCTCCAAAAGATTTGAGAGACCCAAGCTGCAATCCATATATAAAATCAATTTATGAATCTCATAAATCTAAATCCACAAAAATTAAAATATTAAAACAGTAAACAAAATTAAAACAAAATTAAAGCAAAATTAAAGCAATCAATGAAATTACCTCTCTACCAATATCTGCATCATTAAGCAAAGAACCGATATCTCCACCCTAAAATTTAAATTGTATTAATAAATAAAACATATAATACAAAACAAAAAAATTACTATACCAATTAAAACTTAAAAACTCAAACAAAAAATTTAAAAAACATTAGCTCACAATAGATGGTAAATCATTTATAAAGTTGGTATCTAAAGAAACCTGCATGGATGAGTCAAATTAACAATAAAATACACAGTTAAATTATCATTCAAAAAATAATAATTTATATATATATATATCAAATTCAAACATAAGTACAAATATGTTGATAATAAATATGTACCTCTCTCCCTACATTTTCGCTAGTTGAAATGTGAAAAGAATTTTCGTTCATCATTCTTGAAAACTGCAACCAATTTAAACATTTACATAATGTACCTATAATAAGGTAACAAAAAAAATAAAATCAAGATAAATAAAATATTTAATTCAAATCAAATCATATCATGTAGTCAACGAACCTCTCCCAAACTCGATGTGTCGTTGGATATAACATTTGCTGCTAAGTCACGACAAATCTTTGCATATGCCCTGACATCTTCAATGCTCATTCCATCTATTTCATCATCAGTTTTATAAACAAACTTTTGACGAATAGCAGAACGAGCCCTTTCTCTAACCAACCCCACATCTACTCCCACTAATACTGATGATAGCCCATCACCAACAAAATTCCTTGCTGTCGTCCCAAGTTGAGATGTGGGCTCCATCTCTGATTTTAATGCCACCAACCTAGGTGGACGAGATATCTGGGGCGGAGGTCTAAGAGTTGCAGGATCTCTATGTGCACCCTCTCGATCATATATTCGACCCTTCCCAACTCCATAAAATTTTGAATGAACATCAGTATAATCTGGCTTCATATTTAAAAAAAACTCGGCATAAAAAAATCTAGCAAAATACTGAGAAACCTCATCGTTCCATGGAAAACGACCATAGGCAGCAAGAAACCGATCATAAAGTAAGTGTGCCAGATGAGGATGTTTGAAATATTGCACTTTCAACATATCCTTTTTCAAACCTTCTTTGAAATTAAACATTGATTTGGCCTGCTCTCTTGTCACTCTTTCTTTCACAACATCCCATTTGTCTGGACCCATCACTTGATCCCTTCGTCTTCGCATCAAATCTACAAAACCATCTGTAGTCGGCCCAAGATTCTCATATGCTTGAATGAAGTTTTGCAATGATCCCAAGACAATCTCCAAACTTTGTTTACTCTCCGGAGGAAGATCCATAGTAGACAAATCATTTTGCAACTTTTCATAGTGAGATCTACATCTTTCAAGAGTCATTTGATGATTACCACCTTCCCATGGAAGCTCCCGAGGTAGATCAGATGGATATGTCGTAGTGGGTGTACAACCCTCAGTTAATTCAACATATT
Organism: Larix kaempferi; assembly: GCA_027924585.1. Lineage (NCBI taxonomy): Eukaryota > Viridiplantae > Streptophyta > Pinopsida > Pinales > Pinaceae > Larix > Larix kaempferi. The sequence goes on from BSBM01000577.1 coordinate 3,366,616, forward strand.
GTGTCCTAGCTCTACCTTCATCACCTCGTGCCGAATGGTGAGCCTCTTGAGAACCTTGCTCTGCATCGTCATCCGTCTCCCTCGTTTGCCCTGTCTCCCTCCCTATAGAATTAGGAGCATCTTCCGAACCATCCTCTGCTTCAAATGACAAAGTCTAGTTTAAACACAACTACAAATTTTGCACTCTCAAAAAAACAATTTGCATATATATAAATGTCCAAAGATCGATATTCATATGTACCAATAGAGGGTCGAGATCGACGTTCTCCCATAGAAGATACAGGGGAATCATTTGTACCCCTTTCACCTTGTCGGTGTGAACTATACAATAAATTAGAGTCCCGAGGAGAGGTTGACAACCTCCGATTATCACTCGTACCACCTACGCCAGAAGATTGTGAAGACCTCCTACGCTTTCGCCTTAAAGAATCCTCTCTTTCCATTTGATATATAATGCCTACACCTAAAGACAAATCAACTAATTACATATTCAAATCCTACAAGTTAAATCTATGAACTCTAAAAACCAACTACTTAATAGACTAAGTTATTTAACAAGTACCTAGATTTACCTAATTTATCATCATGATGAATTAATGTACCAATCTTTAAGGTGTTTTTGATGTTTAAAATGAATGGAACCAATATAGTTAAGTACTAAATAATAGGTTTTTTTTTATGTGTATTAGTTCATGAATCTCTTTTACCTTCTTCATACATAACTTAATACCTAAAACATAAATCATGAATCTATTTAACCTCTTCACTACATAACTTAATACCTAAAACATAAATCATGAATTTCTCTTTTACCTTCTTAATACATAACTTAATACCTAAAGCATAAATCATGAATCTCTCTCACCTTCTTAATACAACTTAATATCTGAAACATAAATTAAGTCTTGAAAATATTTTCATTATTGACAATAAAATAAAAATTCACAATTCATGTTTTATGTTTTCAAAATTTTTCATTTGATAATCGTTTTCAATTTCTTAAACTACAAATTTAAACCAGAAATTTTATTACTCTAGACATAAGTTATATCTACAAATAATCTCATTGTCCCATAGAACAAAAAAAACTTACTGTTAAGTATTATGATTGAGTTAAATTTCATGTTTCTCAAATTGGCCTCGTTTGACAATGATCTTTAATTTCAATCTAATAATGGTAACAATTCTTGGTATTATGTTCTCCAAGCCAGCCATGTTGCAAACAAAAGAAAACAGAATACCAATTTACCACCTTTACTAGAATAAAACTCGAACCATTCTGACATAACATCACCTAGTATTTTATAAAACTTACTGTAATACATTCAGATTAAAACCTATTAATGTCTATAGTTCCCTTTTACATAAAATCCATTTAAATTATTGTTTTCTCAAAAATAGACTGTGTATCTAAGCTAAACTAAAACATGTTGACAGAGTTCATGAACTCTGTCAACTAAGACAGGTTGACAGAGTTCATGAACTCTGTCAACTAAGACATGTTGACAGAGTTCATGAACTCTGTCAACATGTCTTTTAGTTGACAGAGTTCATGTCATCATTGTTAAATTACATAAGACTTAGTATAATACTTATAAATTGAAATCTATTCATGTCTTTAGTTTCCTTATACCTCAAGTCCATTTACATTGTTGTTCTATCAAAAATAAAATTGAACTATCTGAAATTTGTTTCTATCTGAACTATCTATTGCCAAAGTAGATAATATAATTAATATCTGAGCTCTGTCAACTTAGACGAGTCGACAGAGTTCATGAACTCTGTCAACTTAGACGAGTCGACAGAGTTCATGAACTCTGTCAACTTAAACGAGTCGACAGAGTTCAAAAGTAAAACAAGCCTACATACAACTTACAAATGTTCTTTCAAATTAAAATTAATGTTAATTTCTTTTCTAAACACAGCCAAATAAAACAATTTAAAAAAGTACTCAAAAAATTTCTTTATATTTAAATTTAAAGACTCTGTCCAACTGGGCAGAGTCCATGGACTCTGCCCAGTTGGACAGAGTCCATGGCCTCTGCCCAGTTGGGCAGAGTGCAATATACAGAGACTATGGGAAGTACAAAACGATTAAAATTTTTTTATATAAACGGGAATTAAAAGGATTATCCACCTTACCTCTAAAACGCAGCCAAAACAAATGAGCACGACCTGAAATCTTTCGGACAACAGCGCAGATAAAATTTCTTCCACCCGGAACAGAGCAGCCGTAGCAGACGAACTGGGAGACCTGCATAAGATCAATAACATTTTAGCAACAAAAAATAACGATAACAATCTTCAATAAAATACACAAGCCGAAAAACAAAAAAACGAAACGATACCTGCGGTCTATGCCGAATCCTCCATGCGCGCCAGAACACCACCACTTAAAGCCGAAAACCAGAAAAACGAAACGATACCTTCAACCACCCGTAACTGTGAAGCCCTACAAGCAAGCAGGAAACAGCAAAAGTATAAGGCAAGCAGCAAACAGCAAGCAGCAAACAGCAAGCAAACAGCAAACAGCAAGCAAGCAGCAAACAAAATGTTGAATACCTGCAGTCTATGCCGAATCGTCCCTGCGCACCAGAACACCACCTCTTACCAGCAGCAAGCAGCAAGCAGCAGACAGTATAACCTGCATGCAGGGTGGCTAAACAACGAACGCCGCAATTACACACAGGCTTACAGGTCGAAAACACACGCCGTCGACCAATAGGGAAGCTAACAGGCGACAGGGCAGCGGGGGTGACGGAGCGGACGAGCGACAGGGCAGCGGGGTGACGAAGCAGAGGAGCGAAAGGGCAGCGGGGTGACGGAGCGGACAGACAACTACCAACCCGAAAGGGGTCCACAAGACCCCACAAGACCCCACGATAATGACGGGAGAGGGGCCGGGACAGAGCTTATATGCCGAATAATTGTTCGGCCGAACACTTGTTCGGCCGAATAATTATTCGGCCGAACAAGTGTTCGGCCGAACAATTATTCGGCCGAACAAGTGTTCGGCCGAACAATTATTCGGCCGAACACTTATTTACACCGCCGTGAGTTTGCTCCGTCCGGCTAGCCCATGGCACATATTCCGAGGCCTCCGTTAAGTTTGACGGTGGCCCGTTAAAGATTATTCGGCCGAATAAATACTATATTATTCGGCCGAATAACCTTAATTATTCGGCCGAATAATTATAATTATTCGGCCGAATAATTAAAGTTATTCGGCCGAATAACATATGCTAGAGTTCTTACCCCGCCGATTCTCACCAAAGTGTTACCCACCTTCGCATTTCCACCCCATTGTTGATAAAGCAGGTTTTCTGGATAAAGCATCAGCCACTACATTTAACTTACCCTTCTTGTATTCAATATCAAAATCATATGACTGGATTTTGCTTACCCATTTCTGTTGCTTGTCATTCAACTCCTTTTGAGTCAAGAAATGTTTTAAGCTATTGTGGTCAGTCTTGACTATGAATTTTCCTCCCACCAAATATTGCCTGAATTTCACCAGTGCATGCATGATAGCTAACATATCTTTATCGTAGATGGAATTAATCTTTTCATGTGGCTGCAATTTCCTGCTCTCATAAGCAATGGGGTGTCTGTCCTGAATTAAAACTGCTCCTATGCCTTCACCCGAGGCATCACATTCTAGAATAATTGCTAGCTGAAATCTGGAAGTGCCATTACCGGACAACTGCTTATCACTTCTTTCATTCTGCTGAAAGCTTTTTCAGCCTCCTCATTCCAGCAAAAGGCTCCCTTCTTGGTAAGGTCAGTTAAGGGAGAAGTGAGTTTGGAGAATCCCTTCACAAATTTCCTGTAGTATGTACATAGGCCAATGAATCTTCGTAAAGCTGTTATATTTTTCGGACTGGGCCAATCAAGTATGGCCTGAATCTTTTCCATGTGTACCTTAACTCCCTCCTTCCCAATGATGTGGCCAAGATAGAGTATCTCCTTCATACCAAACTCACACTTGGACAGTTTAGCAAAGAAGGACTGTTCTACAAGAAGGGTTAGAACACTATCCAAATGCTGCAAATGTTCCTCTCAAGTATTACTATAAATAAGAATGTCATAAAAAAACACAAGTACAAACTTACGGAGTTGTTTGCTGAATATTCTACTCATACATGACTGAAATGTTGCAGGTGCATTTGTCAAACCAAAAGGCATGACCAGAAATTCAAAGTGCCCAAAATGGCACCGGAAGGCAGTTTTCTGAATATCCTCACTTCTCATTCTGATTTGGTGGTAACCAGAATGGAGGTCTATTTTTGAGAAATACTTGGCTCCATGTAGTTTGTCCATCAGTTCATCTATCCTTGGGATAGGATATCTATTCTTAATGGTTTTCTTATTTAAAGCTCTGTATTCAATGCACATGCGCATTGTACCATCTTTATTTTTGACCAAGACTACCGATGAACCAAAGGGGCTAGAACTTGGCCTAATGAAGCCCATCTCAAGCAACTCCTTTATAGTTTTCTCTATTTCATCTTTGAATTTCATAGGATGTTTATAGGGGTGTATTTTTATAGGGAATGTACCTGGTTCTAGCTCTATCCAATGTTCAGTACCACTATCAGGAGGCCTTCCATGTGGCAGATCTTCAAACACCCTTTTGTGTTTTTGGATTAATCTTTGGATATCCTTTGGATGTTGTGACACATCAATGGTGGTCCCTTTAGTACTGATAAAGCATTCTGCATCCCACTCTATGTCACCATGCCTCAGAACAGACCTCATACTATGTGCAGAAATGATTTATTTTGGGTAGGTGTTAACACCCCTCAAAACCACTTGTTTCCCTTCAGTGTTTTTGAAGCACATTTGAGGAATCTGGTACTTTACTACATGTTCACCAATGGAAAACAACCATTGTACTCCAAAAACAACATTATTATCAGCTACATAAACAATATAAAAACTATCAATCACAGTATGGTCTCCAATACTTAGTTGCAGCTTGGGAATCCACCGGTTACATTGCATGGTGTTGTTCTTTCCTGGTATAATGACTGTGAAACCCCCCAATTTTTCTGATTTGAGTTTCCTTCTCTCCACCATGGCTTCATCTATAAAGTTATGTGTGTCACTCCCATCCACCAGTACTGAAACTTTCTTCCCTTCTACCACTCCTTTAAATCTCATAGTGTGGTAGCGAGGGACCCCACTTAAAACAACAATTTTTCCTTCTGGCTGTGAGGGTTCTTCTTCTTCTGCTGTGTCATACACTTCTTCTACTGGATTTTCTTCTCTAAACTCAACACCCATTTCTTCCTCATCACTTTCGGAAAAAAATTCTATGTAATGAGCCTTACCCTTGGCACATTTGTGCCAAGGAACCCAAGGTTCTTGGCAGGAAAAACAAAGCTTTTTCTTCCTTAACTCATCCCATTATCGGAATCAATAATCCTTTCTGTTTGGTGTGGCCACACTTCTGAATGGTGGCCTTTGGTTCTGATTTTTAATAGGTGCACTAAATCTCGGTGGATATTTAGTCCTTGGAATTGCATCTTGCAAATCTCTAGTTCTGCTTAGTGCTTCTTGGAGAGTTGCTGGTCGGTAGGCTTTAACTAGCCCTTTTAAGGGTTCTTCTAATCCTTTTGTGAACAACAGAATCAATCGGGCCTTAGATATATCACTAACCATCACTGCCAACTTCTGAAACTTAGAAATATAAGCTTCCAGGGTCCCGGTCTGCTTAACATGTGCTAGTTCCCGGAATGCAATTTCAAGATCCCTTCTATCAAATCTCTCCATCAATCTTCTAGTAAATTCTGCATATGAGGACACTTGGTCATGGCCTAAAGTCTTCATTCCATGGAACCACTAGTCATTAGCTTCATCTTGCAGATGCATAGTTTCCATTCTAATGGCATCCCTTTCAGCCATTGGATTCAGCTAAAATATGTGTCCATCTTCTGCACCCATGAGTTAGTAGTGCATTTTGTTGACCCATCAAAGAAAGGTAGCTGAACCTTACCAATAGCATTTCTCAATTCATAATTATATGTTGGATGCCTATGCCCACTCCATTGTTGATTTCTATACTGTGCTTCACAGAAATCTTTGAAAGGCAGAGCCCTTCTACACTCTTCACTCAAAGTTTGGTATTCTACATACCGATCTTCCCATGCATTAACAGATTCAGTATGTGTCTCAGGTTGTTCCTCCCTATGTTCATCAAGAAATTTTGGCATGGTCTGTCGGGGCTGATCTTTAGACTCATCTTTAAATTCATTGGGTCTATTATGGGGACCAGTCCTAGAAAAGATCATTCCACCAATGATCTTCCTCTCCCCATTCTGAGAACCACTACAACTCCCTTCTATTTCTTTCTGTCCTATCTGTTTGGCCAAAAATTCTCTAGTCTCTTGCTCAGATTGGATGATGTTATGGGATATGTCATGCAGCCCTTTTAACATACTATGCACAAAAAATCTGAATTCTTCCTTATCCTTGTCATCATTTTCAGCCATGTTATTCCCCCCTTGTATCTTTCCTCTAGTGGATTCCACCTCCTCTTCCACAAATGGATCTTCAAGGTTCTTTCCTTTGGGGACTAGAATTCTCTTTGGACTCATAACAAAAATCTCAAGAGCAGCTTTAGAGGACCATGCTCTGATACCACTGTAATATCCTAGGAAATATTTAACCGAGATATTAACTCAAGTTCAGAATTTTTTGGTAAAATTTACTTGACAATTTTTATTCAATTCATCGAACAGAGCAGGAAGTTAGTGACAGGCAAGGATACTTGAAACTGAGTTTGGTAGGATGAACTTTCAGTTCTAGAATTTCTATTGGGAAATGTGCAGCAACAACTTAGACAGTGGGAAATTGGATCCTTTGTACAAAGCATGGAGACCATTTATGTTTCGGACATCAGCTACTGCTGAAGCCTACCGCAATGCTTCCTGGGTACATCCACATATACAAACTAGATCGGGAAGGCTAACAGGGTTTATAACAGTCAATAGGTTGTTGGTTATGTTTAGAATAATAAATGATCAGTCTTAGAAGAGTTTGCAGAGAATTGGGGCTTTTGGCCTCTCCCGGGATTATGGAGCTAGTCTTTTTTAGAACTTCCCAAACAATGTCTAAAGGCTACCAAATTCTGAAACTGAGTTATGGATACTGGGATTTGTCAAGGACCTACTCCAACTGACAGATTAACAAAAGAGTGCACAGAATGAATTTTATAGACAAAATGGCAAAACAAGTCGAATTTAGGCATCAAACTAGCTAGTCTTGGATTTTATCATAATAAACTGTCTTAAGGAAATACAAACTCTGTTCTGATGATTGTATTAGATCTGATATGAATTATTATAACCATTAAACATCAAATATAGAGTTCATAATAGTTCTCTTAACTTCTAATGCTTGCTTTACAATGGACAATACCTCACAGGCTATTTTCTTCTTACATGAGCTAGAGAACAAAGTAGAGAAGGAGAGAATTACTATGGATATGAACTTGAAGTAATTATCAGTCCATCTTTTTGTTATATGACTGAAATTGCTGCATTCTGAATGTAATGACCTTCAATGGGAGCCAGGATCATCAGTTCTCCTCTCTTAGGAAAATCACCTCAAATCCGGAAGCGGGTAGAGTAGAAGAGAGAGAAGAGAGGGAGTTCGATCTGAACTTGATATTTAGGAATATGGCAGCCTCTTATGTCTGCAAATAACCACTAATAAGCCTCATGTAATATTCTGAGAACAGCTTCCCATGTACATCTTCATATATGGTGCTTCCTCCTCAAAAACTGACTGTAAAACACCTCCAATGGAAGCCTCCTCTCCAATATGACAATAGATCTTCATTGCTACTCCATATTGAATGTCATTGGCTGTAATACTATCTGTTGTATTTGCATAACACTCATAGAAAACTCACAAATCATTGGGGCACATCTCCCAAGAGAAATTTTTGAGGCACATCACTCAACAGTTGAGTAGCTCAGAGCACTCAAACCAAAATTGCAAATGACAAAAGTTCTCTTCTGAACTTGGTATCATGCCTAAATAGATGAGATAGCTTGCTTGGAAAGCCAAACCACATGTGTGAGGGAGGTAGGGCACATTCTCTTTGAGATTGGTAACTTCTGAGCTTTCTCCACGTTCTTTCCTTAACCTCCTCCAGTCAGAATTGGCAAGTGCGCCTTAGTTGCTTTTCTGGATGTTGCTAATTCTTTTCTGAATGCTTTTCCTGATTCTTTCCATTTCCTTTTCTTTCCACTTTTCTGCTTTTGCCAACTTTTCCAGCTTTTGTCAGTTTCTATTTCCATTCTGACTTTGTTTCCTTTCTAAAATATTCTCCACTTGGGCAAGGTTATCCACTTGCCACTAATTCGATCTCCTAGCCTTCATTATCCAACTTGGCAACATTTATTAGCATTTAAATATTAAAAATACCAAAATACCTCTCAACATTAATTCCAGCTTCCATAATTAATTAAATAACTTAATAATTAATTATTTCTTAAGGTCTACTTGCCTCAAAATTATCCCCATGAATTAAATTCATAATTAATTAATCACCTAGACCCCCTAGGGATGGGAGGATCCAAGATGTGACCATGGTCACTAGGGAGGGGACATGACAGTTAATGAATATTAGAGATACAATCCCGACAATAGAGGATTGGAAATTATTGATGACTCGTACAGATACTTCCTTACATGCTACAATGAAAAATCCGTTCAATAAGGCGATCCATTTGTTTGCGACAAATGATGATGTAAACTGTCATAACAAGCGTTTAATAAGAAGCCTAAACTGTCCCATTGCAACTAGTATTGCTACATCTATAAGAAGCAACTATTCTATGGAAGGAGATGAAGAAGGGTTGGAACTTGAATTACTTATAGCCATAGGAGCAAGGGTAATGTTCACATCAAACCTCTGGACTAATGCACGACTCATCAATGGTGCTCTTGGAGTTATACAACAAATTGTATATAACCCTTGAAGTTCGCCTCTAGAACCACCAACGCATGTTTTAATAAAATTTGATAATTATGTGGGGGGGACCATGGGATGAATCCTTTCCTCAAGTTGTTCCTATTACACCTATCGAAAGAGGTAATAAAAAACAACTTCCATTGAAACTCGCTTAGGGTTTAACAATCCATAAGTCACAAGTATTGACATTCGAGAAAGCTACTATTAGTATTGGAAAGCAAGAGAGGCAGGGTATGACTTTTACAACAATATCTCAAGTTAAAAATTTGGTAGGTCTATGATTTCAACCTTCGTTCTCATATGATCAATATGAGAAGATGTCAAAACTACCAGGTGTGAAGATAATAAAAGATGAAGAAGATAGATTGAGAATGATCACGATGTGAACCATATTTTCATTTCTTTAATCCTTGCAAAATTATTGTCTCTATTTTCCAGTTTAACAATTTACTCAATCCTTAATACTTATTACTTACATTATGATAATCCTCATAAATGTATCCATGCTTTCAACTTAACCTATTCCTTACAATGTTGATCAAACTCCAGTTTTGTGTCACCGCCCACGACTGAAACTAGCCTAGATCCCAAATCCTAGGCTCTATCAAACGCCGAGAGGGATCAAATCTCCCGAGGTGCAAACCTCTTCTCAGGCATTGCACTCATGGAGAGGTTTGCACCTCGTGATATTTGATCCCTCTCGGTGCTTGATAGAGTCTAGGATTTGGGATCTAGGCTGGTTTTATTTTTTATATTTTATAGCGTCATGCTACATAATGTTATGTTACAGCATCATCCCCATCCTGGGTTGTAGATCACCTTGCTACTCTTGGTAAAACAACTGATTTCTTGAGGATGATTATAAGTTTTCAAACAATTTTTTTTCATCTTTTTAATTATGTTTTAAAACATTTTGACGTTGATTGGAAAATAATATCAAACACACATAGTGAACAGTGTTCAACATTAATTCCTACTAATTTTAACTACAAGTCCTCCTATATGAGATTAGATATTATGATTACTTCAGCCACTGAATCATGAATGAGAACTGTTAAATGCTCTGAAGCGGAACCCAGAGCAACAATGGGATACAAATTATAGGAGAAACGCTGTAGAATAGCATAGGAATCATGGTAATGGCAAGATGCAATAGCATCAACAGGCTCCTTCTCACGGAAGAGGATGGAACAACAACTCATTAATTAGAGTTTGGGTCTACTGAATTATATTGATAAACTGAGAGCCAGATGTCCTGAAAGGTAGTTTACAGGAATGCGCCTAAGCCATTGCCAACACATTTAATAATGCATTGAATGCTTCTAGAATTAGAGTTTGTTTAGCTAATTTTTTTTTTGTATATTATGTTTCACAAGCAACAATGGTGAAAATGTTGGCACACGATATGAAACTAGTGTAGGTTGCTTCCACTTGAATTTTAGTTCTGTCTTAGACCTCGAATCCTCTCTGGTTACACTGAATGAATCGTTCAACAATTTTCAACCATCGCACTACAGCAACAAACCAAAGTTAAATTTCAAGATAACGAGACAAGTAAAACAGAAGTGATTAGTCAACTACCAAATCATAGCTGTCAAACTGTATCTGTATTGTGTGTAATATTCACTGTATTTCAAAATTCGTGTGAATTTTTGTACAAGAAAAGCCAATATGGTCAAATCTTTCTACTATACTACATACTACATATTTACAAAATGTCATGATCATGACCCTCAAAAATATATAAAACAAGGGCCATGAGATGGCAATGTCCCCAACATTGCATTAGCAAGTGTTGGATGTTAATGACGTAATGTTTTCTGAGCATCATATCATGAGTGACATCATTATGATTTGTTTCTTGTGGAGCAATACTTGTTGGAATAAAAAACTTCTTATCTTTTACATTTTATGAATAAAGAATTTACTTGAATGTATCGAAACTTGTTGATAAAAACCAACGTGTTATATATATATATTGAATAAAAAAACTTTAAAGACTTTATGTGAATGAAAACAAACAACTTATTTTGTCTTGTACGTGACATTCATTCCTACTCCCCTTCCAATTCCTATGAGAAAAGCTAGCCCTCATATTTGACTTCTCCAACTTTTTTGTTTCTTAAATCATTTTTCATAATTACATATGGACACTTATGATTCCTTTTAATTTTAAATAACATTTCATCATTAAGTGAATTTCACATACTTAAAAATTCACTAAAGATCATAGTTACATAGAGCTAAGGTGCCATGAATCTTTTCCAAAGTTCTTCGTCTTATGGAGGTTTTTTAAATAGGTTTCGATTTTCCAAGCTGCTTATGCCTCGATGCGTGTTAGCTATTATACCCAGGTGAAAAAAAAGGTTCGTATTTTCCAAAAAGTTTCTTCATAGCTTGGGCAAGTGATTAAGGGGTTAAGGTTGTTGCCCGGAGCAACTTCTCAAAAAGCTTCTTATCTATGGCAATGTTGTATGGGTAGTTAACTTTAGGAAAGTGAATAGAGAAAGTGTGGCAAATGAAAGAGTGACAAAATGTGTCAAGATTTAAAATTAAACTTAGCGTTTAAGTGATCATTCATTTTCTATTTTCAAATGCGATTGTGGGGTTGTTCTATATATCTGATTGGCATTACGTGTTACATCTAAAATATTACCATCATGAGACTTAGTGTAATTATCCCTAAAGTTTCCTTGACTAAGTTATTGACCTGGAAGAGATACAAACCCATTCATATCAGGTTTAGAGAGGTCGTCGCAGGTTGTCCTCATGCAACCTGCGACGTCGTAGGTTGGCCTCTTGCATCCTGCGACAATGTTAGTTAATGGACAAAAATAGCTTCTTTGAGCCCATTCTCGAAGCTAGATGACATGGATCCCTATCCCTGACCTTTTGGGAGAGATGGCATTCGGTTCCTAACCTCTTGGAAGGATCCCCTATCTCTCTCATACCATATACCAACCTACCCTATCCACTTAGTCCTATTTAAGTGAAGCTCATTCCCATTCCAAAGGGAAGAAGTTTATAGTGTCTACATGCTGGTGAAATCACCTTAGGAGAGCTCTATTCATCTATTGGGAGACTCACACTTCCTTGGGAGGCTTTGGCATTTGGTTTGATCGGATGAGGATTGCTACGTGTTGTAGCCACAACAGATCCCATGCTTAGCTAAGCATGGGAGCCCCCAATTTTAATAAACGCAAAGGTTTTTGGGTGAGTCATCTTGAAATTTTTAGATTTTGATTTTACCTCTAAATTCTTCACCCATGCTTTTGGTCTGCTTGTTTGTAAGTGTTTGATTATTTCTTTCAAAGTGTTTCGGTCTGAAAAGAGCCAAAATTTTGAGTATTTTGTTGACTATTATCATCATCCCGAAACCCGACATTTGGAGAAACCGAAACCCGCAACCCGACAGGTGCGGGTTGCGGGGCTATTTTTTTTAAGTTTTGGTTTTGGTAATTCCGAAACCCACAACCCAATGGTTGCGGGTTGTGGAATTATTCTTTAATAAGATTGAGAAATAATTACCCCAAAGCCCGAACCCCGCAATGGCGGCATTCGGCTTTCGGGATTGTGTTTTTTTCGTTTATTTGGTGTGTGGTCCCAAAACTCGTAATTTTGGGATGCAGTTTTCGGGATGGTTGTTTCGCTTCACAGCTTAACGCTCCAAACCCCGCCACCAGCGTAGTAGGTTTTCGGCTTTCGAAAATCTTTTTTTTACTTCCATTTTTGTGAACCCGCAACCTGCAAATCCGTACCTTCGGGTTTCGGCTTGCGGGATCTTTGAATAAGAACTTCATGAAAATGTTTGAACCTGATTCCGCATTCCGCCCTGGTTAATCTCAGTCGTCTGTCTGTTATGATCTCGCGGTCATGTTGATTTTGGGTAATCATTTAAGTCAGGATTTGCCATCTTGGCTTTTGAAACTTGGTTCTGCCAAATTATCATTTTTTGTGTAATTCATGACAACAGACACTATTACAAGTCTATCAGTTACTTCATGTTGAATGGACTCCATCTCTCCACCTTAAGCTTGTCATGTCTAGACTCGAGCTTTGACATCTTGTCATTTTTGTTCCACCTCTTAATGATCGGATTTGTTACGTGTGAAGAATTGATAGCCCGTGTACTGGAACTCCTAGTCGAGACCTTTTTGCACATCAACTCTATCACCATAACCTTCGTCTCCATTATTAATCACCAGTCATAATTATTGATGGAAGATTGCGTTTAATGATGTGATCGTAAAGGCAATTCAAAATCATGCGAGTAGTAATTGAACTCGTACTTCACACAAGATTTGATCTGACTGGCACATACCTCGGCTCTTTTCATTACAATTGAAGTAATTACAATGAATTGACTAGATAAGTTTAATCATTGTATATTTTCCCCGCCTGATTATCATTGAACTGCTTGTTGGCATTTAAATAGCAATTAACATGAAATCCCCAGTTCATCCCTTGCCTTCCGGAAGATGTAAGACTCTGTGTGGTATTTTTTGCGTCCTACTATCCAAGACTCATCCAGAATGAGTAATATTCATGCAGATGGTGAATTTTCTAATGTTCAGTCTGAAAATGAAGAACTCTACCCCTTGTTGTATCAAGAAATGTTGTCACCACCGTTTGATGCAAGTGTTCCTGATTTTAGCAGCGGTAGCAGTGAAGAAGACTTCGAAACTTTGTCTGCATGCGTGCAAAAACCCGAAGAGCAAAAGAAGGAAATTCTGGAGGAATCAATTGATCTCGATACTGATGTTATACAAGAATTTATAATCAATGAAGAACCTGTCGTGTCGGCTATTGTTCCTGAAGTAAATCCTCTAATGGATTTCTCTGTTTTTTACAGTTGGTTCCCTGACCCCGAATTTCCTACAGCGTATGCTCTGCAAGCCACACCACGTGTCGATGATAGTGAACAATCTGTGATTGAATTTTTATGGTGCCATGAGACCTTATCTGATTAAAGAACAAGTATTTCTTTTGCGAAAGGTGGCAAAAAATATTTTAAGCTTAAAAATAGCAAGATTTCTTGGATTTATGGTTAGATCCGATTTTGTAATCCCTATTTTGTAGAATTTCTCCTTTTGGAACTCTTATGTAAATTTAGTATATAAGGAGGAATGTTTCCCTTAGTAAAGGGTTGGTAATTTTGGAATTGCAATTTAGCAGGAGATTGGACTGAAGATACTCTGTTTATCAAAGTCATTGTAATTTTTGTACAAGACTTCTCTATTCAGGAAAGTTATCTTTTAAATCACCTTCTAATGTTCTTCAAATTTCTTTGAGAATTGCTGAGTTAATGTTTCAAATTTGTCATCGGTTATGTGTTCAATCTTTTGCAGGACATTCATTAATGCATAAGATCTCTCATATTGATTTCTCTGTATGTCTGGATTTAGCTCAAAATTGTTCTATTAAATTTATTTAATTGAACGTTTTCACTTTTTTTTATATTTCTGCAAATGATTCGATGCAAATAAATATGTATAATCAAATGTTAATTTTTCAATTAACACAATGATTATAGATTAGATATTTGAATAGGCTTAAACACTTTGAAGAATTGTCACTTAATTTTTATTAACCGATAAGACTTTAATTAACAAGTGAAGAACCCGAAGACATTTCTGTTTAAGGTACTTAACTACTTGTTCGTCACGTTTCAAATCTGATTTGCACAACATCAACTCTTCCTTTTAGGCTAGATCTTACTTACAATAGGTTCTTTCCTTAGATAGGTTAAGTTAGATTTTGGTAGCTAGTTTTTACTTAGTTTTCCTTGATAGGAAAACTGATCTTTCAAGATCAAATCTTTTACTCATAGAGTGCCAGCGGAGGCCAAATATCCATGGGTGATTACCACACCAAACAACTTGAGGATAGAATTGCCCTTGCGCAGGGTATTTCGAAGCCTTTGGCTGGGTTTTCATCCCCTGTTGTGTGCCTTGGAACCCATTCCAGTACTTTGCACTTACCCTGCACCCTCGAGGCATCAACAAATGGCGCTAGAAGGAGAAAAACTAGTAAAACATGCCTAAGCAGACTACTAATAAACCTCCTCCAGCAAGTACTTCAACGGTTCAAACCCGAAGCCAGACTAGGGCTTCAACATCTGAACAACCAACTAGTACACAACCTATGATTCTCCCTGTCGCGTCCACACAACCTGCGGTTATACCTGTCACACCTGTGATACAACAAGAGAACAGAGGAGATACCATTTTCACATCACCTACAAGGGGACCCATCTCGCTAGAGCAGATATTGAAAACATTTGCCGATATGGTTTTAAGAGTAGAACAATGACGTGCCGATCAAAGAAGATGTGGCCTGGCAGCTCTAAACTTAGAAGGTATCTTGCAGGCTAGTGGTAGGGAAGATCAACAAGTTCCCACCTCACAGACCACTGATCCACAGGTTCAGCATACCAATAGTTTTAACACAGGGGATCAACATACAATTGATCAACAATCTGAAAACCAAGACCTAGGTAATCGACCAGATTCTCTTGAATATAACCATGAGGCCACTCTCGTAGGAACACAAGGTCAACCAAATCTTGGAGCCGGTGGTCCACCACCGTCCCCTCCTTCATCTTCATCATCTTCCTCGGACGAAGAGAATTCTTCTAGTTCGTCATCTAAAGAAGAAGAACAAGAACCTCCAATGGTTGGAGAAGGTCGAAATAGACCTCGGCTTGACCAAGGTGCAGTTTTCATATTAGGTGATCAACATAGATTACCAAAGAATCCTGAGAAATGGCTGCCTAAATACAACCCTGATGATAAGATACCCGCGTTGGATCACATAAAAAATTTCATGTAGGCAATCAGGCTAAGAAGCGTGGTACATGAGGATGTAGTATGTAGACTTTTTCCATATACCTTTGAGGGTAGAGTGGCCACTTGGTATTTTGCTTTACCGGCCCAATCTATAACTTCCTGGGATGAATTCGAGAAACATTTTACCTAGAAATTCGGGGATGATAAAGCACTGCAAGATCTTGTCTTAGAATTGTCCTCCATGAAAATCAAAGGAAAAAAAAGGGTAAAATACTTTAACCAAAGGTTTTCATATCTCAAAAACAGAATTCCTACCAATCTTCTTCCTGCTGAAGAATTGTTGGTGGCTTATTATGAAAAGGGTCTGCCTCCCCCTATTGCAATATGGGTCAAAAGGGCACAGAAGGGTACTTTACTAGAAGCATTTGATGAAGCGATTCAAGTTGAGAAGGACATCTTTTGCCTAGAAGACATCCCTGAAGCTTCAGAAGGACAACCTTCCACTTCCAGGAAGAAAATTGAGAATGTCCCTAAACCCATAGTTCATAACAAGGATCCATTTGATATGACCGACATGAAAAAATTCCTTCAGAAGATGTCAAATGAGATGGTGGATTTAAAGAAGAACACTAATGATAATCAGAATCAGAACAGAGGTTTTGTAAGGCCACCGTCTAGGAGACCTTACCAGCCTCAACAAAATCCACCACCACCAAATCCGGCAGATGCACTCACAAACGATGAACTCTTTTATATTTTTAGAGCATTGGCAGCAGAATCTCAAGTCACCCCTGACACTTCCAATGATCAGACTACCCCGGATCCTCCACTACCTGAACAAGAAGCAGAATATGATCCATAGGTCGATGTTGTGGGTTGCTTTTCAGAACTTCCTATGTGTGAAGAAGAAGAAGAAGAACCTGAGGCAGTGTTTAACACACAACACCCTTATAATACAAAGTCAAGACCACAGCCACCTCAAGAACCTTCATCTTCTCCCTCAGTTCCCACAAGAAACAAGATTTTCCCACAGAAGGATACAGTCCTCCCAGAAATGTAGTACAACCTAGTTGAAGACTTAAAAAGAGTCAAAGCAAACATCTCTCTGTTTGAGCTACTCAAGATTCCTGTTATGAGGGATTCTTTACCTAAAAACATGATAGTCAAACAGCCTAGAGAGTCACAGAATAATAATCTAGACTCTGTCACTAAAACTGATGATAAAAAATAGCAAGTAAGAGAACTCCTCCTTTCTTGCTTACTTTTGAGATTTTCAACCAGAATGTACACAACTGCATGATAGATTCGGGAGCATCATCAAATGTGATGCCCCTCTCTGTTTGCAGAAAATTGAACGCAATGTGGGAACCCTGTCCAACCCAGATTGTTCAACTTGACAGATCCAAAGTCAGAGTGGTTGGCAAATTGAGAAACACTATGCTCATACTGTCAGCTGATCCCAGGATCCATCAGACAGTTGACATTGTGATAGATAACATTCCAGAAGCCTATGGGATGTGTTTAAGCAGGGACTGGTCAGAGAAACTTAAAGGTTACTTTGCAACCGACTGGTCCCATTTATGGTTGCCTTACAAAGGTCAACCGAATAAAATTAAGATCAGCAGAGAACCTTTTATGAAATAGACAGTTACTGATCTTAATGATACAAGTGAACCTGCTGGTTATCTCACCTCTCTTGCAGAGCAATATACATTCGATAACTTTTTTGGTGAATTCCCAGCTGATGTCTCACCAGAAGAAAGCATCCAAAATGAATCACATATCACTCAGGTCACCTCTGTACCTTTTTCTGGTGAAATTGTGCATAATGTATATAATGTGAATATGAATTTTAGATTAGACCCTGTCTCATGGACCTTATTCTTCGATGTCTCCAAGTCCAAGGAGGGAGCTAGAGCGGGTTGTGTTCTTATCAATCCTAAAGGAATGAAAATCATGATTGCTTGCAGGTTAGAATTTGATTGCACTAATAATGTAGCCGAATATGAAGCTCTTGTGCAGGGGCTTAAGAAGGCCATTGATTTAGGTGTACAAGCAATAGAATGCTATGGAGACTCCAAAATTATAGTCAAGCAAGTCAAGAATAAAATACACTGCTTATCTCCGCGTTTGGCTAATTATCAAAAGTTGGTAAGGGATCTGACCAGATCATTTTCAGCATTCAATATTAAATCAGTTCCCAGGTCACAAAATTTTGATGCAGATCTGTTAGCAAATACAGCATCTAGACTGATCCTTCCAGAAGGTTTGTCTCCTCAAACTTTTTCTATCGAATTGATGTATAGACCATCCATTCTAGATAATGTGACTAATTGGAAAGTGTTTGATGATGACCAACAGATACTCGACTTCCTCACTGCTCAGGATACGTTTCAAGACATGGCCATCAATTAAGCAGAACATGAAAAGTCTCTCACTGATTCCTCAAACGTCATCCCGAAGTCTGTGATCAATCTAGAAAAGTTTTACGATTTATAGGACAAGTTCAAATCTCAAACTAATTGTAAAACTCAAAGCTTGTCCTTGAACTATGAGCGGGTCAACCTAGTCACCGAACAGCAACCTCGTTTCATCAATTTGGGAGTTGATTGTACCCCTGAAGAATGTAGAGCTATTATTGCATTGTGTAAACAGTATAAGGATGTTTTCACCTAGACATATGACGAGTTGAAAACGTTTGACACTAGCGTCATGTTTCATAATATACCCATGAAACCAGAGGTTAAGCCATTTCAACAAAAGCTGCGGAAGATGCACCCCAGTTTGGAGCCTTCTGTAAAAAAGGAGCTGGAGAAGCTGCTCACTGCTCGAATGATCTTTCCAGTCAGGCACACTCAATGGATTGCTAACTTAGTACTTGTTCGTAAGAAAAGAGGGGAAATTCGACTGTGTGTCGATTTCAGGAACCTAAATCGGGCTTCTGAGAAAGACAACTATCATGTTCCACCAATGGAGTAGATTCTTCAAAAGGTAGTTGGTTCAGAGATGTTTTCTCTCCTAGATGGTTTTTTTGGGGTATAACTAGGTCATGGTTGCCCCAGACGATCAATTGAAAACAGCTTTCAGCACCCCATGGGTTACTTTTGCCTACAGATGGATGCCTTTCGGGCTGATCAATGTAGGAGCTACTTTTCAGAGAGCTATGGATATAGCTTTCCGAGGGTTAATGCATAATTCTGTTGTAGTTTACCTTGATGATATCACTATTTACTCTAAAAAATGACATGAACATGTGTTTGCTTTGAAACAAGTTTTTGATCTCTGTAGGAAATTCGGTATTTCTCTCAACCCAAAGAAATCTATTTTTGCAGTAACAGAAGGAAAAATTATGGGCTTCATTGTTTCGAAAGAAGGTATGATTATCGATCCTGAACATACAGAAGTTATTTCAAATATTGGTTTACAGGCTCGTGCAAAGCAATGCAATCCTTCTTAGGTAAGATTAATTTTGTACGTAGATTTGTACCAAATTTTGCCCAGATTGTCAAACCACTACAACTTTTGGTCAAGAAAGATGTGCAGTTTACTTGGGCGCAGGAACAGAGAGATGCATGTATCCGAATTCGAAAGGCCATTGCAGAAGCTCCTACTCTCATGTCCCCAGATTTTGATAAGGATTTCATTCTTTATACTTTTGCCACTGATTTTTCTTATGCAGCCGTCTTAACTCAAAAGCTTGACAATGATACTGAAATCCCGATCTCTTTTATGAGCTCAACATTCAAAGGTGCGGAGCTTAAATACTCACAGATCGATAAGCAAGCCTATGCGGTCTATAAATTTGTCAAACATTACAGACCCTACTTGCTGAAGTCTCGAACCAAAGTCATTGTTCCATATTCTGCTATCAGAAATGTCCTCATCTAGAAAGAATTGGGGGAAAAGAGGGCCCATTGGATGACCGCCCTACAAGAGTATGATCTTGAGATCAGGCCGACTAAAATTGTCAAAGGACAAGGCCTTTGTCTTCTTACTATGCAATCCAATGACCCCGCACAGCAGCAGTTCGAATGGGATCATGAGGAAGAAATTCCCCCAGGTGTTGTTAACGTTATCGATGCCCCGAAATCAAAATGGTACGACGATATCAAATTTTTCCTGAACCATGGGTTTGCTCCTGAAACCCTTGATTTTAAGAAAAGAAGGGCTTTAAGACTGAAATATGCTCCTTATCAATTCATTGATCAAGTTCTATTTAGAAAAAATTATGATGGAGTATTTCTTAGATGCTTGGGAAAACATGAAACTGATGACATTTTGTTTCAATTTCATGCAGGTCCTGCTGGAGGCCATTTTTCAGGAGAGACTTCAGCACACAAGATTCTTAGGGCCGAGTATTATTGGCCCACATTGTTTAAAAATGCTTATGCTTATGTGAGGACGTGTGAGCCATGCCAAAAATGCACAAGGAAGTTTAGGAAACCTGCATTTCCTTTACAACCGGTTACAATTCAGTTTCCATTTCAATACTGGGGATTGGATTTTGTTGGGCCTATAAACCCTCCCTCATCCCTCCAACATAAGTATATCCTCACAACAACAGACTATTTCACTAGATGGGTAGAGGTAGCTCCTATTAAACAATGTAACACTGCCCAAGTAATCTCTTTCCTTGAAAGCCAGATCGTCACACGCTTTGGCGCTCCAGAATACTTAGTTTTCGACAATGCATCTTACTTCTCTTCAATCGATATAACTGAATATGCCTTTGAAAAGGGGATTAAGCTTAAATTTTCTGCCAATTATTACCCACGAGGCAATGGTTTGGTGGATTCGTCAAACAAAAACCTGATAAACATTCTCAAGAAGATTATAGCTTCTCATCACAGAGATTGGCACACACAGTTGTATAATGCATTATGGGCAGATCGAATTACCCCAAAAGCAGCAGTTGCAAATTCTCCCTATTGTTTGGTTTATGGTAAAGAAGCCATCCTTCCCACTAATCTTACCATTCCTTCGTAACAATTGGCCCAGTCTATCCAAGAAGATGATTCTTCTCCCCTCAAGCAAAGAATTGACACCCTCTTGAAGCTAGAGGAGGACAGGGAAATAGCCAAGAACAAGTTGTATCATCATCAGCAGATGGTGAAGAGATGGTTTGATGAAAAATCTTCATCTGATAGGGAATTTGTTTTTGGTGATCTAGTTCTAAGGTGGGATAAGCAACGTAAAGATAAGAATCAGTACACCAAGTTTTAGCGCCTTTGGCTAGGACCTTTCATTATTACAGAAAAGATTGGTTCTAACACTGTTCGATTACATATGCTAGAGGGAGTTGTATACACCTTCCCAGTGAATGTGTCTCTTCTCAAAAAGTATTTTGTTTGAACAATCTGGTACACTTGTACATAGGTGTGGTTTTTTTTTCTATCATTTGTTTTGTTGCATTGACATTTTGATTGGTTTTCTTGTTTTGTTTTGGTTTTCATTAATAAGGCTTCACACTTGTGGTAATAGCTTATGATCACTTTTTTTAGCAATAATTGCTTCTGAAGTTTCAACATCGTTATCAATCTTACTTTCTGGCTTTTGATTAGAATTTGCTCTAAAGAATAAACAGTCAAATAAGTGCAGTGCCTTTGGATACTTTTCACTTTGATGATTATCTTTCACCATGAGTTATTTATGTAATTGAGGTATGGAGGATGGTCATCATTTCTCTATCTGGTGTTTCATGGTTAAACGACATATCATAATAACCTGACTAGTTCCGATTTCTCATGTATCCTTTTACAAGCACTTTGAATATGAATTTTGTTTAAAATTATAAGTTACAAGGTGGGTGGTCTTGTTATCAAGCCAGCCCATTAGGTTCATAGGTGTTTAAAGTGGAATGACATCTTCACATCAAGCCACCACACTTGGAAGATAACTTTCAGTTCTGCTGGAAGGTGGAAGATCCTATTACAGGTCGGTCCATTCATGATCCGCAAAGCACTGGTGAGTAACATTATCACTATATGGTCACCAAGCCATGGTAATGCCTTGTAGCTTATGCCAAAATAAATTGTTTTGTTTTTCATAGAATTTTTGTTGTATACAAGAACAGGGGGGTCTTATCACAAGCTAGCCCTGCTATGATCATGGGTTTGATCTTGGACTGGATTTATCACTATGTGGTTACCAAGCCATGATAATTTCTTTTGGTCTTACAGCCAGAAGACAAGGAGTCTCGACATCGAGCTAGCTTGACCAGTTTCCAGATTAGGCCTGTGAATGGCACTGTTTCATCTGATCACCAAGTCAGTACAGTGGTCTTGTATCAACAAGGTTTTATGTATAAATATATAAAAAAAAAAAAAAAAGAGAAAAGAAAAGATAAAGAAGTGTATATAACTCAAAGATGATCACTGAATATACATATAATTAATAAACCAAAGAGATCTATAATTAGGATATCCATGAGTATTTCTAAGACTGTGCCCAGGTTCAACACAAGCTGGTTTTCAATGGTTACATCATGGTAAAGATTCGACATTAATCTCTAAATCTCCTTACCGGATGAGTGTTATCTTTAAAATGGTCATTGTTGAGATCTATCCATTTTCATGTTCATTGTTTGTTGGCTGTTATCTTTCGAGCATCTTCTTTGAATTGAGTTTCAAGAAATCGGTTGATCGACATGTTGTCTTTAGATGGTTTTGATAGCAGAGATAGCTGATTCTTCCCAGCCATTCGCTATTTTTTGTAGCCACAATAGATCCCATGCTTAGCTAAGCATGGGAGCCCCCAATTTTAATAAATGCAAAGGTGTTTGTGGTGAGTCATCTTGAAATTTTTAGATTTTGATTTTACCTCTAAAATTCTTCACCCATGCTTTTGGTTTGCTTGTTTGTAAGGGTTTGATTATTTCTTCCAAAGTGTTTCGGTCTGAAAAGAGCCAAAATTTTAAGTATTTTGTTGACTGTTATCATCATCCCGAAATCCGACATTTGGAGAACCCGAAACCCGCAACCCGACAGGTGCGGGTTGCGGGACTGTTATTTTTAAGTTTTGGTTTTGCTATTTCCGAAACACGCAACCTGACGGCTGCGGGTTGCGGAATCATTATTTAATAAGATTGAGAAATAATTATCCCGAAACCTGAACCCCGCAATGGCAGCATTCAGCTTTCGGGATTGTGTTTTTTTCGTTTATTTGGTGTGTGGTCCCGAAACCTGCAACCCGTAATTTCGGGATGCGGCTTTCGGGATGGTTGTTTCGCTTCACAGTTTAACGCTCCAAAGCCCACCACCGGCATAGTAGGTTTTCGGCTTTCGGAAATCCTTTTTTTACTTCCATTTTTGTGAACCCGCAACCCGCAACTCCGTACCTTTGGGTTTCAGCTTGCGGGATCTTTGAATAAGAAATTCATGAAAATGTTTGAACCCGATTCCGCATTTTTCCCCAATTAATCTCAGTCGTCTATCTGTTATGATCTCGTAGTCATGTTGATTTTGGGTAATCAGTTAAGTCAGGCTTTGCCATCTTGTCTTTTGAAACCTGGTTCTGCCAAATTATCATTTTTCTGTGTAATTCATGACATCGGACACTATTACAAGTCTATCAGTTACTTCATGTTGAATGGACACCATCTCTCCGCCTTAAGTTTGCCATGTCTGGACTTGAGCTTTGACATCTTGTCATTTTTGTTCCACCTCTTAATGATTGGATTTGTTACGTGCGAAGAGTTGATAGCCCGTGTACTGGAACTCCTAGTCGAGACCTTTTTGCACATCAACTCTATCACCATAACCTTCGTCTCCATTATTAATTACCAGTCATAATTATTGATGAAAGATTGCGTTTAACGATGTGATCGTAAAGGCAATTCAAAATCATGCGAGTAGTAATTGAACTCGTACTTCGCGCAAGCTTTGATCCGACTGGCACATACCTCAGCTCTTTTCATTACAATTGAAGTAATTACAATGAATTGATTGGATAAGTTTAATCATTGCAGATTTGCCCCACCCGATTATCATCGAACTACTTGTTGGCATTTAAATGGCAATTAACATGAAATCCCCAGTTCATCCCTTGCCTTCCGGAAGATGTAAGACTCTGTGTGGTATTTTTTGCGTCCTACTATCCAAGACTCATTCAGAATGAGTAATATTCATGCAGATGGTGAATTTTCTAATGTTCAGGTTGAAAATGAAGAACTCTACCCCTTGTTGTATCAAGAAATGTTGTCACCACTGTTTGATGTAGGTGTTCCTGATTTTAGCAGCGGTAGCAGTGAAGAAGACTTCGAAACATTGTCCGCCTATCTGCAAAAACCCGAAGAGCAAAGGAAGGAAATTCTGGAGGAATCAACTGATCTCGATACTAATGTTATACAAGACTTTATAATCATTGAATAACCTGTCGTGCCGGCTACTGTTCCTGAAGTAAATCCTCTAATGGATTTCTCTGTTTCTAACAGTTGGTTCCCTGACCCCAAATTTCCTATAGCGGATGCTTTGCAAGCCACACCACCTGTTGATGATAGTGAACAATCTGTGATTGAATTTTTATGGTGCCACGAGACCTTATCTAATTAAAGAACAAGTCTTTCTTTTGCGAAAGGTGGCGGAAAATCTTTTAAGCTTAAAAATAGCAAGGTTTCTTGGATCGATGGTTAGATCCGATTTTTTAATCCCTATTTTGTAGAATTTATCCTTTTGGAACTCTTATGTAAATTTAGTATATAAGGAGGAATGTTTCCCTTAGTAAAGGGTTGGGAATTTTGGAATTGCAATTCAGCAGGAGATTGGACTAAAGATACTCTGTTTGTCAGAGTCATTATAATTTTTGTACAAGACTTCTCTATTCAATAAAGTTATATTTTAATCCACCTTCTAATGTTCTTCAAATTTCTTTGAGAATTGTTGAGTTAATGTTTGAAATTTGTCATCGGTTATGTGTTCAATCTTTTGCAGGACATTCATTAATGCATAAGATCTCTCATATTGATTTCTCTGTATGTCTGGATTATGCTCAAAAATTGTTCTATTAAATTTCTTTAATTGAATGTTTTCACTTTTTTTTATATATTTCTGCAAATGATTCGATGCAAATAAATATGTATAATCAAATGTTAATTTTTCAATTAACACAATGATTACAGATCAGATATTTGAATAGGCTTAAACACTTTGAAGAATTGTCACTTAATTTTTATTAACTGATAAGACTTTAATTAACAAGTGAAGAACATGAAGACATTTCTGTTTAAGGTACTTAACTACTTGTTCGTCACGCTTCAAATCTGATCTGCACAACATCAACTCTTCCTTTTAGGCTAGATCTGACTTACACTAGGTTCTTTCTTTAGATAGGTTAAGTTAGATTTTGGTAGCTAGTTTTTACTTAGTTTTCCTTGATAGGAAAACTGATCTTTCAAGATCAAATCTTTTACTCATATAGTGCTAGCGGAGGCCAAATATCCATGGGTGATTACCACACCAAATAGCTCGAGGATAGAATTGCCCTTGTGCAGGGTCTTTCGAAGCCTTTGGCTGGGTTTTCATCCCCTGTTGTGTGTCTTGGAACCCATTCCAGCACACTTACCCTGCACCCCCGAGGCATCAAAACTACGTCAAGTCAATGGTTGTAATCTTTCTATCCTATGTACTTCTCTTTTCAATACAGTAATATAAGTGCTTTCCACCAAAATCTCATTGTGTTAATGGTATCTTGTGTAGTTTTCCTACTTGATTGCTTACTTAGATCTATTATTGTATAGATGCATTTTACTTGTTTTGTTGTCTTGTTATCTTGACAGGTTTTGTAGCTCAGATCTGAAGATCGTCAAGCTTGGAGCAGAGTTCAAGGAGAAAAGGATTAGCGATCTACAAGGTAAACATATATAGTTCCTTGATCCTTAATTAGATCTAGGAGAGTGATTTAGATTATGTCCTATTTGTTCTAGACTTGTGTTGAGCTAGGGATATCATGCCTCGAGTCTGCTCTTGGTAGATTTCTCGTCAATCAAATCTGGTGACCATATTGGGACAGACATTGTTTGTAGTTTTCAGTTTGAATGTCATTTTCAGTTGATTTCTTTAGCAAGCCATCCATAATCTTGTTTTCGTTCTAAGCCTTGTTTCACCATCAGATCTTCACTTTGAAGAGTCTGTAGTCCTCCTATGAGTTTGTATTCACCATTTTTGAAAACTTTCATTGCTCATTATTTGGAGATTGCTTCATTCTTGAACTTGGACCTCTCCTGTCGCACTTGGGTAGTGGAGCCAGAGTGACACTGTGTTATTTATTGGTATCTATTCTCTGTCTTTTGGCCTATTGTCGCAACCCATTCATTAGTGAACTACGACATCATCACACTTCCCACATTATTGACCTGCGACGGTCCTTCTGTGTACAAACATAGACTGCGTCGATCTGTCAAAACTGACATAAAGGCATCCCCCCTCCATTTTTTATTTGAGTTTTGATTTGGTGTGCAGACCTCCTCTGCACTGTACCTTCCAGGAAGAGACTCTTTTACTCAGCATTGATTTCATTTACCTTGCTTGAGTTGATTTTTTTGGGTCTTTTGAGATTTGGATCCATGTTTGGCCCTTTGAGCCAAAACTAGTGTTTTGCTTGCATTTTTAAGAAAAATGGGTTCTATTTTTAAGCAAAATGGGGGGGCCATGAATCGTGCATCCTACAGTCGTTTTGACCCATCTCAAGGTTTTGAGATCATTTTTGGTTTGGTGCCATTGGCTTGTTTTTTAAAGATTTGAAGAATGTGGGATATCCATGTCTTTTTAAGCCTTTTTTTTCTTGGGTTGTGCATCTTATTTCCTTTACATCCTGAGTCATCTGATGATTGTTGGAAGAGATGGATTCTTTGTCTCCACTTTTAGTTGAAAGAGAAGCTTGATTTTGTCACTCTTTTGCTATATTCATGAAATTGGAAAACATAAGTATTCTTCTTGATTTAATTTGATCATTTGAAATTTTTGGTCTCACATTGATAAAAAGAAGAAAGGCTTGTTTCAGATTTGTGTGCATTTGAGTTAGATAAGATTGTTGAGTGCTTTTCTTTGTCTTGCATTTAATTGAAAATGTTTGTGGAATATTTCTTTCCATAGCTTAGATGTGTCTTTTTCAAGTGTAAAAAGATAGGAAATGGATTAAAATTATTGCATTTGGTGTTCATAAAAAGATCTCTTTTATTTCTTTGGGTTAGTTTTGGGTGCATCTTTTACTTCTTTCTATCATTTTGAAAAGAAATAAAATTGCATTTGTATTGGGTTGTGCATTTGGGAAGAAAAAATATCTCTCTCTCCTTCTTAAGTAGGAATTCATAGAAATGAAGATTTGCATTTTCATATAGATCAGATTTGCATCTTGTTTAAATTCCAAGTCTTCACCCATGCATTCACTTAACCGTACAAGATAAAATTAAGCGCTAGTTTAAGTTAAAACTTTTAGCAACTTGTGTGTAAGTTAGAGACGTGTTCTGGCATCGTAAAACGTGGCAGCTGTCATTACTTTCCAACACTGTATTCCGGGGTATTGTAGTCTTCCACGTACTCATCGATATATCGAAGCTCTTTCACATACCAACTAGGTATATCGAAGCTCTTTCACGTATCCACCAAGTACTACCTGTACTTGGCGTATATCGAAAGGTGTTTCATGTACTTGGCATATATAGAAAGGTGTTTCACGTACTCGGTGGCATATAGGAAGGTCTCATACCATACGGTTGTGCATTAGACAGCACCACTATAGATTTGAGCTCCCACGTACCTTGTGTATATCGGGAGACACCATTAGGATTCCTGAAACCAACTGAGTCAACCATTTGGCTATCTTGGCAGAGCAATACACTGAGAACAACACTTGGGGAGACTACTACACATGTACCATCTAGGTAATCGGGTATTCAAGCAAGGGTACGGTCCCAATCCTCGTTGTCACATTTTATTGTTGGACCCTGCGGTATATAGCGAGTTGCAAAGCCTTGACAATCCCGCGAGGTTCCAAACTTTTGAATCCACTCCTGTTCACAAGTTTGCATGTTGCTTTTAGATTGAGTAGCGTTTCTTGTGCCTGTTAGTTAGAAGTATTTAGAGAGTTTAGATATGGAAACCTCTTATGGGACTACCAATCCAGAGACCCCTTCTCAAGGGGTACCTTTTTCCTTTCCTCCAATTGGAGATATTGGTCCTCCCTTTGCTACTTTAAATCTTCCTGGATTAACCATAGGATTACCGGTATGGTTATTGAATCTAGTGATTCTGGTTGTACCCAATGTTTCAAATGTTAACTCTCCACCACGAGAGAGTCAATCCCAAACTGATCCTTCCCCTTCTTCCTCGGATACATCTCCTTCTTCCTTGCTTGATCAAAGCAGTAGTGTTGGTAATCAGGTGGATAAGAAGAAGAAGAAAAGGAAGATAAAGAAAAAGAAGGATAAGAAAGATACCAAGCATCAAACAAATCTGGCGACCATACTGGGGATCGAATCCAAAATCTCTCATTTCGCAGACCAGTTTCCTCTAATGGCACTCATTCTATGAAAACACCTCATAAACCCAAGTTCCCTTGCAAGATTTGCAAAGGTGATCACCATCTCAAGGATTGCCCCGGTCTTTCCCATGTATCAGAAGTGTGGTCTAAAAACCCCAAACTGCTTGTATCGTCAACATCTGACCATCATGTTGATGACACTCCCTCAACTAGTGACCCATTGGTGAAGGGTCGGAAGGGTAAAGTCATGCATCCCTGTTTGATATGCAAAGGTATGCACCGTACTTTCCTTTTTCCAAGCATGGATGAAGCTTCACGGTGGTTGGAAGATATTACTAGTCCTCAACATGTGCTTCCAACAAGCGATAGTAAGTTGTCCCTCGACCCCCCGCTGGTTGACCAAGTGATCAATTCAATTTCATCTGTAAGTGATCCCACTCTTCCTTTTGAGAGTGAAGTGATCGAGTCGCTGTCATCTCCACTCGATCCATCTCTTTCATTGGAGAAAATCTAGACCGAAGCAGTCACCATGACAAAATCTTCATCTCATTCTTATCTTCCAAGTGAGAGTGGATTGATAACCACTGATGTTTTTCTAGTCAGTTCTGATCATGGGGGGCAAGAGTCCATTTCCACGGGACCCCCTCCAAGTACTGAGGTTATTTCATTTGATTGGAATAGTCTAGCAGAATCTCATCTCCCCTCAGATGTTCCTTTCCAGATATCTGTAGGTGTTGCCGATAAGGAAATCTTTCGCACTATAGTTGACGAGGGAGCTTCTGTTAGTATTTTATCCTCAAATGCTTGGCAAGCTATAGGATCTCCTCAGCTTGTGCTGGTTACCGTCCAGATTTTGGCTTTTAATAGAAGGCTTACCATACCTTTAGGGATTCTCCCGCAGTTACCTATCACATTGAGAGGTAAAACTATTTTTGTTGATGTCATGGTTGTCCAAGGTCCTTTAGATTTCAATCTACTCCTTGGACGTGATTATGTCTATGCTATGAAATACGTCGTGTCCACACTCTTTTGAGTGATGTATTTTCCCTATGATGGGAGGATTGTGACCATTGATCAACTTTCCTTCGTGACACCCAGTCATCGTATAACTGCCATTCAACAAACTTCCCTGAACGTTCCACACGTATTAGTTGTTTATTCCCCTTAAACATGAGGGGATTTTCCCTAGCCTCTAGACATCATGCTGGGGGGCACTCTACTAGCCTTTGGACATCACGTTGGATAACTGCCTTTAAGTGTGAGCAGAGTTTACCTTTGGCTTCAACCTCGCTAAAAAATGAAACCAGTAGTGGGAGCAGAGTTTACCTTTGGATTCAAGCTCGTTAAAAATGAAACCAGTAGTTTGAGCAGAGTTTACCTTTGGCTTCAAACTCATTAAAAAATGAAACCAGTAGTTTGAGCAGAGTTTACCTTTGGCTTCAAGCTATTTCAAAAATGAAACAGGTCTTTTGAGTAGAGTTCTATTCCTGTGTCAAGCTTGTTAAAAAATGAAACATATCCTTTTCCTTTGAGTTGAGTCTCCACGTAGACTTAGTACTTGAACCTTCTTTTCACCCACCTATGCCTTAGGAGAATGAAATGAATCTTGGGGGCATGTCTTCAACCTCTGGAAGTTACGTTGAAGTCAACTCGATCGCCTCTCCACATCATGTTGGAGCTAAGTCACTTACTTCTAGCAATCATGCTGGGGGCATGTACCAACCTTTGGATATCATGATGGGAAGAGTCCACCAATGGAAACATTTTTCGAGCATACTTTCCTTTTTGGTTTCGAGCTCCTTAAACCATGAAAATAATCCTGAGCATTTCCTGTATCAAGTTCGCTAAAAAATGAAACAGTACCACTAGAATCATACTAGAAGTAAGTCGTCAATCTCTTGCACTAGAGGCAAACTTTCCAACATCTACTCATCATATTGGGAAGAAACCTGCCAATGGGCATTATCCTGAGCATAGTTCATTTTCTGTTACAAGCTCGTTAAAAAATTAAGCAGACATCATGAGCATTCTTCCAACCTATCTTCGAGCTCGTTAAAAATAGTAAGATAGTATTTGAGCTTACTTTTTCACTTTTTTCCTGCTTTGGTTAAAACATGAAAAATGGTTTGAGCTTACTTTTCACTTTTTTCGTGCTCTAGTTAAAACATGAAAAGCGGTTTGAGCTTAGTTTTTAGTTTTTCGTGCTCCAGTTCAAATATGAAAAAGATTCTGAGTGCTTTTGATACCATTATCGTGCTCGTTAAAAAATTGAGTAAAAAGGTGTGTCTAACGAGTATAGGTTTATCACTTTATCCGGCCTCGCTAGACTATTTACGGAAAATGAACTCTGTCGAGTTTACTTTTTCCTTTGTCATACTCGATCATCAACCATGACAAAGTTGTTAATGGAGTCTATCTTTAAGCTCTTTTCAGGCTCTCAAAATACAAAAAGATTGCCAAGTGAACTTGTCGCGTTCACGCTTGTTAAAGAATTTGAATGGTCATCTCCCTGGTGATAGTTTACCCCTTTTTCAAACCAGGGGGCACTACTTATGAAAAAGGTATACTCCATCCAATCATGACTGGAAGAGTCCTCTCCCGCGTTGTTTTACCCTTTTTCGGGTGATGAGGCTAACTTTATGAAAAAGGGCCGTTGGAGTCTTCTTTAGTTCTTTTTAGACTCTCTAAACATGAAATGAAGACCAAGTTTTTCCTTCCATGGACTTATTAAAATTAAACATTGAAGGGCCCGTCATGGGACGAACCCCTCCTATCCCATGTTTGGAAAATATTTGGGATTGGACTCATCTATGAGATGAGCTATACCAAGCATCTGGTTACCCTCATCAAGCTCGTAAAAAACACATGGGGCACTCATCATTCATGATGGGGAGAAATGAAAGCTTTTATGTTACACCCTTTATCTGTGGCAGTACCTAGTCGTTCTTGAACATGGCACTCATTTGCATTTGCATACTGCACTTGGATCATCCGTTTGCCCTCAATTTTCACCTGTTTCCTGAGTCTGGTCACTCCTTTGAGTCATTCAAAGAACGCTTCCCTCATCAGTTGCATTAGGTTTTGGTGTTGTACTCATCATGTCAATACTACCAAGTCATGCAATGCCCATGTTCAAGAATATTCTCACCATTCATTATCTGCAATTAGTACGCCTACTACCATGTCGATCTACTCTAAGTCGGTCTTGCATGTTACTGTACCATCTGATCCACTCTACACATCTTTTTTTGTGTTTCATGTCGATGATGGGGGATTCATCATGGCCCTCCTTCAATGGATTCATCCTTGTTGACTTCAACACATCATCCGAGGATTGAATCTAGAAACCAACCAAGTACCTTGGCCCTGCATGTCTCAATGGCAGGTTACGTCGCTTTCAACATGAGTTTACATCATTGACTCTTGATTGAAAGATTTCATCTGGCATTCGAATTCAACTCATTTATTCATGCTTGGTGATATGTACTGTGATACCTTGGGGATCACTAACATCAATGGTGATTTCCCTCGCACTTGTTAACAGTATACATCAATGACCGGTAATCAAGTGGCTTCTACCATGTTCGACGTCAAGACATTTGTAATCACATGGATAGATTCGTATCATTGCGGGTTCAACTTGAAGACCTTGGGGAGTCATGTTTTACCCAGATTGCAATGGAGTTTGGTTTGAGTCATATCACATGGATCCACATTTGTATTGGTTGTGGCTATGTTATCATCTCATCATGGATCTACGCTTGTGTCTAGTAGCCATGATTGTGTTCAGTCGGTCTTTACTATCATGGATATGCAATGTAAAGGTCGGCAGCCATGTTGTACGTCATATGAGACTGTGTACTCAGATTCAATTGTACTGCAACAACATCCTTCATCTGAGGAACCATTGCCATTCCTTCTATCAAAGCATTTCACCTGTCCAATTTCAAACAACTTCATGCTTTGGGGGGCATTCTGTTACACCTAAAATATTACGATCATGAAACTCAGTGTAATCATCCCTAAAGTTTCCTTGACTAAGTTATTGACCTGGAAAAGATACAAAGCCATTCATACTAGGTTTATAGAGGTCGTCGCAGGTTGTCCTCACGTAACCTGCGACATCGCAGGTTGGCCTCTTGCAGCCTGCGTGTTGGAATATTCTCCCCATCATTTTGTATTTTGCATGCTTACATGCAAATCTGCATGCTGCATGCACTTGCATGCAAATTGCATGCATCCAGTCATCATCATGGTGGTCTCCCCAGCACCTAGAGCTTGTTTATAGCTCTTCCATACCTGCATGCAAAACTGCATGCTGCATGCATTTGCATGCCACTACATGCATCCAGTCATCATCATAGTGGACCTACTAGCTCCTAGAGCTTGGTTCTAGCTCTCCACAGCCTGTCTACAACCCCTAGGGAGCCTCCAAGCTACCAAAGGCACCCTTCTCCAGTGTACTACATGGCTAGTGCACCTTTTCTCACCTACCATAGCCAGTTAAGCACCCTTCTCACCTACCAGTCAGTTATCTCTCAGTTCTTCCTTGATTTGAGGCTAGATTGACTCCTCCACTGACTGTTTCACTCCGATAGACCTCCAGTGAGACTAGTCTTCCCATTCTGACTCTAGTTATCTCCTCATGCACCCTCCACTGAGCCTCCTTCATTCATTTCATGCCTACCTCACTCAGTTAGACTCCTCATGTGTCCTCCACTGAGCCTCCCTCATTCAGTTAGTACCTACTTCACTCAGTTAGACTTAGTTGACTGACTGTTACCTCTGATGAGTGATACATTGACTGGATGATGACTCCACTATCATCCAAGCCACACTCTGAGTTAGGAATTCGAATGCCCTAATTGGCCTATTCGAATCCTATATTATGCATCTTATTGCTCCATTGTACTCATTCACTTGCATTCTTATTCATTGTATAATATTGAGATTATGTTCTATTCTAGTGTGTTTATGAGTGATCATTGAGTGTCTCATTCTCTTCTTATTTGCAACATATTTGTGAGTTTGATTGTGAGTTTCTACAGCTATCAGATCCTTGCATATTATTACATGGTATCAGAGCAGGAAGCAGCTATTCGAATTGCAGCGGTTGCAGTAGCAGTGGTTGTAGCATTTCTTTGAGTAGCTATTTTTCCTTAAGGTAGTGTTTAGTCGAAGTGTAGCATCCTCCATCAGCACATCTTTATTGTTTTGCAGGTTTATTCACCAGTTCGGAATATTCTTCAACTATTGACTTTCTCTATTCAGATGGATCTAAAGCTTACATCTTCCAACTATGTTGAGTGGAAAGCCAAGATGGCTCTCTTCATGCGATCCAAGAGCTTCACCTGAATACTCAATGGAACGATGGCATAACCTCTCAGTGCAGTTGAAAAGTCCAAGTACTTAGATCGGCTTGATGAAGCAATTGGTCTCCTCATTCTCTAAATTTCTGATGAACTACACTTTCATGTCATTGATCTTACATCTCCGAAAGAGGTGTGGGACAAGCTCGAATCTCTCTTTGGGCCAAAGGATGATATGGTGGCACACAAATTGGAGAATGAGCTCATATGTTTGAGTCCTAGAAGCTTCAATTCTATCAATGCCTTTCTCACCAAGTTCAAAAGCTTGATATCACAGTTGAAAATATATGAGATAGTGAAGGAAGATAAGCAGCTTATACTTACCATTCTCTCAAAGTTGGGGGCAAATTTCTCAATTTTTGTCTCTACTTTCCAGTCCTCTAAGTTGTCCATTCCAAGATGGAAGTTTCCCTCATTTGATGATTTCACACAATCTCTTACCCAAGAGGAAGAGAAGTTGATTTCAATGGGAATGATCACACCCAAATTGGATTCAGCCCTTAGAGTTGCAGAGAGAGTAAATGATATAGTAAAGCAAAATATTTATGGCAAGAAATTTAAGGATACTAGTCCTACAAATAGTTCAAATTAGTCAGATAGGGTTTTTAACCCTAGGAAGACCAAGCATTCTCACAAAAGAAAACCAAATTGCAACTATTGTATTAAATGCATTCATCCTGAGAGTGCTTGTATGAAGAAGGCCATAGATTTGATGGCTCAAATACTCGAGAAGAACAATCTTCTTGTTCCTGCATGTACAAGGAAGAAAGACCCTGATCCTGAATCTTCTAGATCTAAAGGTAAAGAAGATGTCATGCTCTCATGGCAGTGCATCATCAGATTCTTCTTTTATTATAGATTCAGAAGCCACAAGACACATGTCTTCCTCCAAAGGTCTCTTCTCCTAATTCGAGAGCTGAAAAGGCCCTTCCATCAGATTGGGAAATGATTCAGAAATTCCTTCTCAAGGTATAGGAAGAATTGATCTTGACTCTGGACATTTTTCTAATCTGCTTTATGTTCCTTCTCTTGTAGCAAATTTACTCTCTGTATATCAAATGACTCATGTTGGAAATCCCAAGAGAGTAATCTTCTCTCCAAATGAAGTCGACGTACAGGACATGGTCTCAGGGGAAATCATTTCAAAAGGTATTGCAAATCATGAGTCGAAGCTCTATGAATTCTCACACTTCTATCTCTCTCAAAGGAATATGCTCTTCGCTCTCACACTCATGAAGATAGCAGGATTAGCCAGATTGCTCATGGCACATGAAAAAGTTGCTTGAAAGGAAAAAATAGATCTATGAATACTGAGAAAAGGAGGACTCTTAAAGAAGTATGAATGATAGATTCAGATCCACAAGAACCTGAAGATTTGGCACCTATTGATTCCAAACCCATGGAAAAAGAGGCCATCAGCACTACATTCACTAGAGATCTTCCATCTTTGTCTGGTTCTAGATCTTTTGGAAAAGATCTCACCAGAAACAACTCAAGAGAGATATCAGAGATTTACATGCTTCTCCAAAAGCAGGTTCATGATGGTTACATGTCTAATTATGGTTCCACTTCTTCACACTCAGAGGGTGGAAGTGATGATGAGTTGGTCTCATCTGCTTCTTCATATGAGCCCTTGGATTCAGAGGTGGAGAATGGTGATGAGTTTCGAGAGAACAAATCTCCATCATATGGCAGTTTAGATTGTGAGTATGAGACATCAACTTCACATGTTTCTCTTCATACAAACTTAGAACTTGTATGTAATGTTGAGCTAGTTTTACTTGCTCCTTCCCACGAGGTTTCAAATTCAGAGCTTGAAAGTATTGGTGATTTTCAAGAGAGCGAGTCCTCAACATATAGCAGATTAGATTCAGAAGAAGATTGTGATGAAGAGAAAATGTTGGATCCAGACCCACAAGAACCTGAAGATCTAACAAATGCTAAAGATGAAGAAATGGAAGTTTCAGTTCCTTATGATCTCTCAATAGACTTTCCTCCTCTTCCAAGAAGGGAAGCCATTGCTTTCACATCTTCTGGTGTTCCGGCTGATTGACGGAGAACCAGCTTAGATTTTCATGATGAAGGGACTCATCCTTCTCACATTTTTGGTTCATCTTGGATCGATCAACCCTTCCTATAGAAGGTCACTTGCCTCCTTCAGGGGTAAGTCATGATATGCTAGTTTAGCACCTTCAATCTATTTTGAGGGAGGGATTTCTTCCCACTGGGTTTTCCCTCTTTCCTCACTTAGTTTATTTTTGATTGATTGTACGGGGTGACCTTTGGTCTTAGTTACCAGGGCCCTATTTTTCAGTTATTTCCTCATAGTATAGCTTGCGGGGGGTATTGGAATATTCTCCCCATCATTTTGTATTTTGCATGCTGCATGCACTTGCATGCAAATTGCATGCATCCAGTAATCATCATGGTGGTCTCCCCAGCACCTAGAGCTTGTTTCTAGATCTTCCTTACTTGCATGCAAAACTGCATGTTGCATGCATTTGCATGCCAATGCATGCATCTAGTCATCATCATAGTGGACCTCCTAGCTCCTAGAGCTTGGTTCTAGCTCTCCACAGCCTATCTACAGCCCCCAGGGAGCCTCCCAGCTACCAAAGGCACCCTTCTCCAGTCTTTCGCATGGCTAGTGTGCCTTTTCTCACTTACCATAGCTAGTTAGGCACCCTTCTCACCTACCAATCAATTATCTCTCAGTTCTTCCTTGATTTGAGGCTAGATTGACTCCTCCACTAACTGTTTCACTCCAATAGACCTCCAGTGAGACTAGTCTGCCCATTCTGACTCCAGTTAGCTCCTCATGTGCCCTCCACTGAGCCTCCTTCATTCAGTTCATGCCTACCTCACTTAGTTAGACTCCTCATGTGCTCTCCAATGAGCCTCCTAAATTCAGTTAGTACCTACTTCACTCAGTTAGACTCAATTGACTGACTGTTACCTCTGATGAATGATACATTGACTGGATGATGACTCCACTATCATCCAAGCCACACTCTGAGTTAGGAATTCGAATGCCCTACTTGGCCTATTCAAATCCTATATTATGCATCTTATTGCTCCATTGTACTCATTCACTTACATTCTTATTCATTGTATAATACCGATATTATGTTCTATTATACTGTGTTCATGAGTGATCATTGAGTGTCTCCTTCTCTTCTTATTTGCAACATATTTATGAGTTTGATTGTGAGTTGCTACATCTGTCAGATCCTTGCATATTATTACACTGCGACGATGTCAGTTGACGGACAAAAATAGCTTCTTTGAGCCCATTCTCAAAGCTAGATGACATGGATCCCTATCCCTGACCTTTTGGGAGAGCTGGCATTCAGTTACTAACCTCTTGGAAAGATCCCCTATCTCTCTCCTACCATATATCAACCTACCCTATCCACTTAATCCTATTTAAGTGAAGCTCATTCCCATTCCAAAGAGAGGAAGTCTATAGTGTCTACATGCTGGTGAAATCACCTTAGGATAGATCTCTATTCATCTATTGGGAGACTCACACTTCCTTGGGAGGCTTTGGCATTTGGTTTGATCGGATGAGGATTGCTACATCAAGTCAATGGTTGTAATCTTTCTATCTTATGTACTTCTCTTTTCAATAAAGTAATATAAGTGCTTTCCACCAAAATCTCATTGTGTTAATGGTATCTTGTGTAGTTTGCCTACTTGACTGCTTACTTAGATCTATTATTGTATAGATGCGTTTTACATGTTTTGTTGTCTTGTTATCTTGATAGGTTTTGCAGCTTAGATCTGAAGATCATCAAGCTTGGAGCAGCGTTCAAGGAGAAAAGGATTAGCGATCTACAAGGATCTAGTTCCTTCATCCTTAATTAGATCTAGGAGGGTGATTTATATTTTGTCCTATTTGTTCTAGACTCACGTTGAGCTAGGGAGATCATGCCTCGAGTCCGCTCTTGGTAGATTGTCCATCAAACATTAATCCCATTGATGAGTAGGGATTTGAAGATGGATTTTAACTTGTCCATGAGCGGGTTCAAAATGGAATTGGAAAATTGCAATTACAACTCAATAAATTTCTATGGAATCCTTTCAAACAAAAATGATGTAAACATATTGAAACAACGAAAGATCAGAGAACAGACAAAAAAAATGGTTTAATTGAAAACAAAAATAGTGAAGGGAGAATTGAAACAAGACCTTTTACCATTTAAATGGAAAAATCAATTTATGATTGTTGTGCATGTCAAATTTGCTTATATATATGCAAAATGTCAAAATATAAACACTGGATAATCCTAAATAATGTCAAAATTAACAACATAATAAGTTTCATAATGCATAAAAAAAAGACAATAGACATATGCCATTTCTAATATGATTAATCAATGTATTCTGCCACTATCTCTACAAAAAAGCGGATTCTTATTTGTGGAGTTTAAAAATGTGACCTGCAATTTAATTATATGGCTAATGACCTAACCATAGTTAATCAAGCTCTTTACAAATTTATTTGAAGCTTCTTTGACAAATATAATTGGCATCTAACATCATAGCTTTCATTTCTAACTAAGTCCTAAGCTCCAATAAAAGTAACTAGTTCTAATTCAAATCGTCTCCATTGAAAATCGGATCTTGACACTTGATGGATACATTTGAAAATTCAAATTGCTCAACATTGACAAGTTTAGTGACATGAATTCATATTTTACATCACCATAAAGGTAGTTGCATCAAACCTATGAGTCATTACATACTAATTGACTTATATATTAATCCATTCTTCTCTATTCACATATCAACTGATTTTTCAATAGCAAAGAAAAGAAATTGAGATTTTATAATATAAGTAACTATTACAAAAATTCCAGGAAATAACCAGATAACCATAGAGAAGAGGGTTTTATAGCTTTAGAAGAATAACTAGACTTAGACTTTGTAATAGAGAATAGAAGATATTTTATAATAATAATAATAGTTATTGTAAGATCCATAACATAGGTTTATCCAACCATAACTGATTTTGTAACAGAGATATTATTAAAAACATTATAATCCTAGTTAGTATTTCAGGAACCAACAAACAGAACCAGTTTTTATAAAATCTTACAACAGTAATAATTTGTTAAGCAAAGAAGAAAAGATTTTATAGTACTATCAATTATGAAAAAAAACCACAAAATAGCTTAAAGATATTGGACAGTAGTGATTTACATATTCATTATTTAAATATTATTTGACTTTGCAATAGAGAAAACACCAGATTTCAAGAAGAAATGCAAAATAACCATCTACAAAACATGGCAATAGTTTAATGTCTTTTCAATTCCATATCCTTTTTCTACTACTACCAAATCACTGGTCTCGATAATTTGATCAGAAACTGTAGATACCACTGTAAGTCTTACATGTTAGTTTTTTTTCACCGGGAATGGATTCATACAAACTTTACATTATTTGGCTGTCAATTTAGAGAATTTGTATTTAAGATTCTAATGCAAAACGTTGTGCTGGTTCAGGACTTGTTGTTAACTCTATTTCTCCTATTGAACGAATAAATCTAGGCGATCAGTGCATGAATTATAATGAAACTAGATTTTGTTGTCTAATTTTCATAGGATACAACATAAATCTGTCCGACTAAGGACTTGAATGATAGAATTTCACACAAAGATAATGTATTTGTAGAAAAATATACAAATTTAGGGACTGTCTAAGGAAATTTTGAAGGATTTGATACAAAATTTAAAAATTAGATATGGCTATAGGTTTAGGAGAAATTCCATTGGCCAGAAGAAAAAATCAGGAAAAATATAAAAGATCCAGCAAATTCCAGAGAAAACTTGAAGAATTTCCTACAAAATTGAAATAATATGTCACAGCTTCATAACGAAGTTATTGAATTTGAACAATTTTATGAGGATCTAGCTCAAAATGTCAATTATTAGTTCTCTGTTGACATCAACATGTCAAGAGGGATTTTTAAACGTATAACACATCAACAATGTTATTCTGATTTCTTATTAATTTCTACAAATTAAAAAATATTTTGACATTTTAGAGTGTAAAAATGCTCAAGCAATTGCTGATCT
Source organism: Larix kaempferi (assembly GCA_027924585.1). NCBI lineage: Eukaryota > Viridiplantae > Streptophyta > Pinopsida > Pinales > Pinaceae > Larix > Larix kaempferi. The sequence goes on from BSBM01000577.1 coordinate 3,406,316, forward strand.
TCACCAGAGGCAGATTAATTCTCTGGACATGCCGAGAGCTTGGATATGTTCTTAAAGGTTCTCCTATTGATGCTCTTATTCAGGTCTTTTCTTTTGGAGGAAATATCTGGCGATGCAGCTTATCAATACAACAGACCCTGGGGGTTCATACACTCTGAAGTGGACATTTCATGATGAATTAGGTCTGGTTTTTGTGGCTGTTTATCAATGGATATTGCATATTTTGTATGTGAATGAGCTATTAAACAAGCTAAAGCATGAATTTGTAGAAATTTACAATCTAAAGAGGACGGTTTACATGTATTTTGATGATACGTTTAGGCAGTTGTTAAAAGAGTCTGAGGCAAGAGCTGAAGAACTGAAAAAAATGAACCAGCAAAATAACCTACCTGAGGTTCTGACAAAGAGACCTGGGAAAACTGCAAATAAAAAAGATGGATCTCAAGCGAAGGAAGGAAAAAGTCTTAGTAAAGCTGAGAGAAAAACTGGGGCGGATGATGACCATGCTCATAAATCGACCAAGAAATCAAGACTAAATTCACTGTCTAATGGAAAAGAAAATGGATTTAAGAATGTAAATTCAGAAAACAAAAAGAGTGAAGATGGTCGTGTTCAGAAAACTACTGAAGTAGCCTTTGATGTAAATAAGTTACATAAATTGCAGTAACAAAAAAGTAACAAAATTGAATCAGCAAAAGTCCCTAAAGAAGAGCCGGGGAAGAAGAAAGCCAGCTACAGCCAATATCACATAATGGGTTATACCTGAGGAATATTTCCTTCCGTCTTTACAGATACAAGCTAAAGAAGAAATTTGGGAAAACCCATTGCACGACAGCGTGAAGGAAGCTCTTAGGGTTCAACATTAATGTGCAAAACCACTAAATTAAAATACCCCTTGTTTTCTACGGGAGAAAATGTGAATTCCATGGGCTAATATGCTACAAAGTCTGCCTAGTTAAAAACAAATACAAAACCCCACTACGGGTTTATATGTCTACTTTCAAAAAATTGAAAAAAAAAAAACCCTGAAGAAGAAGGAAAAACTTACTTGTTAATGAGTCTCGAGGGTTCTGAAGAGCATCTCTAAGGAACTAATCGACTTGATTTATCGCCACGGGCAGATCCCTACCATTGTCGGGAGAAGAACCTCGTGCCTTCTCTTCTTGCGCTTCGACATCTTGACCCATGGAAGATGGTGCCAGCAATTTTCTCATGCTCTCTTCGAGGTCTTCCAGTTCCCATGACTAGGGAGGCAAGGCCGATGATTCCAACTCCTTCGCAGAATCAACACCCATTTCAGTAAAAGATACCTCTAATTCAACATCAATATAAATGATGATCACATACAGAAGAACATGAACATATAAGCATTTAATGGAAATGGGGCTGGGGAGGAAACCCCAACATCAGCCTCCCTGCACCTCAAATAATTATTGTTCTTGTTGTTGTGCTCGGTACTCCTCTATGCCCCATTTTCTTCCCTTCGGCCCAGGGAAAGACGACGAAGCCATCCAAAAGAGAGAAGCAAACCCCCTCTTCTCCTCCTCTCATGGATATTGACTAAACTAACATTTGTAAATTGGAGCCACACTATGCCAATTAATATTCTCATATGTTTGTTGGAATATCAAGCAATACTGAGAGGGGGGGTGAATCAATGTTTCACTATTCTTTAAATTTTATCACAATTAAAAATACTAAATTAACAAAAAAGACAGAAGACACAATTTTATCGTGGAAGCCCAATTGGGAAAACCACCAACTCTTTCTAATACTGCAAAAAATATACTTACAATCAATTTGCAAGCTCCAACTTCCAGAATGCACCAACACCCAATTTCTCAGCTACAACTAAAGGATGCACCAACACCCTGTTTTTTAGCTACCACTGACAGGATGCACCAACACCCTTTTAGAAGGCTACAACATGCCCTAGCTCCACCCTTCCACCCTTGTCTGTCTTCTTCAAATTTTCTAGAACCTTTTCTTCAATTATAGATCTTCATTAGTCTCTGCCTTTACTTGCTTCTTCTTCAACTTGGACCCGAGAGACACTTCATTTCTAATTCAAATTTCTGGTTATATATATCTTCATGAGTTTCATTTGTGTCTCTTCAAACTGTGCTCATGCCTTTTCATCATCGTGCCTCTGCACATCTCTGATAATTAATCTTTTAATTTATAATTCTGTTTATTACATATTTTTAATTAATTAATTAAACACCTCCTTGGATATTTTCGGCCTGTGGGCTTCATTCCATGCGGGCTCTGTTGATGTCTTTGTAACTTCGGTAGATATTCACTTGTATATTATGTTTGTACTTTATTGTATCCCCAACGGAGATGTATTATTCTTCTGGTTGGAAGTGTCATCATTTGTATTTGCAAGTGTTGCAAGTTACATTGTAAGTGTCGTAACTTATATTTGATGGGTTATTAGACCACCTTGGTCGGGTCGGCCCTGTATGAGTCATGTGGATGGGTTATTAGGATTCCTTAGGAAGTCAGCCCAGTTAGGGTTAAAGGCAGGTTAAGTTGCTATATAAATAGAGGGTGTGTCTCTCTCATTTTACTCATTCACTCACTCATCCAACTCGCATAGTTGAGAGAGAGGAGTGTGCACAAGTGGAGGATTAGTATCCACTGAAGACATCTATCTTTTGGGGTTTGATCTTTGTGATCTTTGTATTGGTGCTCATTCTATCTCTGAGGAAGTTGTGGGTTTTTCAACTTCTTGGTTTTCCTCGGTGAAATGCTTTGTGTTCATTGTCTCTTGTGATTGTTATGTTGTGCTTGTTATTCTCTTAGTGATCCTAGATAATATTGAATGAAATTATCGAAAAATTAACATGGTATTAGAGAGGTCCTACAAAGAAGACACTGTGCAGCTGCGGAAGCTAGGGATTTTTAATTTTTGGGTTTCTCTCCACAATTCATCAAAGAAAGGAGGCTAGATTGACTCTCCTAGCAAGGTCGCATCTTTCTATCGAGACATACTTCAATTCTGAGCATTTTCAATTTTTGGCCTATCACTGCTGCGGGAAATTAGTGTTTCGAAGAAAGTTGAAATTTTTGGAATTTGTGACCACGGTTGGATGCTCCTCAGAAAAATTGAAGTTTAGAGACGAAGATAGAACTTTTTGGTTGGGAAGAACCCTAGTCTCTATCAAACCCTAGTTTAGGATTTTGACCAGAAAACCAGAAAATCAGAAACTGCAGATCCAAAAGTTTCAAAGTCAATTTTGAAGGGTCAAATTTTGGACATTTCAAAATTGAAGTATACCATCTTGATCATCTCAGCAAGGCGCATCTTTCCATCCAATCAAAAGTTTGAAATTCAAAGTTTGAATATTTAGGGTTTCTTTGACAAACCCCTTCCAGCCCTAGATCCATTTTTCAGCAAATCAAGTGATAAGACCTAAATCTTTTATTTCCATTTGAGTTTCTCACTAAGATGTATCACCACACCAAGCTTGAAGATAAGCTTGAAGGGGATGATAAATTTCAAGCATGGAAGTATAGGATTGGGTTAATCCTAGAAGAGAATGAATTAGACACCTACATAAGTGAAGAGGTTCTAGTTCCAAAGGGAGATGAGGCTAAGGCCTTACACAAGAAGAAATTGGTCAAGGACAAGAGAATCATTGCTGATTCTACCAAAGACCATCTCATACCCCATGTGTCTTCCCTAAATACACCTCAGGAGATGTTTGACTCCTTGACCAAGTTGTTTGAAGGAAAGAATATAAATCGGAAGATGACACTACAGAACCAATTGAAAGGGGTAAAGATCCAAAATGGAGAGACCATCCAATCCTACTTTACTAAGGTCTCTCAAATCCAAGAACAACTTGAAGCTATGGATGAATTAGTGGAGAATGGAGAAATTGTGATGACCACATTGAATGGCCTACCTAGGTCATGGGACTATTTCATCCAAGGTATCTGTGCAAGAAAGAAATTGATCTCTTTTAGTGGACTGTGGGAGGAATGTTCACAAGAAGAATCTAGACTTGTGGCCCGAGAAGAAAAGATGGGAAGTGAAGATCAAGCTCTCACAACACACACCAAGAGAAGTAAGTTCAAGAGGGAGCAAACTCATCACAAGAAATCTTCTCACCACCATCAAAGAGAGAATAAAGATTTGAGATGGTTCACATGTAATGAGAAGAGACACTTTGCCTTAGAATTTCCCAAGAGAAGAAAAGAATTCAACAACAACAAGAAAATTAACAAGAAGAAAAGATATCATGCTCATGTTGTTGAGGATGATGAACCTCCCAGGAAGAAGACTAAGGTAGAAAGTGAAGACTCTTCAAGTGCTGAAGAATATGTTATAATTTTTGCTCTCTCATGTACTGTTACACATGGGTGTAATGATTGGCTTATTGATAGTGGGGCTTCCAAACATATGACGGGATTTAAAGAATCTCTTATGGACCTCTCTGAACATGAGTCACCTCACAAGGTGAAACTTGGGGATGGCTATCAATATCCTATAAAAGGAAGTGGTGAAGCCTCCTACAAATTAGACTCTGGGAAGTCTTTAGAGACGAAAGATGTTCTATATGTACATGGACTCAAGAAGAATATTCTCTCCATATCATCTTTGGATGCAAAGGGGATGATAGTTACATTTGTGGATGACAAAGTACTTATGTGGCCAAAAGGTAAGACCATAGATGATGCAATTGTGATTGGAGAGCAAGAGGGAGGATTGTACAAATTGAAGGGACAACCTGAACATGCCATGGAGCCAAGTGAACTTTGGCATAGAAGGCTTGCACATGTGCACTATAGAGCACTACCAATTGCAAGCAAAGTAGTAGAAGGTCTTCCTGAAATCCAGTCAAAGCATGAAGGGGATTTCAAGGATGTGCAAAAGGAAAGAACACAAAGAAGGAATTTCCAATGAAAGCAAGGCAAAAAGAGTCTTGGAGATTATCCACTTCGATGTATGCGGTCCGATGTCTTCTAGTTCTCTGAGTGGGTATGTATAATATTTTTATTTCATTGATGATTTCTCTAGGAAGACATGAGTTTATTTTTTGAAGAATAAAGATGAAGTGTTTGATAAGTTCAAGGAATTCAAAGCCTTGATAGAAAACCAAACTGATAAGAAAATAAAGACCTTTAGATCCGACAATGGCAGAGAGTTCACTTCAGGAGACTTCAAGAAGTTATGTAGTAATTCAAGGATTAAGATGGAGTTGACCACTCACAATCCACAACAGAATGGGGTTGCAGAAAGGAAGAATAGAACAATCATAAAAGCAACACGAGCAATACTTCATGACCAAGATCTACCTATGCACCTATGGGCAGAAGAAACAAGTATAGCTGTATATGTTCAAAACATAACACCACACAAGGTACTTGGTAACAAGACACCAGAAGAAGTTTTCTTTGGTAAGAAACCAGAAGTTATCCATCTCAAGATATTTGGATGTCCGGTATACACACACATTCCAAAAGAAAAGAGGACAGAGCTAGATCCTTAAGGAAAGAATGGTATATTTGTGGATTACAGTGAAATCTCGAAGGCATATAGAATCTACTTTCCAGGGTTCAAGAAGATTGACATCAGCAGGGATGTGACGTTTGATGAATACTCGACATACATCAAATCAAGGAAGACACTTGTTGAAGACAATGAAGAACCAAGGGTACCCAGAATACAAGACAGCACCATGAATGAAGTAATTCCAGAAGAGGATCGTGAAATAGAAGATCCACAAGAACCTATAGATCCACCCTGTGAGAAGAACTCTCACAAGAGGAAACCAACATGGGCTAGAGAGCTCATCCAAGATGTGGAAAGGTATGGTATTCCAGAGGAGGAACATAGAGAAAGAAAAAGGAAAAGGTCACACACTAGCTATGTTGCATTACTCTGTGACATAATGAACAAAGAACCTTCCAGTTATTAAAAAGCAGTAGAAAAGAAAGAATGGAAGGATTCCATGGTCGAGGAATACCAGTTGATCATGAAGAATGATGTTTGGTATGTGGTACCAAGACCATAAGGGAAGTCTGTTGTGACTTCCAAGTGGATCTACAAGATCAAGCATGTCGCAGATGGTAGCATAGATAAATACAAGGCAAGGTTTGTGGCTCCTGGCTTCTCCCAAAAAGAAGGGATAGATTATGAAGAGACTTTTGCACTTGTAGCCAGATACACTTCCATCAGAACAGTACTTTCTCTGGCTGCAGTGATGAAATGGAAGATACACCAGATGGATGTCAAGACAGCTTTCTTGAATGGTGTAGTCGAAGAGGAAGTGTATGTGGAGCAGCCACTCAGTTTTGAGACACATGACAGGGAGTCATATGTGTGCAAGTTAAATAAATACTTGTATGGCTTGAAGCAAGCACCCGGGACGTGGTATGACAGGATAGACAACTTCCTGTATAGTTTGGGATTTACCAAGAGTAAAGCGGATTCCAACCTTTACTACAAGTTTGAGGAAGGAAATCCAGTGATACTCCTACTGCATGTGGATGTATTATTTGTGACAAGTAAGGATAGGTTGATTGCCGACACAAAGAGGATGCTTGCTTCCGAGTTCGAGATGAAGGACTTGGGTATGATGCATTACTTTCTAGGTATGGAGGTGTGGCAAAGTGCAGATGGAATCTTCCTTAGACAAGGGAAGTATGCAGTAGAGATCCCGAAGCGGTTCGGGATGATGGAATGCAAGGCCAAGGCCACACCTATGGCATCGAACCTGAATCTATTGAGTGATTCTTCATCAAATTCGGTTGATGCCACGATGTATCGTTAGATGATTGCATCCTTGATGTACCTGACGAACATGAGACCAAATATTTGCTTTGTTGTGAACACCTTGAGCCAGTTCCTGACGGATCCTAGACATGTTCACTTGATTGCTGTAAAGCATATTCTGAGGTACCTGAAGGGTACAGTTGATTATGGGCTCAAGTATGATGCAAATCAAAATTTTAACATGGAGGGTTATGTTGATTCAGATTGGGCAGGCAGTGTTGTAGATAGGAAGAGTACTTCGGGGTGCTGATTCAGTATGGGATCAGGTGTGATATCTTGGTTTAGTAGGAAGCAATCCTGCATAGCACTGAGTACAACTGAAAGAGAGTATGTCGCAGCTTCTTTGGCTAGTTGTGAGGCAGTATGGCTAAGGAAGCTACTGTCATATTTATTTGATTTCCAGTTGGATGCTACTTGTATCTTCTGTGACAACTAGAGTTGTGTGAAGTTGTCTAAGAACTCGATGTTTCATGATAGGTCAAAGCCCATCGAGATCAAGTATCACTATATCAGGGATATGGTGTAGAGAGGAGTAGTGAAGCTCCTATATGTTGCAACGAATGAGCAGATTGCAGATGTGTTGACCAAACCACTAGCCAGAGTGAAGTTCGAATACTTCAGAGAGAGGCTTGGTGTTCTTCAGATAGAAGATACTTCGAGGAGGAAGTGATGGGACACATTTGCAGGAGCCATTCCAAGCATGGTGGTATGAGGATCCTTCCCATGGCTGTGGATGCAAGTGTTGTGTGATGAGCATCAGGACCATGCTCCAGATGATGATGATCAGGATGATCATGTGATGATGATATGCATCAGGATGATGCTATATATGATGATGATTAGGATGACCATGCGCTGATGATGTGCATCAGGATGATGCACTGCATGATGATGATCAGTATGATCATGAGCATCAGGATGATGCTCCGTGCGAGGATGATCAGGTGGATCATGAGTATCAGGATGATACTTCGAGGTCGTGGATATGTGGCAGGTTGTGTAATAGCATATAATAGATCCTTGGGAGATCCGATAGGTTGATAAGTAAGCTCGTAATTAGTCCTGGGATGCTCTTTCGAGGTTTTGCGAGGGAGGCATGTAATCAGTCCTGGAGATCTGATAGGTTGTTCTGGGCACGTAAAAGTCCTGGGATGCTCTTTAGACATCTTGTAGGTCGCAAGATGCTCTTTTAAGGTTTTTCCTGTTCACATATAATCAGTCCTGGAGATCCGATAGGTTTTGCTAGTCATGTAAAAGTCTTGGGATTCTCTTTAGAGATCTTACCGGTCGTGTTGGGAACATAAAGGATCTTGATATGCTCTTTAAAGGTTTTGTGAAGGCTGCATGTAATAATTCCTGGGAGATTTTGTCAGTCGTGCTAAGGCACATAAAGTATCCTAGGATGCTTTTGTCAGGTTTTGCAGAGGCTGCATGTAATCATACCTGGGATATCTTTCCAGTCGTGATAAGGCACATAAAGGATCCTGAGATTCTCTTGTCAGGTTTTGCAGAGGCACATAGTCAGTCCTGAGATTCCACCTCTATCAGGCCACTTGTAGAGATGATGAAGACCTATAGGAGGATAGGCCTGCATCCAACATGAAAATGGGATGGCTCTATAGAACTTCCTATGATGAGAAGAATTGAGAGATAGCACCAGTGATTGAGATGAAGAGTACAACAGTAGTGACGATGATGCTCCGTGATCTAGTGATGATGATCCAACTCCAGAATTGAAGACTTGTGTCGATATGTACTGATGACCCATGTCAAGAGAATACCTTCCTAGTAAGAAGGGAGTGCTGATGTATTTGTAACTTTGGAAGATATTCACTTGTATATTATATTTGTACTTTATTGTATCCCCAACGGAGATGTATTATTCCTCGGTTGGAAGTGTTGTCATTTGTATTTGCAAGCGTCGCAAGTTACATTGTAAGTGTCGTAACTTATATTTGATGGGTTATTAGACCACCTTGGTGGGGTCGGCCCTGTATGAGTTATGTGAATTGGTTATTAGGATTCCTTAGGAATTTGGCCTAGTTAGAGTTAAAGGCAGGTTGAGTTGTTGTATAAATAGAGAGTGTGTCTCTCTCATTTTACTCATTCACTCACTCATCCAAATTTTATAGTTGAGAGAGAGGAGTGCGCACAAGTGGAGGATGAGTAGCTGTTGAAGACATCTATATTTTGGGGTTTGATCTTTGTGATCTTTGTATTGGTGCTCATTCTATCTCTGAGGAAGTTGCGGGGTTTTTCACCTTCTTGGCTTTCCCCAGTGAAATGCTTTGTGTCCATTGTCTCTTGTGATTTTTATTCTATGCTTGTTATTCTATTAGTGATCCTAGATAATATTGAATGAAATTATCGAAAAATTAACAGGCTCTCCCTATGCGGGAAACAACTGTAAGCCCCTTTCTTCTTCATGGGAATATGCATGCAAGCCCCTTGCGGGCATGCGTAAGCCCCTGTGGCTTTAACTTTATCCCCTGCGGGAATCCTTAAGCTTCTATGGGCTTAACCTTACCTCCTTCAGGCATCCCCTAAGCCTGTGCGGGATTAAGCTCAACCCTTGTGGGCTTAACTTCAACCCCTGTGTGCATAACCAAAACCTTTGCGGGCATCTTTTAGCCCTTCCAGGCATTCCTAGGCCCCCTGCGGGCTTTAACTTTAGCCCCTAAAGGAATCCTTAAGCCTCCATGGGCTTAACCTCACCCCCTGCGGGCATTCCTAATCTCCCGCAGGCTTATCCTTTAGATCCTCTTAGAAATAACCATGTTTTCTTTTGTTTTTGGGAGATCAATGACTCGCACGTGAGAGCGCAAAATGGGAATCTGAATCCATCAATGGATAGCCATTTCACCAAGGAATATCCCCATGTCATCTGGAAAAAATATCAGCACAAGGACACTCTTTGGCGGGCATTTCCAAATGCCTTTTCAACTTTCTGATTTTAACACTTAGCCAATTTTCTTTTGTTCTTAATATGTAAAATAATATTTTTCCTATTTTTGGCAGATTGATCTTTTGTATATCTGACCATCATAAGGAAAACTGAAAGTATGGTTGGATATTCACTTCAACAAGGAATAGATCCATGTCACCTTTTGAATTTTTTGTTACTCACACATCATCTAGCGGGCATTTGAACAAAGCCTTCCAATCTATTAATTCAACACTTAGACAAAATTGTCAAATCCTAGGTCAACATGATGATATTTTATTTTCATCAAATTTGAAGTGTGAGACACCCAATGGGTATAGGCTAACAAGGTGATTCCATCAAGACCAATTTCATCCTCTTAAGCTTCTTTCTCTCTCCTTGGCGGGCATTTTACTGGAGTAGAGTAATTTAGTTTGGGAGGCACTTTTGGCAGATCAATATATTCACCTATAAAAACTCTTTGGACAAACCATTGATATGGTTGGATGCACCATACAAAATTATATAGATCCATACTCTCAAAATAATTTAAGACATCAACCATAGGAAATGGTGGGCATTTTACTGAGGTCACTTAGACAGTTTTTACCAGTAATTCTATACTTAGATAATTTTTGCAATTTATAAGGTGTACTTTTTATTTCACTAGAATCCTGAACCAATGCCACTAGATGATGTATTTCAACTCACTGAGCACACCTAGCTGATTTCACTCTCAGACTCATCTTCATTTTCCCTGCAGGTATTTTACCGAACTTGGTGCAAAACTGCCTAAAACCCTGTTTTGACAGATCTATAACTTCCTCCTCAGGCACTCTCAAGACAAAATGGGACCATGGTCAAGTAGAAAAATAAAAAAATATACATCCTAACCATATGGTTCGGGAATTTACTTTCACCCATGAATTGTGGCAGAAATTTTACTAAGGCAACTTGGACCAATTTTCCAACACTTAGCCATTTTTCAAAATTTCTCCAAACTGACAAATCTCTATATAACTAGGTCAAAATGTAACAATGACATCATGAAGGTAGTAGAGCACCATTAGGTGGATTTTCAACTTCATTAACCATGCCATTTCATCATATCTTTTTTCATTAATGAATACTTTTGTCATAAATGACAATTATACTCAACATTTTCCCCCTTTGTCATTGATGACAACAACAACAAAAGAAATGTTTTTTTTTCTCTCCCCCTTTTGACATTAATGACAAAGATTTTTAGTTCTCCCCCTGTCAACTATGTCCCCTTTTTTTTGACAGGGTTACTATCTTCATTTTATTTTAATGAAGAGAGAAAACTCCCAGTTTTTTCCTGAGATATGCAAATGACTCTCTAGGCAGAGGTTTAGTAAAAATATTAGCTATTTGTTCCCTTGCATCAACATACTCTAGTTTTACAATCTTTTGTGACACTTGTTCTCTTAAGAAGTGATATTTGATTGGAATATGTTTTGTTTTGGAGTGCATGATAGGATTTTTTGATATGTTAATGGAACTTATATTGTCACAATATATAACTATGGGATCTTCATATTTTACAAGTAGATCTTCCAATGTTTGTTTCATCCAAATGAATTGTGTACAACATGATGCTGCAGCAATATACTCAGCTTCTACTGTAGATAGTGAAATGGAAGACTGATTTTTGCTTAGCCATGATACCGAGCAATTTCCTAAGTGAAATGATGCTCCACTAGTGCTTTTTCTATCATCAATACTTCCTGCCCAATTTGCATCTGTGAATGCTTTTAAAGAGAATTCATTGTTCTTTGGATAGCATAGTCCGTAATCCATAGTACCTTTTAGATATATGAGAATTCTTTTTACTGTAGTCACATGTGTTTATTTTGGTGCTGACTGAAATTTGGCAACCAAACCTATAGCTTGCATTACATGTGGTCTTGTAGTTGTTACATATAATAAGCCACCAATCATTGAACTATTCATGGTATGGTCTACTTCTAAGGATTCATCATTTTTTCTTAATTTGCAACTAATGGCCATAGGAGTACTAACAAGTTTGGATTCTTCTATTTTGAATTTTTGTAACATCTCTTTGATATATTTAGTTTGGGAGATGAAGATCCCTTTTTCTAATTGAGATACTTGTAGACCTAGAAATAATATTAGTTCCCCCAACATTGACATTTCAAATTCCTTGTTCATTTCTAAGGAAAAGTTTACAGTCAAAATTTGTAGATCACTTCCAAATATGATATCATCCACGTAGACCAAAACAATGATCATATTTTTGTTTTCAAACTTTATGTACATATTACTGTCAGTAGCCCCTCTTTTATATCCTTGTTTTAAATATTTGTCAAGTCTTGAAAACCATGCTCTTGGGGCTTGTTTAAGACCATAGAGTGCCTTCTTAATTTTGCAAACATAATCTTTATTTTATGATCAGAGAAAACCTTCAGGATGCTCTACATATACTTATTATTCAAGTTCTCCATTAAGAAATGCATATTTTACATCCATTTGATACACTTTGAAGTCATTGTAGCATGCAAAAGCTAAAAAAATTCTAATGGCTTCACATCTTTCCATAGGTGCAAAAGTTCTTCAAAATCAACACCTTCCACTTGAGCATACCCTTTGCATACTAACTTGGCTTTTCTCCTTATTACATGACTATCCTCATTGAACTTGTTTTTAAAAATCCATTTGGTCCCTATGGCATTCATATCCTTAGGTCTTGGGACAAGTTCCCAAGTTTGGCTCTTTTCTATTTGATCAAGTTCTTCATTCATAGCATTAATCCAATCCTCACTTTTGCAAGCTTCTTTAGAGTTTTTAGGTTCTACTATCGAAAGTAGTGCTTGTTCTTCACCATCAAGCAATCTTCTCCTTGTTTGAACTTTTGATTTTTTGTCACCAATAATTTAACTTTCAGGATGGTTCTTCTGAATTCATCTGGATGGTATCTTTGTGTTTGATCTGGGAGAGTCTTCATTCTCTTCTTTTTATTCTTCTTCTTCTTCAAGAATACCTTATTCTTGTGAATTTTCTTCTTTTTCCTCCTCATCTATTTCATCATCAGTTTCTTCAATATCCACATTTTCTTGGATTTGTATTCTTCTAGGTTTAGTGTCATCTATAGTTACATTTGCACTTTCTACGATCTTGTGCAACCTTAGATTATAACATTTGCAAGCTCTTTTGGTATAATAATATCCAAGAAATATGCCTTCATCTGTTCTAGAATCAAACTTCCCTAGATTATCATCATCTCTTTTTATGTAGCATTTACTTCCCAAAACTCTAAAGTATTTCACTATAGTTGGTCTTCCATACCACAACTCATAAGGAGTTTTGTCACTATTTACTCTGAGTTGTCCTGTGTTTTGTACATAGAAATATGTATGTATTGCTTCTCTCCAATAGCCATCAAGAATTTTTGATTCATTTAGCATAGTTCTGGCTACTTCTTGAACAGTCTTGTGTTTTTTCTCGACCACTCCATTTTGTTGAGGAGTTCTGGGAGCTGAAAATTGCCTTTTGATTCCATGATTTTCACAAAACTCATAGCATTCATTTGAGGTGAACTCACCACTATTATCTGATCTTAGAAATTTGATATTGAGATTTGCTTCATTTCCAATAAGTGCTTTGAAGGCCTTGAATCTCATAAAAGCTTCTAATTTTTATTTAAGAAATTAAACCCAAGTCATCCTAGTATAATCATCAATAAATAACATGAAATAAAACTCAACTTGAAAACTTTTAGTCCTTGTAGGCCCACAAATATCAGTATGAATTATTTCCAATGGCTGAGAAATAGCTTGCTCTTTGATTTTAAATCTTGTTCTTGTTTTCTTCCCATGAAGACAATGTCTACACACATGGTTTGGTGGTTTTATGATCCTTGGTAAATTTCTTACAGTGTCCTTATTACTAACCTTTACAAGGTTGTCAAAGTTAAAATGCCCTATCCTTCTATGCCATAGAAAGCTTTTATCAATTTGACTCATGTGACATTGTTCTTCATTTTCTAGGATATACACATTGCTTGAATTTCTCACAGTGGTCCCAATAATATTTCCCGAATCCTAATTTCTGATTTCACATTTTTGAGAATCAAATATACATATGTGTCCTTGATCACATGTTTGGATTACACTTAACAGATTTGGTTTCAAGTCTTTTACTAGTAGAACATTTTCATCTTTCATCTTGTCTTTAAGAGCCACTGTAATTTTCCCAATAATTTTAGAGGATAGGTTATCTCCAAAAGTGACTTTTCCTTTCTGATTTCTTTTCAGACTTATAAATTTATGTGGGTCTCCTGTCATGTGTTTTGAACAACCATTATATACATGCCATATATTTTTCTTTTCTGTTGCACACAATGCTATTGAACATTTCCGATCTTCCTTTTTCTTCCAAATCTTCTCTTCTTCATTGCTTTGTGTATTTCCATCCTTGATAGGTATTACCAATTTACAACTTTTGGCTATATATCCTAGGTTACCACATTTGCAACATTCTACACTATAACTCTGAAGGGGAGAAAAATAGTTGTAGCTTCTACCTTTTGGATTATTTCTTATTTCAGTCTTCTTATATGATTGAGAATGTAATGTAGGCCTTTTCCCAATAGGAGTATTTAATTTACAATTTCTAGTTATATGTCCAAAGTTGTTACAAGTATAACAATTTCCCACAAACAAATGTTGTTGTTTACTTGGAACACTTTTTGTTCTGTCTTGAAGATGAACAATTTTGATTGTGGTCTTTTGCACCTGATTTCATAAGTGCATCAACATAGCTCATTTTATTTCCCTTTTTGTTAATGACTGAGGATTGTTCTAGTTTCTTGCCATTGCCATAGCCTAGTCTAGTTTTATTGTTGGATGATCTTTGACAGCTTAGGATGTCATCTAGAACTTCTGAGATGCTCTTAAATTTTGAAGGAAATGACTATTCATAGGTCCTTTTCTTAAACATGCTTAATTCAACTTCGAGTTTTTTAAATTGTTCTTCTTGTTCCTTGAGCTGTTGTTCTAGATCATCCTTTTCTTCACAGGTTTTCTGAAGCTGACTTTTTAAGTAAAAAACAATTCCTTCTAATTCTTCAACAACACTGTTAAGTTCTATTTTGAAACCTGCTACACCTTTTTCATCTCCTTCAAGGATTTTATGTTCTATTCCCGTGAGTAGAAATTTTGTTTCTTCATCTTCATTGGACTCACTATCATCCATGGAATAGAAGGTCTTCTTTTTGTTTGTCATAAATACCTTTTTATTTTTCTTGAAATTATCAGGGCATCCACTTTCTTCTTCTTGTTTGGGATAAGGGCATTTGTTAGAAAAGTGACCAATTCTCCCACAGTTAAAACATTTCAAAGGTAATTTCCCTTTGAACTTACCAGTCCCGCTCTTAATATTTTTGACTAGAAGTAATTCTTCATCATCAGATTCTTCTACTTGAATTTTTTTAGATTTATCCTCTGTTTTTTATACTTTAAAGGATGCTTCCTTCTTTTGAGAGTTTTCTTTCCCAATCCTAATATCATAAGCTATAAGAATTCCATATAACTCATCCATAGTTTGTCAAGATTTTTGTGATGCACCTACAGCAATTAATTAATAAAAATATGCGAAATAGCAGAAATGACAGAACTCATAATCACTTTTATATTGATCACAGGCCACTTCGAGGGGGAAACCTCCTATGATCAAGCTCAATACAAATAACTTCACGGTGCCTTCATAGTCTCAACACACACTTATATACTAAGTCTAGGCGCCAATACCATGGTTCAAAACCATGGGCCACTACAAACTATGGATTAACAATACTATGGGCGACTTACAAAGCATATGTGCCAACAACAATAACATAAACTATTGATCAACAAATACTACGGGACGACTTACAAAGCATATGCGTCCAACAGCAATATACTAACAAAGTAAAGACATGGGTTCCTAACATCCCCTCCCCCTTAAAAAGAAGATTTGTCCTCAAAGATTTAGATGTGGAAATTGTTGTTGAATCTGAAGGAGTGGTTCCCATGTAGCATCCTCTGGTTGCATGTCGTGCCACTGAATTAAGAGCTCTGTGATAGAGTGAGAGCAAAGCTGACGAGTGCGTTGATTGAGGATGGCCTCCGGATCCAAAAGGATGGATCCTTCATTATCCAGTTCGGGTAAAATCGTTTGTCCACTGATGTTGGTGCCAATAACTTTCTTCAGACAAGAGACATGAAAGACTGGATGAATGCGGGAAGAAGGAGGAAGTTCCAATTTATAAGCAACGGACCCAATCTTCTGAAGAATCCGATATGGCCCATAGAACTTTGGAGCGAGCTTATGATTCCCTTTGAGTTTCAGGGAGGACTGCTTGTACGGTAGGAGACGAAGAAAAACCATATCGTCAACTTGAAGAGTGTGCTCAAAACAGTGTTGATCAGATTGTTTCTTCATGCGATTTCTTTCCATGTGAAGATTGTCCCGCAAAATGCGAAGAACCTGATCACGGTTTCGAAGGATCGTGTCAACTTCCTGAACTGGTGAACTGGTGGGGGTTTATGGAAGAAGAACTAGAGGTGCTTGACCATAGACTACTTCATATGGGGTCGATTTAGAGGTAGTGTGGTAAGAGGTATTGTACCACCATTCAGCGAGAGGGAGCCACTTTTCCCACTGATGTTGTTGTTCAGAGGTGAAGCAACGAAGATAAGTTTCCAAGCATTTATTGATAATTTCAGTCTGACCATCTGTTTGTTGGTGATACCCTGAACTCATCTTCAGTTTGGTGCCAGTGTGGAGAAATAGTTCAGTCCAAAAATGACTGGTGAAAGTCGCATCACGATCCGAGACAATGGAAGAAGGGACGCCATGAAGACGAAAGATCTGGTCCAGTAAAATTTGAGTGACTGAAGAGGCTGTATAGGGATGGATGAGAGCACAAAAATGACTATATTTGGAGAGGCGATCAACCACAACGAGAATCATTGTCTTCCCGCCATATTTAGGGAGCCCTTCAATGAAATCCATAGAAATATCTATCCAAATCTGTGTAGGTATGGGCAAGGGTTCGAGCAATCCTGGAAGGAGTGTTGTTTCACCCTTATTGCACTGGCAGGTATCACATTCAGCCACCATATGTTGAATTGTCCTTTGCATGCCCTTCCAAAAGAAGTTACGCCGTTCCCGTTCATACGTTTTGAGGAACCCAGAGTGCCCTGCCGAAGGAGAAGCATGGATTTCATAGAAGACAACCTGTTGAAGATCTGTGCTCTGGGGAAGCACTAGACGACCCTTGTATCTCAGAGAAGCACCATCCCAAGAGTAATGTGGTACAGCAGAAGGGTTGTTGGTCAAGCGTTGGATGATTTGAGATAAGGAAGAGTCATTGACATAACCTTGTTGAACATATTGCAACCAATTTGGAACATGCATAGAAATAGCTGAAAGAGAACCTTGGGCATCAAATGTGCGAGAAAGAGCATCTGCCACAATATTGTCTTTACCCTTCTTGTAAGTGATCTCATAGTCATAACCCATGAGTTTGCTAACCCATTTCTGTTGTACCAAGGAGGAGACACGCCGTTCCAAGAAATATTTCAAACTCTGGTGATCGGTCTTGATGCAGAAATGATTCCCTAATAGGTATGGGCAACACTTCTGTACTGCATGCAAAATAGCCATCATTTCCTTCTCATAGGTAGATGCAGCTAAATTATTACCTGAAAGGGATTTGCTGGTGAATGCAATGGGGTGTTCATATTGAAGGAGAACAACACCAAGTCCATTGCCACAAGCATCACTCTCAATAGTGAAGGGCTTGGAAAAATCGAGCATAGCTATAATAGGTGTAGTACACATAGTTTGTTTTAGTTTGTAAAATGCACACTGAGCAACATGTGTCCATGTAAAAACATCCTTTTTCAATAGAGCAGTTAATGGAGCTGCAATCTTCCCACAATCCTTGACAAACTTGCGGTAGTAGCCAGTCAACCCCAACAAACCATGAAGGCTCTTGAGTGTCCAAGGATGCGGCCAATTGTTCATGGCATTGATTTTGGCAGGATCCACGCGAACCCCTTGTGCTGAGATAATGTGCCCGAGATACTCAACTTCCTTCTGTCCAAAAACACATTTAGACTGCTTGGCATGGAGACGATGGTCAGATAAAAGTTGCATGACAATATCCAGATGCTGGAAATGTTCATCCCATGTTTTATTGTAGATGAGGATATCATCAAAGAATACCAGAATGAATTTCCGCAAGTAGGGTCGAAATATTTTATTCATTAATGCCTAGAATGTGGAAGGAGAATTACTGAGATCAAAGGGCATGACCAAAAACTCATAATGGCTATCATGTGTGCGAAAAGTTGTTTTAGGGATATCATCCTCATGAACCCGAATTTGATGATACCTTGAACGAAGATCCAACTTGGAGAAAAAGTGAGCCCCATGAAGCTCATCAAAAACAGGAATTGGAAACTTATCCTTGATGGTGAGGTGATTAAGTGCTCGGAAGTCAATGCAGAGGCACCATGACCCATCTTTTTTGTGGACAAGAATAACTGGAGAAGAAAAGGAACTAGTGCTTGGGCGAATAATACCTTGCTTTAATAAGTCCCAAACGAGCATTTCAATATCCATTTTTTGGTGAAATGGGTAGCGATAGGGCCTGATGTTGGGAGGAACGCTGCCAGGAAGGAACTGAATACGATGGTCTTTTGTCCTGGAAGGTGGCAATCCCACTGGTTCAGCAAAAACACCTGTATATCGATCCAGAATTTGTTGTAGATCCAAGGGAGCAGTGGAGACCGTTGAAGGTTGCATCTGAATGGAATGGAGCTGAGCGATGACACCATGTGAATTATTCTTGAGGATTTTTTCCATGCGATGTGAATTGATGATGTTGAGAGAACCTGGTTGTAATCCTGTCAAGGTGTGTTTTTGTCCATTGAGGGAAAACTGCATCCAAAGTTCAGCAAAATCCCATAAGATAGGGCCAAGTGCGCGTAGCCATTGAGCGCCCAAAACCACATCACATCCGCCTAAGGTCAAGGAAAACATGTCAGAGCGCAAGGTATAATCTCCCATAGAGATACACACATTTTGACACTTCCCTTTGCAAGGTAAGGTGCCCCCATTGGCAACCATGACTTCAAAGTTGGAGCAAGGATGGATAAAACAATCAACTTGTTTGGCGATCCGAGGGTCAATGAAATTATGAGTGCTACCAGAATCAATGAGTATTGTAAGAGGAAGCTTTTTGAAGTAACCCCTGACCCGCATTGTTTGGGGGGTGGTGATTCCAGCTAAAGCATGGAGAGATATCTCTGGCTGGTCATCCTGAGACGGAGGGTCAATAGGCGGTTCCTGAATGTCGACCGGAGCATCCAGTGTTTCTCGATCTTCGTCATCAATTTCAGAGGCAGGAGGAGAATCCACATCCAAAAGATAGAGATTTTGCTGAACACATCTATGTCCCCAAGTGAATTTCTCTTCACAATTATAGCAAAGCCCCTTTTCTCTACGTGCTTGCATCTCTGTTTCAAACAAACGCTTGATAGGAGTTGGTCGAGGAGCCTGCGGTATAGGTGGTCATTGAGAACCCATATTTCGGAAGGGAACAAAAGTGGGCTTGGAGAGTTGTTGGGCTGCAATCTTGTCTTCTGCTAACTTAGCCAACCCTAGGGCTTCCATCATTGTGTTGGGGCAAAACATTTTGACCTCAGAGCGGATGGCATCCTTTAGACCACTGATAAAACAACTCCGGTAAAATTCATCAGACAATCCTTCGGTGTGGTTGGTTAGATTCTCAAATCCCATTTGATACTCTCTCATAGTGCCAATTTGACGAAGTTTAGTGAGGGCTCCTGTGAAGTCATCAAAAGCACTAGGACCAAATTGTTGCAAAAGGAGCTAGCAAAAGTTTGGCCATTTGGGCTTTGGATGAGCCTTGATGTACCAACGGTACCATTGAAGAGCTTCCTGTTCCAAATGAAAGGATGCCAGCGGAACTTTGTTGACATCAAAAGTATTATGCAGATTGAAATACTGTTCTGCACGATAGATCCATCCAGTTGGATCGGTACCATTGAAGCGAGGAAAATCAAGCTTCGGACCACGAAAATTGCTGGAAGAAGAGAACCCATTGTCTGATGAAGACTCGAACTGCCGTTTGTTGTTCATAGTTGAATGTTCAAGATGGAGACAGAGAAATTTTTCATCCAGATCCTGGAGTTTGGCTTGGATGGCTGCAAGTGCGTCCTCCATGGTTTTTACTCCTGCACAGGTGAAAACCATAACCAGGAGGTTTTTTTTTTTGTTTTTTTTTTCGGTTGACTGGGTAGGAAAACAAAAACAGAAACTACTTCAGTAAAGGAAAATCTGGACTTGGGAAAAATCTGAAGGGTAATTAGGGTATGACTAGGTTTTGGACACTATCGAATATACAGGGAAGCAAAAATGAGGATTTCAAAAGCGGGGTGAAAGAATGGGAAAATTTGGCAGAGGGGACTAAAGAAGTAGAATTCAGAAAGGAATTCTGTGGTAAAATTTAAAGGTGATTGGGTGAAATCTGAGGAAGTTATGGAAACCCTAAAAATAGACAAATGTGGGATTTCGGGCTTTGGGAAGGGAAATTGGGGATAGGGTCCTCAGGAATGAAATATGCAGAATGGGATGACAGGGGTTCCCCGAAAATTTCAAGGGAAATAGAGTGAAAACAAGGGAGATATGGAGAAAAAACTATTTTTTTTTTAGACTAGAGCGGCTACGGCTCAGAAGGGATCTAAAACGACGCTGAATGGATTGAAAATGGTTGTATCTGGAATGGCTTGCAAAATGGATCTGAACGACTGGATCTAAAACGACGCAGCAACAATCGACAACAGTTCAGCTGAAAATAGATATGGACCCCAGGTATATGCGGCTTCCTAACAGTTCAAGGGTTTCACTCGGCCACCAATGCTGTCTGACGGCTTGCGTATTGGGGCAGTACCCCTTACTCCACGGCTCAGGTAAAATTGATAACCGCTTTTCCACAAACGACAGCTCTTGGTTTACCTCATGGGTGGGAACTAGTCAATCAGGTAGGGGTCGTTTCCCTTTTCGCTGGCAAGTCCTCTCAATGGGCCAGCTACTTCGGGGTTCTTGTGGTACTCCTCACAATGAGTTTTAGGGCTTATGCCCAATTACTTCCCACAGTTAAGCGGATAGGTATTATTCCCAAATCCGAACCTACAACAGATGCGAAAAAACATTTTGGCAGAAATTTCACCCAGCGAGCCCAAGAAAGTGCTCTGATACCAGATGTGATGCACCTGCAACAATTAATTAATAAAAATATGCGAAATAGTAGAAATGACAGAACTCAGAATCACTTTTATATTGATCACATGCCACTTCGAGGGGGCAACCTCCTATGAGAAAGCTCAATACAAATAACTTCACAGTGCCTTCATAGTCTCAACACACACTTATATACTAAGTCTAGTCGCCAATACTATGGGTCAAAACCATGGGCCACTACAAACTATGGATCAACAATAATACGGGTGACTTACAAAGCATATGTTCCAACAACAATAACATAAACTATTGATCAACAAATACTACGGGACGACTTACAAAGCATATGCGTCCAACAACAATATACTAACAAAGTAAATACATGGGTTCCTAACAATTTTCTCTATCTTCTAGTGTAGAAATATTAGGATTGTAAATCATTGGAAGAGATCTTAGAACTTTCTCAACTATCTCCTTTTCTTCCAATTCTTCTCCCAGCCCTTGAAGAGCATTCACAATTTCATCCACTCTCCCAAAATATTCTGAAATGTTTTCTTCTTCCTTTATTTTCAGAATTTCGAATTGAGTTTTAAAAGTCTGGAGTTTATATCTTTTTACTTTAGTGTCCCCAACACCCTGTTTTGTCAGCTACAACTGATAGGATGCACCAACACCCTTTTAGAAGGCTAAAACCTTCCCTAGCTCCACCCTTCCACCCTAGTCTATCTTCTTCAAATTTTCTAGAACCTTTTCTTCAATTCTGGATCTCCATTAGTCTCTGCCTTTACTTGCTTCTTCTTCAACTTGGACCCGAGAGACACTTCTAATTCGAATTTCTAGTTATATATATCTTCATGAGTTTCATTTGCATCTCTTCAAATTGTGCTCATGCCTTTTCATCATCGTGCCTCTTCACATCTCTAATAATTAATATTTTAATTTATAATTATGTTTATTACATATTTTTAATTAATTAATTAAACACCTCCTTGGACATTTTTGGTCTGTGGGATTCATTTCATGCGAGCTCTTGCTATGCGGGAAACAACCCTAAGCCCCTTGCTTCTTCTTGGGCATATGCAGGAAATCCCCTTGCGGGCATGATTAAGCCCCTGTGGCTTTAACTTTATCCCCTGCGGTCATCCTTAATCCCCCGCGGGCTTAACCTTACCTCATGCAGGCATCCCCTTAGCCTTTGTGGTCTTAATCACAGTCCCTGTGGGTATCCTTAAGCCTCTCCGAGCTTAACTTCAGCTCCTGCGGGCATAGCCAAAACCTTTGCGGGCATTCCTAGGTCCCCTGCGGGCATCCTTAAGCCTCTGTGGCCTTAACCTCACCCCCTGCGGCCATATTTAAGCCCCTGCGGGCATTCCTAAGCT
This sequence comes from Larix kaempferi, assembly GCA_027924585.1. Lineage (NCBI taxonomy): Eukaryota > Viridiplantae > Streptophyta > Pinopsida > Pinales > Pinaceae > Larix > Larix kaempferi. The sequence goes on from BSBM01000577.1 coordinate 3,428,700, forward strand.
CCTGCGGGCTTATCCTTTAGACCCTCTTAGAAATAACCATGTTTTTCTTCTGTTTTTGGGAGATCAATAACTCGCATGTGAGAGCACAAAATGGGAATTTGACTCCATGGATGGATAGCCAGTTCACCAAGGAACATCCCCATGTCATATGGAAAAATTATCAGCACAAGGACACTCTTTGGCGGGCATTTCTAAATGCCTTTTCAACTTTTCGATTTTAACAATTAGCCAATTTTCTTTTGTTCTTAATATATAAAATAATTATTTTCCTATTTTTGGCAGATTGATCTTTTGCATATCTGACCATCATACGGAAAAACGAAAGTATGGATGGATAGCCACTTCAACAAGGAACATATCCATGTCACCTTTTGAATTTTTTGATACTCACAGATCATTTGGCAGGCATTTGAAAACAGCCTTCCAAACTATTAATTCAACACTTAGACAAAATTGTCAAACCCTAGGTCAACATGATGAGATTTCATTTTCATCAAATTTGAAGTGTGAGACACCCAATGGGTAGAGGATAACAAGGTGATTCGATCAAGACCAATTTCATCCTCTGAAGCTTCTTTCTCTCTCCTTGGTGGGCATTTTACTGGAGTAATGTAATTTAGTCTAGGAGGCACTTTTGGCAGATCAATATCTTCACCTATATAAACTCTTTGGACAAACCATTGATATGGTTGGATGCACAATACAACATTATATAGATCCATACTCTCAAAATAATTTAAGATATCAACCATAGGAAATGGAAGGCATTTTATTGAGGTCACTTAGACAGTTTTTACCTGTAATTCTATACTTGGACAAGTTTTGCAATTTCTAAGGTGGATTTTTTTATTTCACCAGAATCCTAAACCAATGCCACTAGATGATGTATTGCACCTCACTAATCTCTCCTAAGCTGATTTCACTCTTAGACTCGTCTTCGTTTTCCCTGGGCGGGCATTTTACTGAACTTGGTGCAAAACTGCCTAAAACCCTATTTTGGAAGACCTATAACTTCCTCCTCAGACACTATCAAGAAAAAATGGGACCATGGTCAAGTAGACCAATAAACAAGCTTCATCTTGACCATGTGGGGTGGGAATTTACTTTTACCCATGAATTTTGGCGGGCATTTTACTGAGGCCACTTGGACTAATTTTCCAACCCTTGGCCATTTTTCAAAATTTCTCCAAACTGACAAATCTCTATATAACTAGGTCAAAATGTAACATTGACTTCATGAAGGTACTAGAGCACCATTAGGTGTATTTTCAACTTCATTAACCATGCCACATCATTATACATTCCATGTCATCATATCTTTTGTCATTGATGAATACTTTTGTTATACGGTCCAACCTTAAGGAAGCTCCAAATCCTCGGTTTACTACATCCATCTAGAAGGAGGCTACAACCGCTTGTTTTTCATAATTCACAACCTATAGATAGGAATCCTGTAACATACCGATAATTTCATAAAAAATAAAAAAATTTAAAACAACATTAAATGCTAACATTTCAATTGCGGAAGTAATAAATGCTTAACAAAGCAACATTAAATGATGTAGTCATTAATGCATAACACGAATTAAATTTTGAGTCCTTTCAATTAATGACAATTAAAGACAATGGCATGACATACTTTAATTAACATGTTTAAAACATTAGTTCTGCTTGTGTTAAATATACTTTGAATTTATTATAAATCGAATCTCTTGACAAGGTACTGACGGTTCGTTTCTTTGATGATGATGGAAGGGGTCCTATGAGGTACCCTGGGGCTTACTTAGCTACATTTAGCTAAGGAATTTGTACCTGTCCTTCTTGCACAGATTCACAGGTAAGGATTAAGCGACAAGAAGTGTTTTTAAGAGTAAATTTTGTATTTCAAATAATCATCAACTTGGTGAAAACTCTTAAGTAGATTCTTTCAATTTCTGGGATGAAGTACGTTATAATAGCATCAAAACTCTACCAAAATACAGAGTAGGGGATTTTATGAAGGTTGAGGCTCCCATCGGTGCTTGCAAGAGCTCTTTTTTTGTAGAAACCATAGCTTTCCTTAAACTCTTCAAATACGCCTCATACCTACGGCCTTTGCTGGTGCTGGTGCTAACAGGTCAAACTCACCTACCTGAAGAACTAGACCTGTTAGCCCGGATCAACTTACTTAATTTATCTGCTGGGTACCACTATTACTATTCCGGCCGAGCCTCAGGATACGATTCATTAGAGCTCACTGGCTAGGAAGAGCCCTATCTTTCATTTTACTGCCTGCTACCCACCTTGGATTTCTCAAGTGTGCTGCCTGCCCTTATGAGGAGATGTTCGTGCTTGGGTCGGCACTATTACCAGTTGTATATTGCCTACTTGTTGATTGCATGCTAGCTTACCCATAGTCCAATGTTATTATTATCACATTGCTTAATTGCTTTTACATTGATAGATCTATATAAATCATTCTAAATGACTATTATCACTATTATTGAAGTGGTGATACTATTATCCATTTGTACTTTTATTGGGAATCTTATGAATATAGTGCTTGTATTATGAATTACCATCTAAATATGTACCGCTATGACTTACACCTTGCCTATAGTCCTACATCTATCAATTATTCTAGCAATACATGGCTAATACATAAAATATAAAATCATACCCTATAGGACTATACAACACTATAGATGAGAATTATGTGCAACATGAATAACTATGAAATATACGTTCGAACAAATGAATGAAATACTATTGTCATGTTACTATTTGGAATGCAATGCTATCAACATATTTTTACATAAATTATGAATAAAATTGCAATAAAACCTATGACTTTAACGTTTGCATTGTAATTGGAAGTGACAGGGTATTAATGTTACGATACTTGTCACGCTTCAAACCCGTCGATTGCAGCTCTCAACAATAACATCACCCACCTGTTTAGTGAAGTGGTAGCTGAGGTGGATGGTCTTTATGTGATACATTTGCAATCCATGCATTCAACGACGTTGAGCTATACTAGTTATAAGTTTCTGGTTTGCTGAGTGGCGACTTGGTAGATGCAGTAGTTAATGTGGTATTGATTTCCAAGGTTCCTCGAATCTCATGCACTCGTCTAGTAGTTGGACCACCGTTGATCAATACAAGATATAGGGCTTGGAAGAAACCCTAGTCTTTAGTTGACAAGTAAAGGAGAAGGGTGTTGAAAGACTTCATGTTACGGTAGTGGAGCCGACCATGTGGCTGCAATGTAGGGTTTCCAGTTGATTGAGAGGAGGACTCCTTCCTCAGTCTCGAACCTGAGACCTATGATGAAGAATTTGAATGTTACAGGGTTTTAAACTTGTGCAAGGGAGCCATGGTGCAACCACTGTGTTGGTAGTTAGGTTTTTCTGGAAGCTTGACTAAGTACATATCGTTCAGGAGTTTGATTCTCCATGCGCTTACAATGGTTTCAAAAATATAAATCTACTGGCGTTGCAACTTCTATTAGTATTCGTCGTTTTCACAGGTGTGGGGTATCTCGAGCCAGAGTTTCGTGCTAAGGTTAGCTTTCAATCCTAGCAGCACTGATACTATAAATGTATAAGTTTGTTCTTGCATTTCTTTCTTGTGGTATCCCTCTTTCAAATGTAACAAGGCAGGTACTACTTTGTTGGGGAAATTTTTTATAAGAAGCGTTGGAGGAGGATGCTGCGATAATATCCGGGTAAGCCTCAACAGTTCTTAAAAACCTGGTAGGTGCCCTCGGCCAGGTCTTTGCTGGTTTTAGCAGTGTGACAAGAGTTCGTAAAGGCCATGTCCTTAAGTTATAAATGAACAAGACTGTCAAGAGGATAAACCGTTAATTTTTTAAATATTATTAGTACCTTAGTGACGAATCTTCTGAGTCATCTTGAACTTTTTTTTGTATGGGTGATTGCTTAGGGGAGAACCCTATGTGCAAAAGGAACCTCGAAGGGTCTTTGTTGAAATTCTTACTTATAATTTTTGATGATGAAGCTTAAAGAGCTGAGGTTTCGCTCTCTCCTGTAGGTTACTAGCTCATTTTGTAATTAAGTGTTCTGTTTACGAGAGTAAACCCTTTCCTATAGATTTCATTTGCAAACTTCTTTGTACTAAGAAAAGATCCCGAGTACTAGGTTTTAGCTTGAGTATGCATAGGTTTCGCAACTGAGCATGTTTCTTATTGGGATTGTAATCTATACGTTAAGCATCGATACTAAATCGTAATTTCTATTAAGTGATAAACCATATCTTGTTGATATTCTTACCTTGTGATAATAGATAGTAATTAAATAGAATAATAGTTTAGGGTTTGGTAACCCTGTTTGTTATCGATACTAAATCGTAATTTCTATTAAGTGATAAACCATATCTTGTTGATATTCTTACCTTGTGATAATAGATAGTAATTAAATAGAATAATAGTTTAGGGTTTGGTAACCCTGTTTGTTATCGATTTTGGAATAAATGTCTAAAGTGTGCTATGAATGGTTTGATGTGAAACTTATGAACTGTGCACTAAAGTATGAGATAACATAGGGTTTTTTATGACACTGTGTAGGTAATTTCATTTTAATAATTGACATCCAATGTAATAATTAGTGAATAAATAATACATATTCACTTATAATAATTCTGTACATGGAAATAATTATTGCAGCTGCTATATTCTCCTGAAATATAAATACTTGAAAACATAGAATCAATACTATGGAAATACATACTGTTACTATCTGAAATAGATGGAATCAAAATGGAAACTATAGATCTATACCGAAATAGAGTATGTTTTTCTTTCTTTTTATAAGAACTAGATGAATGATATACATCTGTTTACAAGACACTGTATCTATATCTTTTTGCATCTTTTCTTAGAAATGAAAGAGTAGAATTAAAAGAATAACATAGTATTCTTCAGTTCATTCAATCTGGAATTCAACCTATCTATTCATCTACCTTAATTTACTTCTCTATACTGGAGTACGATGCAAATAACAGCATGGGGAAAAATATAGACATGGTTATTGATTCAATCATTTCATAAAGCTCTTTCATTTAGAATCATATTTAGATCAGAAAATAAAATAATTTCTTTTACTTGACTGAGTTTAATAATTCTACTATGCAGAAACATTTAACTGTAAACAAAAGTAGGAACAGTAAAACCTGGTTGACTATAGGAGAGATAAACAACCCAAGGAACCTATTCCACCCAACCAATTCCTGAAGACAACCAAGCTACTTGCCTTAGGACACCCGAGCTCGTTCACTGAACCACCAGGAGGAAGAAACTTTAGAATATTAGGTCATCAACTTGCAACTACAATAAAATGTCCAGTCTTAAAGATTTAGTAGTCAAAGAGACCTGCACCAGCACCTCTGGTTTTCCTTCTGAGAATTAATTTGCAGACTCACAATTGCACTCTCACATAGCCTCCCTATTCGAATCTCTCAGTGATCACTTGATGCACTTGAGGAATATTTCTGCAGAAAATATTGTAAGAGCTTCCTGCTCAATTTGAATTGCCTTATGTATGATGCCTAGGCCTTTTAGTGATTAATTGGTCATTAATGAGCTGACTGATCACTTCCCCCACTTGGAGAATAATGCCACAATTTTAGGGGTAGTTGTCCCATAACCAATAGCTAGTTGTGGAGTGCAAATGTTGCCATTTGTCCCATGCCTTCTATCAGCTTCCATTCCTCCTAATGGGTCAGTGAACACTCTTGTAACACATTTCTTGAGTGTTTGTCTTCTTTTTTAATTTATTAAATAATAATAATAAGTCATTATAGTTATCTTTTACTAGATTTGGTCATAATTAAAAAACTTTGTAATTATAATTTAACATAAAGTATTTTGCAAATAAAATAAATATCCTCAAAATTTGGGTAGGTGACATACACCCCCCCTTAAGTCTCAACATCGTCCTCAATGTTGCTTTATTCACTTTCTGAGTGTTCCTGAAATAGAGTTTGGTATGCTACCCGCATACTACTCTCCAACTCCCAGGTTGCCTCTGCTGGGCTAAGGTGCTTCCATTGCACCTTTACCTACCCAATAGCGCGATTCCAAAGTAGAGTTTCCTTCCTTCCAAGCATACAATCCGGTTCCACTGGAAAATCGCCATGTTGTTCCACCCAAACATCATTCCAATTTACAACATGAGTAGCATCGTGCACATATTTATTTAAAAGTGAAACGTGAAAAACATTATGTATTTTGATATTTGAGGGCAAGGCCAATTGATATGCCACGGGTCCAAACCTTGATAGAATTTCGAAAGGACCACAATACTTGGGTGCCATTTTGGAACAGCTCCCCAATTTCAAGGAACTCTTTTTTGGCCTTACCTTAAGAAAAACATGCTCATCAACCTAGAACTCTTCATGAGTTCTTCTAAGGTCTGCTTGACTTTTTTTCCTATCTTGGGCAGCTTTAAGATTTCTTTGTACCTATTTCACAATTAGTCCTAACTCCTGCAACAATTCAGGTCCTAAAATAACTTTGTTAACTGGATCACTCCACAAAAATGGTGTATTACATTTCCTAACATAAAGAATTTCAAACGGGCTAAGCCTGGCTAATGTATGGTAACGATTATTATAAGCAAACTCTGCTAAATGCAAGTAGTCCTCCCACTTACCAGGATGATCCTTAACATACATCCTTAGCATGTCTTCCAAAATCTGATTCACCCATTCTATCTGTCCATCCATTTGTGGATGAAATGCAGTGCTGAAATTTAAGGTTGTAGTCAACCCTTTAAACATGGACCTCCAAAAATTTCCTGTAAACTTTGAATCACGGTTCGAGACTATTACCTTTGGTATCCCATGCAGTTGAAAAATATGCTTCATGAAAATTTATGCAATGTCTGGAGCCTTATTAGTAGTCTTTACAGGAATAAAATGTGTTGCTTTGCTAAGTTTATCCACTACCACCATGATGGAATCATTCTATTTCTGATTCTTTGGTAACCCATGTTGGAATTTTCAGAATTTACTTCAATCTGAAATAAGATATTAACTGAGAGAACAACATGTACAACATATCTATAGCATATCAATCATGGACACCATAATGCAATCACACAAGAGACACAGAGTTTACTTGGGGAAAACCATAAAGGTGAAAAACCCCAATAACTTCCTCAGAGATAGATAGAGCAATGATACAACCCAAGCATAAGAGATAGACATCTCCTATCAGCAGCTTCTCCTCCTCCACAAGTGCGCCACTCTCCCAAGAGTTTGTGTGAGAATATAATGATCAAATAGAGTGCCTCCCGCACTCTATTTATACTTGACTTGACTTGCCTAATAACCTTTACTAGGTCGGCCTAAACATAACCACATAACATAATGCTGATTGGGACGACACCCAATAGGGTGGTCTAATAACCCTTTGACCCACATGGCCGACCCCCAATAGGGTGGTCTAATAACCCTTTGACCCACGTGACTTATACAGGGCCGACCCCAACAAGGTGATCTAATAACCCATCAAGTATAAGTTACGGCACTTACAATATAAATGACGACATTTCCGTATAGAGGAATAATAACATCTCTATAGGAATACAAACACTTCCATATAGAGGAATAATACCATCTCTATTGGAGTACAATATACATATATGAAATACATTCCAAAGTTACATATACATCAACACTCCCTCTTAACTAGGAAGGTATTTATCGACACATATATGCTAGCCCAAGTCTTCTTCTCTGGATCATCGTCATTGATGCAACGTCCTCGAATCATCGTCATCGTCACTGTTGATGCTATCTCAACCAATCTTTGAATCTACTCATCATAGGAAGTTCTACAGAGCTAGTCCCTTTTCATACTGGATGTAGGCCCACCACTTGCAGGTCTTCATCATCACTAGCCATACTGTGGAATCCACAGGACTTATTACGTGAGTCACAAAACCTTAAAAGAGTCTCTTGACTAGAAAGAGCCCTAAAGAGCATTTGAGACCTTTTTCATCCTGTCTAGATCTCCAATATTTATTACATGTGACTGCCACAAAACCTTAAAAGAGTGTCCCAGGAACGTTTATGTGCATAGCACGACCAGCAAGAACTCTAAAGAGCATCCCAGGAACATTTATGTGCCTAAGCACGACCAGAAAGATCTCCAGGACTGATTACATGTGACCTCTGCTACAAACCCTTGAAAGAGCATCCTAGGACTTATTACAGGCACACAACCCAACCTATAGGATCTCCCAGGTCTTACATGTAGCATCCCACCACAAACCCTTGAAAGAGCATCCCATGACTTATTATAGGCACATAGCCCAACCTATCAGATCTCCCAGGTCTTACATGTGGCCCACTATCACAAACCCTTGAAAGAGCATCCCAGGACTTATTACGGGCACACAACCCAGCCTATCGGATCTCCCAGGTCTTACATGTGATACACAGTGCCAGTCTTTTTTCATACTGGATGTGACCTAGAACAAATCTAGGATTTCCTTTACACAACCTATCCACAGCCACAGAGTATCAACCTGATACTCACCATACATCATCCTGATGTACACATGATCATCCTGATCATCATCACTGCATTATCCTGATGCAAGTCATCTAGAGAAACATCCTGAAGCTCGTCATCCATGATCATCCTGATCATACAATGCATCTACTTGATGCATACCAAGTATATACCTGATACATATCACCATACATGATCCACCTGATCATACAATGTATCCACCTGATACATACATAGATACATAATCCACACAATGTATCCACGTGATATATATATCAACATACATGATCTACCTGATCATACACAGTATCCACCTGATACAAATACATGGTCCAAGCATCCAACATGATGTGTACATACATATACATATAAATGATCCAACTGATCATATCCAACATCCAACATGATGCATATACATATAAGTGATCTAATTGATCATATCCAGTATCATCTTGATGCATATACAGAGCAGTAACTAGAGCATCGTTCTGATGCTCATCATCCAGCGCTTGCATCCATAGCCATGTGAAGGATCCCCCTTCCACCATGCTAGGAATGGCTACAACAAATGTCTCCATCACTTCTTCCTCGAAGTGTCGTCGATCCGAAGAACACCAAGCCTCTCTCTAAAGTACTCAAACTTCACTCTGGCTAGTGGCTTCTTCAATACATCTGCAATCTGCTCATCCATCGCAACATATAGGATCTTCACTGCTCCTCTCTGCACCATATCCCTGATATAGTGATATTTGATCTCCATGTGTTTCGACCTGTCGTGGAACACTGGGTTCTCAGATAGCTTCACACAACTCTGGTTGTCACAAAATATACCAGTAGCCTCTAGCGGTAGATCAAATAACTCAGACAGTAGCTTCCAAAGCCATATTGCCTCACAACTAGCTGAACAAGGTGCAACATACTCTGCTTCGACTTTACTCAGTGCTACATAGGATTGCTTCTTGCTAAACCAAGAGATCACACTTGATCCCATACTGAAGAAACACCCAGAAGTGCTCTTCCTATCTACAGCACTACCTACCCAATCTGAATCAACATAACCCTGTAGGTTAAACTTTTGATTCACATCATACTTGAGCCCATAATCAACTGTACCCTTTAGGTACCTCATAATATGCTTTACAGCAACCAAGTGAACACTCCTCAGATCCGTCAGGAACTGGCTCAATGTGTTCACTACAAAGCAAATATCTGGTCTCGTGTTCATCAGGTACATCAAGGACCTAATCATCTGACGATACATAGTGATATCAACTGGCTCAGATGAAGCATCACACAGAAGCTTCACGTTTGATTCCATAGGTGTGGCCCTGGCCTTGCATTCCATCATCCCGAACCTCTTCAGGATCTCTACTGCATACTTCCCTTATCCAAGGAAGATTCCATCTGCACTCTGCCACACTTCCATACCTAGAAAATAGTGCATCATCCACAAGTTCTTCATCCCGAACTCGGTAGCAAGCTTCCGCTGCGTGTTGGAAATCAATCCTATCTTCACCTGTAATAAACAGGTCATCCATATACAAAAGTAGTATCACTGGATTGCCTTCCTCAACCTTGTAGTAAAGGTTGGAATCCACTTTACTCTTGGTAAAGCCCAAACTAGATAGAAAGCTGTCTATCCTACCATACCAAGTTCTACACATATATGAATCCCTATCATGTGTCTTAGAACCAAGTGGCTGCTCCACATACACTTCTTCTTCAACTACACCATTCAAGAAAGCTGTCTTGAAATCCATCTAGTGTATCTTCCATTTCATCACTGCAGCCAGAGCAAGTACGGATCTAATGGAAGTGTATCTGGATATAAGAGCAAAAGTATCTATGCTACCACCTGTAGCATGCTTGATCTTGTAGATCCTCTTGGAGGTCACTACAGACTCCCCTTCAGGTCTTGGGACTGCATCCCAAACATCTTCATGATCGACTGGTACTCCTCGATCATGGCATTCTTCCCAGATCCTGGGAACTTCAATATTTTCAATAGATAACTTTGTTGCTGAACAAATGTTGTAGTCCTTCTTTTGTAGGTGATGGTATACGATCTTTCCTACACAACAAGTTAAATTGCATGATTAGAAAACATCTCATACTTTTCAGAACAAATTCTTACACATAAAGAAATATGTCATACAGTCGTGCAATTATATTAGCCAATGCTTCAATACAACATTTATCCATATCCCATAACTTTCTAGATGCCTTCTAATCTCTACTAGAACATTGTTAAGAGTGCACACAACTCCCAACATGTCAACAAAGAGGTTTCATTCTAGATAAGTAGCAATGGAATGTTGTGCATTGCCATAGGCCACTTACCCATGTATATTAGTAGTATACTGTTCATCAATGCAACTATTCTAATATGCATAGTACGCAACCTAATTCTAGGAACATGAGTATATACATTATTGAACAGTATTATTTAAACAATAAAATATGCAAGGAATGATAATTCAAATACTTATCTTTGTTTGTTTGTTGGGTTGACTCCCTCTCAGTCTTTGCTTCTTTTTTGCAACTCCATTCTGATGTGAGAAGTGGTCAACTGCCTCTGAATATCTGCGTCCTTGCAAAAACTACGGAAGTGTGCTCCTTCTTGATATTTTCTTCCTTGTAGGAACAACTGGAGTGTGTTCCCTCTTGATCTTTGCTTCCTTGCAGGAACAACTGGAGTATGCTCCCTCTTGATCTTTGCTTCCTCGATTACCTGTCCTTGAACTTATATCCATCACTATGCATGCTTATTAGTATCATCATTGTGTTATCCTCGAGGTCTCATACATAACCACACATTCATTAGTATGATCTTAATACTATCAAAACACAATAATCTTAAACATGTATAGTCATGATCATTTCAAACATAGATAATAAGCATTAGTATTCAAGGTTTCAGGGAAGTATTCTTTTACTCATGCATATCCCTTGATTACTTACATTTCTAACTTTATGAATAAACATAGCCAATCATACCAAGTATACTTATATAAGGGATCCTAACACAAGGTAGGATTCTAACTTGATATAGGAAAAACATACATGGATTGGTATGTTAGCTAGTTATGTCTAACATACCCACATGATGTCTTCTTGTTCTCTTCAATGACTTGTGCTGGTAACCTACATATCTCATATGTTAACCATTATAGAATCAAGTTATACATACCTCGTAAATAGATCTTCTATGTGATCCATGACAATGGATGAATCTTTGTCTTCATGTCACGATGACCATATGTTCTTGAACTAGAATATTATTTGTCTTTCTTGGTGTACCTTTCATGTTAGCGGACAACATAAACCTCATACAACACCATAATGCATTAGTACAATCATAAGTGTCAACACCCTAATCAATGAATATCTTCTATCATGCATTCATAATTTTATTAAGGTGATACGACAAGTCTAAATTTAATCAAGATTGTACTAACCATGATATTATGAAGACAAACATACCATAAACTTAATCATGAACAAATCTCGAAACATACCTGGATGATTCATAATTGTCGAGATTGCTTGTAATCTTCTTATGTAAGGCCTTAGCCTCATCTCCCTCTGAAATAGGAACTTCTTCACTTATGCAGGTGACGAATCCATTCTCTTCTAGGATTAACCCAATCCACTTGATTTGCAAGAACTGGATTTGGAGCTGGATTAGGGTTTGTCAGAGAAACCCTAAAAAATTCAAACTTTGAATTTCAAAATTCTAAAAGGATAGAAATATGCACCTTGATTAGCTGATCAAGCTGGTATACTCATAATTTGAAAAATGCAAAGTTTCACCCCTCAAATTTTCCTTTGAAACTTCTGGATTCACTAGACATGGCCCCGAAATAGGGTTTGATAAATCCCACCCTTCTACCCAATCAAAAGGTTCGATCCAAAGCTCTAAGCTTCTATTTTTCTAAGAAGCTTCCAGCCATGGTCACAGGTTTCAAAAATTTCCATTTTTGCAAAAGCCCTAATTTTCCACTTTTCCGATCAAAGTCCTGAACTAGGGTCTGATCAATCCCGACCTTCTTCCCAACCAAAAATTCTGATATTGGTCTCTAAATTTCGATTTTGATGATTAGCATTCATACATAGTCTCCGATTACAAAAATTTCAACTTTCTTCGAAACCCTAAATTTTGGAAGCCATGAATGAAGGTGCTAAAAAATAATTTTGTTTTGATAGAAATATGTACCTGATTGTTTCTGGTGTAACTAGGAACGTTCTGATCCACAGGGTCTGAAACTTCTACTTGTGGTAGCCCGAACTATCATATTTCCAACCCCACATGTCTGATCTCAATTGGATTCTTTGAGAGAGAGTTATTCCAAGTGTCACAACGTGACTTGTTTATGGGATAAAATCAAAGAGTTAACTTGTATGATGTGCCACATGTCACTGGTTCAGTTTCGGCCTCTGAAAAGTTACTTGAGAAATTAAAGTCCGTGCACTACCTGTCAATTTTTATGAAATTTCATTTGGATATTCCTAGCTCAAGTTATGACCTTTTTTCCTAGGTCACCTATTTATGACTCAGATTTGGAAGAGGCAGAAACCCTATATTGTACAAATCATAAAACACAAAGTACAACGAAATAGAAGTTTTCCTTTGGAAAAAAGGTACATGGGGATCTTCTCTTCTACCTGTAAAAGTTTCAGATCTGAAAACTTTGCCAAAATGGATTTATAGCGAAAGTGCTGCGATGAATGGTTTTTGCTATTTCAAGCCCTAGCATCGCAACTGCAACAAGTGTCATACATGCCATACCATGCCTTCTTTCAGGCTAGCTCTGATACCATGTTATATTTTTCAAAATTTACTTCAATCTGATCTAGGATCTTAACTGAGAGAACAACATGTACAACATATCTACAGCATATCAATCATGGACACCATAATGCAAGCACACAAGAGGCACAGGGTTTACTTGGGGAAAACCATAAAGTTGAAAAACCCCAATAAATTCCTCAAAGATAGATAGAGCAATGATACAACCCAAGCATAAGAAATAGATATCTCCTAGCAACAACTTCTCCTCCTCCACAAGTGCGCCACTCTCCCGAGAGTGTGTGTGAGAATAAAATGATCAAATAGAGTGCCTCCCGCACTCTATTTATACTTGACTTGACTTTTCTAATAACCTTTACTAGGTCGGCCTTAACTTAACCACATAACATAATGCTAATTGGGCCGACCCCTAATAGGGTGGTCTAATAACCCTTTGACCCAAATGGCCGACCCCCAATAGTGGTCTAATAACCCTTTGACCCACATGACTTATACAGGGCTGACCCCAACAAGGTGGTCTAATAACCCATCAAGTATAAGTTACGACACTTATAATATAAATGACGACACTTCCATATAGAGGAATAATAACATCTCTATAGGAATACAAACACTTCCGTATAGAGGAATAATACCATCTCTATAGGAGTACAATATACATATATAAATACATTCCTAAGTAATATATACATCAACAACCCAGTGATAAAATCTGTACTTATGATTTCCCATTTCCAACTAGGTATAGGAAATGGCTGTAGCAACCCATCAAGATGCTAATATTCCACCTTCACTTTTTGACAGTCAAAACACTTAGCTATATATTCTGCTACTTCATCCTTCATTTTGGGCCAATAGTATTCTTTTCATAACATAGTGATGGTTTTCTGATAACCTGGGTGGCAAGAATAATGGCTTTTCTGCAACTCATCTAAAATTAGAATTTTTACTATTGGTATGTTGGGTACATACAATCTGTTTTTGTACAACAACAATCCATTTTTCTTCAAAATGTAATTTGTCATAGTATTTTCAAAAAAAAATTATGCTGTCCTTTCATGTAGTTTTCTGTACTCTTCATCAGTCTTAATCCCTTCAAAAATCTGGTTCTCCAAATCTTTTGTTTAGGTGCTGATGGCTGAAACAAAATTTATCCTTGCATTACGACTTAATGCATCAGCAACCTTGTTCTCTTTCTTTTTAATGTGCTGAATTTCAAAGTCGTATTCACTTAGAAAAGTTAGCCATCTAGCTTGTCTAGCATTCAAATTTGTCTGATCTAGTAAATATTTCAGCCCCATGTTATCTTTCATTAAGATAAATTTTCTGCCAATAAGATGGTGATGCCACATTTTCAAAGCATGAATTACTACTAATAATTCCAGATCATTAGTAGAGTAATTTTTTTCATGTATTTTCAGCTTTCTAGACTCGTATGCAATAACATGTCCTTCTTGTGTTAGGACTCCTCCGAGTCCGTCATTACATGCATCTGTATATACTATAAAATCCTTACTAGGATCTGCAATCCTCAAAATAGGTGTTGAATTCAATAATTCTTTCAACCTTTGAAAACTGTCCGCACACTTTTGATCCCATACAAAATTCTTTCCTTTCTTCTGCAAGGATGTTATGGGGTTTTCAATCCTTGAAAACACTTCAATGAATTTTCTGTAATACCCAGTAATCCCCATAAATGATCGTACATCCAACACATCTTTAGGAATCGGCCATTCATTAATGGATTTTATCTTATCGGGGTCAACTAAAATTCCTTCCTTAGTGATTATATGTCCTAAATACTGAATCTTATCTTTGTAAAAGTCACACTTTAGCATATAACTGGTGCTCTCTCAGAACTTGTAGAATGATACGCAGATATTCATCATGCTCTTCCTTACTCTTGGAATATATCAATATGTCATCTATGAACACAATGGCGAACTTATCCAAATACTTGTGCAGAATATTGTTCATCAAACACAAAAATACTGTCAGGGCATTAGTCAACCCAAACGGCATGACTATGAACTCATAATGTCCATATCGAGTTCTAAAGGCTGTTTTGAAAATGTCTTCATCCTTCACACAAACCTGATGATATCCTGACCTTAAATCAATCTTTGAAAATATCGTTGCTCTGCACAGCTGATCAAATAGATCATCAATGCGGGGCAATGGATATCTATTCTTGATCGTCATCTTATTCAGTTGGTGGTAATCTATGCAAAGTCGTAAGGTGCCATCTTTCTTCTTAACAAAAATGACCGGTGCTCCCCAAGGAGACACACTGGGTCTTATATACTTTTTATCAATCAATTCTTTCAACTGATATTTTAACTCATTCAACTCTAGTATATTCATCCTATATGGATCTTTGGAATTTGGCACTGCCCTCGATATTAATTCAATAGTAAAATCTAGATCTCTTTTAGGAGGTAATCCTAGAATCTCTTCAAGAAAAACATCTTGGAAATCATTTAAGACATGTATGTTTTCTAATCTCAGTTTGTCTTCTATAGTACTTAACTCCTCATTTACTACATTTACTTCAAACATTTGAAATCTCTTTCTGATTGCTTTCTTTACTTGTATAGTTGAAATCTGTCTAAGGGAGGTCTTTCTAGGAATACCCTTCACTTCTACTGTCCTTCCTTCATCATTTAAACAAGTGAAACTTTTCTCATAATAATTCAGAATGACATGATGGGATTCTAACCAGTCCATTCCAATTAAGATGTCATATGATCCTAAAGGTAAAACATTTAACTTGATCTTTGTTTTTAATTGATTTATAGATAAAACACAACTTTCCACGAAATTAGAAACTTTTATTTTTGTTCCTGTTGCTAGTCTAACTAACCAGGATTTATTGAATTTTTTTGTTTTCAACTTAATAATTTGTACAATATCTGGTGATATATAACTCAGACTAGCACCTGGGTCAATCAAAATAGAAATTCGATGGTTTTGTAGCATACCTTCAACCTCGACCATTGAGACTTGGTGTTCTGCTTGCAGATTGTCTAATGCTGCATTAATTATGTGTACTTCACTTGCCAAATCTCCTACAGTGGCTTCAGATTGTACGTAGTGAATATGGTTAGCTGTCCGCTTCCTAAGGGGACATTATGAAGCATAATGAGGACCTTGACACTCAAAACATTTTATAGGTGGCTTCTGATCATTGGTTCTGGCAACATTGGGAGCATTTCTGGGAGCTGTAAATTTTTGCTGCTGATTAATTATGGGATTGTTCCCTTGAAAATTTTGATTTTGAAATTTTTTCTTTTGGAACCCAGAATTTCCACTAAACTTGAAATTTTTCTTTTTCAGTTCAAAATTACTAGGTTTATGATTTTTCCAGCTAGATACCCCTTCTCTTTTCCTGTTCTGGTCAAAGCAAAAAGTTGATTTTCTCATGGCTTCTTCTAATGTATTTGGGCTATCATACTCTATTATGTCTTTGATGTTGAAGGGTAGACAACTTAGGTATATTTGAATCTTCAGTTTTTCTTCCACCAGGTATAGCATATATCTTAGTAAATTTAGAAACTTCTTGTTCATTTCTTTCATGTTCATAGTTCCCAGTTTTAAATCATAGAATTCCTTGGATTTTTCTTCACAATACTGTTTAGATAAGAATTTATTTTTGAAGTATCTTATAAAAGTACTCCAACTCACATCCATGTCCTTTATGCATTTTACTCTTTGAGGTATTGCCACCAAATATATGCCTTCCCGATTAGATTATAAATTGCCATTTTTTCCTTTTAGTTCTCTGAGTAATCATAGATCTAAAAATACTTTTTTCATGCCAGAAAACCATGCTTCAGATGTCTCTCCTCTCTCAGTTTCACCATTGAAAGTTGGGGGTTTGATTTTCTTGAACTCCCCATATATCTGTTCATACTGTTTATGGCCTTTCTTCTTTGGCTTGAAACCTCCTTCGCTGCTATCACTAGAATAGTCACATTTCTTCTTACGTGGATGTTTGGTAGTTCTTGATGATGTTGAGCTGCTGTTTACATCATCTGTTTTCACTTGCTTAATATTTCCCCCATAAGGTAAGTCTTCAGTATTGGAAGTATGTTCAACTTCTCTATCCCGTTCATCTGTTGGGTATTGATCGAACAGTACTTGATTCAATTCCTCTTGTGCTCTTAGAATTCTCTCATTGTCCTGCTTTACTGATCTTATCTCTTCTTTCAACTCTTGAAAAGCACATAACAATTCTGATGAATTGTCATTTAGATTGCCATGGACTTCTCCTCCAAATTGTTGTCTCGTACTATGGATGTTTGGTGGGAATCTGTCCTCCATACGTTTAGATGATCCTTCCATACCTATAACTTAAAGCAGTTTTCTGTATATAACAATAATTTAACTTGAGTTAGTAAAAAAATTTGCAGTCAGAAAATTTCTGTTGCGTGTTTCTTGGGCCTTTTTAGGCCTAGAGTTCGAACATGAGTTTTGATACCACATGTAACATCCTGATAATTTCATAAAAAATTTAAAAAATTAAAATGACATTAAATGCTAACATTTCAATTGCGGAAGTAATAAATGCTTAACAAAGCAACATTAAATGATGTAGTCATTAATGCATAACACGAATTAATTTTTGAGTCCTTTCAATTAATGACAATTAAAGATAGTGACATGACATACTTTAATTAACATGTTTAAAACAATAGTTCTTCTTGTGTTAAATATACTTTGAATTTATCATAAATCGAATCTCTTGACAAGGTATTCACGGTTCGTTTCTTTGATGATGATGGAAGGGGTCCTATGAGGTACCCTGAGTCTTACTTAGCTACGTTTAGCTAAGGAATTTGTACCTGTCCTTCTTGCGCAGCTTCGCAGGTAAGGATTAAGCGACAACAACTGTTTTTAAGAGTAAATTTTGTATTTCAAACAATCGTCAACTTGGTGAAAAATCTTAAGTAGATTCTTGCTGCAGGTATGGATAATTTATATTAAAATGCCGATTGCATGCTAGCTTACCCACAGTCCAATGTTATTATTATCACATTGCTTAATTGCATTTACATTGATAGATCTATATAAATCATTCTAAATGACTATTATCACTATTATTGAAGTGTTATACTATAATCCATTTGTACTTTAATTGGGAATCTTATGAATATAGTGCTTGTATTATGAATTACCATCTAAATATGTACCACTATGACTTTGACCTTTCCTATAGTCCTACATCTATCGATTATTCTAGCAATACATGGCTAATACATAAAATATATAATCATACCCTATAGGACTATACAACACTATAGATGAGAATTATGTGCAACATGAATAACTATGAAATATACGTTCTAACAAATGAATGAAATACTATTGTCACGTTATTATTTGCAATGCATTACTATCAACATATTTTTACATAACTTATGAATAACATTGCAATAAAACCTACGACTTTAACGTTTGCATTGTAATTGGAAGTGACGGGGTATTAATGTTATGGTACTTAGCACGCTTCAAACCTATCGATTGCAGCTCTTAGCAATAACTTCACCCACTTGTTTAGTGAAGTGGTATATGAGGTGGATGGTCTTTACATGATACATTTGCAATCCATGCATTCAATGATGCTGAGCTATACTAGTTATAAGTTTCCTGTTTGATGAGTGGCGACTTGGTAGATGCAGTACTTAATGTGGTATTGATTTCCAAGGTTCCTCGAATCTCACGCACTCGTCTAGCAGTTGGACCACCATTGATCAATACAAGATCTAGGGCTTGGAAGAAACCCTAGTCTTTAGTTGACAAGTAAAGGGGAAGGGTGTTGAAAGACTTCATGTTATGGTAGTGGCGCCAACCATGTGGCTACAATGTAGGGTTTCCAGTTGATTGAGAGGAGGACTCCTTCCTTAGTCTCGAACCTGAGACATATGATGAATAATTTAAACGTTACAAGCTTTTAAAATTGTGCAAGGGAGCCACGGTACAGCCACTATGTTTGTAGGAAGGTTTTTCTGGCAGCTTGACTGAGTACATATCGTTCAAGAGTTTGATTCTCCATGCGCTTAAAATGGTTTCAAAAACATAAATCTACTGGTGTTGCAACTTCTATTAGTATTTGTTGTTTTTATAGGTGTGGGGTATCTCGAGCCAGGAGTTTTTTGCTAAGGTAAGATTTCAATACTAGAAGCACTGATACTATAAATGTATAAGTTTATTCCTATGTTTCTTTCGTTTGGTAACCCTCTTTCAAATGTAACGTGGCAGGCACTACTATGTTGGGGAAAAATTCTATAACAAGCGTTGGAGGAGGATGCTGCGATAATCTCCGGGTAAGCCTCAACAGTTCTTAAAAACCTCGTAGGTGCCCTCGGCCAGGTCTTTGTTGGTTTTAGTAGTGTGACAAGAGTTGGGAAAGGCAGTGTCCTTAAGAATGAACAAGACTGTCAAGAGGATAAACCCTCAATTTTTGAAGTTGATTAGTACCTTAGTGACGAATCTTCTGAGTCATCTTGAACTTATTTTTATATGGGTGATTGCTAAGGGGAGAACCCTATGTGCAAAAGGAACCTCGAAGGGTCTCTGTTGAAATTCTTACTTATAATTTTTGATGATGAAGCTTAAAGAGCTGAGGTTTCGCTCGCTCCTGTAGGTTACTAGCTCATTTTGTAATTAAGTGTTTTGTTTACGAGAGTAAACCCTTTCCTATAGATTTCATTTGAAAACTTCTTTGTACTAAGAAAAGATCCCGAGTACTAGGTTTTAGCTTGAGTATGCAGAGGTTTCACAATTGAGCATGTTTCTTATTGGGATTGTAATCTATACGTTAAGCATCGATACTAAATCGTAATTTCTGTTAAGTGATAAACTGTATCTTGTTGATATTCTTACCTTGTGATAATAGATAGTAATTAAATAGAATAATAGTTTAGGGTTTGGTAACCTTGTCTGCTATCGATTCTGGAATAAATGTCTAAAGTGTGCCATGAATGGTTTGATGAGAAACTTATGAACTGTGTACTAAAGTATGAGATAACATAGGGTTTTTGATGACACTGTGTAGGTAATTGCATTTTAATAACTGAAATCCAATGTAATAATTAGTGAATAAATAATACATATTCACTTATAATAATTCTGTACATGGAAATAATTATTGCAGCTGCTATATTCTCCTGAAATATAAATACTTGAAAACATAGAATCAATACTATGGAAATACATACTGTTACTATCTGAAATAGATGGAATTGAAATGGAAACTATAGATCTGGACCAAAATAGAGTATGTTTTTTCTTGTCTTTTGATAAGAACTAGATGAATGATATACATCTGTTTACAAGACACTATATCTTTATCTTCATGCATCTTTTCTTAGAAATGAAATAGCAGAATTAAAATAATAACATAGTATTCTTCAGTTCATTCAATCTAGCATTCAACCTATCTATTCATCTACCTTAATTTACTTCTCTATACCGGAGTATGATGCAAATATCAACATGGGGAAAAATATAGAGATGGTTATTGATTCAATCATTTCATAAATCTCTTTCATTCAGAATCATATTTAGATCAGAAAATAAAATAATTTCTTTTACTTGACTGAGTTTAATAATTCTACTATGTAGAAACATTTAACTGTAAACAAAAGTAGGAATAGTAAAACTTGGTTGACTGTAGGAGAGACAAACAACCCAAGGAACCTGTTCCACCCAACCAATTCCTAAAGACAACCAAGCTACTTGCCTTAGGACCCCCGAGCCTGTTCACTGAACCACCGGGAAGAATAAACTTTAGAAGCTTAGGTCATCAATTTGCAACAGCAATAAATTGTCCAGTCTTAAAAACTTAGCAGTCAAAGAGACCTACACCAACACCTCTAGTTTTCCTTCTCAAAATTAATTTGCAGACTCACAATTGCACTCTCACATAGCCTCCCTATTTGAATCTCTTAGTGATCACCTGATGCACTTGAGGAATATTTCTACAGAAAATATTGTAAGAGATGCCTGCTCAATTCGAATTGCCTTATGTAGGCTGCCTAGGCCTTTTAGTGATTAACTAGTCATTAATGAGCTGACTGCTCAATTCCCCCACCTAGGGAATAATGCCACAATTTTAGGGGTAGTTGTCCCATAACCAATAGCTAGTGGTGGAGTGCAAATGCTGCCATCTGTCCCATGCCTTCTATCAGCTTCCATTCCTCCAAGTGGGTCAGTGAACACTCTTGTAACAACTTTCTTGAGTGTTTGTCTTCTTTTTTAATTTATTAAATAATAATAATAAGTCATTACAATTATCTTTGACCAGATTTGGTCATAATTATAAAACTTTGTAATTATAATTTAACATAAAGTATTTTGCACTATCACAATGACACAATCATTGTCTCTGTCACAATGCCACAAAAAATATCTTTGTCACAATGTCAACATGTACATGCCTCAAATGTGTTCTGCAAGAATGCCAACAATTTCTTCCAATATATACTTCCTATGTATAGCAAGACCATAAATATGCCTCCAAAGAGTGTAATCAAATCCTAGAAATAATCACCAATAGACTTCATCTATTTACACCTTCAAACCCTTACATCAAAGACCTCATAGTACATTCCAAAATATTAGAGGGATCTCATGCTAATAACATTACCATGGAATATTTCAATACAATCACCAATAATATCTATGCCAAGATAATCACCAAGATCATCATTAAGAATGTGGATCCAATGTGGCAACAAGTTTGTGATTCTGATACCATATGAGAATGCTATGCAAGATTTTGTCAACCTTCTTCTCTTGAATTTGCATTGTCACAAACCCTAACATTCAACAAGTATAAATCTTGAAATGTAAAATAAAGATATGAAACTTTTACCACATATTCTTCAATATCTCTACAACATTTCCTCGAAGGTTCATTCTCTGGAACATCATGGATCAAAAGTTATAGTGAAAATGCCAAACTAACTTGTTTAAAGATGATTTTTGAGTCATTTAAAATCCTAGTCTTCCCAAGCTCATATCTTCGAAAAATATAGCGAACAAATATATGAAATTTTAACCACGTGTTCTTAAAGATATATTTTGCATCTCTTCCAAAGGGAACTATCTGAAACATTTTGATTCAAAACTTATAAGGAAAATTCCAAATTGACATGTTTGAAAGTTATCCAAAAACCCTAACTTTCTAAGGTCATATCTTCAGAACTATAGAAAATCAGTATCTGAAATATTTACTGTAGGCACTCACAAGTCTTGACATGTCTCCATCCCATAAACATTTCACTGTCTAAAAATCCCAGAAACAAAGATATACTAAAAATTCCAAGATGACCTAAAACAAAAGAGACCAAGTAGAAATCATCTCAAGATTTTATCTTCCACTATAATTTCGGCCTTCTTCACTTCATCTTGTGAGAATTCTATATAGGATCAATACCATGAAAAAATTCTAATAGCCAAGAATCTTGAAGCAAAGAAGTAACTCTATTGATGGAAAT
Organism: Larix kaempferi; assembly: GCA_027924585.1. Classification (NCBI taxonomy): domain Eukaryota; kingdom Viridiplantae; phylum Streptophyta; class Pinopsida; order Pinales; family Pinaceae; genus Larix; species Larix kaempferi. Next base: position 3,451,531 of record BSBM01000577.1, read on the forward strand.
ATCATCTCATGTAGTATTCCTCAATACGAATACAATATATTATACATCTCAAGAGAGAAAATAGAATGCCTTAAAGGCAAGTTGAAAAGCACAAAAAAGTAAGGCTTACTAAAAGCATAAAACCCCCTAGGTGTCAAAATCACTTTCCAAAACTGTCTAAAGGCTCACGAATTGGATATAGCTTTAGCTTTGGTTAATGTTACCTTTTCACTTTGTCGTCCACTTTCAAGTGTCCAAAGGGCTTCAAAAAAGTGGATTTTGTTATTGAAGTGATTCAAGATAATATCCTTTGTATTCATGAACATATTTTTTAGATTCCTTCCCTCTTCTGTATTTATCGATCTCTATATTCATTAGACATTGCACAGATTCTATTTCATTTCCACCCAACCTTGATTTTTCTATTAGAAGTTTGATTACTTTTCAATTCAATCTCCACGGTTATAAATATTTTTCAAATGTTTTTTTTCATATTGTCAGGTATTTTTTATGTTTCTAAAATTTCCTCTATATGGTTTCCTGGTTTATTTGGGTTAGACATTTCTTATTAAAAGTTGTAGAGAGGAATGATTCAAATTTTGTTGCTTTTTGAGAAATTGGATGCAACCATGCCCAATACTCCAGCTGCGTAGGGGTGACACTTAAAACAGAGTTTATCTTGGGTAATTCTCCCAAATTATTGTTTCCACCTCATTTTCTTCACTATGCATTTGTGATTTGTCCAGTGGGATCCTTATATGACCGGGCTACTATGAATTTACAGTTATGTGCAGAATTTTGCACTATGGATTGGAGTTTCAAATATGTGTAGCATTTTGTATGTGGAGAACAGAGTCAGATGCAGGGTTTTAACTTTCCACAACCAAATTGTTTGAAATTTGTAATGCATTATGCAACTAGTCTATGGAGGAAAATTCTCGAATGACCCACACTAATGAACCAACAAAAAATCACACTTCTTAGATTGTACAACCTCACTACCATTTTTTGCAATTTCCAAACCTTGAACGGTATAATTATGCAGATAATATGAAATGGGTTGTGTAAAAAATTAACACCAACCTTAGATGTTATTCCCACGGGATGTTATCTCTCCTTCTTTTCCTAATTTAATGTTTCATCTCAATGCCATCTTGGAAGATTGATCTTGTTGTTTAGACTTCTCTTATCTCTTATGGTCATCTCTTCCTCTTCTTCATCAAATTTTTCCCATGTCACACTAGATCTTCTACAAACCCATCTACAAACAATGTCTAGAATTGGTATAATTGATCAAACAAGTGATTTCTTCATATTGTTAGCTTTTTTTTCTTTATTTTTTTTAAATTATTCTATATGGATTCTTGGGTTATTTAACAGGCCCATAATAATATAACATTGCTTATTAAATTTTATAGAGAGGAACAATGCAAATATTGTCACTATATTAAGGTATCTATATAAGGTCTCTGACTTGTAATGCCATGAAAGGGGGGCGTTTTGGTTGTCTTTTATCCTACGCGTGAACTTCATGCATGTTGAACTAGTGAAATGCGTGTGATCCATTGGATTTGATTCCTCCGATATCGATGGTGTTCTTTGCAAGTCAACTTCATGGCCTTCATGATTGCACGTAGGGGCTTCAAATACACCGAGGGGCTTCAAATGACCAAGGGTGGAGATGGAAAAGGCACTAAACAATTGAAAAAATCACACCAAAAGTTGAAAACATGTAAACACGTGGCAGAATAATGATGCAGACCCACCCTAAAGAAAATCGACGGTGGAAATGGGTTTCGGCGCTAGAAAGTGCACGGTTGTTAAACTTGGAAAGGTGGAGCGGAAATTAAACCACGTACCACATGGAAAGAGTTGGTGGAGACCGGTATGAAAAATGGTTAAAGTTAAACCACTCATTGCAAGTTCTGAAACCACCTAAGCATGTGTTATATAAAAGGTTTGTTTTAAGTTTGAAAAAGTGCTTTTGTCGATTATTTCCTAAAGGAAGAGAAGCCACAGGAAACATGCCCTTGTCTTCATCAACAAGAAGAGAAGTCAACAAGCTCATTTCATAGGTAGGTTGAAACCCTTAGTGTTCAGATTTTGTTTCCCAAATGGAGAAAACCCAAGACCTTCTTCGCTTCAATGAAAGTTCAAATCAAAACGATGAGTTTGTAGTTGATAGGGAAAGGGATATTTTCAACCCTATTTTGTCCATGTGTAGTATTTCACAGTCTAAAGAGAAATTATTGGAGTTTAATTCGCATGGAAAGGATGTATTTAATGTTTTTGGTTCTTTTCTTTATTATTTTTGTGTCAAACAAACCCTACACTTCCACGAATTTGTTGGTTGGTGTGTAGTGATTTATTTGCAGGACGAAAGGGTAATCATTAATGTAAATACGACCAAAATTTTACGCAGAGTAAATGCGTAGACTTTTCGTGAGGTTCTATGTTTACCTGAAACATTTTCCACAAGACTTGAGTCATTTAACGAAGAAAATTTGGTAAAGTTTTATAGAAATTGTAGTCCAGCAGAAAAAGACAAGTTTTTATTGCAAGTCTTGAAAGATGGTTAGTCGCATGAAAACCTATCGTTCTGTTTGAGTATTGATGTCTTTCAGTGATATGCCCAGTTAGTTTTGTCCTTGTTGAGTCAAAATTTAGGTATAGATAGTGATAATTCAATCAAGGAAGTTATGTTAGGTTTCCTTCTGCAAGTAATTTCACTAGAGTCATAGTCGAGTTCGGTGTGTTGTTTTAACTTTGATGAATTCCTAGCTGAAGCGATTCATGTCTAGTTGGTGAATTTCCATGAGTTGAAGCATTTTAGATATCATCCATATCGCCTGAACCTATTCTTGTGTTCAAATATTTTGGAATTGAAGTTTCTTGGTACCATCTTTTCTTGTGACCTTCCTAAACAGATCAATATGTTTGATTTCACCACTACAATCATGGCAGAAGTTTACAGAATTATTTTTAATGTTGAATTTCCCCGAGTGTTAGAAGAAATGAAATAGACTTTGCAGCCTACACCAGAAGGCCAAACAAGTGATTGGTTCTTGTATAAAGAACATACTATAATTAGAGTGTATGGTTTTACTGGAGCACCATATTTGTTTCCAGCCTTTTTAACACCAATGGTTTTTTCCTTAGAATTTATTAGACAAAGGTTGGTTTCAGAAGAAGAACATTTCAGTGTTTTCAAAAAATCATCAAATGTGACATTCCCACTTAAAGTTGGTCCATTCATCATTATTAAGAATAAGGCATCCCTATCTATAGTAGAAAAATTATTGAAGATCATGGATTTCTAAGAGGATGAAAGGATTAATTATGATCCTCATCAAATTATATCGCAAATGAGACAAAAAAATAGAAACAATGATTTTGATCATAAAACAATTGACGGATTAAAAGAAATGGAAAATTATTCAAATTTGAAGAAGATAAGAAAGAAGTGAATATGGAACAAACAAGCAATTTGGCAATGTTGGTTCAAACACTAGTTAAATCTGATATCACCAATAAGAGAAGTATTTCAGAATCTGATAGTATGGAATTCGATGAAGAAGTTTTAAGTAAGAAATATAAAGTGGAACAATAGAAGGAAATTATTAGTCTGGAGGAACGAGATTTAATTATTTCAGAAAAAACTACTTTGATTTCGCAACCACCTACAAATATGCAACAATATTATTTCTTAGAAATAAAGGAATCTGAAAGTAACTCTCAATATAAGTCCATATTTGATGTGCTTTCACAATAGTCAGAAAAGAAGAAGCAGTCTTTGGAAGAAACTCAAAAATTGTACCCTCAAGTAAGAAAGTTGGTAGAACAAAAAGTTTCCCTTCTTACAGTTATTGATCAAGGAAGAAACACTATAAGGTTTGTAGTGGTGAACGATGAGAAAGTTTTTGAAATGGAATTTAAGATTGATGTGATTAATATACTCGATAAGATTCAATTGCATAAACAAATAGGAGATGTCATGTATTCTGATTTATTACAATCCACTTGAAAAATTTCTAAATTGCAGTATGTGATAGCAAAGCTGGAGAGTCAATTGAGGCAAGAGAAGGCAGAAAACAAAGCAAATTTGATCCAAATTAAAAGACTAAAAATGGACCTTGTGACTGTGGGAGATGAGCCAGGGAACACTCAGTGTACCAAAAGGATCCTTGATGAAAAATAAAATACCATTCAAATGCTCAAGAAAAAATTGAAGGTGCCAAATAATCAACATGTGCAATCTCCAGAGTTGATAGCATTACAACAAGAAAAGGAATCCATATATAAATAAATGACGGATCACAAAGGTAAAATGTTAAAGTTACAAGATGAAAAGAATGCTTGGGAAAAAGAAAGGACTGAATTGTTGTCACAAATTTTAGTGTTAAATACCAAACAGATTGAAACTCTGTAAGTGCTAGAGAAGCCAAGGGATCAATCTCTATGTATAGATGAAGGACAAATGGAAAATTCCTCCACAGAGGAACTGACCAGTGCTAATTCATCAATCTCTAGTATAAAAGATGTAGAGATAGGAGAGTTGACAGCAAAAAACCAGAAGTAATTCAAAATTATGAAGAAAAGAAAAAGTCTTTGAGTGATAGAAAACAGTTGCAAAAGAAAGTTGATGAATTAAAATATAAATTGATAGGTAGGATTCCATTACAAGGAGATAAACACCTTATATGGGATGCGATATCGGTGTAAGTAACCAAATTCTAGTCACATTTGAATTCGATAGAAGATACATATGCTATAGCAAACATAGCTCTCCAGAGGTGTAAAGTGGAAAACGAGAAATTATGCAAAAGGCCTTCAAAAACAACTCAAAACGCAGTCATATTTTTAAGCACTCTAACCCAATTAGATATGCGTAGTTTTATAATCAAAGACAAACCATCAATCATCTTTTGGGAAATAAGAATTATTGGCAAGCATGATCGTGTTAAAGAAGTACAAGACAAAGCGCAACAGATGGTCCTTGAAGTTCAAAATTTAAAGGAATTATTTTTGGGGCCTTTTGAAATTGTTTTACATTATTTTTGGAGTGACGATGGAAAATTAATGACTTAATTGGAAATACAATAATTGATAAATTGATCGATGATTTTGAAATACTTGAATAATTTCTAATGATTAAGAAGGATCTTCCAGCTGTATGTTACACATCATGCATAGAATTGGAGGTGATGGTGAAATAAATGATGAATTATGAAATCCCAACTCAAGAGTAATGGAAAATTATTGAAAATTTTGGGAAAAAAAAATACAAGTTATATCAATAATGACTATTCAGGTGTCTTAATTTGAAATGAAGTTGCGGTTCCTTTGTTAACTTCCTGAGTGTTACATCAACCCAAGTCAAAACAACACTATAACAGCTTGGTCAACAACAAAAAAATGTTCTTGAAGTTTAGTAGAGATTTATTTGAAATTTCATTTTTTAGCGAAGAGTCAGATAGGGTTTATTCAAAGAAAATATTGTGTAAATTTTTATTTTACAAAGTAATTGGGGTTGGATTCGAGAGAAAAAAATACAGTGATGTAATATTTTTTGAAGAATTTAATGAAGAGAATAAGTACAAGTCTATCGGAAACAAAGATTCATATGTTGTCACTTTCTTCAGTCTTTTAATTTCTCTTTTGTGAATGTATTTCATGTTGCACCATCTTATAGCTTTGCCTCATATTTGACTATACTATGTGAGTTAGAATTCATTTTATATGCTCTAATTCACACATTTAAATATTGTCAATGTTCTTTCTTCCAAATTAATGCAGAATTCATCCGAGTTAGATACTCTCTTTTTTCCCTGAAGAAAAAGAGCCTCTTGCTATTCATATTATGAATCAAAGAAACTACACATATTCTTCTCCATAAAATTCAATGATCATGATAATCATTTGTTACAAGTGAAACATAATTGTCTCCCAAATGGACACTATTCTCGAGTGAGCTTTCCCGACTTCTAACTTCTGACAAGAAGGATTGGTTGCCCCTTCATTTAATAGATAGTTGTGAACACCTATATCCAACAATTCATGTGTATCCAGAATGGTGAACACAAGAAGGATCGTCTGACCCTTCTTGCAGTCTAGAAATATTATGAAAATAATACTTGGCAGAAGAAGGGTCGGCCACCCCTTCATTTATGAGCGAATTGTAACAATATTCAACCTATGAAGGCTAGACCGTCAATTCATGTATATCCAGAATGGTGAAAACTGAAAAAACATTGAGCACAAGAAGGGTCGGCTGACACTTCATTTAAGATATAAATGTAAAAATATTTAATCTACGAAGGCTGGGACGACAATTCCTGACTTCCGACTTCTGCAGTAAATAGTAGGGATCAATACATTAGCTAAGTTATAACATATAAACAATATTTATCCCAACTTGCGACATGAAGGATCGACTGCCCCTTCATTTAGTAGAGAAGTGTGAACATCTATATTCAATGATTCACCTATATCTAGAGTGGTGAACACAAGAAGGATCGATCGAACCTTTTTTCAGTCTAGAATTATTATGAAAAGAATAATAGGTAGAAGAAGGGTCGGTTGCCCCTTCCTTTATGAGGGAATTGTAAAAAACTTTAACCTATGAAGGATAGACCATTAATTCATGTATATCCAGAATGGTGAACACTGGAAAAATAATGAGCACAAGAAGGGTCGGCCGACCCTTCATTTAAGAGATAAATGTAAAAATATTTAATCTATGAAGGATGGGATGACAATTCCCGACTCCTGACGTCCGCAGTAAATAGTAGGGATCGAGATATTGGAAAATTTATAACATATAAAAAATATTTATCTCGACTTCCGAATTCCGAAAAGAAGGATTGACCGCCCCTTCGTTTAGTAGAGAATTGTGAATACCTATATCCAACAATTCACCTGTATCCAGAATGGTGAACACAAGAAGGATCAACTGATCCTTCTTGTAGTCTAGAACTATTTTGAACAGAATAATGAGCACAAGAAGTATCGGTTGACCCTTCATTTATGAGGGAATTGTAAAAATATTCAACCTACGAAGGCTAGGCCATCAATTCATGTATATGTGGAATGGGGAACACTGGAATAATAGTAAGCATAAGAAGGGTTGGCCGAACCTTCATTTACAAGAGAAACATAGACACAACCAAACCCCTTTCACTAGCCCTTTCAGCATTAACCTGTAAATAGGTTGAAGTCTCACCCAAAGCGAATATGGGGTGTTAGAGAATCAAGCTTCTCTAAGCGTGGCGATCGGGAAATTATCTAAGTGATAACATATAAAAACAATTTATCCCGAATTCTGACATCTGAAAAGAAGAATCGGTCACCCCTTCATTTAATAGAGAATTGTGAATTCACTTGTATCTAGAATGGTGAACACTGAAATAATACTGAGCATAAGAAGGGTCAGTCGACCCTTCATTTATGAGATAAATGTATACACAACCAAACCCCTTTTACTGACCCTTTTGGAATCAACCTCCAAACAGGTTGAAGTCTCACCTGAAGCGAATATGGGGAGTTACATAATCAAGCTTCTGTAACCGTGGCGATGCGGAGGTGTGGTTAACAACCTTGATTAACGTTCTATTCAACATCTACTAATGGGATATAATAATAGATGAATTCACACTTCGCAGCTATCGCAATATACAGAACTACGTTGAATCTCTACTGTATTCACTAGTTAGCTACGCATTCATCATACTAAGTGTTTCTTCTTCACATTCATGCACTTGTATTCCAATTACTCAATGTTTGGTTACCGTTCACATACATATGAAATTAAATACATAAAATCACATAAAATCATATTCAAAACATGTAATAAACTCATACACATAAACAAACTGATTAACATGGTTCAATCAATGCAGGAGCTACGTCCACAAGAACTGTTCTTTTATTATCTCGGAAGGGTAATAGTACCATTCTATGCAATCAGCTGCAGACTCTTCTCTACAATTAGAGAAGAGTCGATCGCCCCTTCTTGTAGCCTAGAACTATTATGAAAATAATACTAGGCAAAAGAAGGGTTGGCGACTGTTATAGGTTAAATCAACACTTCTCCATCTGTGATCACATTGCCATGTCAATCACACAAACGGACACTATGGATGGAAGAGATAGATTAATATTAGATGATTTGATACTGAGATCCCACATCCTCAGCTGAAAACTATATTTTTTTTCTTCATATTTCATTGGAAATGTGCGACTCTTATAATTGGTATCTAGCGCATCATGCGTCGATTCCACTATGGACAATCCACTCACATATCCTAAAATTTGTATGCGCCAGTCATTAAGAGCACTAGCGGCACACCGTGCGCAAGTTGGCTAGTATCATACCCACGCACATCTTAAGATGAAATGGAAAAATATATTAAGAATATGAATTGGGATTAGTTGAGTTTTGTATTATAACTCCTCCAACTTCCCAATTCAACTACCTCACGAATCTAACTTCCTGCCTTGGCCATAAATACAAGGGAAATCCACGCGGAAGAGGCCAATCTATAGATAAAGCTATTGTTATGCTAAAGGAATCTCTATTCAAGAGAGGATCAGGAGCCCAGAACTTGGTTACAGAAGTACTTGGAACAAGATCAGGTATATCAGTTGTATTTTGTTGCATTTCTTCGACAATAAAGATCGAGATATCCTTCCCGTCATAATTAAATGTCAATTTCATTGGATGTTTGATTATAATTAATGTTATATTGTTTTTTCAATATTGTTATTTGTTTATAGTCAAATCATTTTGAGGAAGGTTGATTGGTTTTGCAGGTGTGTTGCTGTAGAGATCGGGAGAAGGCTAGGACTAACCACCATAAATAAGGTACTCTTTCTCAAACCCTAAATCTCATTTCCTTATAGTAATTAGTGTAAAACCCTAATATATCTATCTGTCAACCCCATGTATGTTGATAGCATCCATCCCCTGCTATAGGGTATAATACTTAACAACAACGACCCCTTCAGTTACGAGAGAAATGTAAAAATATTTAATTTACGAAGATTGGGACATCAATTCCTGACTTCTGACTTCCGCAGTAATTAGTAGGGATTGGGAAATTGGCTAAGTTATAACATAGAAACTATATTTATCCCAACTTCCAACTTCTGACAAGAAGGATCAGTCGCCCCTTCTATGATGATTGCTTCTTCTATGAATGATTCTATCTCAAATGAATATATAAAATGTGCATTCAATATCTCATAGATAATGCTACAAGATTTATTCTTAATCAATTGATTTTGAAAATGAGCGGTCATTCCTTATCCATCGATCATTAGCATGAATATTTGCAGGTATAAATATAATATTAAAACACTAATTTATAATTATAAACATTGTATGCATTCTTATATTAACTACTTAATATTTATTGTTTTGCAGATAAAACATGTTTGCGTTGTTGAGCCTTAGTCAAAACCAAGAAATCTCGTTCCTTGATTTGTTAAAAGATAACAACCTTCGTTTATTCAAGCATGGATGGTATGTCGAGATGGATGAACCAAATAATTTCTACCCACAATTATATCTATTCTTCTTGGATGAGGAAGGAGCTCCAACTCGAGCTGGAATATTGACATCTGCGGATCCCATTTTTTACAGTTTATTGTGTATTCAAGTTGAAGTGGTTGAGAGAGACCCGTGTTTCCTTCTACAGGTTTATCTTATGGTTTGTAATTTTCAACCAGATCTAATGAAAAGTGGTCTTGATTCATATCCGTTTCCTATGCGAAGAAAGGTTGGGTTTTACCCTCGTGTGATGTTTCTAATTGGTCCAGAATTAATATCGTGTCATCTTTGAAGTAAGGAATTTTGTCAGTATGGAAGAAAGGAATCCTGGCCTCGAAAAATTCATCTGTATTGCATTACATGAATATTGAAAAGAAGTTGACAAAAGTAGGCCATGAAAAGATTCATATCTACCTTAGAAGAACATTTCTCCATCATATTGAAAAATATGTGACCAAATCTTCCTTCAAACGACTCAAATCAAGTCCTTCTATAGCGATGATGCGGAAAGCAACTAAGAGATTCGAAAGTTCAAAATAAGTTCAACCAGAGCAGATCAAATACTTTTTGTTCAATGAGAAATTTTTTTCTATTAACGTAACAAGATGTGTTGTTGCACCTCTACATTTACAATATTGAAAAGTTAATGAGGAGGTCATGGAAAAGATGGTTATATCTCTTCTCTCAACATTTACAAGAACATTGAGAGATGATATTCTATTGCCTTTCGATAAGGAGACCACATTGGGATTTCTTCCTGGAAATGAAGACGAAATTAATTTTCCTTCAGTAAATTTTTATATATTGGATGGGAATCATACTATTTCTGCGTAGAAAAATTTCATTGAAATTGATAAATATCAATCGTTCCATTCAAGGTATTGACATTGAACAACTCGTCTTCTACATAAAGATGTTCCTCGCCACATTATCAACAAATTATGCAAACAACAAAATTGATCAAACAGGGAATTTGAAGACACTCCATTCATTTCCCAAGTTGTAAAAGCAAGGGAGAAATGGATATCCTATGGTATGCCATCCCACCCAGGAAAGGGAAACGTTTTCAGTGATGCTTGGAAGGTATAGAATTTTTCTTCTTATCAATCAAAGTCTTTAGATTGCTACCTACGTTATGAAATTAACAAATTAAATATTATCTTCAATTGTATATGTTTGCAGTCTTTCCAAGGTGAATGTATGGATATATTTGTTGTTCAAACAAAGGACAGCCTTAAACACAAGCTAACTCTTGTTTTGACATCAGATCGACTGTGGAGCAAATGGATGTCTGTATTCAAGCTTTAGAATAGTGGTTCCTTTCTATGCTCACCCAAGAGCATTAGTCAGGTTGATTTTGTTCAAAATAAAATAAAGAATCATGGATCTAATTTTTTTAGACCATTGCATTATCTTTATGAAGATGAATTGACCGCTATGGCAGACAATATAATCAACATATCGGTTTGGATGAGAACATCAATCAAAAAAATTGTTTGCGTAGAGACTTTATATCAACATTGCAAGTGAATCAAGGACGAGAGGTCAACCAGGCATTCGATCGTTGAATATTTCAAAGTTCATGATGTTCAAACTGTTTGATCATAGATTATCACTGACCATAATGTCATTGAAATCTATAAAATTGCACCAAATCATCTCCAGCAACTGTGCAGTATTTTATGCTCTGAAAATCAAGCAAAACCTCCGAGTAAAAAGAGAAAGAAAGAATCTGAAGAGGATAATGGCACAAAATTACCAAATGATGTTGAGAAAATATTGAATATATATATCAATAAAGAGTGGATGGGTATGTCCATTGACGACGTCAAATATAGTTCACAGTTTACTTGTCAATGTTGTTATCTTCCATATTTGGTCAACACGCTAAGATCCATTGCATTTTTTGGTGCGACAATCAACTGTGAATCTGTTATTGTTGATATGTGTAATTGTGATAGTCCTTGGACAAAAGAAGATATGATTGCGTTGTTGTACTACTCAGAATCAAATGAAGCGGCATGTACTTGTATTTTTTTAGTTGATATGGAAAACTCTTGTATGATTTCTAAAGCTTTCACACTTTTCAGCAAGAAATAAAAAAAATTTAACACAAAATCCTACCAAGGGATTTTATAGAGATTTCTCCAAGGACTTGTTTATAGGATTCTCTATTATACAGTGTTGGAGCATTGGAAGGGATGAGGATAGTTCATCTACTTTTCAAATGGATATGGATTGGAAGGATGAGGGACTACCAATTATTGATTTACCTTTTCCCAAGGTTAACAATAATAGTTCGAGAAGCCATGTTTTTGCAAAAGAAAGGACACATAAATTATGGGATCACATAGTTTCCCGACTGGTCTCTTCTCGAGGTATAGTTATTTCTCTGTACACAGGAGGTAGAGTTCTTCATTCGTTGATCAGGTTGTTAGATAGAATAGTTATTTCTATTGCGGAGACAGTACAACAAGAGTTGTTTATGAATAATTTCTATCATGAGTTGGGTATAAAACAAGGTATTTGTATTAACATTTTCAGATGTCTTCTTTCATTGTATTTTACTTTTATTGGTCGGTTATGTTCAATAACTTCTTCAAATTCACATTCTACTACAACTTCAAATAAATAGCACACTTAGGTATCGTCCAATCAAATTATACTATCCGATGACGACATTGAATGTGATAGAGAATCCACAAAGAACTACCAAACTGGAGAACAAGATGGACAAGAAGGTAAAAAATTATTTTTCAAAGATCTTGGTTAAATTAACTAAATTATGAATGGGGATAGTGACCTTGAATACTTGCAAAAATTTATATAAAATGTATACCTGCAAATTTCCAAGTCAAAATGATTGTATTGCTATTTAACATGTGGATATTAGCCAACAAATCACATTGGATAATAATGAACCAAGTGAGAGATTGGACAATAATGAACACAGCAAGGGCTTGGTGTCAAAATGCGATATCTCCAACAATGTTACTCACCACTTAAATGTTGGCCTGGCATTGACAGGTAAAAAACAAAGAATATTTTCTACTTAAATTGATACAACAAATTTATTCTGAAATATATAATGACAAGCAATATTTTTGTGCAGCTCCCCATACAAAATTTTTATTGATATTAGAAATGGAAGTTTTTCTATTTCGGAAGAAAGTCACAGAAAATGACTCCAAAAGAGAAAAAAAGGGAAATCAAAAAATTACTGGTGGAGGGAAAAAATTAAAAAAGGGGGGAAAAAGTATTGTTGGTGAATTTGAATTTAAACACAAAGAAACTTCATATGAGTCACGAACACATGCCATACAATTTTTGGGATTATGTCTTCCCAAATTCAATGTTGGGATTTGGTCATCTAAATGTGGGGTCAATGAGGGGAAGTCACTGTTTACAAAATTTTTGGGGTAGGCAGTGCAGAAAAATCATATGGGGAACAAATCTATTTTTATGGTTTCGAGAGAGATGTACCTACGATAAAGAAGGAAATACACAAAAAATATGGAGCATGTGTGGGAGGAGTTCCCAATGAAAACTTCGGAAAGTAATACATTAATGATTGTTTTGGAGGGTGATGATGTGAAACACATCCATGTGAAAATTTTATTTTGAGTAAGCCCTTTATTGCATCGTCCGCTATGACAGATAGTGAATTGGTACATCATATTTGGCAGGGTTTTAGTAAAATGCATGAATTAGTTGATATCAGAACCTTCAATTCCTTCTTCTAGTTGAGTGACAACCATCAAATGTAACCTATCATTTCCCATTTCTAGATGTAACCTACTGATATTTTAAATCATTCAATGTGTTTTTTTTTTGTGACATTGCTATTTTCATCTGAATCTAACATATTATTAGTTCAGTGTGATGCTTTTATTAAACCATTTGAATCTGTGAAATTTTGGGTGATTTTTTTATTAATATTTGGAAATCAACATCTTCATTTTTAGTTGCATGTTTGTGATCATTAACTTCATGAACGAAGTGTTCTTGTTGTTGTTATATATATAGTCACGGTTCTTGTATGCATCCCGAATATCACCGCAAAAGGAACTATTGGTCCTTAGATTAGAGGGATTTCTCTTTGGAGTTCGGATGTTATCCAACATTGAAGATTCTTCCAAACAACCTCATTTTGTCCATAATTGCTATTGTTATTATGAACGACTATTCAGCCTCTATATTATCAGTGTTGCTAGAGAACATTTCGACGTTGCTCTTTGGTTTTCCTCGCTCATCAAAATGGAAATTTTAAAATTCCTTGGTATATTTGAATGGTTGAACAATGAATACTTTGTATTTATTTGGGGTCGAGAGCAATGTAAACTTAGTGCTATTTATAATTACTCAATGTCAGCATACTATAATGTTGGTGAAGTACTAAACATATACAAAAAGTCGTCCAAGGATGTACTTATCTAGTATGGATATATATATAAAAAAAAAGACATGTTGTTTATAGATGAAGGGCAATATCAATCAGCATATAATAGCAAGGAAAATTGCTTGAAAATTCCAACTAGTTGGACATTTGACGATTCACAAGAGAGAGAAATAACTATAAAAAAATGTTGTGTTCTCTGTTGAATTATCCCAGGCCTTGTTAAAAAATGGGGTGTTGGTTACAGACATTCAACTTCAAATGACCGTAATATTATACAAAAAAAATTCATTTAGTGATTTGCATATTTTTGACAACTTCTACATTTAATTGATGTAATTTTTACTGCACAATTCTCATATTATTTATGGACATCGTACCATGTATCTGGTGACGTTTTACAAAAATTGTTGAACATGAAAGCAATATACTTAGAAACATTGAAACATAATATTTTATTGACTGGATTGTGTGTGTATTTTTTTGTTTGCAGATAGTACTAGAATATTTGTTTCTAGTAAACCATTGATTATTTTTGATTTCAATGGAGTTTTGTTATATGCATTTCATAAATAAATAAAAAATTCGGATTTCCACGAACACCGGATATTGAATCAACCAAAAAATATTATTTTATACATCCAGGATTAAGGGAATATTTTGAAAAATGCTTTAGTACATTTGAAGTTGGGGTGTGGACATCTTCCCAACAAAAAAACGTTGACGAGTTTTTGCAAACATTATTACAACAAACGAGATTTCAAAGCGAACAATTTATAGTAATTTTAACACAAGAATATTGTTCTTGCATAGCCAAAGAGGGTTATCAGGGTGATGGAAATCATTATGTAATTCTCAATCCTTTAAAGAAACTTTGGTACATTTTGATTCATGGTTGGGATGCTACAAATCCAGTGATTGTAGATGACATGAAATAAAAACATGTTTGCAATGAGGAAGGGAACTGTATTATAACAAAAACTTATACTTTCCAAGATGGAAATGAAACATTCTTGTTAGATCAATTATGGCCTTGCTTGTTGCACCTGAATGGCATGAGTGATGTGAGGCCAATTGTGAATAAAATGAAAGTATTTTGTTAAATAATACAATTGAATGTTTGTTTGTACTAGTATGTTCAATTTCACTGTGATTATAATTCTTGTAAAGTGTCGAGTTTGGTTTTTGAAAATGCAAAATCAAAGTTTGAAAGTGCTAAAATATGTTTTAAAATTTCAAAATTAAGTATTGGAAGTGTCAAATGTAGCTTTCCGAAAGGGAAAAATCAGGTTCTAAAAGTGCCATTATTATTTATCATATCGGAGAATTGCAAAAAACAATTTCAAAAGTGGTGATATCGAAAGCGTGCAGGCATGCATATGCGACGGAGACGATTGAAGTTGTGGCTTGATTTTATTTTGGGTGTTTCTGGTTCGGCTCACTCCTGGATGAGTTTCCAAATGATTGTGGCATCCTCTGTGGTTGTAACAAGTCTTCTCATGGGTATTAGGCTACTCCTTTATATCCCCAAGATTTCCATGCATATGACTATACATTTCATTTCTGTTGTAGATATCAACGAACTTACATGCCCGTAGTAGGATTCCTGTAGGATGCATTAGATTCTTGTAGAAAGATAAAATTCCTGTATCCTTAGCAGGGATAATTTTAAGAAACCATACTTATTTAAAAGTGTATAAACCTTGGCGAATCTTGTCAATTCTTAAAATGTCAACTATAAAATATTTGGAGATATTTTTCTAAAATTATTTCAATTTCTAAGGATTTTATATAGTTTATATAATAATTTGGCGATTTTTAAACTGAAAAGAGTTCACCCCATCAAAATTGGGTGAAATGGGGCCTCAAAAAATGCAAATTGGCAAATATTTTTTTGAAAAAAAACAAGGAAAAATAGCCCATGGGCTACATTTCGCCCCTAAAATTATCCTTGATCTTTAGGCCCCTTGAGATCATGATTTCATCCCCTTGCGGGAATATCCTTAGGCTTTATGTCCATTTATTTATGGTCCTTGCGGGCATATCCTTATGCCTTTATGCGGGCATATTTTAATCCTATGGTCATATTGTAAGCCTTTCGGCCATGTACAAGGGTCTGCATGCACATGATAGAGCCTGCAAGCACATGCAAGAGCCTGTGGGCATCTGTATGACCCCTACGGGCATATGCAAGAGCCCTACTAGCATATGCAAGAACCCTTTGGGCATATGCAAGAGCCTGAGGGCATATGCAAGTTTCCTACCGGCATATGCTAGAGCCCAGGCATATATTTTCTCTTCGTTGCGGACATATCTTCCTCTTCATGCGAGCATACCGTGTGATGCTTCTTCGTTGCGTGATACTTCTTCCTTCTTGTTGACATTGTGATCCTTCTTCCTTGCGTGATCCTTATTCCTTTGCAGGCATATCTTCCTTCTTGTTGACATCAATACCAACACATTATTCAACAAGAATTCCACAGTAAATGGTAAGGATCAGGACATTGGCTAAGTTATAACATATAAACAATATTTATCCTTACTTCCGACTTCCGACAAGAAGGATTGGTTTCCCCTTCGTTTAGTAGATAATTGTGAACACCAATATCCACCAATTCACCTATATCTAGAATGGTGAACACAAGAAGGATCGACCGACCCTTCTTGCAGTCTAGAGCTACTATGAAAATAATACTGGGCAGAAGAAGGGTGGGTTTCCCCTTCATTTAGGAGGGAATTGTGCAAATATTCAACCTACAAAGTCTATGCCTTCAATTCATGTATATCTAGAATGGTGAAGACTGGAAAAATACTAAGCACAAGAAGGGTCGGCCAAACCTTCGTTTAGTAAATAATTGTTAACACCAATATCCAGCAATTCACCTATATCCAGAATGGTGAACACAAGAAGGATCGAAAGACCCTTCTTGCAGTCTAGAACTAGTATGAAAATAATACTGGGCAGAAGAAGGGTCGATCGCCCCTTCATTTATGAGGGAATTGTGCAAATATTCAACCTATGAAGTCTAGGCCATCAATTCATGTATATCCAGAATGGTGAATACTGGAAAAATACTAAGCACAAGAAGGGTTGTTTGACCCTTCGTTTCACAGAGAAATGTAAAAATATTTAATTTACGAAGGTTGGGACGACAATTCGCAACTACTGACTTCCACAGTAAATGGTAGGGATTGGGACATTGGCTAAGTTATAACATATAAACAATATTAATCCTGACTTCCGACATCTGACAAGAAGGATCGACCGCCCCTCCATTTAGTAGATAATTGTGAACACCAATATCCAACACTTCACCTATATCCAGAATGGTGAACAAAAGAAGGATCGACCCACCCTTCTTGCATTCTAGAACTATTATGAAAATAATACTAGGCAAATTAAGGGTCGGCCACCCCTTCATTCATTTATCTCGAGCCTCATTCAAAAATTGGGTGTTGGTTAAAAACATTCAACTTAAAATGATCGTCATCTTATACAGACAACAATTCATTTAGTGATTTGTATATTTTTGACAACTTCTACATTTAATTGATGTAAATTTTATTGGACAATTCTCATATTATTTATGGACATAGTATCATGTATATGGTGATGTGTTTCAAACAATGTTTAAAAAATAGCAGAACATGAAAGCAATATACTTTGAAACATTGAAATATAATATTTTATTGACTTTGTTGTGTGTGTATAAAGCAGGCATATCATGTGATCCTTCTTCATTGCATGAGCCTTCTTCCTTGTGGGCATATCTTCCTTCTTGTTGGCATTGTGATCCTTCTTCCTTGTGTGATCCTTCTTCCTTTGCGGGCACATATTCCTTCTTGTTGAAATCAATGCCAACACATTATTCAACATTCTCCCCCTTTGACATTGATGGAAACACCAAAAATAGTCTCTCCATTTGACAAAAATGACAAAAAGGGCAACCTGTTCTACTTGCAGTTTCCCAATCCTTCTTTTGACAGCTCCCCCTTTCAACATGTCTCCCCCTGTCATCATGCCTTTTCTCCTTTTTATTTACTATAAGGAGATTACTCCCAAATGTTTTCTAAGATGCTCAAATGCTTCTTTGGGTAGTGGCTTAGTGAATACATAAGCTATCTATTGTTGATGTATTTGTAACTTCGGATTGTATTTCATATATGTATATTGTATTCCTATAGATATGTTATTATTCCTCTATATGGAAGTGTTGTCATTTATATTGTAAGTGTTGTAACTTATATTTGATGGGTTATTAGACCACCTTGATGGGGTCGACCCTATATAAGTCATGTGGGTTAAAGGGTTATTAGACCACCCTAGTGGGGTCGACCTTGTCAGCATTATATTATGTGATTAAGTTGAGGCCGACCTAGTAAGGTTATTAGGCAAGTCAAGTCATGTATAAATAGAGTGCGGGAGGCACTATATTTGATCATTCACTTTCTCACTTATACACTCATTGGAGATTGGCTCACTAGTGGAGGAGGAGAAGCTACTGCTAGGAGACTATCCCTTATGCTTGGGTTTTGTATCATTGCTCTATCTCTCTCTGAGGAAGTTATTGGGGTTTTTCACCTTTATGGTTTTCCCCAAGGAAACTCTGTGTGTCTATTGTCTTATGTGATTGCTTGTTGTGATTGATATGATTGATATGTTGTACATGTTATTCTCTCAGTAAAGATCCTAGAGTATATTGAATTGATGCTCAAAATTAACATGGTATCAAAGCTAACCTGAGAAGAAGACACTATGCAGTTGTGGAAGCTATAGATTCTTGTTTTTTGGGTTTCTCTCCACATATATTGAAAGGCAGGATGCTAGATTGAATCTCCTCATCAATGCACATCTTTCTGTCCAATCATAATTCAATTCTGAGCACTTTCAGTTTTGGCCCTACAAATTAGGGTTTCCACAAAAGTGGAATTTCTGAAATCTAAGATCATGGCTGGAAGCTCCTTGGAAAAATCGAAGTTTAGATATTTGGATCGAATTTTTTGGTTGGGTGAAGCTCCGGGAAAATCAAACCCTAGTTTGGGGTCCTGTCTAGTGAAGCTGGAAATTAGGGTTCCTGCAAAAGTTGGAATTTCTTAAATCTGAGACCATGGATGGAAGCTACTTTGAAAACTCAAAGTTTAGAGACCAAGATCAAACTTTTTGGATGGGTGAAGCTCTGGGAAAATCAAAACCTCAATTCAGGGTCCTCCCTAGTGAATCTGGAAGTTTGCAAATTTGAGGGGTGAAACTTTGCAGTTTTCAAATTCCGAGTATACCAGCTTGATAAGCTCATCAAGGCGCATCTTTATATCCTTTCAGAAGTTTGAAATTCAAAGTTTGAATTTTTAGGGTTTCTCTGACAAAACCTAATCCAGCTCCAGATCCATTTTTTTAGCAAATCAAGTGGTAAGACCTAATAAATTCTCTATTTCCATTTGAAGTACTTCTTAAGATTATTGTGTTTTGATAGAATTAATATTATACTAATGAATGTATGATTATGTATGAGATTTCAAGGATAACACAATGATGACACTAGTAAGCATGCATAGTGATCGAGGATGGATATAAGTTCAAGGATAGGTAATACAGGAAGCAAAGATCAAGAGGGAGCACACTCCAGTAGTTCCTGCAAGGAAGCAAAGATTGAGAGGGAGTCCACCCAACAAAAAAACAAAGCTAAGTATTTGAATTGCCATTTTGGTTGTTTAAATAATACTGTTCAATGATGTATATACTTATGTTCCTAGACTTAGGTTGTGTATCATGCATATTAGAATAATTGCATTAATGAATAGTATACCACTAATATGCATGTAATGCGTAAGTGACCTATGGAACTGTACAACATTCCATTGCTACTTATCTAGAATGAAACCTCTTTGCTGACATGTTGGGATTTGCGCACACTCTTAACAATGTTTAGGTAGAGATTGGAAGGCATCTAGAAAGTTAAGGGATATGGATAAATGTTGTATAGAAGCATTGGCTAAATTAATTTCATGAGTGTATGACATATTTCTTTATGTGTAAGAATTTGTTCTGAAAAACTATGAGATGTTTCTAATCATGTAATTTAACTTGTCTTGTAGGAAAGGTTGTATACCATCACATACAAACGAAGGACTACAACATTTACTCCAGCAACAAATCTATCTATTGAAGAATCTGAAGTTCCTAGGATCCGAGATGAAGTAATGATCGAAGAGTACCAGTCAATCATGAAGAATGATGCTTGGGATGTGGTCCCAAGACTTGAAAGGAAGTCTATTGTGACTTCCAAGTGGATCTATAAGATCAAGCATGTTGCAATTGGTAGCATAGAGAAATACAAAGCGAGATTTGTAGCTCATGGCTTCTCCCAGAAAAAAAAGAGAATAGATTATGAAGAGACCTTTGCTCCTGTAGCCTGATACACTTCCATCAGAACAGTACTTGCTCTGGTTGCAGTGATGAAGTGGAAGATACACTAGATGGATGTTAAGACAACTTTTTTGAATGGTGTAGTCAAAGAGGAAGTGTATGTTAGGAACCTATGTCAACCCTTCTCTTTACTATGTTAGTATATTGTTGTTGGACGCATATGCTTTGTAAGTCGTCTTGTAGTATTTGTAGATCCGTAGTTTATATTAGCCCATAGTATTGACCCATAGTTTTGGACGCATATTCTTTGTAAGTCGTCCCGTAGTATTATATGTCCCATGGTTTTGACTCATAGTATTTGGCATAGACTTAGTATATAAGTGTGTGTTGAGGTCATTGAAGGCACCGTGAAGTTAATTGTATTGAGCTTGCTCAAAGGAGGTTGCTCCCTCGAAGTGGCCCGTGATCAATATAAAAGTGATTATGTTCTATTATTTTTGATATCTCATGTATTTGCATTAATTAATTATTGTAGGTTCATCACATTTGGTATCAGAGCACTTTCTTGGGCTCGTTGGGTGGAATTTCTGCCAAAACAATTTTCGCATCTATTGCAGCTTCAGATTTGCGAATAATCCCTATCCCCTTAACTGTGGGAAGTACTTGGACATAAGCCCTAAAACTCATTGTGAGGAGTACCACAGGAACCCCAAAGTAGTTGGCCCATTGAGAGGACCTGCCAGCGAAAAGGGCAACGACCCCTACCTGATTGACTAGTTCCCACCCGTGAGGTAAACCAAGAGCTGTCGTTTGTGGCAAAGTGGTTATTAGTTTTACCTGAGCCGTGGAGTGAGGGGTACTACCCCAATAAGCAAGCCATCAAACAACATTGGTGGCTGAGTGAAACACCTGAACTGTTAGGAAGCCGTACATACCTGGGGTCCATATCTATTTTTAGTTGAACTGTTGCTGATCACTTCTGCTCCAGATCCAGCCATTTCAGATCTATTCTGAAAGTCATTCCA
Source organism: Larix kaempferi (assembly GCA_027924585.1). NCBI lineage: Eukaryota > Viridiplantae > Streptophyta > Pinopsida > Pinales > Pinaceae > Larix > Larix kaempferi. Next base: position 3,472,845 of record BSBM01000577.1, read on the forward strand.
GATCCAGTCGTTGTTTCAGATCCAACCGTTTTCGATCCCTTCTGCGCTATTGCGCCGCTGTTACTGATCCATTTCTAAAAATAAAAATTAAGTTTTTTCTCCATATCTCCCTTGTTTTCACTAGGTTTCCCTTGAAATTTTTGAGGAACCCCCGTCATCCCATTCTGCATCTTTCATTCCTGAGGACCCTATCCCCAATTCCCCTTCCCAAAGCATGAAATCCCACATTTATCTATTTTTAGGGTTTGCCATAACTTCCTCAGATTTCACCCAATCACCTTCAAATTTTACCACAGAGTTCCTTTCTGAATTCTGCTTTTTTGTCCCTCTCTGCCAAATTTTCTCATTCTATCACCCCGCTTCTGAAATTCCCCTTTTTGCTTTCTTGTCCTTTCGACACTGTCCAAAATCTAGTCAAACCCCAATTACCCATCAGATTGTTTCCCCAATCCAAATTTCCCCTTACTCAATCAGCTTCTGTTTGTGTTTTTCTACCCATTCCACCAAAAAAAAAAAAAAAAAACTGGTTATGGTTGTCACCCGTGCAGGAGCACACATTATGGAGGAAGCACTTGTATCCATCCAAACCAAACTCCAAGATCTGGATGAAAAATTTCTCAACCTCCATCTTCAGCATTCAGCCATGAACAATACCAGACAACCAAAATCTTTTGCAGCTACTGGGTTCTCTTCTTCCAGCAATTTTTGTGGGTCGAAGCTTGATTTTTCTCGCTTCAATGGTACTCATTTGACTGGGTGGATATATCGAACAGAACAATATTTCAGTCTGCATAATACTTCTGATGCCCAGAAAGTTCCACTTGCATCCTTTCATTTGGAACAGGAAGCCCTTCAATGGTACCGTTGGTACATCAAAGCTCATCCCTAGCCAAACTGGACATATTTTTGCCAACTCATTTTGCCACGATTTGGTCCTAGTGCTTTTGATGATTTCACAGGAGCACTCACTAAACTTCACCAAATTGGCACAGTGAGAGAGTATCAGACAGAATTTGAGAAATTGGCCAATCACACAAAAGGATTGTCTGATGAATTCTACAGGAGTTGTTTTATCAGTAGTATCAAGGATGAAATCCACTCAGAGGTCAAAATGTTTTGTCCCAACACAATGATGGAAGTCCTAGGGTAGGCTAAGCTGGCCGAGGAGAAGATCGCAGCTCAACAACGCTCCAAACCCACCTTTGTTCTCTTCAGAAATATGGGTTCCCAACGACCTCCCATCACGGCTGCTCCTCAACCAACTCCTATCAGGCATTTGTCTGAAGTAGAAATGTAGGCATGCCAAGAAAAAGGGCTTTGCTATAATTGTGATGAGAAATTCACTCGGGAACATAGATGTGTTCAACAAAAGCTCTATCTCTTGGATGTGGATTCTCTGCCTGCCTTAGAACTTGGTGAAGAAGCTACAGATACAGTAGATGATCAGGTTGACATTCAACACCCGCCTGTTGACACCCCATCTCAGGATGACCCACCAGAGATCTCTCTCCATGTTGTAACCAGCATCACCACCCCACAAACAATGCGGGTCAGGGGATACTTCAAGAAGCTCCCTCTTACCATACTCATTGATTCTGGTAGCACTCATAACATCATTGACCCTCGGATTGCCAAACGGGCTGATTGTTTTGTCCATCCTTGCTCCAACTTTGAAGTCATGGTTGCCAATGGGGGCACCTTACCTTGCAAGGGGAAGTGTCACAATGTGCGTATCTCTATGGAAGATTATAACCTACGCTCTGACATGTTTTCCTTGTCCTTAGGTAGATGTGATGTGGTTTTGGGCGTTCAATGGTTACGCACACTTGGCCCCATCTTATGGGATTTTGCTGAACTTCGGATGCAAATTAAAGTCAATGGGGCACAACACAAATTTATGGGCTTACAACCAGGGTCTCTTTGCATCATCAGTTCACATCACCTGGAAAAAATCCTTAAGAAGAATTCACATGGTGTCATCGCTCAGCTCAATTCCATTCAGATGCACCCATCAACAGTCTCCACTACTTCCATGGATAGATATGTAGGTATCTTTGCTGAACCAATGTGCTTGCTGCCTTCAAGAGACCTTTCCGATAAGAATTTAGCCACATCTACCTCTCAGCAGGAAATGATGGCTGTTTTGCATGCAGTACAGAAGTGGCAGCCATACCTATTAGGGAATTATTTCTGCATCAAGACTGATCTTCCAAGTCTGGAAAATTTTCTGGAACAATTGGTCTCCTCCCCAACACACCTGAAATGGGTTATCCAACTCATGGGTTATCCCTATGTGATCACTTACAAGAAGGGTAAGGACAATATGGTGGAAGATGCTCCTTCTTGCACAATTGATGACCCAGTTTCTCTTACAACTCTTTCTCTGCTTGTTCCAAATTGGTTGCAATATGTTCAACAGGGCTATCTCTTCTATGAACTCCATGCTTCTTCATCAACAAGGCACTCTGGGTTCTGCAAAATGTATGACCGGGAACAATGTAACTTCTTTTGGTAGGTACTAAAAATGACAATTCAACAGATGGTGGCTGACGATGATACTTTCCAAGTCAACAAGGGGGAAACGACACTCCTTTTGGGATTGCTCAAACCCTTGCCCATCCCTACACAGCTTTGGCCAACTATTTCTATGGATTTCCTATCAGCACTCTGGTGGTACAATACCACATCTCAAAGGACACCATATGAAGCAGTCTATGGAAAAACACTGCTAGTTCTTATTCCATACACCCTTAGCAACTCCCCAGTTCAGGAAATTGACTCGGTTCTTCAAAACCACGATCAGATTCTTCTCATTTTGCAAGACAATCTTCACATGGCCAGAATTCACCTGAAACAACAAGCCGATCAACACCGTTCTGAGCACATTTTCCACGCAGCTGACAGGTTGCTTTTTCATCTACATCCTTCCAAGCAATCCTCCTTGACACTCCAAAGGCGTCAGTGGCCCGAAATGCAACCCAAGGATGCTACCGGGGAACCACTCCTTCAGATTCTGCATCAATTTCTCCAACCAAAGCTTTGAGGACAAAGCTTTTTCTAAGGGAGAGGGGATGTTAGGAACCTATGTCAACCCTTCTCTTTACTATGTTAGTATATTATTGTTGGATGCATATGCTTTGTAAGTCGTCCCGTAGTATTTGTTGATCCATAGTTTATATTAGCCCATAGTATTGAACCATAGTATTGGACGCATATGCTTTGTAAGTCGTCCCGTAGTATTATATGTCCCATGGTTTTGACTCATAGTATTTGGCATAGACTTAGTATATAAGTGTGTGTTGAGGTCATTGAAGGCACCGTGAAGTTAATTGTATTGAGCTTGCTCAAAGGAGGTTGCTCCCTCGAAGTGGCCCGTGATCAATATAAAAGTGATTATTTTCTATTATTTATGATATCTCGTGTATTTGCATTAATTAATTATTGTAGGTTCATCACAGTGTATGTGGAGCAGCCACTTGGTTTTGAGACACATGACAGGGAGTCATATGTGTGCAGGTTGAAGAAAACCTTGTATGGCTTGAAGAAAGCTCCTAGGACTTCGTATGGTAGAATAGACAACTTCCTATCCAGTATGGGCTTTAATAAGAATAAAGCGGATTCCAACCTTTACTACAAGGTTGTGGAAGGCAATCCAGTGATACTACTATTGTATGTGGATGACCTGTTTGTTACAGGTGAGGATAGATTGATTTCCAACACGAAGAGGAAGCTTGCTTCCGAGTTCGAGATGAAGGACTTAGGGATGATGCACTACTTTCTAGGTATGGAGGTGTGGCAGAGTGCAAATAGAATCTTCCTTGGACAAGGGAAGTATGCAGTAGAGATCCTAAAGAGGTTCAGGATGATGGACTGCAAGGCCATGGCCATACCTATGGCATTGAACCTGAAGCTTTTGTGTGATGCTTCATCTAATCCGGTTGATGTCACTATGTATCATCAGATGATTGGGTCCTTGATGTACCTGACAAACATGAGACTAGATATTTGAGTTGCGGTGAACACATTGAGCCAGTTCCTGATGGATCTGAGAAATGTTCACCTGGTTGCTGTAAAGCATATTCTGAGGTACCTGAAGGGTACAATTGATTATGGGCTCAAGTATGATGCAAATCAAAAGTTTAACCTATAGGGTTATGTTGATTTGGACTGGGCGGGCAGTGCTGCAGATAGGAACAACACTTCTGGGTGCCGCTTCAGTATGGGATCAACTATGATCTCTTGGTTTAGCAGGAAGTAGTCCTGCGTAGTACTGAGTACATCCTCTTAGCAGAAAGCAGTCCTATGTAGCACTGAGTACAACCGCTTAGCAGGAAGCAGTCCTGCGTAGCACTGAGTACAACCGAAAATACATTAAAAAATGTGTTTCTAGTGAGAGAAAACACGTTTTTTAATGTATTTTTTATTTTTCATGGTGTGGATGTTGTTAAAGTATGTAACATGAGTACTCGTTCGATGCATAATTTAATTATACATCCAACGAGTCCTCCCACTTGAAATTTGAGTAAACCTACAAGGAGACAAGTTGAAAATACAATCCAAAAAAGTAGTTTTCATTTTTTCCCTCCAATTTTTTTAGGTGATCCCTTTTTGAATTTTAAAGCATTTTGATTGGCTAATACATGATGACATGGAATTTTTGTTATTTTTGGAAGGCCCATTTTAAATTGAAATTTTCTCTAATGAGAGTATGTTGCAGCTTGTTCGGCTAGTTGTCAGGCAGTATGGCTTTGGAAGCTACTATCTGAGCTATTTGATCTCCCATTTGATGCTACTGGTATCTTTTGTGACAACTAGAGTTGTGTGAAGTTGTCTGAGAATCTGGTGTTCCACAATAGGTCGAAGCACATTGAGATCAAATATCACTATATCAGGGATATGGTGCAGAGAGGAGCAGTGAATCTCCTGTATGTTGCGACAGATGTGCAGGTTGCAGATGTGTTGATGAAACCACTAGCCAGAGTGAAGTTTGAATACTTCAGAGAGAGGCTTGGTGTCCTTCAGTTATAAGATACTTCAAGGAGAAGTGATGGACACATTTTCAGGAGCCATTCCAAGCATGGTGAGAGGAGAATCCTTCCCATGGTTGTGGATGTAAGCGTTGTATGATGAGCATCAGGACGATGCTCTAGTTACTGCTTTGTATATGAATCGTGTTGGATGCTTGATATGATCAAGTGGATCATTTATTTGTATATGTATCAGGTGGATACATTATATGATCAGGTGGATCATGTATTTGTATATTTATCAGGTGGATACATTATATGATCAAGATGATCATGTGTGATGAGTATCAGGACGATGCTCTGGACGACATGCATCAGGACGATGCAGTTACGATGATCAGGATGACCATGAGATGATGACATGCATCAGGATGATGCTATGATGATGATCAAGATGATCATATGTGATGATATGTATTAGGTGGATGCATTACATAATCAGTTGGATTATGTGTGATGAGTTCCGAAGACATAGATGCACATGGGATTTTTGGACATGGTTGTAGATGTGTTCTCCCATGGTCGCGATGTAATTGCTGGGATTTTTCGACATGGTGGTAGATGTGTTCTCCCATGGTCTTGATGTAATTGCTGGATCCATTCTCACATGGTGGTATATATATTATCCCATGGTGCAGATGTAAGGGATGGAGCCATTCTCACATGGTGGTAGATGTGTTCTCCCATGGTGTAGATGTAAGGGCTAGAGCAATTCTCACATGGTGGTAGATGTGTTCTCCCATGGTGTAGATGTAAGGGCTGGGGCCATTCTTACATGGTTGAAGTGTGTCTTCCCATGGCTGCAATATAAGTGCTCTGCCATTCCTAGCATGGTTTAAGTGTGTCTTCCCATGGCTATGGATATAAGTGCGCTTCCATTCTCTCATGGTTGAAGTGTGTCTTCCCATGGCATAGATATAAGTGCTAATCCTTTCACAGATGGTTCAAGTGTGTCTTCCCATGCCAGTGAATGTAAGTGCTATGTGATGTGCATCTGGGTTGTGCTTCATGAATGATGTTATGATCGGTATGATCATGAGTATTAAGATGATACTCTATGGCCATGGACAGGTTGTGTAGTGGCATAGGTTGAGCTGTGTGCTCGTAAAATTCCTAGGATTCTCTTTCAAGGTTTTGTTGACTCACATAATTAGTCCTGAGGATTCCATAGTATGTCCAATATTGATGTAGACCTATAGGTGGTGGGCCTACATACAACATGAAAAAGGGTGGGCTCTGTAGAACTTCCTATGACGAGTAGATTGGAGATTGATTGAGATAGTAGTATTAGTGACGATGATGATGATTTGATGGCAATGATCCAGTGACGATGATCCAGAGAAGAATACTTGTGCTAGCAGATCTGTGTCGAGAAATGCCTTCCTAGTTAAGAGGGAGTGTTGATGTGTTTGTAACTTCGGAATGTATTTCATATATGTATATTGTATTCCTATAGAGATGCTATTATTCCTCTATACAGAAGTGTCATCATTTATATTGTAAGTGTCGTAACTTATACTTGATGGGTTATTAGACCACCTTGATGGGGTTGGCCCTGTATAAGTCATGTGGGTTAAAGGGTTATTAGACAACCCTAGTGTGCTCGACCCTATCAACATTATATTATGTGATTAATTTGAGGCCGACCTAGTAAGGTTATTAGGCAAGTCAAGTCATGTATAAATAGAGTGTGGGAGGCACTCTATTTGATCATTCACTTTCTCACTTATACACTCATTGGAGAGTGGCGCACTAGTGGAGGAGGAGAAGATGTTGCTAGGAGACTATCTCTTATGCTTGGGTTTTGTATCATTGCTCTATCTATCTTTGAGGAAGTTATTGGGTTTTTTCACCTTTATGGTTTTCCCCAAGGAAACTCTGTGTGTCTATTATATTATGTGATTGCTTGTTGTGATTGATATGATTGGTATGTTGTACATGTTATTCTCTCAGTAAATATCCTAGAGTATATTGAATTGATGCTCAAAATTAACATATGTTCCTTTGTATCAACATATTCCAGTTTGACAACCTTTTGTGACACTTGGTCTCTTATAAAGTGATATTTTATTATAATGTGCTTTGTCTTGGAGTGCATTACAGGATTTTTTGATATGTTTATGGAACTGGTATTGTCACAGTTTATCACTTGGGATGCTCATACTTCATAAGTAAGTCTTCCAATGTATGCTTCATCCAAATGAATTGATTACAACATAATGCAACAACAATATATTCAGCTTCTGCTGTAGATAGTGCAATGGAGGGTTGTTTCTTGCTTAGCCATGATACTAAACAGTCTCCCAAGTAGAATGCTACTCCACTAGTTCTATTTCGGTCATCAATACTTCCTTCCCAATCTGCATCAGTGAATTCTTTTAAGGTAAATTCTTAACCTTTTGGGTACCATAAACCATACTTCATAGTACCTTTTTAAATATTTGAGAATTATTTTTACTGTTGTTACATGTGTTTCTTTGGGAGATGATTGGAATCTAGAAACTATTCCTACAACTTGCATCACATCCGATCTTGTAGTTGTCACATATAGTAGGCTACCTGTCATAGATTTATGTTAATGTTTGACATAAATTCACTAGCAAGATCACTGAAAGAAACACAATCACAAGATAGACAAATATTTACCCTGGGAAACCCTCATGGGGTAGAAAACCCAGCAAATATTTCCTCAATATAGATAATCAACCAATACGAGATGTAGGACTCAACCAAGAGCTCCTTCTCCTCTTACGAATACCTCTCTCTCTCCTATGCGCCAATCACAAGTGAGTGAATGAATGAGATAAGTGAGGAACAAGCCTCCTCTACTTATACTCCTCTCCGAACTGACTTTTTACCCTAATGGGGCCAACCTATCCTAAGAGAGTCTAATAACCCCTAATAAAATAACTCAGGGCCGACCCCACAATGGAGATCTAATAACCCTAGCTACCACAATCCATCGGAGGAATAAAAATATCCAGATACATGATAAAGTCTCTTCATAGGAATGTAACATCTCCGGAATAATAGGATGCAAATATAATATTATTAGAGGTTACAATATTTCAACACTCCCCCTTAATGAGAAGGATATTATAACAACATCTACAGGAGCAAGGAGTCATCAACTACATCATACATGATACATCCATAAATCATTGGAAGCTTTCTTTATACAACATCAGTAACTCGAACAGTTACCAGATCATCAATATCTGGATCATCCTGATCAATATCATCGTCATCTCACAATCAACATCATCGTCATCTCACAATCAACAACATCGTCATATCACGATCAACAGCATCATCATCACACGATCAACATCATCGTCATCTCACGATCAACATCATCATCATCACACGATCAACATCATCATCATCTCACGATCAGCATCATCGTCATCTCACGATCAGCATCATCGTCATCACACGAGTCTCAACTGGATCCTCTCGATCAACAGCACAATAGCATCAACTGGATCCTCTCGATCAACAACACAATAGCAGCATACCCTGCAACACACATGACCTATTTAAGACACCATATCATGTGTAGGGATGATGCAGTCCACTCGTCAACTTAGACAAAGTCTAAGGACCACCTCTCAGAGACATTTGTCTACGGATCTATTTAGGACTAAAGTCCAAGGATGATACAATTCTCTCGTCAACTTAGACAAATTCTAAGGACCACCTCTCGGAGACATCTATTTACGGATCTATTTAGGACTGAAGTCCAGGGATGATACAATCCTCTCGTCAACTTAAACAAAGTCTAAGGACCACCTCTCAGAGACATCTGTTTGCGGATCTATTTAGGACTGAAGTCCAGAGATGATACAATCCTCTTGTCAACTTAGACAAAGTCTAAGGACCACCTCTCGGAGACATCTGTCTGTGGATCTATTTAGGACTGAAGTCTAGGGATGATATAATCCTCTCGTCAACTTAGACAAAGTTTAAGGACCGCCTTTCAGAGACATCTGTCCGTGGATCTATTTAGGACTGAAGTCCAGAGATGATATAATCCTCTCGTCAACTTAGACAAAGTCTAAGGACCACCTCTCAGATACATCTGTCTGCAGATCTATTTCGGACTCAAGTCCAGGGATGATACAATCCTCTCTTCAACTTAGACAAAGTCTAAGGACCACCTCTCCGAGACATCTGTCTGCGGATCTATTTAGGATTGAAGTCCAGGGATGATACAATCCTCTCTTGTCCATTAGGGACCATTCATCGACCTCATCATTGGAACAGGTAGCCTCACCATTGACGTCATTGTCGAAACAGGTAGCCTCACCATCGACCTCGTCGTCGAAATAGGTAACCTCATCATTGATACAGGTATCCATATCATCGATACAAGTATCCTCATCATCAATACAGTATCCTCATCAATACATGTATCCTCATTATCGACCTTACCGTCGATATGGGAAATCTCATCATCGATATAGGTATCCATACTGATACCAATATCCAAGTATCATCATCGACCATATCACTCCTCCTTTCAAGGAGGGTCCTTCTGAACTACACCAAGATTGTCTCGAAAATACTCAAACTTTACTCGAGACAGAGGTTTGGTCAATACATTAGCAACTTGTTCGTTAGTGCTCACATACTTGAGCTTGATAGATCCTTTCTGCACCATATCCCGTATATAGAAATATCGGATCTCTATGTGCTTTGACTTATCATGGAACACTGCATTCTCTGTCACCTTGATGCAACTTTGGCTGTCACACAGGATCATAGTGGGGTCCATCTCTAAGTCAAACAGTCCTGATAATAACCTCCAAAGCCATATTGCTTCACAACTAGCAGAGCAAGTAGCTGTATATTCCGCTTCAGCTGTGCTGAGAGCCACCCTAGATTGTTTCCTGCTATACCATGAGATCATGGTAGATCCCAGACAATAACATCCTCCCAATGTAATCTTTCTATTTGATACACTTCATGTCCAATCAACATCTGTGTAGCCATACAATCTGAAGTCATGATCTTCAAGGTAATGCAGACCAAAATCTATTGTACCCTTTAGGTACCTCATCATATGATTTGCAGCTATCATGTGAACACGTCTAGGTTCCACTAAATACTGACTCAAGGTGTTCACAACAAAGAAGATATCCGGTCTAGTGTTTGTCAGATACATTAATGACCCAATAATTTGTTTGTACAGAGTTACATCCACTAACTCTGATGAGTCATCTGCTAACAACTTCAAGTTGGAATCCTGGGAGTGGCCATGGATTTACATTCCAACATATCAAATCTTTTCAATATTTCTATAGCATACTTTCCCTGGTTGATAAATATTCCTTCAGGGCCTTGCCATACTTCCAGACCTAGGAAGTAGTGCATCAATCTGATATCTTTCATCTCAAACTCTAAAGAGAGCTTCTTCTTGCATTCGACAATTTTTTTCTCATTTCCAGTCAGAAATAGATCATCCACATGCAACAACAAAATGACAGGTTCATCATTCATAACCTTGAGATAAATATTAGGATCATCTTTACTCTTGGTAAAGCCCAATCTAGTTAAGAAACTGTCAATCCTTCCATACCAAGGTCTAGGAGCTTGTTTCAACCCATACAAAGCCTTCTTCAGTTTGCATACATGGGTTCTTTGTCTTTCACCTCAAATCCTTGTGGTTGTTCTATGTACACTTCTTCTTCAATTACACCATTCAGGAAGGCTGTCTTTACATCCATCTGATGTAATTTCCACTTCATCATGGATGCAAGTGCCATGATGGTTCTAATGGTAGTGTACCTTGCGAATGGTGCAAATGTCTCTTCCTAGTCAATTCCCTCTTTCTGAGAGAATCCTCTAGCTACAAACCTTGCCTTATACTTTTCAATACTGCCATCCGCAACATGCTTTATTTTGTATATCCATTTGGAGGATACCACACTCTTGTCCTTTGGTTTGGGAACTATATCCCAAACATCATTCTTCATTATTGACTGGTACTCCTCCGTCATTGCTTCTACCCATTCTTTCTTATGAATTTCCTTTTCATAACTAGTAGGTTCTTGATCTACAAGATCACACATCAAAGCCATATAGTTGGATAATGGCTTTGGTTTCTTGCTCACTCTAGTGGAGCCTTCTGGAGCTACATACTTTTCATCTCCTAGTATAATGTCTCTAACCCATGCTGGCTTTCTTTTTCTTGAAATGTTTGTAATGGGGGGTTCTTGTGGTTCTAACATGTCATGGTCTTCAGGTGTTTCATCTTCAGGAGATGGTACAGCTTCTGCAATTTTAGGAGGTACATCTTCTTCATATACTTCTTCATGCTGGAACTTCCTAGACTTCTTTAGAGTTGTTTCTTCATTAAATTTCACATCCCTACTGATTTCCATAGGATGGAATCCTGGGATGTAAATCCTGAATGCTTTGGATGTTTCACTATACCCAACAAATATTCCCTTCTTCCCATAAGGGTCCAACTTAGTTCTCTTTTATTTAGGTATGTGAATATACACAGGACACCCAAATATCTTGAGGTGACTTACTTTTGGCTTCTTTCCTGTGAAGAATTCTTCTGGAGTTTTGAATTCAAGGGCACTATGAGATAATCTATTTTTCACATAGACTGTTGCCTTGGCTTCTTCATCCCATAGATACATAGGTAGGTCTTGATCATGTAACATTGTTTTTACTGCTTCCATGATGGTTCTATTCTTTCTTTCCGCAACACCATTTTGTTGAGGATTGTAGGGAGTGGTTAGTTTCCTTTTTATTCCAGCTTCTTTGCAAAAGGCTTCAAAATATTTTGAAGTATAATCTCCACCATTATCAGTCCTAAGTATCTTGATCTTCTTTTTTGAATGGTTCTCTATCAAGGCTTTGAATTCCTTGAATTTTCCAAAGACTTCATCTTTTCCTTTTAGGAAGTATATCCAAGTCTTCCTTGAATAGTCATCAATGAAATTTAGGTAGTATTCATATCCACTTAAGGATGTGGTGGGCATGGGACCACATACATCTGAATGCATCAATTCCAAAGTGCTTCTAGTCTTTGTTTCACTCTTTGGAAATGGGTTCTTGATATTCTTCCCTTTTGCACAACCCTTGCAATTTTCTTCATGGTCAATCTTTAGATCTGGTAGTCCTACAACTACTTTGCTCACATGAGGTAGTGCTTTTTAGTTAATGTGAGAAAGCCTTCTGTGCCATATCTCACTTGGGATAGTGGCTTCATGAATAAGCACAACTTCTGAATGACCCTTGAGTTTGTATAAACCTCCTTTCTCTTCACCAATGACAATTGCATCCTTAATAGTTTTACCTTTGGACCACATGAGCACTTGTCCATCAATGAATGCAACCCTATAACCTTTATTATCCAAAGCTGATATGGAAAGTAGGTTCTTCTTCAATCCTGGCACATACAATACTTCCTTCATATTCATGGGGTTTCTAGAATCAAGCTTGTAGTTTGCTTCACCAATTCCCTTGATGGGATATTGATATTCATCTCCTAATGACACTTTCTGTGGGGAGGACTTCTCCTCAAGTTTTGAAAGAGTTTTATTTTGTCCTGTCATGTGCTTTGAAGCACCACTATTAATAAGCCATGTATCTTCTCCAGGTGTTATGGATCTAGAGAGTGCAGAAAACAGAACATACTCTTCTACATCTTCTTCTTCTTCTCTTCTAGATCTTTTCTGGTGAGGCCTTTCTTCCTTTTCTTCTTCTTCACTATCATCTTCTGCAAGATGTGCTTGATGTATTTTATGGTGAATATCTTTCTTCTTCTTTGAAGGACAATGTCTAGCATTGTGTCCTATTTTGTGACAATTGAAACATTGGAAAGAAGAGTGTTTTTTTCTGAAATCTTTGTGGAGATTGAGACTCCTTGTGACTATCCTTCTTGAAGTAGGATTGATTCCTTCTTCTCTTGGTGTGTGTGGCCAAGGCTTGGTCATCTTCTTTGAGCAAGGATTCTTTGTTGGCAACCCTAGCTTCTTCTTGAATGCAATCCTCCCATACCACATCAAACTTCATGCTTTCTTTTCTAGCACACATAGTTTGGATGAATGACTCCCAAGGTCTAGTGAGACCATTTAGAGCAGTCATGACTAGTTCATATTCATCAAGGGTAACTCCAATAACATCTAGTTGTTCCTTGAACTAGGAAACCCTTGAGAAATAGTCTTGAATAGATTCTCCTTTATTCATCTTGGTGCTCTTAAATTGAGCTCTCAGGTTCATCTTCCTATTGATGTTATTTCCCTCATACATTCTGGAAATGGAATCATACATTTCCTTTGGAGTCTTCTTGGATGCCACTTGGGGAATCAAGTGGCCTTTGATAGAATCAGCAATGATTCTATTTTCCCTAATCAAGTCCTTCCTATACTCTTCTTTTGCTTCATCTTCCTTAGGTTCTGCAACCCCATCTTTGATATATTGGGAAAAATTGTTCTCTTCAAGAATGAGACCAATCCTATATTTCCATGCTCAAAAATTTTCTATACCCTCTAGTTTGTCCTCAAGTTTAGTGCTTGGGGCCATCTTATCCAGGGGGTCACCAAAAATTGAAAATTCCAAAAATGAAAAACTGACCTTACAAGGAGATTGGCTTGACTGAGGCGAGGTGACTAGTGTGCTTACTTTATGGAAACTTCAATTTTTCAGCCTCCAAACTTGACCAGTGAATTTTGGATCTGCTGTAGAAATCTGGTTCTGGTTTTTTGGTTTTCTACACTTTTGGTCAAACTAGGGTTTGAATTTCTCGGAGTTCTACCCAACCATAAATCTCGATCCAAGGCTCAAAACTTTGATTTTGAGGAGGGCTATCCAGCCATGTAATCAGAATCCAAAAATACTCACTTTTGCAGAAACCCTAATTTTCACTGGAGAAGGAGAGAGAGGTATTTTCACCTTGTGAAAGATGTCCTATTCAGGCTAGCTCTGATACCATGTTAAGTTTTGACATAAATTCACTAGCAAGATCATTGAAAGAAACACAATCACAAGATAGACAAAGATTTACCCTAGGAAACCCTCATGGGGTAGAAAACCCAGCAAAGATTTCCTCAATATAGATAATCAACCAATACAAGATGTAGGACTCAAGCACGAGCTCCTTCTCCTCCCATGCAGGACTCTCTCTCTCCTATGCGCCAATCACAAGTGAGTGAATGAATGAGATAAGTGAGGAACAAGCCTCCTCTACTTATACTCATCTTTGAACTAACTTTTCACCCTAATGGGGCTGAAATCTCCTAAGAGAGTCTAATAACCCCTAATAAACTAACTCAGGGCCAACCCCACAATGGAGATCTAATAACCCTAGTTACCAAAATCCATCGGGGGAATAAACATCTTTGGATACATGATAAAGTCCCGTCGGAGGAATGTAACATCTCCGGAATAATAGGATACCAATATAATATTCTTAGAGGTTACAATATTTCAACAATCTACACATAGCATGATCCACTTCCAAAGATTCATTATCCTTACTTAACTTACAACTAGTGATCATGGGGGTACTAACAGGCTTGGAGTCTTCCATCTTAAATTTTTTTAGCATCTCTTTAATGTACTTGGTTTGAGAAATGAAGATCCCTTTATCTAATTGAGTGACTTGTAATCCTAAGAAGAATGTTAGTTCTCCCAACAAAGACGTTTCAAATTCTTTCTTCATATATGAAGCAAAGTTTACAGTCAGGATTTGTAGATCACTTCCAAATATGCTATCATCTACATAGACAACAACAATGATCATATTCTCATTTTCAAACTTTATGTAGAGATTACTATTAGTGGCCCCTCTTCTGTATCCTTGCTGCTTCAAGTAGTTGTCAAGTATTGAGAATCTGTTGTAGGAACAACATATCCCATTTTTATACGATAAAAATGGGAGCCCCAGTTTTAATTTGATTAAGGTAATCTAGAATTATTTATTCTTTATTATGGCGGTTTTATGATTGATGTTTTTCATTCTCACATTTGCATTCTTTGATCTCAAAAAAAACTTTTAAATGATGCTTGTTTTTATGATTTTTTATGATTTATAGGAGGCCTTGTTTTTCTTGACAATAAAACGTTTCCGCAATCCCGCAATACACATGGATTTTTTATGACTTTGAATTTCTTGCTTCCACATTTCTGCAACCCGCAATGTGGATTGCGGAATTCAGAAAGCATTTGATCAATAAAAATTAGATTTTTGGTTCTGCCTTTCCGCATTTTACAATGTGGATTGCGGAAAGCGGAAATCAAACTTAAGAAAAAAATCATCACCTTTTCCGAACCCGAAAATATATTGCGGGTATCTACATTTATTAAAAACGTTCCCGCAATTCCGCAATCCCGCAATGTGGATTGTGGGAAGATCGAATTTTTTCCCCAATTTTTCCCACTCCACATTTCTGACTTCGGGTTGCGGATTGTGGAAACGATAAACTTCCCAACAGTAAATTTGCATGTCTGCAATCCCGCAACCCGCAATGCGGATTGTGGAAGGCTTAAGTCACAAACTTTCGAAAAGTGCATTCGCAATTCCGCAATCTGCATTTTTCTTCATTTAATCTTGACCATTGATTCACATGAGATATATGGTCCTGTTTTAAATTCTCTAATAACATTTTGGGGTTAAATACGTGGAGTAAAATTATCTTTTTACCATTTTCACGTTGCAATTTTACCTTCTGTAAACCAATTTCACTATGGATTTTATCTTGCTACCAGCTTTGTTGTTCTTTTCCACCGGTTCACAAGTAGGTTTCTTGCTCTATGTCAATCATCTACTTAATATTTGGAAATTGAAAATCATTTTTAATTAAAATATTTTTCCATTTTTATCAGGAAAAAAAAAAAAAAAAAAAAAACATTTTCGATCATGTCAAGGAACCCTAGCTCCAATCATGTCAAGGAACCCTAGATCCAAAACTATCATGGACCAATTAAAAAAAAAGACCCAAATAGTGGAATATTCTCCGACACTAATGGGAGGGTTTATGAAACCTATATGCTGGATTGGTCACGGATTTATGCCATCTTTGACAATGACGATTTTTTCAAAATCCAATATGACCAGGCGGCTTATCTGAACATCAGTAAATCCCAAATCCACACTATATAGAAGCCAGGCTGTCCCTGATTCCCTCACAGATGCAATCAAATGGATTATCGATGATGCCAACCCTCAGGACCATTCATTCAATGACATAAACCAAAATTTGTTAGCTTCTTTCTGACCTGAGGTATTTTCCAGGGTTTATGCACTTAGAAGTCCCCAACAACTTCTCACCAAGCAATTCGTAGAGTCTTCTGAAACCCGATTCAATTTCAATGAGATGATTAAATCCTGGATGGAAACCCTGTTATCTTTGCTCCCAATGTCGATAAGATGTATCCTATTTCCTGGTTTAGAGAGCCCTTTTCCCTGTTGGAAGCCATGTTATCCAGATTGTATGGGTTACCCAATTGTACATCATGTTCTCATCACCGGTGAATCCTTCAATTGGGCATAGATTCTATTAGTGTTGTTGAAGGAAGACATTGAGAAATATAAGAAGACTCCTGCCTCCAAAAAGCCAGTGTTTTTTCTTTATGCTTATATTATGGATGTGTTTTGTTCAGCCTTCCCCTTTCCTTCCATGGGATGGAATTGGACCAGGGAGGGACCTCTAGTCCACATTTATTGCTCAACATTATGGGAGGACAACTTTGTACCCCTCATCTATGACATTTATGACCATTGTTTGGGATCCATTTATTACAAAATATTCAAGGAGGATGCCCCCACCTTTTCTACTCAAGTTAAGGCATTGATTGCCACTATGAGAGAGTGGTGTGTGGGAGAATATTTTTCCTACATCATAGTTTGGGGAAGCAACACAGTTCATCTATTACCTAGTATTTTTCCTGACATAATGGTATTGGAAGAGATATCCTTCCAAACTGTCATTGATGGTGTGTTCCCTCGATTTACTGGATCTAAAAGGAAAGACTGGCCCGAGTTTCCTCTTAATCTTGGATCCCTAGTTATTTAGAACTCCACTAATGCAACTCTGCTTGGGAAAAAGATTACAACCTTAAATCTTGGGGAGGCCCATAAAAATATGCATGATCCAAAGTCTTTCTTGACCAATCACTTCACAAAGGAACATATCAAGATTACTTATGTGCATTAGTTTGAGCCCGATGACTCCATATATGAAGGTGTAAATTCATTCTAGGATGTTTTGAGCAAAGTCACCTCTTAGGAGGATAAAATTTTCATTCACTAGTACCAGCAAGGGCTAAAGGTCAAAGTGCTTCAAGATAGGAAACTCAAACTGTCGGATGATGAAAGAGCTCAAAAGGAATTGATAGAGAAGGAGGCACAAAAAACTCAGGTTAAAAATCCTCTGATGCTGACCTATAAATAAAAAGATAAAGGTAAAGATCCAGTTGAGTGTCCGCAACAACCTGAACCCCTGGCTAATATGAATGCTCTCATCAAATCAGTTGAAGAAATGAAGAAGAACTTAGCATTAATGAGCTCTGCAATGGAGACCAACACCATTGCTTCAAATCCTCTAGCCATGAAGCAGAAAACTAAAGTGTTAGTGAAAAAAATGCATTGTTACATATTGATGACAGTGATTTGGAAGATGATTTTCCCTTTACCAACTTGTCATGTCTAGTTACTATTCCTACTAGCTTGATAGTGATCACTTCAGTTACCCAGACTTCATCTGATCCACTTGACAATCATATTGGTTGATGATTCTTTTCCTGAAATTCATTTTTCAAAAAACACCACCACTTCTACTATCACTTCTTCTCCACTTCTTACAATGCCTACCAATTTTCTATCTATATCATCAACAAACCTTATAGTTCCTCCATCCCCATCATCTGATCAACTTGTTATTCCCATGTATATTTCCCCCAATCCAGTTGAAATACAAGTTTCTTCCACATCTTCAGTTCCTGTCACCTCATCTGCAATCCCCATTTCTTTATCTCCAGTCTCCACTACTGCAATACCTTCCACTTCCATACCTCATATAAGTATTCCTATTCCTCCCCCTGCTACTTACCAACCTATATCTTTGGTTACAAGTCTGGGAGTGTCTCCATCCCTTGTTGAAAAATTTGCATATTTTGGTGAAGATGCAGTGGTCTCACTTGGAGAATATTTTTGGAGTAAGTCAGAGAAGGAAGTTGTGAAGAAAGGTTCCAAGAGAGAAAGCGAAGGGACATTGGTGCAGGTCTATGTTCCTAATCAGATTATTTCGAAGAGAACTTCCACAGATGTCAAACATGAAGCCTTAGAAACAACTGTTTCCATCAGATCCTTTGTTGGTGCTAACTATGAATCTCTTTATTCAGTTCATGTCACCTCATCTGCAATCCCCATTTCTTTATCTCCAGTCTCCACTACTGCAATACCTTCCACTTCCATACCTCATATAAGTATTCCTATTCCTCCCCCTGCTGCTTCCCAACCTATATCTTTGGTTACAGTTTTGGGAGTGTCTTCATCCCTTGTTGAATAAATTGCATATTTTGGTGAAGAGGCAGTGGTCTCACTTGGAGAATATTTTTGGAGTAAGTCATAGAAGCAAGTTGTGAAGAAAGGTTCCAAGAGAGGAAGCGAAGGTACATTGGTGCAGATCTATGTTCCTAATCAGATTATTTCGAAGAGAACTTCCACAGATGTCAAACATGAAGCCTTAGAAACAATTGTTGCCATCAGATCCTTTGTTGGTGCTAACTATGACACTATTTCCTCACTCAACAAAGAAATTAAGAAGAAGGAAGAGGAATTACAATACCTCAGGAAGAAACAGGTTCAATTGGATGAACGACATCAATCTCAGTTGCAAGGATTTAAAGATAATTATGAAGATCAGGTTTAGAAATTGCATTCTTAGAATGATGATCTTAAACAACAACTTATAAAAGCACAAGGGTAGAATGCGCAATATGCTGAGAAGTTAGCAACCCTGGAACAATAGTTGGAAGTTTCACAGTCCATTTCTATTGTTTCTTACTTTTCAAAATTCTCTAAACAAGAATTTAAAGAATTCACCTTGAAGATTAATGATCACTTCAGGAACTCTTTGATTGAATTGTTTCAAGGCCTGAATGAAATTTAGTATATCTTTAATTCATTTAATAATTTCTAAGATATCCTTGGTGATCACAATCAAAGGAGAAATGATGCCACCAGATCCTTTGAAGATGTAATTGATTGGAAAAAATACATCAAATATAAACCTAAAGCAGTCCCTATTTTGGATAAGATCAAACTAAGAAGGATAAATATTTCTTTGGAATCCTGGGAGAATCTCTGTGACATAGATGAAACTACAATTGAAGAAGGCCAACAAGTTTGCAGAAAGAGATGGTTTGCCTCTGATAATCTTCTAGGATTGTTGGAGTTTCCTATCATGAATCAGATTGAGATTGCTCTTCCACCTAAAATTATGATTACATAGGTCGAAGAAAAGTATCTGAAATCCAAGGAGCACATTGAGAAACTTGAGTAGATCCAGATAGCAGAGATCAAGAAATTAATTAAATCTCCCATGGCTTCATGGATGAATATTAATCTCTTCTTACAAGAATGGTCAAAGACTAAGAAGAGGGAGATTGATGATTTCACTTGCAAGGAACAATTACATCTTGAGCATGCAAAGTATTAAGATGTTGATGATCTTTTGGATGTATTTTCCAAGTGGAAATCTGCCCTTGGAAAATCTCATGAATGGGGGGGGGGGGGGGACCATCGAAGGAGAGAACTGGAGACACTTTGTAATTGGAGAATTGTAATGTTTTACAATCTTTAAAGAATTTCAGTTAGTTTCTCTTTTCCTTTCTTTTGTTATGTGTATCAAGTTTCCTTGATTCATTTTGTATTTTCATGCATACATCTAATAGCTCTGTTTTGTATTGTTAAATCATAAACCATATAAATATGTGTACTTGATTTATCATTCATATGATTTAGATGTAGGTTATGCATTAGTAAATTTCTTTACTTGATTCATATTGTTTCACATTCTGCAATTACATAACAGTCATTATAATCATAAGTTAATTTTTTAATTATCTTATCATTGACAGGATAGTCACATTCTTTTTAATCCTTTGAATAAATAAACTAGTTTTTACTATTTTGTTTTGTTTAAAACTGGTAATGTGAAATCTGATCTGTATGTTTATTGGTTAGTATAACACCTACCTAATCTTTCAGATCTGATTGTTCTGAATCTATAATCACGTTTTGTTAGGTTTAGCTTGATTTAAGTAGACCAACTTAAACTTGTTTTTACTTGTCTTCTTTCTGTTTATATTTTTCTTTCTTTATCACACGAACTTTTAGATCTTCCCTTGTAGCAAGAAAGATCCATTTTGGATTACCCACACAGTGTCAACGGAGGCTTGATATCTGTCAGAGTTATCTATACCAAACAGTCTAAGGATAGAATAATTCTTGCGTAGGGTTATTTGAATCCTTTTAGATTGGGATTTATCTTCTATGTTGTTTCCTCGAACACTTCCAGCACACCCGAGGACTCAACACTAAACCATGCTCTTGGAGCTTGTTTGAGACCATAGAGTGCCCTTTTCAGTTTGCAAATATAATCTATGTTTTATGACAAGATAAAACCTTCAGGTTGTTCAATATAGACTTCTTCTTCAAGGTTTCCATTCAGAAATGCATATTTAACATCCATTTGATATACTTTGAATTTTTTGTAGCATGCAAAAGCTAAGAACATCCTGATTGCTTCAAGTCTTTCTACAGGGGAAAACGTTTCTTCAAAGTCAATACCTTACACTTGAGCATATCCGTTGCATTCCAGTCTGGCCTTATTTCTTATTAATTTACCATCTTCATTTAACTTGTTCTTGAAAATCCACTTGGTCCCAATAACATTCTTTCCTTTAGGTCTTGGGACAATTTCCCAGGTTTGGTTCTTCTCTATTTGGTCCAGCTCATCATTCATAGCTTTGATCCAATCATCACTTTTTCTAGCTTCTGCAAATTTTTTAGGCTCTACTAAAGAAAGTAATTCTTGTTCTTGATCATATAATAACCTTCTTCTTGTTTTAACTCCATTAATTATGCCACAAATAAATTGACTTTCAAGATGATCTCTTTGAACTCTTCTTGATGGTGCTTTTGTATCAGATATTGGAGAATATTATTTGTCATTTTCTTGATATGCCTCATCTTCTTTTTCTTCCTATTCAATCTCTTCTTCATATTGTAAATCCTATTCCCTTTGTGAGTCTTCCTCTTCCTTATCATTATTTTCTATCTCATCATCTTCAGTTCTAATTCTTCTTGGCTTCATGTCATCTACTCTTACATCTGCACTCTCTATGATATTGTGTATTATTTGATTGTAACATCTATATCATTTCTTGGTGGATGAATATCCTAGAAATATTCCCTCATTGGTTATAGATTCAAACTTACCAAGATCATATCCATTCCTCTTTATGTAGCACTTACTACAAACACTCTGAAATATTTGACACAGGCAGGTCTTCCATACCATAGTTCATAAGGAGTCTTGTCATTATTTACTCTGAGTTGTCCTCTATTGAGTATATAAACAGTTGTGTATACTGCTTCTCTCCAGTATGCATCTGAAAGTTTTGCTTCATTAATCATAGTTCTGGATGCTTCTTGGACTGTCCTATTCTTTCTTTTCAAAACACCATTTTTCTGCAGAGTCCTTGGAGCTGAAAATTGTCTTTTAATTCCATGGGTTTCACAAAACTCATTGAATTTGTTTGAGGTAAAATCTCCTCCATTAGCTGACCTTCAACATTTGATTTTCAGATTTGTCTCATTTTCAACCATTGCTTTAAAAAATTTAAACTTCTCAAAAGCTTATGATTTCTCTTTGAGGAATGTTAGCCAAGTCATCCTTTTATAATCATCAATGAAAAACAATTCTACCTCTGGAAATTCTTCATTCTTCTGGTCTCTTCCTTGCTTGATGCTTTTATGATCTTCCATTTAGAGACCCCTTACTTCCAAATCGAACTTATGTTTAAATACTCTTTTTCGATAATAACAAATATATAATATCATCTCCATTCATAATCACACATTTTCAAAAGAAATTGCGTCCGTTCTAACTGAGAATCGTGACCTATGGATAATCTTGTCCTTTTGTATTTTCAAGATTAGTTAAATTACCAATTACTAGTTAAATTACTAATACCCTCCTTCATATCCCCAAAATTTCCATGTAGATGCCTATAGCTTTCATGTCTGTTGTAAATATCAGCGAACTTACATGCCCGCAGTAGGATTCCTTTAGGATGTGTCAGATTCTCGTGGCAAGCTAAAATGCTTGTATCCTTAGGCCCCTTGCAGGCATGATTTAAGCCCCTTACAGGCATATCCTTAGCCTTCGTGGACATTTCTTTATGGTCCTTGCGGGCATATCCGTATGCCTTTATGCGAGCATATGCTTATGCCTTTATGCAGGCATATTTTAAGCCTTTGGTCATATTGTAAGTCTTTCGGGCATGTACAAGGGCCTGCGGGCACATGCTAGAGCCTCTAGGAACATGCAAGAGCCTGCGGGCATATGCAAGAGCCCTGCGAGCATATGCTAGAGCCCAGGAATATCTTCCTCTTCGTTGAGGGTATATATTCCTCTTCCTTGTGGGAATATCATGTGATCCTTCTTCCTTGCAGGGATATCTTCGTTCTTGTTGACATTGTGATACTTCTTCCTTGTGTGATCCTTCTTCCTTTGCGGGCATATCTTCCTTCTTGTTGACATCAATGCCAACACATTATTCAACACGACTTCCATAGTAAATGGTAGGGATCGGAACATTGGATAAGTTATAACATATAAACAATATTTATCCCGACTTCCAAATTTCGACAAGAAGGATCGCCCGCCCCTTCATTTAGTATATAATTGTGAACACCAATATCTAGCAATTCACCTGTATCCAGAATGGTGAAAACAAGAAGGATTGACCAACCCTTCTTGCAGTATAGAACTATTATTAAAATAATATTGGGCAGAAGAAGTGTCGGTCGCCCCTTCATTTATGAGGTAATTGTGCAAATATTCAACCTACGAAGGCTAGTCCATCAAGTCATGTATATCCAAAATGGTGAAGACTGGAAAAATACTAAGCACAAGAAGGGTTGGCCTACCCTTCATTTAGTAGATAATTGTGAACACCAATGTCCAACAATTCACTTGTATCCAGAATGGTGAACACAAGTAGGATCAAACAACCCTTCTTGTAGTCTAGAACTAGTATGAAAATAATACTGGGCAGAAGAAGGGTCGGCCGCCCCTTCATTTATGAGGGAATTGTGCAAATATTCAACCTATGAAGGCTAGGCCGTCAATTCATGTATATCCAGAATGGTGAATATTGGAAAAATACTAAGAACAAGAAGGGTCGGCCAACCCTTCATTTAACAGAGAAATGTAAAAATATTTAATCTACGAAGGTTGGGACGACAATTCCCGACTACCGACTTCTGCAGTAAATGGTAGGGATCATGACATTGGCTAAGTTATAACATGTAAACAATATTTATTCCGACTTCTAACTTCCGAAAGGAATGATCAACCACCCCTTCGTTTAGTAGATAATTCTGAACACCAATATCCATCAATTCACCTGTGTCCAGAATGGTGAACACAAGAAGGATTGACCCACCCTTCTTGCAGTCTAGAACTATTATGGAAATAATACTAGGCAGAAGAAGGGTCAACCAACCCTTCATTCATTTATCTCGGGCCTCATTCAAAAATGGGGCATTGGTTAAAGACATTCAACTTCAAATGACCGTCATATTATACAGATAACAATTCATTTAATGATTTGTATATTTTTGACAACTTCTACATTTAATTGATGTAAATTTTATTGGACAATTCTCATATTATTTATGGACATAGTTTCATGTATCTGGTGATGTGTTTCAAACATTGTTTCAAAAATTGCAGAACATCAAAGAAATATACTTAGAAACATTGAAACATAATATTTTATTGGCGGTGTTGTGTGTGTGTGTTTTTGTTTGAAGATACTAGAAGATTTGTTAGCAGTAAACCATTGATTATTTTTTATTTCAATGGAGTTTTGTTACACGCGGTTCATAAAAAAACAAAATTCAAATTGCCACGAACACTGGATATCGAATCAACCAAAAAGTATTATTTTGTACGTTCAGGATTAAGAAATTTTTTTGAAAATTGCTTTAGTATATTTGAAGTTGGAGTATGGACATCTGCACAACAAAAAAAACGTTACGAGTTTTTTCCAACATTATTACAAAGAACAAGATTGCAAAGGGAACAATTTAGAGTAATTTTAACACAAGAATATTGTTCTTGCATAGCTAGAGAGGGTTATCAGGGTGATGAAAATACTTATTTATTTCTCAATCCTTTAAACAAAGTTTGAGACATTTTGATCCATGGTTGGGATGCTACAAATCCAGTGATTTTAGATGACTCGAAAGAAAAAACATGTTTGTAATGAGGAAGGGAATTGTATTATAACAAAAAAATATACTTGCCAAGATGTCAATGACACATTCTTGTTAGATCAATTATGGCCTTACTTGCTACACTTGAATGGCGTGAGTGATGTGAGGCCAATTGTGAATAAAATGAATGTATTTTGTTAAATTATACACTTGAAGGTTTGTTTGTACTAGTATGTTCAATTTCATTGTGATTATAATTCTTGTAGAGTGTTGAGTTTGGTTTTCGAAAATGCAAAATCAGACTTTGAAAGTGCTAAAATTTGTTTTAAAATTTCAAAATTAAGTATTGGAAGTGTCAAAGGTAGCCTTCCAAAAGGGAAAAATCAAGTTCTGAATGTGTCATTATCATATTTATCATATCGGAAAAGCGCAAAAACCAATTTCAAAAGTGACGATATCAAAAGAAAAAGTATGCTTTTGGAACCTGGATTTGCCACTTTTGGAACCGGTTTGGGCACTTTTTGGAACTGGATTTGGCACTTTTGGAACCGGTTTTGTCACTTTTAGAACCTGGATTTTGCACTTTTGGAACCGGTTTTGTCGCTTTTGGAACCTGGATTTGGCACGTTTGGAACCGGTTTTGGCACTTTCGGAACCGGATTTGGCACTTTTGGAACTAGTTTTGGCACTTTTGGAACCTCGATTTGGCACTTTTGGAACCAGATTTTGCTTGAATTTAGGGTTTAGAAAAGTTGTTTTTGACCCGTCTTCAAAGTGACTTGGACTAGAATATGTCCAAGTTTGATGAAATTGGTGTTTCAACTACTTTGGACTTGAATTACAATATCACTCCACTCGAATGATAATAATTGGCTAGAGACCGAATTGAATTAGAATAGTAGAGGGGATCTCCTACCTTCGACTAAACTAAAATGCATGATGCAAATTTAATTTTCTTTGACTATACTAATTATAATAGCCTCAACTCTACTAAAATGGCTCAACCAAAATGGATTAGAGTGAGTTGATAGACAGACTTTTATTCATCGTGTAATTATTTTCATAGTAATTTTCATCTTCACATAACAATAATAGACTTAGATTCAAATTATGGGCTCCACTCCACTAATTCAACTTGACCAACTCCATATGGTTACACATTAATGTTTTAAATATATATAACATTAGCACTTTTACCAACAGACAACCCTAAGTCGACTCTTAAAACAATATAAGAGGCCAAACAAAAAGACAAACCTCAAAAATAAACCAAAGACGTTGGTTGACAGGGCATTTTGGTCGATGGGATATTAATGGCATACAAACTATTGTAGTCCAATAGACTATTGGTTGACGATCTACCATGTTCGAATGGTTGTATGTATAGTCGATGGGTCGACTGCATGCTTCGGTCGACGAACTCTTTTAGTTGATGGAGACTTCTAGTCGATGATTCGACTGGATGGAACTGGTCAATGAATAATGTAATGCAAAAAAGAGTAAACATTTATGTGGATTAAGTGTTTCTCAACCTTATTTTATGTAGTCCTATCAGCATATCAACCCAAAACAGTCTGTTAATAACTTCATCATGCAATCAAATTCTTATAGTCACCAATCAAAAAATTTCTTCCAGCTGGAACTAGGACGACTACTGCATAGGTGTGCTTCTTCTATTCAGTATATTTTGGCATCTTTGCATAAATGTAATAGCCTGGATAGCCAAGCTCTAAGTAGGTGGATACAAGCAATGGTAGAAAAAATTTCCGGCCTTTTTCCTTCAATGGAAACTCCTTCATTTGAAGCCTTTTCCCATTTTTTTTGTTTACACTTTTGCTTCGGATTCCATGTGTCACTATTTGTGTAGCCAATTATTCAAAATGGGTGATCGAATTCTCGGTGTTCCCTCAGGTTAGTGTTCAATACATACCCAAGATTTATACTCTTGAATTTTTCTATGGATTGTACAAATTCTCTTGCTCAACATCTCATTCAACCAAGCAACAGGTTCGACCAGGAATCCAACAAATTTGCTCACTCAGCCTACGACTTTCGACTGGTATGCAATTTGGATTCATACTTCATCTTTTGATTATAATGGGTGTAACGCCCCCTTCCATCGTCAAAGGCAAGGAGGGGAAAACGTTAACAACACACGGGCTTATCGGAGACTTAGCCCCAATAATTTTTGCACATAAAATCCTAACATTTTAAAAACGTCCTTGTGCAGATTCATCTCAATTTAAACACAGCGGAAATTAATCATTACGTATGCACACCATTTCTTCATACATTCAGCATACCCATATCATTCATACATGTAACAGTTACCAATTTCATCAATCATGGACAATTTATTATACTGCATAAAACATGACGCCTTTCATTCCATTAATCATGAATGCATTGCAAAACACATACTGTATATAAATTAAATCCCAGATTACTCATCTTGAACTGTAATGGTCCAAACGACTGGCTATGGAAGGTCAACGTTCCTCCCAACCGTAGACCTCTGTCCAGCTTGTGTTCTTTCAGCTGAGAGGTCACCCCCGAGCTGGGCCGTGTATCCACTAAGGAGGACTAGCCGGGTTCACTCATAGCCAGGCTTCAGTCAAGCATCCAAGCAGATAGAGGAGGGTAGTGCTAAGCCAGTGAGCTCAACCACAGAGCTACAGGCATCTCAAGTGAGCTCAACAGTTAGGCACCCACATTACCTACCACATCCAACACAAGGAAGATCCCCTTCTCTGTTACACAGTCCCTCAGGAAACTCTTCCCTCCAGTGCTCTTCAGGATGGGCATAGAAAGGTCCAGCTGCTGATCTTTGAGATCCTAGCCTTCACTGGGTTTATCAAGCACACCCAACCTCTGCATAGTCAATCCCAACTTGATTTCTCACCATTCTGCTCACCAAATGCTCAAATCCGTCACTCGTTTTCTGAGTTGCAGAAACTGGGTTTTCCCATTGATTTCGGGGTAGCTAATGCTCCCAAATTCGCCCCAAGGTTCATGCTATTGGATCCCCCATTGGATTTCCCTGTCCCATGCCAAATCTGGACGTTTTTGGTCTTTCAAAAACTGGGTTCTCTCAAGGTCGCGATTTCTGGTTTTTCCTCACTGCTGGCACTCGTTTTTGGATGGGAATGATGCTAGGTAGTTTCACCATGGACTGGGGTGAGAATCAAGCAACCCCCCATGAGGTTGAGTGACTTCTTGCCCAAGTAATCAGAGCCCATGCCCACCCATACGAATTTCAGGGCTGCCCATGCTCCATTGAAGCCATGGGCTGAAATCTCAACCACCTTCTTACAGCAGGCATTAATGTCACCTAGGGAAGTCAATGGGTTCTCATAATGACAAATGGAAGCCTAGGGTTTAATCCCATAGCCCCCTCACCACTCCCTAGTGGATACACGTGGCCCCTTCTCATTCGTTGCCTCCATAGCCAGTTTTTGGTATTTTATTTCAATGTTAAATATTTACATCAATTTACAATATCCCATGGCTTAATAGCACGTGAGTAACAAAATATCAAGCGTGTCTAATTTAAATAAAATCCGAGCATAAACTAGCGGGGCCTTGGCCTTGAGCTCCACGCTAGGGAAACATACATCGCGTATTTGCAATATTCACATTAGAGCCAATATTGCCTAAGGGTTCAAAATTGGGGTATTACAATGGGGTATTATTTTCAGGATGCACCTCCATATCACGAGAGCATCACGATTCCACCATCACCCTCTCGATCCTTCCCACTTGCATGTAGAAGATAATGCTTGACATTTGTGATGATGATACAAAATTTTAAACACCACATAGTTACTATCATAACCAAAAACTAAAAAATATCTCTGTTGTCATATATACCTGTACAAAATCTTGTGGAAAAACATGATGAAAACTTTACAAAATTGCTACAAATGAAGAACAGTAAAATTATAATATTATGTATGATGACATATATGTGGGGCCAAATAGACCCCCTCAACACATTAACTGCAGATTAATACTCTGATTTCATTGAAGAAATAACAAGAGCTTGTTGTTTCTTACAAGCCCAAGTGATGGGTCTGGAACCAAGATTGAAAACATAACCCAAATTAGACTTTCAATAATTAAGGTGGTCGACCCAATTTGAATCAATGAAACAAATCAACAAAGGAGTCCCACTTGAACTGTAATGAATCAAAAACTAAATTGTACCACATATATACCAAAGTATCTTTTTTGTTGCTTTCCAATGGTTTTCATGGGGTATTTACATATACCAGGCAACAAGACCAACGGCAAAGGAAATACCAGGACATGTATGAGTCACATATAAGATACTACTAACTAGTTAATGATACAAGGTGGCATCTGTTTTGGTTGAAGTTCAAGTGGAAGAAAGTTTGACTCTAGACTAGAAGGGAGATGGGGTTGGTTTACAATCTTCCATTTGAAAATGATGAAGAATGTCATAAGCATGCTTAGACTGAGAAATAAAGTTTCCTTCTTTGGTTTGCAAGACTTGGAGGCCAAGAAAATAGTACAAATTTCCTAAGCCCATCATTTCAAATTTCTTATTAAGGTTGGATTACACATGGGTTAAAAGGTTATGCTCACTACCAGTAAGAATAAGGTCATCAACATAAGAACAAGGATGTTGAGATGGTTTCCTAATTTCTTGGTATAGACATTGGGGTCAGAATCGCATCTAGAAAAACTAGTTTCAATGAGAAAGCTATCCATTTTGATATACCAAGCTCAAGTAGATTACTTAATTCCATATAGAGATTTATTAAGGAGGTAGACAAGGCTAGACTCATTCTGAACATAGTTAGGAAGTTGTTCCATGTAAATTTATTTCTACAAATCCCCATTCAAGAAGGAAGGCTTGGAATCCATTTGATGGACCTCCCATTTATGTGAAACAACAAGGGCAAGAAAAAGGTGAATGGATTTCATTTTGTGATATGGGAAAAGGTTTCATTTTAGTAAATTCCTTTAACTTGGGAAAATCCTTTCGAAACTAAATTTGCCTTAATTTTTTCAACACTTCCATTGGATGCCTACTTAGTTTGATATACCCATTTACATCTGACAAGTTTTCTTCCTTTCGAAAGAGGTAGAAGATCCCAAGTATTGTTCACCATTATTAAGGAACAATATTATTCATCCATAGTTGCATCCCAATCTGGATGGCGTGAAGCTTCTACAATTTCCTTTGGATCATGATTCTCTAAAACTTGATCCAAAATAGAAGAGGCTCATTGGAACAATGAACATGTTCTTTCTTGATATTTGGGATCACCAACAAGATCACCATTTGCTTCACATGTTATCCGGACCCATGGAGGAAGTGGTTGTGCTAGTGCAACTGGAGGAAAATGAGCAGGTGGAGGTGGATTTTCATCCTTTGTCATCATCATACGAAGAAACTGGAGTATGAACACTATTAAAAAAGTTGGTAGTAAAAGATGGCACACTAAAGATGGATCGTGGGCCACAGATGGCACAGATGTCAAATTAGGCTCGTAGGCCAAGATATTTTCATCAAATTTAACATCTCTTCTAATAATTATGTCATTGGATTTTGGTTGAAGAATTCTATAACCATTTCTATCTTCAAAATATCCAACAAATATGCACTTCTCACCCTTATGTTGTATTGCTTTCCATTTTTCATCAGGAATGTGAGCCCATGCTTCACGACCAAATACACAGTAGTGGATGACATCTAGTTTAATGTTACTTCATGCTTATTTTGATGTTATATATTTTAGATCCTTGGTGGGAGTGCGATTGACTATGTAACTAGAACAATGAATGGCTAATTGGAGCATGCAATTAGCCATTTCTTTTAATGTGCAATTATTTCTCTCAGCAACACCATTTTGTTGTGGTGTGTATGGAAAAGTATGTTGCATTTGAATTCCCTATGTAATGCAGTAAGCAATAAATATTTTGTTTACATATTCACCTCCATGATATATTCTTAACTTTTGTATTTGATGTCTAAATTGTTTCTCTACAAGGGCCTTGTAGGCCAAAAACTTGTCAAAAAATTCACTCTTAAGTTCTAAAAAGTAAACCCAAGTACATCTCGAGAAGTCATCAATGAAAGTTAAGAAATATTTGAATATTTTGACGTCCCCTCCCATCGATCTGGCACAAGGAAGGGAACATGACGAACATTCTGAGCTTTTACACAAAAATCATCCCCATTCATTAGATTCATACAAATAAAACACATGTGTGCAGATGCCAAAAGCATGCACAACATAATTAAAATATCCACATGCATTTGACATGCATTCAACATATCAATAACAATCATCAAATAATTAAAACATTGCAGAAGTAAAACACATAAGACAATACTCATCTTGATTTAATGGTGTCCCATGCAACCAGTTATGCAACTGCAACGTTCCACCCAGCCATAGGCCAACTATGCTCATCAATCTCTCAACATAGTTTCCACACCCGAGATGGACATAATTTCCACAAGGAATGGGAACCTACAAACCTATGCACAACAAAAAGAACACCACACTTAAATTCAAACCAATTCACAGTTGTCTTTTTCAAGCCAAAACTGAACCCTCCTCATTTCTGGATGCTTGCAATCAAAATCAAGCCAAAAAAATGGGTACCCAGAACCCAAACCACAACATCCTCTCCCACCCACAACAAACACATATGTTGGGCATAGGAAAAATGGTTTTAGCTATGGGATTCACAAGAAATATGTCCAAGGGTTTTCCCCAAATCGTGGCCAGTCAAAAATGAATTGGGGGAAAGGAAAAATCGACCACAGGGAAGAAAACGTTTTCCCCCACATGCATATGAGCATTCAAATGGAAAAAAAGACCTCTATGGACCCCCAAATCAATCTCTCTTCCTCCCAGCCTCTCTGCACCATCAAAAACGCCCTCTTCACATCTAGAAATCCATGAAACAGAGGAAAAACGTGGAGGAAAAACACCCCACCAGCTAGAATTTCATGAGAGATCCCACCTGGTTGATGAATAATGGATTGGGAAGAAAATTCATGGTTGTTTTCTTGCCCAAGAATCCAAACACAATTTTCCAAAAAATGGTGGCTTTTCCATACTTCACCATTTCCCAAATAATAACTATTTCAACCAACTCTTGGGAGAAATAAATGATTGGGTATAAAATTCAACATGGGTAGTTGAGGGTTCATGGATTTCCTCATTAAAACTTGAATTGACTTGATTGGTTCAAGGGTTTGAATATTTCCCTCCCAATTCCTTGTAAAAATCATGCCTCCATACTCTTGTTGCATTGCATTGCATAGCTAGCTGTGGGTATTTTATTAAAATGCATATTTACATGATATTTTCATTTTTCATTGTTCCTGGCTAGCACGCAAACCATATGAATCAATTTTTAACACTAAATCGATGGCAGGGCCTTGGCCTTGAGCTCCTCGCCGCGATTTTATAACAATTTTACATCATTTACATGTTTAATGCAATGGGGTCGAAATCGGGATATTAGAAATATAGAGAAAGAAGTAGAAGGAGGCAAACCACACAAATCACTATGAACAAGTTTCAAGGGGGGAAGGCATGCCAAGAGGAATGTTTCTCAAAACTATCTTGATGATGTTTTTCGAGAACACACCTCGAAAAAACACTATATTTTCAAGAGACGAGAGGAAGATCAACCGCCATTTTATGATTGCATAATTGCTACAATGAGTGATAGTTTAAATGACCAAATTGCTCATGACAAAGTTTGCGCAAGTCACCGCTATGAGCAATAAAAAATGAGGGGAAAGGTGATGACATAAAGTTGTTGAATCTATACAACCAGGTAATATCATCAACAATTCAAGTAGATAGGACATGCTTAGGATCTTTGAAATCCTTGATTACAACATGGTGATGTGTCAAGTCTATATTCTTACCTTCACTAGAATGAAAGATTTTATTGATTGACAAAAAATTGCAGGAAATTATTGGAACACATTATACATCATTGAACTGACCATCATCTAGCTGAATTGTTCTATGTCTGACAACATTAAGAGATCTATCGTCACCAACAAATATTTGTTTAAGGTTACATTCATTTAGAGCATAAAAATGGGTTTATCCTTAGCCATATAATAAGATGCTCCAAAATTAATGAGCCACTCATTAGAATAAGAGGAAAAAGATGCATTGAAGGAAAAACTAGAAGCACAAAGTGCATGTCCATGGGTTGTAGAGTTAGAAGGCGAATCAAGGTTGATGTTTTGCTTCTTCATTGTTTCTTCCAAGGCTTCCATATTCTTGAAACATTTAGATTCCATATGACCATCTTTCCTGCAAAAATTACAATGGCGCTAAGTCCCTTCATATTCAAATTTGGTTCCCTTTTCACCATTGGAAGGATGAGATGGATGAGAGAGTTTGGGATCCTTATTTTTTCGGTTGTTGCGAGGATGTTGCTTCTTGGAATTCTTGGTTTTATTCTTATGTTGTGCAACTAAGGATTTTCTAGATGTATCAGTAGTGTTGATTACAACAATATGTATAATGAGATTATCTTTCTCTCTAATCAAGGAATCATAAAAATATTCAAGAGTGGGTTCTACATATTGATCCCAATAGATTCTTTCATGGAGTAAAAGGTAGATACAAAAACATAATAGGCAGGTTCAAGCTTGGAAAGAGTAGCATAAATACATTTCTTTTCTAGATTAGCTATTTTTCATTCTTCAACTAAGGCTATAAGGGTTTTTAATTTAGATAGATAGACTTGAATGCAAGAAAAATCACTTGGATTTAAAGAAACCAACTCATTTTCATATTGGTGAACTCGAATCTCACTATGTTTGCCAAACACAGTTTCCAAGTTTTTCAAAGCCTTATTTGGTTCATCAATTCCTTGAATTTGGATTTATAACTCAATATTAGAAATTGACATCTCGATTAACCCATGAGGAGTCATCACATTTACTGTCCCATTTTATTTTCTTATCATCATTAGTGACTTAAGTTTATTTTCTCAAGGTAATCTGTTGAAGTCCCCTACTTTGTAGGACATCCTCCATACAATATTTCCATGAGAAGTAGTTGGTAATGGTAAGAAGAATATCACATGGAGAGGCCATATTGTAATACACAAGTAATATAGATTCAAAATTATAAAACGATGGTCTAGATCATGCAAATATCTATAAAAAAAACAGTGAAAATAGACTCTAGATGTCAAAGTTATACCCTTTTAAAGAAATGCATAAGCTCACTTTTACAAATAAGTTGCTTTAAAATAAGTGACCCACTTTTATAAAACAAATGGGAAGCACTTTTACAATGCAGTTACTTTATAACGTGAAGTTACATGAACTTTCCAATAAAGTAATAAACATAAGGAATTGAACCCATTACCTCTTACTTTTTAAAAGAACTTTCAACCAAGTGAGGTAAGAAAAATATTTAGTAACATTATGGAGGAGAATGGGGTTGTTTTTTTTGTTGTTGTTGTTGAAGAGTGTGCCTACCCAAAAATAAATTTTATTTTTGGCCTAAAAGACACTTTACATAACCATAGAAAAATAAAACATCAAAATTCTTAAACCGAAATGTCTCAAATTTGGGGTTAGACCGTGGTTAGCATATCTGGAAAATGTAATTTTTCTCACTATTTATGGGTTACCGATTTTACACAAAGCGCACAGCAAAGGGTGTACATAGTGTTGGTAAAAAATCCTTTCAACAATAGGACAAAAAAAGAAAATAGTGGAAGGGATAAGTATTCCAAGAAGAGAGGTGGTGTCTAAAGACACTGTTTACATCACTTAATCACAACACATTATGATTAGAACATCATAATGCATTCTTCAACATCAATTGCAACATATAAATACAACCTATAGGATCGTTCTTTTATAGTCTCCAAATATAACAAACTCTATTGAAGTAAGGATGATCTAGACCACAAATAAGGGTCATCGGTTCTAACTGTTTCTAGGAAATCTACAACGTCCTATTCATTAGTTGATTTGATCGCTTCCTCATTGGCCATTTAATCTACTGATCAGTCTACCACTCATTCGAGCCTCCAATCGAATGCTCTGTGAGTCCACTATTTCCTTTTGACAGACTATATCCAGAAGATCCAGATGTGTGATGAACATGCATAACATTTGGTTCCAACACCCCCCCCCCAAATTAGCACAATGCTATGGAGATTTAAGAGGTGGAATTATGTTCTCTAAACACCCCCTCATAATTGTAGCTTCCTTAAGCCCAAGACTGGCCCGATGTTTCACAAACTTAGCTTCTGGTAGAGGCTTCATAAAGATATCAACAATCTGATCATGTGTCCTGCAATAAATAAGTGTGACAACATTGTCCTATACCAACTCTCTCAAGTAGTGAACAGGAAGTTAGAAATGCTTCATTTTTGTGAGCAACATGATTATCAACAACCTGTATTGTACTCAAATTTTCACAATGGATAACAATCAAGGAATGAACATGAAAACCAAGCTCTTCTAAAAGCTAACGGATCCAAACTGCCTTTGTACCGGCATTGACAACTCCACGGTATTATTCTTTTGTATTCAAAAGAGAGATGAAATTTTGTTTCTTAGATGACCAAACCAAGGGTTCATAACTAAGTGAAAACACATACCCATAAGTGGAATTTTGGTCGTCAATGTTACCTCCCCAGTTGAAATTAATAAACTCAACCAATAGTTCTGATCTGCAACAATATTTAATACCATACTGATAATTTCCCTTAATATAACAAACAATTATCTTTACAACTTTACAGTGGCTTTCGCAAGGATCCTGCATGAACCAAGAAACCATATTGACAGTAAAGGAGAGATCATGTCGACTATGAGTAAATTAAATCAAGCTACTAACCAACTATCGATAAAGAGTGGCATTGACTCGAGGAGAGTCATAGTCCTTAGACAATTTAGCACTCGACTGATAAGGTGTAGCACAAGACTTATAGGAATCCATTTTGAATCGTTTCAAAAAATCCAAAGCATATTTTGGTTGATAAATAAATATACCATCATTCATTTGCAAAATTTGAATGCCTAGAAAGAAATGCAACAGACCAAGACTAGTCATCTTAAAGGTATCTTCCAGTTGTTTCTTCAATCCCAAAATTAGATCAACATTGTTTCTTGTTATGACTAAATCATCAACATACAATTCCATAATCAAAGTATCACAATGATTCACAACGTTATGATCATATTCACAACATTTGAAGCCAATATTGATAAAGAAACGACCAATCTTCTCATACCAAGCTTGCAGTGCTTGTTTCAAACCATACAACAAATTTCTTAGTTTACAAACAAGACTAGAATCTATCACAAAACCAAGATGTTGTTTCATATATATTTATTCGAATAAGTCTCCATGAATAAAGGAACTTTTAACATCCATTTGATGAAGTTCCCATCCAAAATGAGAAACAATGGAAAGAATCATTCTAACAGAGTTCATCTTTTCAATAGGAGCAAAGGTTTTGGTGCAGTCCATGCCTTATTGCTGAGAGAAGCCCTTGGTACCAATTGAGCCTTGTGATGTTGAACAACACTATTGGAATTAAACTTGGTCTTGTGGACCCATTGACACTTCACAATATTCTTTCCTTATGGTCAAGAAACCAATTCCCAAGTTTGATTCTTCTGCAAAGAATCAATTTCAATAGCCATAGAATTTTCCCATTTAGGAACTCCCTAAGCATCAACACAAGTGTTAGGATCACATGTTTCAATAACATGTTCCATGAATGCAACACTGCCATGTTGTTTCTGACCACGGGTCTGTTGACTATTACTAGCATCTCCAACATTAGGTTCATCAGCTTCAATTGTTTTGACAACCTACCATGGTAGAAAAGTCGGCGATGATTCGGGTTGGTTATTGTTAATCGGTTGAGAATGTTTGTCAACATTATTAGTCAATGTAGACTGCCTACTAGTTCAATCAGGAGTAAAATTCGACTATCTAGTCGAAGCTTCAAAGCAGGGAAAATTTTAAGAACCCCCCCAAATTTCTATGTATAATAAATGGGCAAATCCCCATGATATATAGGAGAACATGAAGACTATTTTATCAATGTTATGTTATGTATATATAATTTTTGGTGAATCTATCATTGAATTATATAATCTTGTAAAATCTTGTAAAATATTTTACTAAATTATAAAACCTTGTAAAATCTTGGCAAATCTTTCACTAAATTATAAAACCTTGTAAAGTACTCTTAGCGGATCTTTTAATAAATTATAAAATCTTGTGAAGTCTTGGTGAATTTTTTGATAAAGTAAAACCATATATAGTAATAGAAAACATATACAAAAAATAATAAATAGGAGATAAATATTAATAAACAATAACATAACTAGCCCTCTTTTGGTGGTAGTTTAGTACCTCACTCTAACTATCGCAGTACACAGAAATTCACCATACTATAGGAATGTTCTTGGAAAACAAAAATGAAAACTTTCATCACTATGACAATTAGAATCAATGTTAATATGAGGTCCCACCAACACCTTGATCCTCATTTAGCTCTCCAAATTATTACAAGGTCCCACCGACACCTCACTTGTGTACACACCTTACCAAAGATCATTTTAAGAGAGAAATACCAATGCATATAGGTATGTTTTTAATGAATCACAAGTGTGGGAGAATCTTACCAAGAAACTAACAACTTGTGTTATGTATCTTAATTCATCCCAAGACGTCCATGCATACTGAATTTGGGAAGAGTCGATCAAATTACACACATTATCATCACTTCTAACATGGCATCATATACACCTTTCTACATGGCAACCAAAAAAACAAAGTTAAGAATTTCATGTCTTCTCTGATGCTTCATATATCCATTTTTCTAGTTCTGTAAGTCCATATTTAATGTATTCACCATTACTAAAAGATAAACATTCACACCGCAACAGTAGGCTAACCAACCACAAAATACAATGTCAACTCTTCAAAAATTATTTAAAAACCATAAAATTCAATAAAAAAAACAAGAAACATGCCAAAATACCTAACAACACCCAAAGAAAAACAAGCAACAAAGACAGTGGGATTCCAGGTCGCTCCACCCATGGCCTATCCCAAAAAGGAGAACACAAACCTAAGTATAAACAAAATTGCACTGGTTATAAGCAGCGACATTCCCATTGCATGCCCAAATATGTGGCTATGAATGAAATCCCATCCCCTGGGCATGATGCCCCAAACACCCTCAAAAGAATTATTGCCACATCATCAATCATGAGCTTCACAATCCCCATGTTTCTTGGGGAAAATTTGGATCTAAGGTGATGGGATTCAGAACTCTCCTAGATGTAAATGGGTCACTATAAGACCTGATAGTAAATATTAATTTCCCTTCTCATGTGGACATTAAGCAACTTGCAAAACGAGATTCAACCCATAAAATCTAGATGAATGTAACTCCAACTTTGATTTCCATGATTCATAGAAGGCGAAAGAGCCTCTAGAAATTGTTATTTCTAGAAATTAGGTGCGAATGAGAGCTACCTAGCAATTTTCATGGGTGAATAGAGGTTTAAATCGATTTTTAGAGGGGCAATTTTTTTTTATATTGCCTCCCTTTTTTAAATTCAATGGGGCTAACCTTCCATTAATTAAAAATAAATAAATAAAATGTGGGATAATCATACCTAATGGATGTTTAATAAAAAATTAACCCATTAAAAATTTAAAATCCCTAAATTTATCCCATGGGAAAAGGTTATCCTCTAAATTTTTCCATGCTTCAAAGAAGGGTACAATTGATCCAAATTCTTCAGTAATATCAAAAGGATCACTGTGCAATAGACTAGAGGATGATTTCAATAACTTAGTACCTAAAATATTCTCATCAAAGATCACATTTTTGCTCAAAATGATATGTTATTTGATCAGGCCAAATAGTTGATAAGCTTCTGATTTATCAAAATAATCCATTGTGATGCAATCATGAATCTTTGCATCCAATTTCTTCCTATAGTTATCACTGATTTGCGCCAAAGAAACACATTAAAAGGTCCTGAGGTGTTCGACAAAGGGTTTTATTCCTCTCCACTTCTTGAATGGAGTCATGTTGCTGACAACACTAGTCAAAACAAGGTTCAAGAGATAGTTTCAACAATAAACAACTTCTTCCCAAAATTTAGTCGAAAGGTCTTTAGTCTACAATAGGCACTGGGCCATTTCCACCAAAGTCATATTCTTCCTCTGTGTGACACCATTATGCTAAGGGGTGTGAGGGACATATCTCTTCCAATAGATACCATTTTTCAAGATATATTATTCAAACTATCGACTCACATATTTTCCACCATTGTTTGATCTCAAGCATTTGATAGGTCGGCCACATTGCTTCTCATCCAATGCCCTAAATTCCTTGAATCTTTCAAATACATTGTTAACACCCAAAAATTGTTCACC
The DNA here is from genome assembly GCA_027924585.1 of Larix kaempferi. Lineage (NCBI taxonomy): Eukaryota > Viridiplantae > Streptophyta > Pinopsida > Pinales > Pinaceae > Larix > Larix kaempferi. Next base: position 3,511,802 of record BSBM01000577.1, read on the forward strand.
TAGCTCATCCCCCTAGTCACATAACCCATTTATCCATTTTTCCTACATTGTTGGCCTCCAAAAACCCAAAAACCCCTAAGTTGGTAACCAAATGGGAAAAAATCATTATTTCCCTCATCAATTAATGAAAATCCTTCAAAAAATGTTAAAATCCCATAAAAAAGGTCAAAATCCCCAAAAAAGAAAAAGAAAAAGCGGAAGGAGTAAAAATAAAATTAAAGAGGGAAAACTCAAAATACCACAAACCAATACTAGCGGTTTCCCAATACCATGGGTCCATACTCCACCACCCAAAATTGCTATAAAAAAGGTGATGGAGGCCCCCCATTTCATATCCATCAATCACTCTTCCTACCCTTATGTTGCCAAAATTTCTATTGAACTCTAGCCTACCTCTTTGAGATTTTGTTCCCATTTAGTTGAGTCTTGGCCACCATTTGAGCATTTAGAGAAGAGCAAAGAACCTTGGAGACCCGGAGCACTACTCTTCGTACAGTTGCGAGGGCCCCCATCTACTTACCTTTTGAGGTAAATCTACATTATAAACCATTTTTTACACAGTAATACAAAATCAAGGTTTCATTCATGGGTTCCTATTTATTTATTATGTTACTGCAGTAGTTAGTTAGATTATCTTTTAACTTTTATTTTCATTCACACATTATCCATTTCACGAGCTGGTACTAAGGGTTCCATAATGCTTAGCAGGTGCCCTTTTGTACTAGTTGGTGTGAAAACACTAGCTATGTTTTTGGTGACTCCAACTGGGTCGATTCACACTGATCTATGGTTTGGTATGATTAGTAGTTATTTTTAGTTCGGTACTTGTTGTTTTGCTTGCATTTTAATTTTTTGGCCTAGCCTTGGACCTTGTACATGTAGATATGGCCCTTTCCTTCACAATACCCTTTATTGTTTTTGTTTTTATGGCCTGGCCCGCAATTGCAGATACACCTTTTCGCGTTGTAGAGCATGACTTTCCACCAGTAAGTTGCACCCCAAGCATGACTTCCGGCCCGAAATTTGCGCTCTAGAGCATGACTTTCGTCCCACAACTCATGCCCCAAGTGCACCTTTCGACTTGATACCCGTGCGCTCCATGTGCTTTTGCGCTTGAAACCCGCACATTCTGCGTGCTTCTGAGCCTACTACCCATACGCTCTGCGCGCGTCTGAGCCTGAAACTCGCGCCCCAGACGCGCATTTTCTTCCCAGACCTGTGCCCTTTTTTCTGTTTCGGTGCGATTGTTTTGCAACCTTCAATCCCCATAGCATGAGGTTTCCCTTCATAGACTCACCCTGCACCTGTTTTTTCCTCTTTTCTTGACCTTGGTTGCACCCGCAAATCCCTTGCTTTCCTGCACCCATTTTCCATTGGTATTTTTTTTTCTACTATTTGTTGTAGCATTTGAGACATTTCATTGTGCGTGCATCCTTAGTGCATTACTATCACTTGCATTATATTTCAGCAATCTCATTTACTACATACCTATTATAGCAGTTAGTACTTTTATTAGAAAAAGAAAAAGCAAAAGTTTATTACAGTCTCAGTTGTTTATTTCAGCATTTACTTTCAGCAATATTGGGTTTACACCACTTGTGCACCCACACACTCCCTATAATTCAAGTGAGACTAAAATTTGCTTAATTAAACACACATTAAACTCACTTGGGGACCCAGAAACAACTTTGTAGATAGGTAGGACATTGGGTTTAGGAATCCAAATAACACCCCCTTTGTCATACACATTTGAGACATAGTTGTCATTTAGGGAGCCAAAATTCCTTATTATTTATTGGTATTGTTGACACTGATTTGTCGGAGGGCCTCTCCCTTAGGAGGGCAAGTGGCAGGATTGGTTCCGGAATTCTGAGTGGAATAACTCTCTCCATTCTGTATTGAAGGATACCAATTCATTTTTCTCATCGTGCATGATGGCGCTCATACCAGGTGAGCAACGACCAAAGAACTGAAGTCCGAGGACACCTTTCCGAAATTGCCATGAACGGGGTAGCTTAGTTGTCATTCTTCTAGGACTATTTTACTTGGAATCCCTCCCAGTAAACTGATATCCTTTAGCCATTTGGTTCTAGATTTTGTATTGTCTGACTGCGTATTTCATCACTCTATAGGGGATACGATTTGTGTGAGCTTCCATATCTCTTAGATAGGTGTTTGCATGCTCCTACACCCCATAGGTTAGTGAGTCTTTTTCCTTTTTAGGAGTGTTTCTTGTTGGTATTCTGACCATTTTATTGTCACTCCACCTAATGAAGCACATTGTTGCAGCAAGTGTTTTTGAGCTTGTTGTTGGCCTGAGTGTCGTCTTTTTTCAAGTTCTCCTTTTGCACACAAGGTTGCACTAGGATTTTTTGATAACTTGATCTCCCACAGCTCTTTATCACTTTTAAACCTGTCACCATTGATTCCCTGAGACACTCTCGTCATCTATGGGGTAAATCCTCGCAGTATGGTCTAGTTGACCCCACTCGTCACGCTACCTTGAGACGCACATCTTCTTTATGGGATCCTCATCCCGACACCCCTTATTTCACATCTAATTCTAAGTCATATTTACCCATATACACAGCTCCATCTAGCCCCATAGTCGGCATGAATCCCAACCCCTTTAACGACAAGATTGTCGGCAGTGGATACACCACTCGCCCAACCACTATTTCGGCATCCATCCTTGCTATTCCATCTACAAGACCTACGTCTGGCATTTCAGTTACTACTTCTATACCCATCGATAGCATATCTATTTTGGCCATCGTCCCTTTGGTTACTAGTATCACCCTTGTGGGCACCGGCCCTTCCTACTCAATCCCTCCGCCCTTTAGCGGTGGTCCCTCGATCCTTGTTATACCTCACACAACTACACCACCACTAGGTGGAGGTCTCCCTACGATCACTTCCATGGCTACCACCTAGGCCACTTTGACTATGTCACATCCTCCTTCTAGTTTTTCATTCATGGCCAATCTCAACGTACCTGATTTGGCTCGATTGAATAACAATCCGATCCGACATGACCCTACATGGCCTCCCATGCTTACCAAACTCCCTTCGGATATCCCAAAATTTGAAGGGGAGCGTGATGAGGACCCCAAAACCATATCATGTCCTTCCACTTATGGTGTTCCTCTAACTCCATAGTGGATGAGTCAATCCGCCTACGCCTTTTACAATGGACACTCACTGACGCTGCAGCCAAGTGGTATATTGAACAACCAAATAAGACACACTCCACTTTTACATCCCTTGCTTTGAATTTCCTGCAGTTCTTCCAGTTACTAGTCTGTTATGACACTGGTGTTGATATTTTACTATCTTGCAGATAGAACAAAACTACCCACATCACTGACCATATCCATGAATGGCGTAGACGTTGTAGTTTGTGCAAGATCAATATATATGACTGTATATTTTTAGATTGGTTTCTGAAGTCCCTCATACTAGTTATCGCCAAGGATGTGGCATCCGAATGGCCCCAAACTGAAGAAGAAGCCATACTTAAATCCCAATGGTTTGACCATATCTATGCACAATCGGGCTAACTTTACTCCATTTTACCTGATACTCCTCGAGGTGATTCCTCCTGGAAGGATGGACCAGGGGCATCCCACGCTGCTAACGACATTATTGGACATGTTGCATATACTAGTCAGCCATATGTCCATATTCCTCCTGCCACCACCCTGGCTTATAATCCTACTTCTAATTCCACACCACTCACTAGGAGTAGTGGTCCCAACCTTTTGTGCACCATGAACCATGCTGGGGAAACACCTTCATATGTTCCCCCGGCCCAAGCCCCCTATATACATGGACCTTCTTTTCATACGCATTGCTACTGTCATACCCCACCCGCATATGCCCTCCTGCTACACTACCTACCTACTACCATACACCACTTGCACCTACACCCGCACAACCTGAAGCCACTCACGCTTATTATCCACCACCGACTGCCCCAGCACCCGCTCAACCACAAACCACCCTATTCCCCAAGGGAAATTTTCTTCCCAACAAAACCAATTACAGAACCAAATTTCCCAACGGAACTAACAAGGACAACAAAATAGGGTATGCAGACATAATTGAGGTAATAAACAGCCTCCCGGCAGAGGTAGTCCACCACCCAACCCCCCTAATAATAATGGTGTTGCGACGACTAACCAAAATCCTAATTGACCACCTTTGCAAGGTAAAATCCCGAACTTACGTATGAACCACCCATGTTCTATTTATGGTGTGTATGTCCATTACACACACAATTGTCCCCATCTAGCGTGAGATTGCCAACTCTGGAGTGACAACACCCAACGCCAAGGACCTGCTGCACCTCTGGAACCACAAAACCCCCCATAAACCCATGCACAACCTATGCTCCTGCAAAACCCCATACCCACGTAAGGGGTAGTATCCACCCAATATTTGGTTCCCCCTCAAGGGTTTTCCACACCACAACAGCCAGTTACTTATGCTACTCATGTTAGTCAACCCATTGACTCAGGTACCCACCACCTTTTAATGATGTTTTCAACTGATATCAACCTTCAAACACACCATAACCAGTATGGTTCCACCATCGAGACCATTCCTACGGACAAGGCCACTACCACTCTTCACATAGTTCAGTTGTTACGTCTACCCCCACCACCGTTTGAAGGGACCCACAAAGCACCTCAATTTCCTCTATGCCACATCAATAAGAACCCCAATGATGATGTTGCTCTCAACTATAATATCGTGGATGACTTAGCCCAATCCCCCCTGCTATTTCAGCCTTAGAATTTTTAAAGAACTGCCCAGTACAGTGCAAAACACTGTTATCCTCCATAGGTTTGATTGAACCTTCTGACTCACAAATGATGGCATTCGACTTAGACCAATTTGGACCATGCATGCCTTCCACCTTAGTGTTTACATCTCTGTTTCGATCTAGAACCTTGTTATCCATCGATGCATCATCGATGAGGGTGCCTCTACATGCATCATGTCTACATTTGTGTGGCAAAAGCTAGGATCCCCTCCCCTACATCCATCCACGATTTCCTTATGAGCTTATGATGGTCGTTCATCTCACTTTCAAGGCCTTTTGGCTAATGTTCCAGTCCAATTAGCTAGAAAAAATGTTCTGATTGACATTGAAGTCGTCAACGCACAACTTGACTACAGCCTGCTCCTAGGATGAAGATACATGTACTCCATGAAGGCCGTTGATTCCTCTCTGTTATGGCTTATGATGTTCCCCCACAACGTACAGGTGGTCAAAATCGACCAGGTCACTTACTATGACCTGAACATGCCTGCTACACTAGAAAATGTCCTCTCCATGGTTGAACAACCTGTTTTTGGTGCACCTACCCCTTTGATTTCCACCATAGGGGTTGTACTGTATTCAGAGACTCCAATGGTCTCCAAATATCATTCCTTACCCTCTCCTCCTACGGTCCTCGATATCTCTGACTTATGTACCATTTCGTCAAGTCAATCGGTCCCTAACTCTCAACTTCCACCTCAGTCTCAACCACCATCGGTACCTACCCACGTTGGAGCCACACCGATCCACACAATCTCATTCTTGTTTCCACTATCAGAGGTAGTAAGTATGCTCATCATGGCCATAATGCATCTCTCGAGATTGATGTTAGGACTTCCCGTGTGGTATTTACCAGCCCCTAATCCCACTCCAATGCCACAAGTCATTCTTCATCCGGTCCAACTGACCACCACCACCAATCATCCACCTCCCGGTGTGTTGACATCATCTTCCTCCAACACCATCCCTCAATCGACCAAGAACGCTAGGGGAAAATCCACACAAACTCATACTACAACAAATGTGACTAAAACCGTGCACCCCCCCTCCATCCCGCGCACCTCCCAAGTGTGCCTTGTGCGATGATTTGGGTCATGAAACCCATAATTGTCTGCAATCACCCAACCTTCAATAACACATGAATACATTGTTCGATGACCCCAATATATCAGTTTTTGAACTACCAACCACCCCCCCAACACGTAAAAAATCGTTGCGCACCAACCACTCCTATGCCATATGCATAGTTTACATCCATATGCATAGTTTATGTCCATTACTCTCATAATTGTCCCGAATTACCTGATTATTGGTTGGTGTTGCACGAAATGCGTTAGTCTTCTTTAGAATCATCCATTACTACCATTGAGGAGATTCTCCCACCCGAATCCTCTTCCTCAGGAGAGGTTAACACTATTTATCTCATTTACACAAGTGGCGAACCAACCATTCCCATGACATCCAATTATACCTCTTCTGATATTTCCACAAAGTATTTTCGCAGTGATGAAGAAATCCTTGAATCCATAACCGCACCTGACTTCCCTTGGGATGACATGCACCATTGATCCTACTTCATTCCCTAGGAGTCCACTCTTGTTACGGTCGACCAAATTTCAATCGAGTCGAAAGACTTAATCCATAGCCAAGTGGACTGGTTTAAGAGTCCCATCCCAGTTCCTGATGCCTTCAAAGAAGGTAACATGGCTAAAATCTCACCCACCATACAAGTTGGTATTTCTGTCACATTCGGTATAGTTGAGAACATTACGTTAGGTGCCTCATGTACTCCAGACAAAGTAGCTTCCTATAAGGAGCTCTTCCAAGAGTTCTGTGATGTTTTCGCTTGGTCATATACTGAGATGCCTGGTCTTAAACATTCCATTTTTTAGCAGCGTATCGATACTTGGCCTGACATCCCACCTGTCCGCCAAAAGAAACAACCCATTCACCCCTCTAAACTACCAGTAGTGAAGGCTGAAATTCAAAATTTACGGCAAGCTGGGTTCATTCATCCCATTGCTTATACCACATGGGTGTCGAATACAGTGTCGGTTAACAAGAAACAAGGAACCATTCACGTCTCTACTGATTTTCGTGATCTGAATTTATCTTGTCCCAAAGACAACTTTCCCATGCCTTTTCATCGATCAAATCATCGATGCATGTGCGGGTCACGATATTCTATCCTTCATGGACTGTTTATCTAGATACAATTAGATTCAAATTCGTAAAGAGGATAAGTATAAGATTGCCTTCACTACTCCATGGGGCACCTTTTCCTATCACGTTATTTCGTTTGGTCTTAGAAATGCTAGAACCACATTTCAGTGGGACATGACCTTTTTTTTTCACGACTTAGTCCATATTATCCTTGTATACTTGGACAAACTCACCGCTCGATCCAAGAAATGATCCGACCGCCTGGATGATCATCGGTAGGTATTTATGCGCTGTCACAAATATAACATTCACCTGAACCCCCTCAAGTGTGTTTTTTGCATTCATGCCGACCGGTTATTGGGTTTTATTGTTTCCCAATAAGGGATCACTATCGCCCCTTTGAAGGTTCAAGCCATTCTTGAATTCCCATCCCACATAGATTACGCTAATTACAAAGGCTTCAAGTCAAAGCCAATTTTCTCCATCGCTTCGTTCCTCACTATGCTACGAAATTTCATGGTTTCCTTTGCTTGCTTTGGACCCACATTCCCTTCGTTTGGGACAAACAGGAACAAGCGGATTTTTAATCATTAAAACAATCCTTGACTTCTGCTCCCTTGATTTCACCTCATGATTTCTTGAAGGATTTTATCCTTTATGTTTCAGCATCTGAATATGTTGTGTCCGGCGTGTTAGTCTAGGAAGATAGTGCGCGTCAAGAACATCTCATATATTATGTGAGTCAGACGTTGTCTGGTTCACCACTACTCTACCCCCATGAGGAGAAGTTGGCCCTAGTCATCATCTTCTCTATTAAGAAGGTATGCCACTACATTCTTCTGAGCCGAACTATAGTTGTGGAAGAATCCAACCCCATGGTCTATCTCTTGAGTCACCACCTCCTTCAAGGTCATGTGGCTAAATGGATCGTTATCCTTCAAGAATATGACCTAACATTTGCTACAGCTAAGAGTACCAAATCCCTTGCACTGGCACATCTCATGACCGACTTACCATCTTCATCGGCATCACCCCGATCATCACTAACTTGCCCGATGAACACTTGTTCACCATTTCATCGGATGACCCATGGTATGGCGACATCCTTGTATATCTCCAAATGTAGAATTTTTGATCTCACATTAGCCGCGATGATCGACGTCGCATACGCCATCAGGCTTCACGATACCTCCTTCTTGGCAATGTCCTTTATCGACACGACGTCGACACCCTTTTATGTCGATGCCTCACACACGACGAGGATGAATAGGTTTTGAACGATTGTCATAGTGGAGCCTGTGGTGGCCACTTCTCTGAAATGGAAAATTCCCAAAAGGTCATCTATGCTGGGTATTTCTTGCCCACCATTTTCACTGATTGCATTACAACAGTCAAACATTGTCGAAATTGCCAACTCTTTTCCCCCAAATCTAGGACCACTCCCGCCCCTCTCCATCCAGTAATCACCATCAGCCCTTTCTATAAGTTGGACATTTATTTTATGGAGTGCAACCCTCCCTCGAAAAGTGGCCATAAGTACATCATTGTGGCTGTCGATTATTTTTCTAAATGGGCCAAGGCCATGCCCACATTCAACTTCCAGGCCGAGACCACGACATGTTTCTTTTTTAACCATGTCATTTATCGAATCGAGGTCCCTAAACAACTCATATCTGACCATGGAAAACACTTTGAGGACACCGTTTGGAAGGAGTTGTCCACCTTCCTGAAGTTTGACCACCGGTATGCCTCATCCTACTACCCTCAAGGGAACGACCAAGTTGAGGCTATCAATAAGTTTTTGAAGACAATCCTTTAATGAACACTAAACAAGCACAAGTCAAATTGGAAACATATGTTTTTTCATGCACTTTCGGCTTATCGCACTTCTACTAAGACCGCCATGGTTTTTACCCCTTTCCATTTGGTTCACGACATAGAGTCTATTTTCCCCATTGAGTGTCAAATCCTTGCTTTACACATTGTCGTTGACCTACTCTCGGACATCTCACCTCTTGAGAAATGCTTACTCTTGTTGGAATAGACAAACAAATACCGATGGGAAGCCTTACAAATAATTGAGGCTTCCAAACATTGCTCCAAATCCCATTATGAAAAGCACGTCCATCCCTGCACCTTCCAAGAGTACAACCTAGTACTCGTTTATGACCAAGCTCATGACAAGCATGGAAAAGCAGAGTTTGAATCCATGTGGAAAGGCCCCTACATTTTCCAAACTTGTCTTGACAAGGGGGCATACATCCTTATTGATTTTGAAGGACACCCTTTGACAACCCCTTGCAACGAGTTGTATCTCAAACGATTTTTCCCTTAAATTTTCTCAGACCCAATAGTCCGTGTTGCATAGTTTTTTTTTTCACTTTTTTCATTTTGGACCTTATAGTTTTCTTCCATGCATGACCATAGATGGATCATGTTCCCCCACTCTATGTCTCTTTTTCCGATGACGCAAGTAGATGGTCTCCAAACCTCGCCTCCGCAACTTGGGTACTATATTCCCCTTCACACGAGTTGATCCACCTCGACAGAGTGAGTATCGATGTTTCCACCAATAACTAGGATGAGTATGATGATGTGACTGGTCTCTTGAATGTTTCCCTCTAGTTGGGCATTAGTCACCTTCGTGTGTTTCTTGAATCCCAACTCCTTGTCGCCGAACTCAATAACTTTTACTAGGTATGGTATCCTTTCCTTTGTAGAAAATTCCTATGCACTAAACAATTGATTAGACAATTCAAGTTCATTACATTCACTCATGTCCCATGAAATTAGAATGGTGTTGTAGACCGAATGGCTAACAATATTCTAGAATGGCATATAAATCACAACATATAGGAATTACACCATAAAAATGCATCATATCATTCACATGCACATATACATCATATAGGAATACAACATCATAAAAAAGGATCATTATCACCATAAACTGCATCCACGTGCATATACATATCATCAAAATTTCATAGTGTTTATATCATAACATAAGCATCACTGCATCAAGGATCCCCAACAGCTTCCTTGTCATAACAATAATCATTGAATACAAAAATTCCCGATGCTCATTGCATTGGAGGTTAGTTACATCAACTCCCTAGTCATCTAAGTCATCTACGCCATCCTCATCCTTGTCCTCATCCTCGTATACCTCCTCCTCCTCCTCATCTGAATAAGTCTCCTCATACGAATCCTCCTCCTCATCATCATAGGGGGAATCCCCTCATTACATGTCCGTCACTGCCTCAGCCGCCATAACAATCTACCGCATCAATGGTCTCCACTCTCGTGGAGCGTCATAGAAAATGTCGATCAACTCCTGATCCAAATGTTGCCATCCATCATCCACCACTCATCCTAGAAAATGGTCAATCCCCACACACAGCGAATCCAAATTCGTAGAAGCACTTCGCTGACGCTGATGCCCATGACCGGGAGGATCCACTCCCTCCACTCAACCCATCCATGCCTGGTACCCTGCTAGAGGCAGCGGCCCCACATCTGCATACATAAGCACAACATTAGTATCGACATCATAAAAATACTATATACCATATATGCTATGAAGTATAAACAACATGATACTTCCAAATAAGTAAGTGCATACCATCTGGTCCCCATGCCTATCCAGGAGGTCATGGTAGCTCTACATCCCCCCTGTAGTCCATCCCTACATACGGTTAATCCTTGATCATCACTGGAAGCTATCACCACTATGCAAACAACTCTCGAGTAAAGAACCGACCCACCATTCCCCCACCACCACGATTCATCATCTCACCCCATCTCCGCATCCTCGGCTCAGTGGGCCTGGTGGACTCGAGGAATGGATACCTAATTAGGGTAGCTAAACCGGAAGCATACTTTAATTATCGACCAGGGAGCATACAAACTTAAGAGGTGCTAAGCATTGTATGTGCTCTATAGGATAGTCTTCGTCGTTTTAGGATGATAGGGTGTGTCTTGAAGGTTTCTCGAGAAAGGAAATGGCAATGATCTACTGTTAAACAATGAATGAAGGAATATGAAAATACTGTAAATCTATAAACTAGAAATGATGAAACTAATAGATTTTTATGCTAAGAATTAAATACTGAAAGGCTGCAAATCTAATCTAATAAATCAAATGTTGAAAGCTTGGGAAACTTGATCTAGAAATAAAGTGCTAAAAACTGGAAGTTTAACTTGAAATTCAATGCTGAAAATTAATCAAACTTGATCTCATTCAAATCCAATATTGAAAGCAATAACCATCTATTCTATTCAAATCCAAAGAACTAAAATGATTGACTCCTATATAACTAAACTCTGATAACAGAAATATTCATGGTATCGCAGATCTAAATCATGGTCTAAAATTAATATAGCAAGCTCGAAAACAGAGGTAATTACGCCTGCACAGAATGCATGTACAGGACTACAGGAAGCGTATTAGAGAACTACATAATCAATGTTGGTTAACTACAGATAAAAAGTGTTGAAGTGAAAGGATCGCTTAAGTGAAATAAAACCATGTCATTCAAACATTACCAAAGTACTTCATATATGATAAGGATTTAAATCAATTCACAGCATGTTAGGAACCTATGTCAACCCTTCTCTTTACTATGTTAGTATATTATTGTTGGACGCATATGCTTGTAAGTCGTCCCGTAGTATTTGTTGATCCGTAGTTTATATTAGCCCATAGTATTGACCCATAGTATTGGACGCATATGCTTTGTAATTCGTCCCGTAGTATTATATGTCCCATGGTTTTGACTCATAGTATTGGGCATAGACTTAGTATATAAGTGTGTTTTGAGGTCATTGAAGGCACTGTGAAGTTAATTGTATTGAGCTTGCTCAAAGGAGGTTACTCCCTTGAAGTGGCCCGTGATCAATATAAAAGTGATTCTGTTCTATTATTTCTGATATCTCGTCTATTTGCATTAATTAATTATTGTAGGTTCATCACATCTGGTATCAAAGCACTTTCTTGGGCTCGTTGGGTGGAATTTCTGCCAATTTGTTTTTGCATCTATTGCAGCTTCAGATTTGGGAATAATTCCTATCTGCTTAACTATGGGAAGTACTTGGGCATAAGCCCTAAAAATCATTGTGAGGAGTACCAAAGGAACCCCAAAGTAGTTGGCCTATTGAGAGGACCTGCCAGTCAAAAGGGCAACGACCCCTACCTGATTGACTAGTTCCCATCCGTGAGGTAAACCAAGAGCTGTCGTTTGTGGAAAAGCGGTTATTAGTTTTACCTGAGCCGTGGAGTGAGGGGTATTGCCCCAATATGAAAGCCGTTAGACAGCATTGGTGGCCGAGTGAAACACCTGAACTGTTAGGAAGCCGTACATACTTGGGGTCCATATCTATTATCAGTTGAACTGTTGTCGATCACTTTCGCTACAGATCCAACCGTTTCAGATCTATTTTGAAAGTCGTTCTAGATCCAGTCGCCGTTTAAGATCCAGCCATTTTCGATCCCTTCCGCGCCGTTGCATCGCTGTTGCCGATCCATTTCTGAAAATATATATATATACATACATATATATATATGTATATATATGTATATGTATATATAAGTATATATATATATATATATATATATATATATAATTCAGTTTTTTCTCCATATCTCCCTTATTTTCACTTTGTTTCCCTTGAAATTTTTGGGGAACCCCTGTCATCCCCTTCTGCATCTTTCATTCCTGAGGACCCTATCCCCAATTCCCCTTCCCCAAGCCCGAAATCCCACATTTGTCTATTTTTAGGGTTTGCCATACCTTCCTCAGATTTCACCCAATCACCTTCAAATTTTACCACATAGTTCATTTCTGAATTCTGCTTCTTTGTCCCTGTCTGCCAAATTTTCTCATTCTATCACCCCGCTTCTGAAATCCCCCTTTTTGCTTTCTTGTCCTTTCGATAGTGTCCAAAATCTAGTCAAACCCCAATTACCCATCAGATTGTTTCCCCAATGCAAATTTCCCTTTACTAAATCAGCTTCTGTTTGTGTTTTTCTACCCTTTCCACCAAAAAAAAAAAAAAAAAAACCTGGTTATGGTTGTCACCTGTGCAGGAGCACACACAATGGAGGAACCACTTGCAGCCATCCACACCAAACTCCAAGATCTGGATGAAAAATTTCTCAGCCTCCATCTTCAGCATTCAGCCATGAACAATACCAGACAACCAGAATATTTTGCAGCCACCGGGTTCTCTTCTTCCAGCAATTTTCGTGGGCCGAAGCTTGATTTTCCTCGCTTCAATGGTACTGATTCGACTGGATGGATATATCGAGCAGAACAATATTTCAGTCTGCATAATATTTCAGATGCCCAGAAAGTTCCACTTGCATCCTTTCATTTGGAACAGGAAGCCCTTCAATGGTACCGTTGGTACATCAAAGCTCATCCCGAGCCAAACTGGACAGATTTTTGCCAACTCATTTTGCCACGATTTGGTCCTAGTGCTTTTGATGATTTCATAGGAGCACTCACTAAACTTCACCAAATTGGCACAGTGAGAGAGTATTAGACATAATTTAAGAAATTGGCCAATCACATAGAAGAATTGTCTGATGAATTCTATAGGAGTTGTTTTATCAGTGGTCTCAAGGATGAAATCCACTCAGAGGTCAAAATGTTTTGTCCCAACACAATGATGGAAGTCCTAGGGTTGGCTAAGATTGTCAAGGACAAGATCGCATCTCAACAACGCTCCAAACCCACCTTTGTTACCTTTAGAAATATGGGTTCCCAAAGACCTCCCATCATGCCTGCTCCTCAACCAACTCCTATCAAGCATTTGTTTGAAACAGAGATGCAGGAAAGCCGAGAAAAAGGGCTTTGTTATAATTGTGATGAGAAATTCACTCGGGGACATAGATGTGTTCAACAAAATATCTATCTCTTGGATGTCGATTCTCCGCCGGCCTCAGAACTTGATGAAGAAGCTCCAACTACAGTAGATGATCAGGTCGACATTCAACACCCACCTGTTGACACCCCATCTCAGGACGAACCACCCAAGATCTCTCTCCATGCTGTAACTGGCGTCACCACCCCACAAACAATGCGAGACAGTGGATACTTCAAGAAGCTCCCTTATACCATACTCGTTGATTCTGGTATCACTCATAACTTCATTGACCCTCGGATTGCCAAACAGGTTGATTATTTTGTCCATCCTTGCTCCAACTTTGAAGTCATGGTTTCCAATGGGGGCACCTTACCTTGCAAGGGGAAGTGTCACAATGTGCGTATCTCTATGGAAGATTATAACCTACGCTCTGACATGTTTGCCTTGTCCTTAAGCGGATGTGATGTGGTTTTGGGCGTTCAATGGTTACGCACACTTGGCCCCATCTTATGGGATTTTGCTGAACTTTGGATGCAGTTTAAAGTCAATGGGGCACAACACAAATTTATGGGCTTGCAACCAGGGTCTCTCTGCATCATCAGTTCACATCGCCTGAAAAAAATCCTTAAGAAGAATTCACATGGTGTCATCGCTCAGCTCAATTCCATTCAGATGCACCCATCCACAGTCTCCACTACTTCCTTGGATAGATATGCAGGTATCTTTGCTGAACCAATGCGCTTGATGCCTTCAAGAGACCTTTCCGGTAAGAATTTAGCCACATCTACCTCTCAGCAGGAAATGATGGATATTTTGCATGCAGTACAGAAGTGGCAGCCATACCTATTAGGGAATTATTTTTGCATCAAGATTGATCTCCAGAGTCTGGAAAATTTTCTGGAACAATGGGTCTCCTCCCCAACACACCTGAAATGGGTTATCCAACTCATGGGTTATCCCTATGTGATCACTTACAAGAAGGGTAAGGACAATATGGTGGAAGATGCTCCTTCTCTCACAATTGATGACCTAGTTTCTCTTACAACTCTTTCTCTGCTTGTTCCAAATTGGTTGCAATATGTTCAACAGGGCTATCTCTTCTATGAACTCCATGCTTCTTCATCAACAGGGCACTCTGGGTTCTGCAAAATGTATGACCGGGAACAATGTAACTTCTTTTGGCAGGGACTAAAAATGACAATTCAACAGATGGTGGCTGACGATGATACTTTCCAAGTCAACAAGGGTGAAATGACACTCCTTTCGGGATTGCACAGACCCTTTCCCATCCCTACACAGCTTTGGCCAACTATTTCTATGTATTTCCTAGCAGCGCTCTGGTGGTACAATACCACATCTCAAAGGACACCATATGAAGCAGTCTATGGAAAAACACCATCAGTTATTCTTCCATACACCCTTAGCAGCTCCCCAGTTCAGGAAATTGACTCAGTTCTTCGAAACCGCGATCAGATTCTTCTCATTCTGCATGACAATCTTCACATGGCCAGAATTCACCTAAAACAACAAGCTGATCAGCATTGTTCTAAGCACATTTTCCACGCAGCTGACAGGGTTCTTCTTGATCTACAGCCTTCCAAGAAATCCTCCTTGACACTCCAAAGGCGTCAGTGGCCCGAAATGCAACCCGAGGATGCTACCAGGGAACCACTCCTTCAGATTCTGCAGCAATTTCTCCAACCAAAGCAATGAGGACAAAGCTTTTTCTAAGGGAGAGGCTATGTTAGGAACCTATGTCAACCCTTCTCTTTACTATGTTAGTATATTGTTGTTGGACGCATATGCTTTGTAAGTCGTCCCGTAGTATTTGTTGATCCGTAATTTATATTAGCCCATAGTATTGGATGCATATGCTTTGTAAGTCATCCTGTAGTATTATATGTCCCATGGTTTTGACTCATAGTATTGGGCATAGACTTAGTATATAAGTGTGTGTTGAGGTCATTGAAGGCATCGTGAAGTTAATTGTATTGAGCTTGCTCAAAGGAGGTTGCCCCCTCGAAGTGGCCTGTGATCAATATAAAAGTGATTTTGTTCTATTATTTTTGATATCTCGTGTATTTGCATTAATTAATTATTGCAGGTTCATCACACAGCAAATATGAAATATACCTGAAATGGAAACGAAGCTCCTGACCTATGTGTTGGAGGGGCCCTCTCCAACTCGTATTTCAGGAGTGGGAAAAGTCTTATAAACGCAAAGCTTGAAACAACATTACTTCTTCCATTAAAATCGTAATCTCATGTTCAGAAAAAGTCTTAGCACAGAATTTTCTCGAATAAAATTTACTGAAATGTAAATTCTACAAAAATGCCAACAGAAATCTCTTGGTATCTAAGAGGCCCATATATATATATATTTTGGAACATAACATAAATCTATGATTTAAATGCCGATTATGCTGAACAAGAGTTCTCTTCTACAAATTAGGAAAAAGGGGTTGAGCCACTTATGGTCTTTCAGTCCCTGCGCTGGAATTGATGGTTGTCTCTTGGATTACCTACACTTGCTCATGCACACTTATTTCCATATGATTAGCTCATATAAAACACTATTAAGCATAAAAGAATAACCTCTAAACTACTCTATCAAATAATCAAAACAAATCATTAAACCCCAAAAACAAAGGCATTTTCCATATCCATTATTGTGCTTGTGTGGCATCAAAAGGCTTATAAAGTACCTAATTTGGGGCTCATCAGGGCCCACCATCACGTACTGCTCTATGTGGTCGTAGTATTGGAAACCACTCAAAGAAGAAAGAACATATGAATGAAGGGAAGAAGAAATCCCCTCCCATTCTAGTCATCTTGTTCATCTCTCGCCGAACCATAGTCAGATACATATTCCCCCAACCAAAGTATGTCCTTGCTAGTGCCTACTCCACTAGCATCATCTGACCTCCAGAGACCCTGTGGGGTGCCTTCGACCGCAGTATCTGCACTACCAACGCTGCTATGGCCCGCGACCCTAGACTCTCTATGTCATAGATCAGAATAGCATTTTCATGCACATATGTCGTTGCATAACAATATCGATCTAGTAGATCCTCCATCAACACATCATTGGGATTCCTTGGTTATGTGTCTTCAATCACACCTAACCATGGGAGCCCCATCAGAAAGTACACATTCGTCAGTGTAATATCTAGTCGCTCCCCATCTATAAAAAATTCCCCCACATCGGAATCCCAAAAATCTACCAACTTTCTCAACAGTAACTTTGTCATACACATTGGGGGCACCCTGGCGAAATTCCATAGTCCACACCAGGAAAAAGTGTTCTGAACATCCTCATCATCCATGATGTCATCCAACAACCTCCTGAGATCTCGCTCTCTCCAACACACTCTCGGAATCCTACACACAAAATCCAAAACCCCTCATCAGTACTATGTAAACAAAAAAAATTCCCCAAAGGGCTATAGCACCAGTGTTGGGAAAAAAATCTCGCTCCAAAGTGTGTATTTTTTCCCCACAGGTGTGCTTTGGAGTGCGCTTTTCCCATTGAAATGCGCGCTCCTCGAGTGCGCTTGTCGAGCCAACA
Source organism: Larix kaempferi (assembly GCA_027924585.1). Classification (NCBI taxonomy): domain Eukaryota; kingdom Viridiplantae; phylum Streptophyta; class Pinopsida; order Pinales; family Pinaceae; genus Larix; species Larix kaempferi. The sequence continues at coordinate 3,529,231 of BSBM01000577.1, forward strand.
GCTATGCTTGAAGCACACTTTTCTCAGAGAATTGCATGCTCCAAAGCGCAGCCATACAACCCACAGTCGCGCTCCAAAAGCGTGAATGTTCAACTTAAAGTCGCGCCCTCGAAAAGTGCACTCCGGCGTAGTTGTTCCCTAACCACGCTTGCAAGGATCCCCAGAGTACCAAATCCAATACAATAAGCATGAAAAACAACAAAAAATACCCACAAGAGTTAACTGCAAGTCACATAAGTCAATTCCACCGGACAAATTGAGAGAAATCAAAATTTCCTCTTTTGGGCCCCTCCACACTCCTCCCAATTCACACAGTGAAAATGACATGTGGAGGTGGGCTCCCTAATTCTATTTATAGCCATTTTTAACCTATTTTTTCTTTGACCATTCCAAAATCATCTGACCTTCGTTTTTTGTTCTGTTTGCACCATCGTATTAAAATTTTTGTCCCCATGAAGATGCTTGAGATCATTTATCACTCTCACTTAGTCCTTTTTGGGGGGATTTTCCCCATGCCCCCACCTCATTGATATGCATGCCACCAGGGATGTCGGCCTTTTTCACAATACTTTGACCATTTTGTCTATCGCGGCCTATTCACAAGCCCTCCACTCTCTCCATACCGCAATTATTATGTTATTTTGCCGCCATTCATATACCCGCAAAGAGGCCCCATCAGTGTTCCCCACTCACCTTCTTTCTTGGTTCTCATATTTGTCCCTTGATTGAACACTTCCTCCTTGCTTGGATTTTACATTTGTTCGGTATACTTTTATCCATTTTTCGGGCCTAGCAACTCCTTTAAGAAAAAGGCACTCAAGGAGTTTTTGTTAATATATTTTCTGACTCTGTAAATAATTAAAAGATCAGCGAACAATCTTGCTTCCTTTCATGCTTGTTAAAGTAATTGAAAGGGCGTCTATCTCGTATAATTTTAACACTTTTCCGAACCTGGTAAACTAATTACGAAAAAGGAATACTTTAGTCACATCGGCTAGAAGAGTTCTCCATTGCATACTTTTATGCTTTTTCAAGCTTTAGGGACTAACACATGAAAAAGACCCCCTCGGAGTCTTCTTATTGCTTTCAAACTCTCTAAAATTGAAAGTGACCATGAGCAGTCACTATCTTGGGCTCGTATAAATCCACACAATGGTACCTTTTCACCATTTAAGATTCTTCTTATCGCGTTCAGACTCCTTAAAATTGAAAGCACCCACAAGCATACAACGTACTGGGATTCTACAAATCCACATGATGGTATCCTTTAGACCACATTTTTATCCCTTCTTCAAGCTCCTTAAACCGTGAAGAAGGACCAAACGGTGCCTCTCGATGCCCGGATAGATCACACCTAGTCCCACCATTAAGGCAGTATCCCCAGCATGGTCGCCTTTATTCAGAGTATTCTGCGATAAGTCATCCTTGGAGTCTCCTAATCTCACTCATCAGTTTCCCCCCCAAGTCTCCCCCATTGTAGCCACAATCCTTGATACCTTAAGCTATGATTCCCTTCCCCTAAGTCAGTTTCATATGATTCCAGGTTAATCTTTCTATCATACTCTTAACAAAGGAAGTTTGAGTCCTCCCACTCTGCGACCCCTATATCCCCCCATAGTATGTTAGTCTCTAATCCAGTACTATCACCTCTTGGTTGTACACCTCGCACTCCTATCAAGGAAATATCATTTCCTTGGTAGTTGAAGGTCTCCCTTTATCGACGCAAGCACATCTATTCTAGAGGATAGACCCATAGGTCCCTGTACCTTAGACTCATATCCATCAATGGTGAGCTCCTACGGACCATCTGAGAGGATAATTTCCTTAGTGCCTCTTAGAATGGTTGTTTCTCACGTTCTTGACTTCAGTTCCATCATTGCACTGTTGAGATTCGTACAGGGTGTTGTTCCCTTCAGTTATTGGTCGAAGACCCTAGATGTCCAATGACTCTAGCACATTGGTGATTCTATTTGGAACCCCCTAGTTGTATGTTCCCGCAGATATTCGGGCTACGTTGGCGACAGTGTTCAAAATCCCTTCAACTATATGCATCCTAGAGTATCCAGTTCAGATGCAGTTCAGTGTACCTTTGAGATTTCAACTTTTAGTCATTGATTCCATCCAGTTGTTGGACACCTACAGATCCAACAGAGCATCAGTTGGTATGGTACAACATTCACGATGGATGGCATTGTTTCCATGTATCAGTTCTTCATATTAGTCATGGTTGGCCCATGAGTATGTCCCAGTTTTATGTCCCGTTTGGACCATTTTGATGTACACAACAATTCTCTATGTATTGTTTAGGTCAAGGATAATTTTAGGGGCCAAATTTAGCCCATGGTTTTTTCCAAAAAATGATTCGCAAATTTGCATTTTTTGAAGCCCCGTGTCACCCAGTTTTGATGGGGTAAACTTTTTTCACTCGAAAAATCGCCAAACTATTATATAAACTATATAAAATCCTTAGAAATTGAAATAATTTTAGAAAAGTATCGCCAAATATTTTATAGTTGACATTTTAAGAATTGGTAAGATTCGCCAATGTTTATACACTTTTAAATAAGTATGGATCCTTAAAATTATCCCTATTGAGGTCCCCTTTGGACCTCACTATTATTTGTATATCTTGATACGAGCATGGGTATGCCCACCTCGTCCATATATTTGAGATTATGTTCCACGTCCATTATTGAAGTGATGTATTTCCAGTTTTAGCCCTTATAGTTGGTATGAAGCACATGTTCCGATCCCCAACTAGTTTATGCTCTCCATCGTCACAATGCTTACACCCCTAGAAAAATTCAGAACCTATGATGTCTTTCAGCCATACAATGAGCTCTCACACTCACACATCAGGGGGCAATCTGTTAACACGCAAAAATTGTTCACCTAGCTCATCCCCCTAGTCACATAACCCATGTATCCCTTTTTTCTTACTTTTTGGCCTCCAAAAACCCAAAAATCCCTAAGTTGGTAACCAAATGGGAAAAAAATCATTATTTCCCTCATCAATTAATGAAAATCCTTCGAAAAAGGTTAAAATCCCATAAAAAGTGTCAAAATCCCCAAAAAAGAAAAAGAAAAAGGGAAAGAAGTCAAAATAAAATTAAAAAGGAGGGAAATCTCAAAATACCACAAACCAATGCTAGTGGTTTCCCAATACCATGGGTCCATACTCCACCACCCAAAATTGCTATAAAAAGGTGATGGAGGCCCCCCATTTCATATCCAACAATCACTCTTCTTATCCTTATGCTGCCAAAATTCCTATTGAACTCTAGCTTACCTCTTTGAGATTTTGTTCGCATTTAGTTGAGTCTTGGCCACCATTTGAGCATTCTGAGAAGAGCAAGGAACCTTGGATACTCGGAGCACTACTCTTTGTACAACTGTGAGGTCCCCCATCTACTCACCTTTTGAGGTAAATCTACATTGTAAATAATTTTTTACATAGTAATACAAAATCAAGTTTTCATTCATGGGTTCCTGTTCATTTATTATGTTACTGCAGTAGTTAGTTAGATCAGTTTTTTACTTGTATTTTCATTTACACATTATCCATTTCACGAGCTTCTACTAAGGGTTCCATAACCCTTAGTAGGTGCCCTTTTGCACTAACTGGTGTGAAAATACTAGCTACAGACATGACTCTTATTTATCAAGAAATATACCCATGTAAATCTAGAGAAATATTCAATGAAGGTTAATATATAATTTTCACATGCTAATAAGGGTTTATTCATGCAACATAGGTAATTATGAATAAGTTCCAGTTGATCCTGTGCTCACCATGATTTCTTGGAATCAAAGGGTTCCTGATGATTATTTTCAAGCACACATCCTCTACAAAACCCATCAGGTGGAACAATACTTAGGAGACCACTAACCATATGCTTTGTTACCATCATCTTCAAACTTCAAAAATTCAGATGTCTAAGTCGTTCATTCCAAATTCGTCTTCTATCGTCGGTCTGAGAAATGAGTGCAGTCCAACTAGTCGGTCAGAAATCATGTCTGGGAGAGTCACATAACTCATATAGTCTGTATTTTGGATCTAAATATCCTAAATAAATAGTCGCCCCCCCAAGCCTCAAATATTTTACAATCAAGCGATCTAACAAAAACTCAACAGTCTTCTTAGTATGGGTAAATTGAGGAATCTACAATAAATTTACGCTCAAGCTAGGGACATGATAGACATCAGATGTTAGACCATGTTTGAATTGAAAATTGCCACTTCCAACAACCATGCGAGAATAATCATCATCTACATAAATCTGCTATTATGGAGCTCCACTTAAGGAAGAGAATAGATAAGCACCCTTAGACATGTGGTTAGTGCTACTAGAATCAACTATCCGCTCAATATGAGTGGTATGAGCATGTAATTATTGGGAAGTGCTAACATAAAAGGTGATTTTTTCCACATATCGGTTGATTGAAGGACCCGTCAATGCAACTTCTTCAATATGATTAACCCTTCCTTCCAAGTCCTTTGTCTTCTTCCAACAGGTTTTATCTACATGTTCCACCTTTCCACAGTAGTGATAGGTTTTCTTCTTTCGATTTTTCTTGGTTGATGTTGATTCCTTGGTATTTCCTTTAGTAGGTTGGTTAATACAATCCTATTGTTTATCTGGTCAACCAAATTCCTTATTTTTTGCTTGACCTTTGTTTTGAGCAAGTGAGCCTTGTGTCTACTATCAAGATTCCCTTCATTGAGCAAATTTTGTTAATCCGTGATTAATAAATCATAGAATGTATCAAAGGTGAAATACTTACCATATTATTCTCATGACATCCAATTGGTGTGAAATGAGGAGAATAATACATCATAAGGTGTCCTCAGATTCTTCAGGACCAGTTCAATGAGTTGTCCATCCTTCTTCGGAAAATCTTGGAACATTTTCCCAATTTCAACTATAGCTCTTTGATGCAAGCCAAATAGTACTCATTCCTTTCAAAGTAATGGGTTCCAGAGAGATCAACTTTTTATCTATCTGCACACTTGAATTTCATTAACCTTGTTGAACAACAACCTCGAATTACTCTAAACAACATGAGGGCAGTCGATCATGCTTGTATGAAAGTGAATCTCCCTTGAAATGTAGGTTGCAATGACACCAAAATCCTCATCCTTTTTCTTGTCAATGACAAATTTAGCCTGGTCACCTATCGGATCTAGAATAACAACCTTAGTATATTGCCATAGTCCCTTTCTCTTCAACAAAATTTACATATATGGAACACATATTGCATAGTTATGCCCATTTAGAATAACTTGTTTTATCTTGGAAGCCATCCTTCTGATCAAATAGACCTGGTCTAATTTCGAAGGAAAGGTATCAATTGACAAATATTCATCCCAAAGTCGGTCAACCCTAGATCTGACTTAGCATGATTCATAGATAATGGGCTAGGTCAAAACTAATAGCTTGGATACCATGTTGGGAAAACTTCTTTTGAACAATATGATGAAAAATAAAATAACATAAGGGATGAGTATTACAAGAACATAGGTGGTGTCTAAAGACATCGTTTACAACACTTAAATATAGCACATTATGATCATAACATCACAATGTATTCTTCAACGTCGATTGCAGCATATCAATACAACCCATAGGGTCATTCTTTTATAGTCTCCAAATATAACAAACTCCCTTGAAGTGGGGGTGATCTGGTGCACAAATAAGGGTCATTGGTTCTAACTGTTTCCAATAAATCCACATCCTCTTGATGATTATTCGGTCGCTTTAGTCAACCCGACCGCCACCGTATCGACCATTCAATCAAATGATAAATCAAGCCTCTAGTATATTTCTCTGTTAGTTGACTTTTGTCTTTCGACTGACTTTCTCTAGAATATCTATAGGTGTGATGAACCTGCATAACCTTTGGTTGCAACATTAGGCAAAGTAGGGGTGGATGTTTGCACATTCTACAAATTTCATAGTATTATGTCGCAACATTACCAATGAAACATGTAGGTAGTGGCAGTGGTAAGTTAGGGCCTATTATCACAACCTACAACATTGAAAAATCATTAGCTAAATGTCCCTCAATTTTGTACACGATGCACCACACTTGATCCTTTCCAGCTCTTATGTGACTCATTTATTGGATTTGTTTTGTTAATGATGTGATCTAGGAGTGGAATTGGGAAAGTAAAGTGGGGGTATTGGTATTCACCCATCCTTGGGTGACACATTTTGTTCCTGGATAGCTTCTCTGATGTCCCAAGCAACGATCCTGGGAGTCCGTGCCTACCTATGATAGCCATGGGTTTGGCCATCTCTGGACCATGTTCTTTTCTCTTCCTCCCCGTCAATTTGTGCTTTGATAACTAATGGGAGAAAGAATGGTGGAATGAGCTTCATCCCTATCCATCTGAGCTGGTGTTTGATCAAGGATTCCGTGTATAATTTGGCCTTAGTGAGTGCCATTTCTAATCTGAGGGGGGACTGAGGCTCCTTCTTCTTCAAATCATCTCCAATACTTTCCCACCTCTCACTGATGGCCACCTGTACCTTTTTGTATGTGCATTGAAGGGTGAGATCAAAATGCATGACAACCTCCTGTTGTTTTTCAAGCAAGATAGGAATTAACTCTTGGTCAATGGTGATAGTTTGGTGGTCCTGAATGACCTTTTCAGGGTGAGATGCCTCGGCCTTGATCCATAATGGATTATGTCACTTCTCTACAAGATATATATGATCATCTTATGCCCTTCCCACTTCATGGTTCATCTGTTAGGAACCTATGTCAACCCTTCTCTTTACTATGTTAGTATATTGGTGTTGGACGCATATGCTTTGTAAGTCGTCCCGTAGTATTTGTTGATCCGTAGTTTATATTAGCCCATAGTATTGACCCATAGTATTGGACGCATATGCTTTGTAAGTCATCCTGTAGTATTATATTTCCCATGGTTTTGACTCATAGTATTGGGCATAGACTTAGTATATAAGTGTGTGTTGAGGTCATTGAAGGCACCATGAAGTTAATTGTATTGAGCTTGCTCAAAGGAGATTGCCCCCTCGAAGTGTCCCGTGATCAATATAAAAGTGATTATGTTCTGTTATTTCTAATATCTTGTGTATTTGCATTAATTAATTATTGCAGGTTCATCACATCTGGTATCAGAGCACTTTCCTTGGCACAAGTGCGAAATATTTTTTCTTTTTTTGAGCGGCGACTTTCAGATCAATTTCTGAAACTTTCTGCACAAAATAAGAAGAAATCGATTGCATATCTGAATTCCTCTTTCAAAAATACGCAGTTTCAAAAAAAAATCATTTCATTTGGAGTTCTAAAAGTGGAGATATCGCGGATTTAAAATCAACAATTGTTCAGAATTTCGGTGACGGCCGCGAAAATTGCGGCGAGAAAATCTTTTGACCGAGTGCCCAGATTTTTATTCCGCTCTCATTGATAGAAGCAGAGTGGTTGTTCCAGTTCCGGAAACATGCCATAATAGTGATTCTGAGCAATATAGATCCGGTTTTTGAACATTGGGTGGAATTTCTGCCCAAATTTTTTCTGTTGCAGGTTCGGATTTGGGAATAATCCCTATCCGCTTAACTGTGGGAAGTACTTGGGCATAAGCCCTAAAACTCATTGTGAGGAGTACCACAGGAACCCCGAAGTAGATGGCCCATTGAGAGGACCTGCCAGCGAAAAGGGCAACGACTCCTACTTGATTGACTAGTTCCCACCCGTGAGGTAAACCAAGAGCTGTCGTTTGTGGCAAAGCGGTTATCAGTTTTACCTGAGCCGTGGAGTGAGAGGTACTTCCCCAATATGCAAGCCGTCAGACAACATTCGTGGCCGAGTGAAAACCCTGAACTGTTAGGAAGCCGCACACACCTGGGGTCCATATCTACTTTCAGCTAAACTATTGTCGATCATTGCTGCGCCGTTTTAGATCCATTTTGCAAGCCGTTCCAGATCCAGCCGTTCGGCGTTGTTCCAGATTCCTTCTGAGCCGTAGCTGCTCCAGTCTGTTTTAAAAAAAAAAAAAAAAAATCCGAGCCGCAGCCGCTCCAGTCTGAAAAAATTAAAAAAAAAATCCGTTTTTCCTCCATATCTCCCTTGTTTTACCTCGGTTCCCCTTGAAATTTTCAGGGAACCCATGTCATTCCATTCTGCATATTTCATTCCTGAGGACCCTATCCTCAATTCCCCTTCCTACAGCCCGAAATCTCACATTTGCTTATTTTTAGGGTTTGCCATAACTTCCTCTGATTTCACCCAATCACGTTCAAATTTTACCACAGAGTTCCTTTCTGAATTCTGCTTCTTTGTTCCCCTCTGCCAAATTTTCTCATTCTTTCACCCCGCTTTTGAAATCCTCATTTTTGCTTCCCTGTCTATCCAACAGTGTCCAAAACCTAGTCAAAACCCAATTATCCTTCTGATTTTTTCCCAAATCCAACTTTTCCCTCACTAAAGTAGTTCCTGTTTTTGTTTCCCTACCCACTCAACAAAAAAAAAAAAAAAACCTGGTTATGGTTGTCACCTGTGCAGGAACACACACCATGGAGGAAGCACTGGCAGCCATCCAAACCAAACTCCAAGATCTGGATGAAAAATTTCTCAGCCTCCATCTGCAGCATTCAACCATGAACAATACTAGACAACCAGAATCTTTTGCAGCCACCGGTTTCTCTGCTTCTAGCAATTTTCGTGGGTCGAAGCTTGATTTTCCTCCCTTCAATGGTACTGATCCGACTGGATGGATATACCGAGCAGAACAATATTTCAGTCTGCATAATACTTTTGATGTTCAGAAAGTTCCACTTGCATCCTTTCATTTGGAACAGAAAGCCCTTCAATGGTACCGTTGGTACATCAAAGCTCATCCCGAGCCAAACTGGACAGATTTTTGCCAACTCATTTTCCCACGATTTGGTCCTAGTGCTTTTGACGACTTCACAGGAGCACTCACTAAACTTCACCAAACTGGCACAGTGAGAGAGTATCAAATGGAATTTGAGAAACTAGCCAATCACACAGAAGGATTGTCTGACGAATTCTACAGGAGTTGTTTTATCAGTGGTCTCAAGGATGAAATCCGCTCAGAGGTCAAAATGTTTTGTCCCAACACAATGATGGAAGTCCTAGGGTTGGCTAAGTTGGCCGAGGACAAGATCGCAGCTCAACAACGCTCCAAACCCACCTTTGTTCCCTTCAGAAATATGGGTTCCCAACGACCTACCATCACGCCTGCTCCTCAACCAACTCCTATCAAGCATTTGTCTGAAATAGAAATGCAGGCACTCCGAGAAAAAAGGCTTTGCTATAATTGTGATGAGAAATTCACTCGGGGACATAGATGTGTTCAACAAAAGCTCTATCTCTTGGATGTGGATTCTCCGCCTGCCTTAGAACTTGGTGAAGAAGCTACAGATACAGTAGATGATCCGGTCGACATGCAACACCCGCCTGTTGACACCCCATCTCAGGACGACCCACCCGAGATCTCTCTCCATGCTGTAACCGGCGTCACCACCCCACAAACAATGCGGGTTAGGGGATACTTCAAGAAGCTCCCTCTTACCATACTCATTGATTCTGGTAGCACTCATAACTTCATTAACCCTCGAATTGCCAAACAGGCTGATTGTTTTGTCCATCCTTGCTCCAACTTTGAAGTCATGGTTGCCAATGGGGGCACCTTACGTTGCAAGGGGAAGTGTCACAATGTGCGTATCTCTATGGAAGATTATAACCTACGCTCTGACATGTTTATCTTGCCCTTAGGCGGATGTGATGTGGTTTTGGGCGTTCAATGGTTACGCACACTTGGCCCCATCTTATGGGATTTTGCTGAACTTTGGATGCAGTTTAAAGTCAATGGGGCACAACACAAATTTAGGGTCTTACAACCATGGTCTCTCTGCATCATCAGTTCACATCGCCTGAAAAAAATCCTTAAGAAGAATTCACATGGTGTCATCGCTCAGCTTAATTCCATTCAGATGCACCCATCAACAGTCTCCACTACTCCCTTGGATAGATATGCAGGTATCTTTGTTGAACCAATGAGCTTGCTGCCTTCAAGAGTCCTTTCCGGTAAGAATGTAGCCCCATCTACCTCTCAGCAGGAAATGATGGCTATTTTGCATGCAGTACAGAAGTGGCAGCCATACCTATTAGGCAATTATTTCTGCATCAAGACTGATCTCCCGAGTCTGAAAAATTTTCTGGAACAATGGGTCTCCTCCCCAACACACTTGCAATGTGTTATCCAACTCATGGGTTATCCCTATGTGATCACTTACAAGAAGGGTAAGGACAATATGGTGGAAGATGCTCCTTCTCGCACAATTGATGACCCAGTTTCTCTTACAGCTCTTTCTCTGCTTGTTCCAAATTGGTTGCAATATGTTCAACAGGGCTATCTCTTCTATGAACTCCATGCTTCTTCATCAACAGGGCACTCTGGGTTCTGCAAAATGTATGACTAGGAACAATGTAACTTCTTTTGGCCGGGACTAAAAATGACAATTCAACAGATGGTGGCTAACGATGATACTTTCCAAGTCAACAAGGGGGAACCAACACTCCTTTCGGGATTGATCAAACCTTTGCTCATCCCTACACAGCTTTGGCCAACTATTTCTATGGATTTTCTAGCAGCACTCTGGAGGTACAATACCACATCTCAAAGGACACCATATGAAGCAGTCTATGGACAAACACCGCCAGTTCTTCTTCCATACACCCTTAGTAGCTCCCCAGTTTAGGAAATTGACTCGGTTCTTCGAAACCACGATCAGATTCTTCTCATTCTACAGGACAATCTTCACATGGACAGAATTCTCCGGAAACAACAAGCCGATCAGCAGCGTTCTGAGGGCATTTTCCACACAGCTGACAGGGTTCTTCTTCATCTACAGCCTTCCAAGCAATCCTCCTTGACACTCCAAAGGCGTTAGTGGCCCTAAATGCAAACCGAGGATGCTACCGGGGAACCACTCCTTCAGATTCTGCAACAATTTCTCCAACCAAAGCTTTGAGGACAAAGATTTTTCTAAGGGAGAGGGGATGTTAGGAACCTATGTCAACCCTTCTCTTTACTATGTTAGTATATTGGTGTTGGACGCATATGCTTTGTAAGTCATCCCGTAGTATTTGTTGATCCGTAGTTTATATTAGCCCATAGTATTGACCCATAGTATTGGACGCATATGCTTTGTAAGTCGTCCTGTAGTATTATATTTCCCATGGTTTTGACTCATAGTATTAAGCATAGACTTAGTATGGGTGGAAATGCGAAGGTGGGTAACACTTTGGTGAGAATCGGCGGGGTAAGAACTCTAGCATATGTTATTCGGCCGAATAACTTTAATTATTCGGCCGAATAATTATAATTATTCGGCCGAATAATTAAGGTTATTCGGCCGAATAATATAGTATTTATTCGGCCGAATAATCTTTAACGGGCCACCGTCAAACTTAACGGAGGCCTCGGAATATGTGCCATGGGCTAGCCGGACGGAGCAAACTCACGGCGGTGTAAATAAGTGTTCGGCCGAATAATTGTTCGGCCGAACACTTGTTCGGCCGAATAATTGTTCGGCCGAACACTTGTTCGGCCGAATAATTATTCGGCCGAACAAGTGTTCGGCCGAACAATTATTCGGCATATAAGCTCTGTCCCGGCCCCTCTCCCGTCATTATCGTGGGGTCTTGTGGGGTCTTGTGGACCCCTTTCGGGTTGGTAGTTGTCTGTCCGCTCCGTCACCCCGCTGCCCTTTCGCTCGTCTGCTTCGTCACCCCGCTGCCCTGTCGCTCGTCCGCTCCGTCACCCCGCTGCCCTGTCGCCTGTTAGCTTCCCTATTGGTCGACGGCGTGTGTTTTCGACCTGTAAGCCTGTGTGTAATTGCGGCGTTCATTGTTTAGCCACCCTGCATGCAGGTTATACTGTCTGCTGCTTGCTGCTTGCTGCTGGTAAGAGGTGGTGTTCTGGTGCGCAGGGACGATTCGGCATAGACTGCAGGTATTCAACATTTTGTTTGCTGCTTGCTTGCTGTTTGCTGTTTGCTTGCTGTTTGCTGCTTGTTGCTTGCTGCTTGCTGTTTGCTGCTTGCCTTATACTTTTGCTGTTTCCTGCTTGCTTGTAGGGCTTCACAGTTACGGGTGGTTGAAGGTATCGTTTCGTTTTTCTGGTTTTCGGCTTTAAGTGGTGGTGTTCTGGCGCGCATGGAGGATTCGGCATAGACCGCAGGTATCGTTTCGTTTTTTTGTTTTTCGGCTTGTGTATTTTATTGAAGATTGTTATCGTTATTTTTTGTTGCTAAAATGTTATTGATCTTATGCAGGTCTCCCAGTTCGTCTGCTACGGCTGCTCTGTTCCGGGTGGAAGAAATTTTATATGCGCTGTTGTCCGAAAGATTTCAGGTCGTGCTCATTTGTTTTGGCTGCGTTTTAGAGGTAAGGTGGATAATCCTTTTAATTCCCGTTTATATAAATTTTTTTTAATCGTTTTGTACTTCCCATAGTCTCTGTATATTGCACTCTGCCCAACTGGGCAGAGGCCATGGACTCTGTCCAACTGGGCAGAGTCCATGGACTCTGCCCAGTTGGACAGAGTCTTTAAATTTAAATATAAAGAAATTTTTTGAGTACTTTTTTAAATTGTTTTATTTGGCTGTGTTTAGAAAAGAAATTAACATTAATTTTAATTTGAAAGAACATTTGTAAGTTGTATGTAGGCTTGTTTTACTTTTGAACTCTGTCGACTCGTTTAAGTTGACAGAGTTCATGAACTCTGTCGACTCGTCTAAGTTGACAGAGTTCATGAACTCTGTCGACTCGTCTAAGTTGACAGAGCTCAGATATTAATTATATTATCTACTTTGGCAATAGATAGTTCAGATAGAAACAAATTTCAGATAGTTCAATTTTATTTTTGATAGAACAACAATGTAAATGGACTTGAGGTATAAGGAAACTAAAGACATGAATAGATTTCAATTTATAAGTATTATACTAAGTCTTATGTAATTTAACAATGATGACATGAACTCTGTCAACTAAAAGACATGTTGACAGAGTTCATGAACTCTGTCAACATGTCTTAGTTGACAGAGTTCATGAACTCTGTCAACCTGTCTTAGTTGACAGAGTTCATGAACTCTGTCAACATGTTTTAGTTTAGCTTAGATACACAGTCTATTTTTGAGAAAACAATAATTTAAATGGATTTTATGTAAAAGGGAACTATAGACATTAATAGGTTTTAATCTGAATGTATTACAGTAAGTTTTATAAAATACTAGGTGATGTTATGTCAGAATGGTTCGAGTTTTATTCTAGTAAAGGTGGTAAATTGGTATTCTGTTTTCTTTTGTTTGCAACATGGCTGGCTTGGAGAACATAATACCAAGAATTGTTACCATTATTAGATTGAAATTAAAGATCATTGTCAAACGAGGCCAATTTGAGAAACATGAAATTTAACTCAATCATAATACTTAACAGTAAGTTTTTTTTGTTCTATGGGACAATGAGATTATTTGTAGATATAACTTATGTCTAGAGTAATAAAATTTCTGGTTTAAATTTGTAGTTTAAGAAATTGAAAACGATTATCAAATGGAAAATTTTGAAAACATAAAACATGAATTGTGAATTTTTATTTTATTGTCAATAATGAAAATATTTTCAAGACTTAATTTATGTTTCAGATATTAAGTTGTATTAAGAAGGTGAGAGAGATTCATGATTTATGCTTTAGGTATTAAGTTATGTATTAAGAAGGTAAAAGAGAAATTCATGATTTATGTTTTAGGTATTAAGTTATGTAGTGAAGAGGTTAAATAGATTCATGATTTATGTTTTAGGTATTAAGTTATGTATGAAGAAGGTAAAAGAGATTCATGAACTAATACACATAAAAAAAAACCTATTATTTAGTACTTAACTATATTGGTTCCATTCATTTTAAACATCAAAAACACCTTAAAGATTGGTACATTAATTCATCATGATGATAAATTAGGTAAATCTAGGTACTTGTTAAATAACTTAGTCTATTAAGTAGTTGGTTTTTAGAGTTCATAGATTTAACTTGTAGGATTTGAATATGTAATTAGTTGATTTGTCTTTAGGTGTAGGCATTATATATCAAATGGAAAGAGAGGATTCTTTAAGGCGAAAGCGTAGGAGGTCTTCACAATCTTCTGGCGTAGGTGGTACGAGTGATAATCGGAGGTTGTCAACCTCTCCTCGGGACTCTAATTTATTGTATAGTTCACACCGACAAGGTGAAAGGGGTACAAATGATTCCCCTGTATCTTCTATGGGAGAACGTCGATCTCGACCCTCTATTGGTACATATGAATATCGATCTTTGGACATTTATATATATGCAAATTGTTTTTTTGAGAGTGCAAAATTTGTAGTTGTGTTTAAACTAGACTTTGTCATTTGAAGCAGAGGATGGTTCGGAAGATGCTCCTAATTCTATAGGGAGGGAGACAGGGCAAACGAGGGAGACGGATGACGATGCAGAGCAAGGTTCTCAAGAGGCTCACCATTCGGCACGAGGTGATGAAGGTAGAGCTAGGACACAATATGTTGAATTAACTGAGGGTTGTACACCCACTACGACATATCCATCTGATCTACCTCGGGAGCTTCCATGGGAAGGTGGTAATCATCAAATGACTCTTGAAAGATGTAGATCTCACTATGAAAAGTTGCAAAATGATTTGTCTACTATGGATCTTCCTCCGGAGAGTAAACAAAGTTTGGAGATTGTCTTGGGATCATTGCAAAACTTCATTCAAGCATATGAGAATCTTGGGCCGACTACAGATGGTTTTGTAGATTTGATGCGAAGACGAAGGGATCAAGTGATGGGTCCAGACAAATGGGATGTTGTGAAAGAAAGAGTGACAAGAGAGCAGGCCAAATCAATGTTTAATTTCAAAGAAGGTTTGAAAAAGGATATGTTGAAAGTGCAATATTTCAAACATCCTCATCTGGCACACTTACTTTATGATCGGTTTCTTGCTGCCTATGGTCGTTTTCCATGGAACGATGAGGTTTCTCAGTATTTTGCTAGATTTTTTTATGCCGAGTTTTTTTTAAATATGAAGCCAGATTATACTGATGTTCATTCAAAATTTTATGGAGTTGGGAAGGGTCGAATATATGATCGAGAGGGTGCACATAGAGATCCTGCAACTCTTAGACCTCCGCCCCAGATATCTCGTCCACCTAGGTTGGTGGCATTAAAATCAGAGATGGAGCCCACATCTCAACTTGGGACGACAGCAAGGAATTTTGTTGGTGATGGGCTATCATCAGTATTAGTGGGAGTAGATGTGGGGTTGGTTAGAGAAAGGGCTCGTTCTGCTATTCGTCAAAAGTTTGTTTATAAAACTGATGATGAAATAGATGGAATGAGCATTGAAGATGTCAGGGCATATGCAAAGATTTGTCGTGACTTAGCAGCAAATGTTATATCCAACGACACATCGAGTTTGGGAGAGGTTCGTTGACTACATGATATGATTTGATTTGAATTAAATATTTTATTTATCTTGATTTTATTTTTTTTGTTACCTTATTATAGGTACATTATGTAAATGTTTAAATTGGTTGCAGTTTTCAAGAATGATGAACGAAAATTCTTTTCACATTTCAACTAGCGAAAATGTAGGGAGAGAGGTACATATTTATTATCAACATATTTGTACTTATGTTTGAATTTGATATATATATATATAAATTATTATTTTTTGAATGATAATTTAACTGTGTATTTTATTGTTAATTTGACTCATCCATGCAGGTTTCTTTAGATACCAACTTTATAAATGATTTACCATCTATTGTGAGCTAATGTTTTTTAAATTTTTTGTTTGAGTTTTTAAGTTTTAATTGGTATAGTAATTTTTTTGTTTTGTATTATATGTTTTATTTATTAATACAATTTAAATTTTAGGGTGGAGATATCGGTTCTTTGCTTAATGATGCAGATATTGGTAGAGAGGTAATTTCATTGATTGCTTTAATTTTGCTTTAATTTTGTTTTAATTTTGTTTACTGTTTTAATATTTTAATTTTTGTGGATTTAGATTTATGAGATTCATAAATTGATTTTATATATGGATTGCAGCTTGGGTCTCTCAAATCTTTTGGAGGCAAAGGAAAAAGTCTTTTGGAGGATGGTGGTGGACAAGCATTTGGAGAATTTGATGTAATATTGTTAATATTTGAATTGTATTTTTATATATTAGTTTAATATTTTAATTTTTTTATTATAGTTTAAGTAATTTAAATGATATGAACATAATTTTTTTTTACACATGTTGCAGGGAGGGTTGAGTCCAGGGAGAGGCTTGAGTGGAGGAGGGGGAGGCCCGAGTGGAGGATAGCACAGACATTTTAATTTTATAGTTCATGGTGTCCACTATTTTTTGTTGTTGATATGCATTTAGATTGGAAACATTTGTCTTGGACATGTTGAGGAGGTTTATTTTTGGACGAGATATATACATGTTCATGATTTTTTTTTGGAGATTATATACATATAAATTTTGAACTTACATATTTCGTGAATCATGGCTTTTAAATGATTTCTAAGTTTATTTTTGTTTATTTGACATATTTGGTGTTAAATTTAGTTTAAAATATGTATTTGCATGTTTGAATGAATGTTTGAATGAATGAATATATGTAAAACTGAATGTTAAGAAACATGACATTCTTGAATATTATTAAGTTTAAGAAATGTTATTTAGGAAGTTTAAAAATGGATAAACATATTAGGTTTAAAGTTCATAAATGAGGAAGTTTTGATTGAAGTTTTAAAGGAAATTTTTAAAAGTGGATGTTCACATATAGGTTTAGAGTTTATAAATGAGGAAGTTATAATTGTTCGACATGAATGAATGATAGGTTTAGAGTTTATAAATGAAATTCAAGTAACCTGTTGAATGTTATTTTCAAGGATGTTATGAAGTTTTAGGAATGTTAGAAGTTTATAGAAATAGTTGTTCGACATTCAAATGAATGATAGGTTTAAAGTTTATAAATCAGGAAGTATAAAAGTGATTACATTCAAACTTTAGAGATGTTAGGAAGTTCAAGAATGTTTGAAGTTTTAATGAAAATATGGATGAAATATAAAGTTTAAAAATGAAATTCAAGTAAGGTTGAATGTTATTTTCAAGGATGTTATGAAGTTTTAGGAATGATGTTAGAAGTTTTAGGAATGTTAGAAGTCTATAAAAATATGGAAGAAATAGAAAGTTTAAGAATGTTATATAAAGTTTTAGAGAATGATAGAAGTTTTGATAAAAATATTGTCTTTGAATGTTAGAATGTTTAGAAATGGTAGAAGTTTTCGTACATATCGACGAATCAGGAAGATTAAAAGTGATTACATTAAACTTTAGAGATGTTAGCAAGTTCAAGAATGTTTGAAGTTTTGATGAAAATACATGGATGAAATATAAAGTTTAAAAATGAAATTTAAGTTTGAATTTTCAAGGATGTTATGAAGTTTTAGGAATGTTAGAAAGTTGATAGAAATATGGAAAAAATAGAAAGTTTAGGAATGTTAAATATAAGTTTTAATAGAAAATATGGATGGATTAGGATGTTTTAAAGCAAATATATGTTAAGTTCAAATTTTGATATAATGGATTTTTAATTAATTTAATTTTTATTTACAATGTTCAGGTACATTTGATGCGGCTGAAATCATGGCAAATGGGGGTAACGGTTTTTTGTTTTTTAATCATAAGCGAAGATTCCAGGATTGTGAAGTTTGCGTTAAATTAGAGCAATGATTTTAAACAACAATTTGATGAATTTTCATTGATTTGTTGTAAATAATCATTTCTCTAATTTAACATAAGCTTCACAATCCTGGAATCCTTGCTTGTGATTAAAAATCAACTGATCGTTATCTCCATTTGCCATGATTTCAGTTATGTGAATTTGCACAAGCGATATTTTAAATTAAAGATTTGGGACGGAGAACTTGGTGACAATTTTAAGACATCTATTTAAGATTATATTTATGGTGAAGTATGTATTAAAGAAACATGTTCGATGGATTAAAATAATACAAAATTTAATAGGTCTTTTTGTGAATTTTTGTTACTATCAATCAATCAAAAGTAAAAATTCGGGGCGGAGTGGGGATAGCCACATCCGTTATCTCATCCCTTAGTGGTCTAATAGACATATGGGGACCCGAATAAAGTACTTTTGAATTTACAAATTATATTTGAATTCATTTTTAAGCATGTTAAAGTACAACCATTTAAGTTTTCGTGTTAGTGGTCATTCAAGAAAATATTCATAAAATTTCAATGAAAAAATAAACCATTTAAGCTTTTGTGTTAGTTGTCATTCAAGAAAATATTCATAAAATCTCAGTGAAAAAATATACTGTGCACAACAATTTTGATAATTGGACAAAAAATATATTGCACACAACAATTGATATGGACAAAAATATAGATCAATTTATTTTTGATATGTAGTTAAAAACATCGCAATGGAATACCATCTTCAACTATTCGTTCATGGTCACATATGGATAGTTTCCATTTTTTGGTTTTTAACTGTTTTTTTGATGGAACTTGTATCAATTTTATTCGAGATGCACATACTAAATGACTATATTGACAACATATAACATCGGGTTCATAATCTTGGAAGTAGACATAACTTTTAGTCATATGCGTCTGCTGAAAAAAGTAGCCTTTTAAAATGATGGATCCTCTTTCGTATGTATATCCGTTGTCGTTGTAGTCCTCCAATAATTTCATTTTTCCTTCTGTGCATCGCATCAAATAATATTTGACATTTTCGTTGTTGTCTATAGGTGCAATCACAGCGAAAACATCTCCTGTGCAAGTTATGATTGGTGTTAGCGTATTTAAATGAATTGAATCAAGACTACTTATGGCGAAGGATTAGAATGAACAATTGATTAAAAAGTCAAAAACAAGTTTATTACCTTCTCTTACGAGATCTGAAATTCTATCGCCATCAGACGATATTGCTATTTCTTCTGATTCTAATTCTTCAACACTTGCCAGTGGCATTTTTCCTTTTGGATTAATCTCTGTGTGTCTCCAAGCTTTTACGTAGTTGTTTGTTATGTTTTCACAAACTTCTGTAGACTCGACATTTTCAATGCAAATATGACAAAAGCATGATTGCTTTCTACTGTCAAATGCAAACACGTTGTGAAATGATTTTGTTTGAATAGAGTGAAGATCTCTAGTTCCATGTATGGTGCTAGCGTCATATGGTATTGATCTATTTATATCTTGGACCCCAACAAGCCAAAAAAATCTACACAATAAATAGTGTACATGTGTACTTAAATGTTAGTATATACATTTTTTTTAATTTTAAGAAATAATATAAATTAAAAAGATAGTGGACATACCTGCGCACGTCTTTTGATTGTTGATTATAATCATGGCTTAGATTTAATTGACACCATTGGACAACCTCTGCAGCTGAATGAAACCGTGCTGAAGAATAGTTCATTTGCCATCTTCGAAGTGCTCTTTTTACGCATGCTCCTGCACCATCATGCTCACCTTTTCCATGCCCAGTTTCAAAGAAATTCCAGCGATGTTTAATGTTCAGCGCTTTATGAAGTCGACATAACCAAAAAAATGATCGTGAAGATTTAAATTGACCCGCACATCCATCAGACCATATCCAATGCTCTTTGAATTTGACTTCGCGTTTTTTCAGTGAGTCATAGAAAATATTTTCTATACAATGTTGGACAAAATGTGTGTCGTGTGTACGATCATCGCTTATATAGAAGTGATATTCTTTAATCACATCTCGATTGTCACATGTGCTTTCAATGCCATCGATATCCTGTTGAGAATGTCTATATACAACATGGACAAATATCGAAACTTGGTCAGAGTGATAGTATTCACTCTGTATTTCGTTTTGTGCAGCAAATGTATAGTTTTCAGCAAAATCAACCACAGACAAAATTGTTCCGGGTGGAAAAATTTCACGAGACTGTTTGAATTGAAGATCTTGCCATCGTGCTCTATGTGAATGCTGGGTGTATTTATAAATTTCGTTTTCAAATTTTTTGAGAAAATCTGTGACGCATATCTTGTCTTCTAGCAAATCAATTCTTTTGGAATGTGAATCACTAGAACTTGTACTATAGTTGATGTATTCGTATCTCTTCCAATCAACATTTACATTTGACAACGATTGATCATTGTCGATAGGGTATTTATTGTGGAATAACACCAAATTTCCACAATGATGACAATGTTTTCCATTGACACATTTCTTTGAATAAAATACTTCATCGTGATTTCTCTCACATAAAATTTGAGATATGAATTCACGTATCGTTGGCGGAGGTGGTGAATTTGTCCAAAACATTTTACCAAATTCAAGAAACGTATCATAATATAACTGAAATTGCACATGATAACGACAACAACATGTATCACGTATAGTTATAGGTCGAACATACCATGGTTTTTGTTGCACAAATGTAGTGATTGATATATTAATTCCACGATGATCTTCCTTGAATTTATTGAACAATTGTACTTGTGTCATGTCCATTATATGTTTTGGTTGGCTTTCATATACATTTCGTGATACTCTTTTGCGTATCACATCTCTTGCATTTGGTGAAACTCGAGCATGTTCCAACCAATATTCTCGTACAATATCTTTAACCCCTGCTCCTAATCTATCTTTGTAAGGTTGTCTACAAATAATTGCCCAACAAGCAAGTTCATTATTTTCATCTATTTGCATTCTGAATTTGCTATGTTTGTATAATGTTTTTCTTGATGTTCCAACTGCTTTTGCTAGTTCTGTTGTCAAACGCTTTTGTTTAGTACTAGCTGAAAGAATTGCTGTATGAATTGCTTTACGTGCAGCACTGATATCTTTCTTCCTGGATTTTCCAAATTTTTTTATTGCATCGCCTATATTTTCCATCACATTTTGTTTCAATTTCGACTCTTTTGTTACTTTGTGAATACCCAATAACGATGTAGCACCTTCTAATTTCTTGGACACTAATAAACATCTCAAAATTTGTGCTTGTCCTGCTATTGAGTAATCTTTGAGAACTTCATCATAAAATTTTGTAGCACGATATCGTGCAACATGTATTGGTAGTTTTTCTCCATATTTGTCGCAATCAATGTCTTCTAACATTTCATCATCAATAGTAAAAGTACCTATACATCAAATTAAATTTAATTTAACATATATCAAAAAATAAAATTCATTATAAAAAAATGAATTTGGAAAATATATGATATATACATACCAGGTTCAATTTCTGGATTTTGAACTTGATCTTCAATATTGATTTCATCGACATTAGCATGTAAATCACTATTTACATCTTCTACAATGTTCTTTTCAACTTCAATTTGTTCTTCTTGTACTCTATTTTCAATTTCCATTTCTTCAACATTGTCATGTAAATCTGTATTTATATCTTCAATAGTTCTCTCTTTCGTTTCAGCAACCCTTTGTTTTTTGGCAATATATCTGAGTTTTTGTTTCTCTCTATTATCATCATCATCACGTTTACGATCAGCTTTTCTTTTACGATTTCTCTTATTGCCCATGGTTGTTTAATCTATAGACGATAAATTAAAGAATCATGTTACTTTATAGTAAAAACAAATACTTTCAATAAAAATTTATTTATAAATATATCTGGGAAAAAATCATTGTAAAAAAACAACTCTTTGAAAAAAACCCAATTTCAAAGAAATAAGAAGTACAAAATTACCTTGTAAAAAATCCTTTGCAAAATAAGATAACTATTTGAAAAAACTCTTTTCAAATAAATAAGAAGTGCAAAACTACTTTGGAAAAAAATCATTTGCAAAATACCTTAGCAAAACAACTATTTGAAAAAACCTCTTTCAATTAAATAAAAAGTGCAAAGCTACTTTGAAAAAAAAACATCCTTGCAAAGAACCTCCTTGCAAACATGTCTAAGAAAAGAAATATTTTGAAAAAACTCCTTCCAAATATCCCTTAAAAAAAACACTTTCAATGTGTTTTGGAAAAAAGAAGAAGAAACATACTTTGTAAAAATCTCTTTTTCAAAAAAATGTTTTCTTTGCAAATATACAGCAAGAAAATAAATATTTGGAAAAAACTTCTTGCAAATATGCCTTAGAAAATTTTTTTCTTCAATGTGCCTTTGGAAAAAAGAAGAAACATACCTTGTAAAAACCTCCTTTTGCAAAAAATGTCTTCTTTGTAAAAATGCAATAAAAAAGAGATATGTTGGAAAAACTCCTTCAATGTGCCTTTTGTAAAAAAGAAGAAGACATAGTTTGTAAAAACTTCATTTTGCAAAAAATGTCTTCTTTGTAAGAATGCAATAAGAAAATAGATAGGTTGGAAAAACTCCTTGCAAATATGCCTTGGAAAAAAAAACTCCTTCAATGTGCCTTTTGTAAAGAAGAAGAAGAAACATAGCTTGTAAAAACCCCATTTTGCAAAAAATGTCTTCTTTGTAAAAATGCAACAAGAAAAGAGATAGTTTGGAAAAACTCCTTGCAAATATGCCTTAGAAAAAAAAACTCCTTCAATGTGCTTTTTGTAAAGAAGAAGAAGAAACATACCTTGTAAAAACCTCCTTTTGCAAAAATTATATCCTCCTTCCGAAATTAGTTTGACAAAAAAATGCGAAGTTCAAACATGCGAAAATAATGAATTAACTTTACGTTTATTTATATGAGTATAATTTTTTTTTTTTTTTTTTTTTTCCGGCCGACGAAATTTTTTTTCCGTTTGGTTATTCGGCCGAATAACCTTCGCTATAAGTCACGGCGCCGTTACGAAAAAAAGTTGTTCGGCCGAACAATTGTTCGGCCGAACAATTATTCGGCCGAATAATTTGTTCGGCCGAATAATATCTGAAACATGGCCGATTCAGACTTCTGCAAAATTTTCAGGTTTCTCCATTTTCGGAAGGAGAAAACCACCTCTTACACAACAAAACGAATGTCGGACTTCATACCAGTAGATTCATCATTGAATCTACTTTACGAGGGTATAAATTTTGTTGTATATAGATAAGAACTGATATTTTTTAAGTTTTATATTTGTAACATGTGTCGAGTTATGAATCAGCTCTTTAAAAAAACAGCGAAAAGAAAAATCCATAACTTTGTAAATACAACACCAAAAAAATCGAAGAAAATGTGGGTCGATTCATTGACGTGTCTACTTCAAAAGGGTGGTCGTAGATGTTTTGATTTTATAGCGGGTTGAGAGAAAAGTGGTGCAACAAAAAGGTTGTTGAAAATCGACTGAGTTTCCCCATGGATCGACTTTAAAAAAATATAATAATTAGTATAGAGGTCCATTGGATACAAACTTATAGTCACGCGTTAGTACATTGTGTGTAGATTGTCGTAGCATTTTCAGTTTTTGCAAAAGACAAGTCTAACAACGATTTTAGTGGTGCAACAAATCATAACTCTTTTGTAGTCTTTTCATTTTATAAGAACACACTGTCAAACATTTGCAAAATCGACATATCAAATCTTAATAAAAAAAATTGAAAAAATTATGAGTAGAAAGCTAACATAATTCTACAAAAGTTTTCTTTTTACGGCAAAGTGAAATTTTAAATAAAAATATCACTTTTGTTCGCCCGAAGTTGGAAGACATGAAAAAAACAGAATTATTTTCTCACGAGACCCCCCAAAATAGACACCCATCTTCATTTTTTCACCCGTATATAAGTGTGTGTTGAGGTCATTGAAGGCACCGTGAAGTTAATTGTATTAAGCTTGCTCAAAGGAGGTTTCCCCCTCGAAGTGGCCCGTGATCAATATAAAAGTGATTCTGTTATGTTATTTCTGATATCTTGTGTATTTGCATTAATTAATTATTGTAGGTTCATCACATCATCCAGAAGCATAATGCTCTTAGCTGGAAGTCGCCTACGTAGGGATTAAGTGACCAGTTAGGTGTGCTTGGCACCACGAAGTTGTGCAAGAAGAATTCGCACAATTGATCCTTTTTCAACTCTATTCAATTTAGAGAAGTATCCACAAATTCCTTTGGAGTGTTCAATTCTAGAGGTAGACCTTGTTTTACCCTCTATAGCTGGAACCTCCCCCAATTTTCCTTCAAGTAGACCGTGTGGATTCTAGATGGTGGTTTGAGCTGCAATAATCCCTCATAGATTTTTGTAGTTACAGTCAATGTGTCCTCTAGTTGCTGGATTTTATGGTCCTTCTGAGCCAGTTATGTCCGAGCTTAGCCCAATTTCTCCCTAAGTGCTGCATTTTGTTGTTCTTCCAGCTTCATCTCCCCTGCGTGTTGCATCTTCAATATCTGGGTCTTCTCCTATACGAACAATGGAGGTGCTGGTGAAGTTGGCTGGCTTCTCTCAATCCTTGTTTCAATTTTTAATGCTGCCAACTCTTCCTTGACCTTTGCTAACTCCGTCAGTGCCTCAGCTAACTGGTCAGTGGCTACAGGGTTTATATTTTGATTAGCGGGGTTTACATCTTAACCAGCGGGGTTCCATTGGTCATCATCCTGTTCTTCAGGTGTGGTTGGGTCGTCCTGGTCTACCCAATCGTCATCATCATCAGATACGTCTTGAATTATTAGGCTGGGCACTTTTCCCACCTTCTTTTCCTATTCATTTTTGGGATGCTATGGGATCCTCTTACTTCGTCGTCTTACCCCTTGCTTGCTGGTGGAAACCCCTGATTTATTTTGGCGGGAGGCGTCTTTTGAATGTTTTATTCTAATCAGGGTATCGGCCATAATTTCATTGTCACTATCAAGGTCAATCTTTCTCTTGGCTCCTGATATGGAAGTGGATTTTTCCTTTGACCCTGAAGTTAGGGGTATGCCTACATTAGGTGTACCCCTCATTCTCTGCACATCATCTGCTGAGATTAACACAAAATCCTCCCATGAAAGTTCTGGAACCTGTACCGTTAACTCTTCACGAATTATCAATTTGATTAGCCCATGGTGGGCTAACGCATCTTCTTTTCCCTCAACTACTTTTTTGCTCATTTATCCCAGAGACATGAGAAGATAATAGGGGATGCTGAGGTTGTTGTTTGTCATGATATGGCTCCTGTGCCTCAGAAGATCCAGAATTCAGAAGTGGAAAAGAGGGACATAGCTCAACCTCCCTGTACACGTTACATATTTTTTAACAAAGCAGCTATTTCGTGCCAGGGTGCAGGCATCGTGACTCTCTTGACCCCATTTTTGTCTTCTTCATAGACTTCTCCTAGTGCAAAGGAGGCTGCCTTTGCACTCTAGTTGGCTTCCCGGTCGTCCCTACTCCAGTTTAGACCCATGGGAAACCCTATGTATTTTTTAATTGCCTCCTCATCCAGTCTGATTCGTAGCCCCCTTACCTAAGTGACGAACTGTTCCTCTTTGATGTGCTTCAAGTTCCTCGCGAATTCTAAAGCCACCTCTGTATTAGACCCTCTCAGGCCTAAGATGAAGGGAATCCAGCCCGCATTGCGAAAGATTGATAGGACCTGTGGGTTTTCATAAATGGGCTTGTGATCTTCTGGTTCACTATTTTTGAACCCCTTTGTCATCTTGAATCTTCTACTATAATTGACAAACCAAAAACTTTGAGTGTGGCTGACTTACCTCAACTGGCTGGGATTGATCACAGGTTCGAGGGCAGCTTGTTAGATGAGTGGCAACACGAATTTTTGGTCTTCCTACTTCTGGAAAGATTTGTATTGCAAGACTGGTCTTTTTTTTGTAGATTATGCTGCCTTATTTAGTTGTTTTAACGCACTTATCCCAATCACCGTACATTGTACTTGCTTCCTTATACATTTCTTTGCATTATTGCACCCTGCATTCTTTTCATCATTTGTACATTGTACTTCCACTCTGATCATCTTTCATCATTTGTACATTGCACTTCTTCTCTGATCATTGAGGAATATGGTAGCCAGATGCGGGTTTTATTATTCGCTGACATATCTGATGGTAAGTAATCATGATTCTGTGAGGTTACTCTTGAACCGTGTTGCCGAATTAACTTAAAGTTGTCCTCAGCTTTGGAAAATAATTGTTTTGTGGGGGGTTTTGATTTGATTTGAAAATAAAATAGAGGGTTAAGTGATTACCTTCCATGCTTTTCATACCTGATTCTATTATGCGTGATTGATTTTATGGGCACGTAATTCTGTAGTTGAGATTAGCTGCGTCTGTAGTGATTTTGGGCGTGTCAGTAGTCACGTATTTTTCCTCTTTTGTTCTGCTTTTATGTTGGAATTGCTACTTGTGTTTGCTTGTTTTTCATGCAAGCTTTGTTGACGTGACTTTTCATTGTGTTCAACATTATGTTGTAGTGATTCTTCAAATGGTGATTTGATTTATGTAGGGGTAGCTCATTGGTGATCTGGCTTGCTTGAATTGAATGTTGGATTGCTTGAATTGACTTGCTGCTAGCTTGCTTAACTTTAGATTTGCTGGCATGCTTGATTTAGATTCTGAAAGTTTATCTTTGTTTGTATTTCTTTTGATGTTGACTTTCATTCAGATGCTAAATGTTTGATGGCTCACTTGTTTGAATTGTTGGCTCACTTGATTTATAGTGTTGGCTCGCTTGATTGAATTGTTGGCTCGCTTGATTGTTTTCTAGTTCGCTTGAGTTGACTTTTTGCTGGATTTGCTCAGAAATTGACATTAGTTGTGCATGGGGTTGGATCAAGTCCATCAATTGTGTCTGCGAGATCCTGAGTGGATAATGTTTTCATTTTCTGTTGTTTTGTATTTTTCATTTTTTTTCATTTTTTCATTTTTCATTTTTTTCATTTTTTCTATTTTTCATTTTTCAATTGTTCTCTTCGAATCAAGAAATTTTCAGTGATGTTCTAGGCTCTCTATCGGCATTATATTCTGCTAATAAAGTGTCTGTGTGAACTCTTCTCTGGATTTTGGTGTCTTATAGAGTTTGAGTCTGTGTCCATTCACAATCATGGTGAATTTTTCCTCATCTACGTTTGTAATTTTGACAGCTCCATTGTCATAGATGTGATCAATGATGTAGGGTCCGAGCCATCTGGTTGTTAGTTTTCCTTTGAATGTGTGAAATATGGAGTCATAGAGGAGTGCCCAGTCACCTTCTTTGAACTTCTTCTCCTTGATGTTCTTGTCATGCCATTTCTTTCTTTGTTGTTGGATGATTTCAGTGTGGCCAAGTGCTTTTTAGCGTTGCTCATCTAGTTGATTTAATTGTAGCATTTGTTCTTGATGGATGTCTGAAAGTTCCATGTTCAACTCAGCTGCAATCCTGAATGTTTTGATCTCAAACTCAATGAAAAACATTATTTTCTTTCCATAGACTAGCTCATATGGGGTGAAGCCTATTGTTGTCTTCCATGTAGTATTATAAGCCCATACTGCCTCACTTAGTTGGTTTTCCCAATCACTTTTGTGGAGTTGTACAGTTTTTGTCAAGATCCTTTCTATTTCTCTGTTTGTCACCTCAGCTTGACCATTATCCTGAGGGTGGTAGGGAGTAGATTTTATGTGTTTAACCTTGTTTCTTTTAAGCAGATCCTGTATAGGGTTGGATGTAAATTATGGGCCCTGGTCAGAAACTAGCTCTCATGGGACTCCAAATCTGTGGAAGATTTGCTCCGTAAAAAACTTTTCCACATTAGTTTCATTTACTACTACAAGTGGTGCTACTTCTTCCCACTCTGTAAGGTAGTCAGTGCATACTAGGATATAAATTTTCTAGTTTGATTATGGGTTAAATGGGCCAATGAAATCAAATCCCCATTTCTCGAATGGTTCCAATGATATTTGTGGATGGAGAGGAATTTATTCTCATTATGTAGGCTATCCCATTCGTTGACAGTCATCATAATGTGAAAGATATTCATAGGTGTCCTTGTGGAGTGTTGGCCAATAATATCCAGTCTGCAATATCTTATAGGCTGTCCTTTTTGCAGCATATTGTCCTCCACATGGTTCATTATGGGTGGCATGCAGTATGTCATGGACTTCATATTCCCTAATTTATCTTCTCAATACTTGGTCTGGTCCTTTTTTGAAAAGCATGCCTTCTATCCATGTAGTCAGTGCATACTAGGATATAAATTTTCTTGTTTGATTGTGGGTTAAATGGGCCAACGAAATCAAATCCCCATTTATTGAATGGTTCCAATGATATTTGTGGATGGAGAGGAATTTCTTCTCATTGTGTAGGCTATCCCATTCGTTGACAGTCATCATAATGTGAAACATATTCATAGGTGTCCTTGTGGAGTGTTGGCCAATAATATCCAGTTTGCAATATCTTATAGGTTGTCCTTTTTGCAGCATATTGTCCTCCACATGGTTCATTATGGGTGGCATGCAGTATGTCATGGACTTCATATTCCCTAATTTATCTTCTCAATACTTGGTCTGGTCCTTTTTTGAAAAGCATGCCTTCTATCCATGTGCAAGTGGCACTTTGCCTTATGATTATGTTCTTCTCTTGGTGGTTGTAATGTTGGGGGAATTCTCCATACACTAAGTAAATTGCTATGTCAGCAAACCATGGGCTTCTTGTGGAGATTGAAAAAATATGTTCATCAGGAAAATTGTCATTTACCACTTCATTTTCTTGTCCATGGGTTAGCCTAGATAGGAAATCAACCACTACATTGTGTTTGCCTGGCTTATCCAGAATTGTGATGTCAAACTCTTGCAAGAGGAGTAGCCATCTAATGATTTGAACACTTGTGTTAGGTTTGTTCATGAGATACCTGATTGCTGAATGGTCTGTGTGGACAAACACTTGGTATCCAATTATGTAGTGCCTGAATTTGTTAATGGCATGTATGAAAGCCAAAAACTCCTTCTCTGTGACTGTATAATTTAATTCTGCTCCTGCCAAGTTTTTGCTAATATAGTATATGACATATGGATTATTCTCTCTTTCTTGTCCAAGGACAGATCCAATTGCCTTATGTGATGCATCAAAGTGGATGTGGAATGGAAGTGGCCAATTTGGTCCTTGGAGTACTAGGGCTATAATTGTTTTCTCCTTGATTTTTTCAAATGATAACATACAATGTTTTGTCCAATTAAATTATGTGTCTTTTGTGAGGAGGGAAAACATTGGTGCAACAATCTTGCTATAACTCTCAATGAATCTTCTATAGTATCCTGTTTGTCCAAGAAAACTTCTCACATCTCTTTGTTTCACAGGTGGTGGCAATGTTTTGACGACTGTGACCTTTTCCTGGTCAACTTCTATTCCTTTCTATGATATATGGTGTCCAATCATGATGCCTTCTTCCATGAGCATTTTGCATTTATCGTTGCTGAGTTACAAGCTCACCTCGATACATTTTTTCAAAACCAGTTCTAGATGTTTTAGTGCTTGGTCGAAATTTTGGCAATAGGGTGTGAAGTCATCCATGTAGACCTCCATTTGTTCATTAATAAAATCAGAGAAGATACTTAAGATTTCCCTTTGAAATGTTGCTGGGGCATTACAGATCCCAAAGGGAATCACTCTGTATGCATAAGTGCCCCATGGGCATGTGAATGTTGTTTTGTACCGATTAGTTGGGTGAATGAGGATTTGGTTGTACCCACTGAACCCATCCAAGAATGAGAAAAACTTGTTCCCAGCTAATGTATCTAGTACTTGGTCAATAAATGGGAGAGGAAAGTGATCTTTCTTGGTTTCCTTATTGAGCTCTCTATAGTCCACACAAATCCTCCACTTCCCTCCCTTTTTAGGAACTATGACTAGTGGTGATACCCACTCACTATCTGAGATTGGGTATATGAACCTTGGATCTAACATCTTTTGTAATTCCATCTTAACTATGTCCTTTAGTGCTACGTTCATTCTCCTCTATGGTTTCCTAATAGGAACAACACCTTCCTTTATATAGATATAGTGCTTACAGATGTCTGGGTGGATACCATTCATTTTAGTATATGTCCATGCAAAGGCTTTGCTATTGTCTGTCAGTACTTTCAGTAATTGTTGTTCTTGTTGCATGGCCAGGGATTGTAGGATATCGGTCTTCATGTCATCTAAAAGGTTCCCTAGATCAGAATTTGTAAGGTTTGGTCATGAAGATGTTGATCCCCCAGTAAATGGGTGTGAATCCCTTGTCCCACTTTTACCTTTCCTAGATCTAGAATAGTTTTTGAAAATTTGCAGGATTTGGTCATAAGTTTTCTGAAATATATCTCCATCTCCTAGAAGGTTTAAAACTTCTATATTTTCCTCTTTTATCCCCCTAAGAAGGACAAGTTTAAGTGATTCTTGATCTAAGGTGCAATGACTAGCTCGCTTATAGCTGAGCTGAAATCTTTGGGCATAATATTCTAATGATTCTCTTTCTCCTTGTTGCATTCTGAAGATTTCATCTCTTGTATCTTTTGCCTTATAGTAGTCCCTATATTTTTCTAGGAAAGTTTGTTTCATTTGGTCCCATGTAAAAATGTTGTTCCCTTCTAAGCTCATAAACCATCTAAGTGATAGATCTTTCAATGTAGAAGGGATGAGTCTTAGTTTTTGTGCATCGGTAGTGTAACCAAATGATCTACAAACTACCTCAAACTCAAAAAAAAGTGTCAAGATCCTCTGAGGTTAGGCCATGGAAGTTTGGTAGGTTATTACGGTTGATATTCTCATCTTGGCATCTCCAAGAGGTACACTAATGGGAAAAGTGAAAAGCTCTCTAGGTTCCTCCTCTTCCTCTGCCATAGTCGTGTTTGAGTTAGAGCTAGCAAAGAAGTTATCTCTGTGTGGATCGTAGCTAGAATCAGCCTCTTCCTCCAAGTTAAGGAACTCAATTTGAGAATTATCAAAACTATTGTTGCTCATAGGGCGGGCAAGCAGAAAGAGTCCAAATCTATCTCTTTGTCATCTAGGCATTCATGGTAAAAAATTTATGTTTCTGGTTGTTTTTGTATGCTTTCCTTTTTTTAAAAGATGTCTCCTATGGATTACGCACCTCCCCGGCAATGGCACCAAAAAGTGGTGGAATCCAAGAATGGATACCTAATTAGGGTAGCTAAACTGGAAGCATACTTTAATTATCGACCAGGGAGCGTACAAACTTAAGAGGTGCTAAGCACTGTATGTGCTCTATAGGATAGTCTTCGTCGTTTTAGGATGATGGGGTGTGTCTTGAAGGTTTCTCGAAAAGGAAATGGGAATGATCTGTTGTTAAACAACGAATGAAGGAATATGAAAATACTATAAATCTGTAAACTAGAAATGTTGAAACTAATAGATTTTTATGCTAAGAATTAAATACTAAAAGGCTGCAAATCTAATTTAATAAATCAAATGTTGAAATCTTGGGAAACTTGATCTAGAAATAAAGTGCTGAAAACTGGAACTTTAACTTGAAATTCAATGCTGAAAATTAATCAAACTTGATCTCATTCAAATCCAATACTGAAAGCAATAACCATCTATTCTATTCAAATCCAAAAAAATAAAACGATTAACTCCTATATAACTGAACTCTGATAACAGAAATATTCATGGTATTGCAGATCTAAATCATGGTCTAAAATTAATATAGCAAGCTGGAAAACAGAGGTAATTATGCTTGCACAGAATGCATGTACAGGACTACAGGAAGTGTATTAGAGAACTACAGAATCAATGTTGGTGAACTATAGATAAAAAGTGTTGAAGTGAAAGGATCGCTTAAGTGAAATAAAACCGTGTCATTCAAACATTACCAAAGTACTTCATATACGATAAGGATTTAAATCAATTCACAATACATATGAAAAATACCTGAAATGGAAACGAAGCTCCCAACCCACATGTTGGAGGGGCCCTCTCCAACTTGTATTTCAGGAGTGGGAAAAGTCTTATAAACGCAAAGCTTGAAACAACATAACTTCTTCCATTAAAATCGTAATCTCATGTTCAGAAAAAGTCTTAACATAGAATTGTCTCAAATAACATATACTGAAATGTAAATTCTACAAAAATGCCAACAGGAACCTCTTTCTATCCAAGAGGCCCATATATATATCTTTT
Organism: Larix kaempferi; assembly: GCA_027924585.1. Taxonomy (NCBI): domain Eukaryota; kingdom Viridiplantae; phylum Streptophyta; class Pinopsida; order Pinales; family Pinaceae; genus Larix; species Larix kaempferi. The sequence goes on from BSBM01000577.1 coordinate 3,561,302, forward strand.
TTGGAACATAACCTAACTCTATGATTTAAATGCCGATTATGCTGAACAAGAGTTCTCTTCTACAAATCGGGAAAAAGGTGTTGAGCCACTTATGGTATTTCAGTCCCTGCACTGGAATTGATGGTTGTCTCTTGGATTACCTATGCCTGCTCATGCACACTTATTTCCATATGATTAGCTCATAGAAAACACTTTTAAGCATAAAAGAATAACCTCTAAACTACTCTATCAAATAATCAAAACAAATCATTAAACCCCACAAACAAAGGCATTTTCCATATCCATTATTGTGCTTGTGTGGAATCCAAAGGCTTATAAAGTACCTAATTTGGGGCTCATCAGGGCCCACCGTCATGTACTGATCTATGTGGTCGTAGCGTCGGAAACCACTCAAAGAAGAAAGAGCATATGAATGAAGGGAAGAAGAAATCCCCTCCCATTCTAATCATCTTGTTCATCTCTCGCCGAACCACAGTCAGATACATCTACCCCCATCCAAAGTATGACCTTGCTAATGCCTGCTCCACTAGCATCATCTGACCTCCAAAGACCCTGTGGGGCACCTTCGACCCTAGTATCTGCACTACCAATGTTGTTTTGGCCTGCGTCTCTAGACTCTTTATGTCACAGATCATAATAGCATTGTCATGCACATAGGTCGTTGCATAACAATGTCGATCTAGTAGATCCTCCATTGACACATCATTGGGATTCCTTGGTTGTGTGTCTGCAATCACACCTAACCATTGGAGCCCCGTCAGAAAGTACACATTCATCAGTGTAATATATAGTCGCTCCCCATCTATAACAAATTCCCCCACATCGGAATCCCAAAACTCTACAAACTTTCTCAACAGTAACATTGTCGTACACATTGGGGGCACCCTGGAAAAAGTGTTATGAACATCCTCATCATCCATGATGTCATCCAACAACCTCCCGAGATCTCGCTCTCTCCAACTCACTCTCAGCATCCTACACACAAAATCCAAAACCTCTCATCAGTTCTATGTAAACAAAAAAATTTCCCCAAAGGGCCATAGCACTAGTCTTGGGAAAAAAATCGTGCTCAAAAGTGCGTATTTTTTCTCCACAGGTGTGCTTTGGAGTGCACTTTTCCCATCGAAATGTGTGCTCCTCGAGTGCACCTGTCAAGCCAATAGCTGCGCTTGAAGCACACTTTTCTCAAAGAAATGCATGCTCCAAAGCGTAGCCATAAAACCCACAGTCGCGCTCCAAAAGAGTGACTGATCAACTTAAAGTCACGCCCTCAAAAAGCGCACTCCAACATAGTTGTTCCCTAACCACGCATGCAAGGCTCCCCAGAGTACCAAATCCAATACAATAAGCATGAAAAATGACAAAAATAGCTTCAAGAGTTACCTGCAAGTCACATAAGTCAATTCCACCAGAAAAATTGAGAGAAATCAAAATTTCCTCTTTTGGGCCCCGCCAAACTCCTCCCAATTCACACAGTGAAAATGACATGTGGAGGTGGGCTCCCTAATTCTATTTATAGCCATTTTTAACCTATTTTTTCTTTGACCATTCCAAAATAATATGAGCTTCATTTTCTATTCCATTTGCACCACCGTATTCAAAATTTTGTCCCCACTCAGTCCTTTTTGGGGGGTTTTTGCCCATGCCCCCATCTCCTCGATTTGCATGCCACCAAGGACGTCGACCTTTTTCAAAATACTTTGACCATTTTGTATATTGCGGCCTATTCATGAGCCCTCCATTCTCTCCATACTATAGTTATTGTGTTATTTTGCCGCCAGTCATATACCCACAAAGAGGCCCCATCAATGTTCCCCACTCACCTTCTTTCTTGGTTCTCATATTTCTCCCTTGATTGAACACTTCCTCCTTGCTTGGATTTTACATTTGTTTGGTATACTTTTATCCCTTTTTCGTGCCTAGCAACTCCTTTACAAAAAAGGAACTCAGGGAGTTTTTGTTAATCTATTTTCTAACTCTGTAAAGAATGAAAAGATCGTTGAGCAATCTTGCTTCCTTTCATGCTCGTTAAAGTATTTGAAAGGGCATCTATCTTGTATAAGTTTAACCCTTTTCCGGACCTAGCAGACTAATTACGATAAAGGAATACTTCAGTCACATTGGCTAGAAGAGTTCTCCATTGCATACTTTTATGCTTTTTCGAGCTTTGGGGACTAACACATGAAAAAGAACCCCCTTGGAGTCTTCTTATTGCTTTCAAACTCTCTAAAATTGAAAGCGACCATGAGTAGTCATTGTTTTGGGCTTGTATAAATACACACGATGGTACCTTTTCACCATTTCAGATTCTTCCTATGGCTTTTAGACTCCTTAAAATGTAAAGCACCCACAAGCATACAACGTCCTAGGATCATACAAATCCACACGATGGTATCCTTTAGAGCACATTTTTATCCCTTCTTTGAGCTCCTTAAACCATGAAGAAGGACCAAACGGTGCCTCACAACACCCAGATAGATCACATCTAGTCCCTTCACGATGGCAGTATCCCCAGCATGGTCGCCTTTATTCAGAGTATTCTGCGATAAGTCATCCTTGGAGTCTCCTGATCTCACTCATCAGTTTCCCCCCCAAGTTCCCCCCATTGTATCCACAATCCTTGATAACTTAAGCTATGATTCCCTTCCCCTAAGTCAGTTTCATACGATTCTAGGTCAACCTTTCTGTCATACTCTTAACAAAGGAATTTTGAGTCCTCCCACTTAGCGACCCCTGTATCCCCCCATAGTATGTTAGTCTCTAATCCAGTACTATCACCTCTTGGTTGTACACCTCGTGCTCTTGTGAAGGAAATATCATTTCCTTGGTAGTTGAAGGTATCCCTCTGTTGACGCAAGCACATCTATTCTAGAGGATAGACCCAGAGGTCCCTGTACCTTAGACTCATATCCATTAGTGGTGAGTTCCTACAGGCCATCTGAGAGGATAAGTTCCTTAGTACCTCTTAGAATGGTTGTTTCTCACGTGCTTGACTTCAATTCCATCATCGCACTGTTGAGATTCGTACAGGGTGTTGGTCCCTTCAATTATTGGTCAAAGACCCCGAAGGTCCCTTGAATCTAGCACATTGGTGATTCTATTTGGAACCCCCTAGTTGTATGTTCCCGCAGATATCCGTGCTGCGTTGGCGACAATGTTCGGAATCCCTTCAACCATATGCTTCCTAGAGTATCTAGTTCAGATGCAATTCAGTGTACCTTTGAGATTCTGACTTTTAGTCATTGATTCCATCCAGTTGTTGGACACCTACAGATCCAACAGAGCATCAATTGGTATGGTACCGCATTTAGGATGGATGGTATTGTTTCCATGTATCAGTTCTTCATATTAGTCATGGTTGGCCCATGAGTATGTCCCAATTTTATGTCCCCTCTGGACTATTATGATGTACACAATAGTTCTCTATGTATTGTTCAGGTCAAGGATAATTTTAGGGGCGATATTTAGCCCATGGGCTATTTTTCCATGGTTTTTTCAAAAAAAAGATTGCCAATTTGCATTTTTTGAAGCCCCATGTCGCCCAGTTTTGATGGGTTAAAATTTTTTCACTCTAAAAATCGCTAAATTATTATATAAACTATATAAAATCCTTAGAAATTGAAACAATTTTAGAAAAGTATCGCCAAATATTTTATAGTTGACATTTTAAGAATTGGTAAGATTTGCCAATGTTTATACACTTTTAAATAAGTATGGTTCCTTAAAATTATCCCTGGTTCAGGTACCCTTTGGACCTCACTAGTATTTGTATATCTTGATACAAGCATGGGTATGCCCACCTCGTCCATATATTTGAGATTATGTTCCGCGTCCATTTTTGAGGTGATGTATTTCCAGTTTTAGCCCTTGCAGTTGGTATGAAGCACATATTTTGATCCCCAACTAGTTTATGCTCTCCGTCGTCACAATGCTCACACCCCTAGAAAAATTCAGAACCTATGATGTCTATCAGCCATACGATGAGCTCTTGCACTCACACATCAGGGGGCAATCTGTTAACACCGAAAAATTGTTCACCTAGATCATCCCTCTAGTCACATAACCCATGTATCCCTTTTTCCCTACTTTTTGGCCTCCAAAAACCCAAAAATCCCTAAGTTGGTAACCAAATGGGTAAAAAATCATTATTTCCCTCATGAATTAATGAAAATCCTTCAAAAAAAGGGTCAAAGTCCCCAAAAAAGAAAAAGAAAAAGGGAAAGAAGTCAAAATAAAATTGAAAAGGAGGAAAAATCAAAATACCACAAACCAATACTAGCGGTTTCCCAATACCATGGGTCTGTACTCCACCACCCAAAATTGCTATAAAAAGGTGATGGAGGCCCCCCATTTCATATCCAGCAATCACTCTTCTTATCCTTATGCTGCCAAAATTCCTATTGAACTCTAGCCTACCTCTTTGATATTTTGTTCCCATTTAGTTGAGTCTTGGCCACCATTTGAGCATTCTGAGAAGAGTAAGGAACCTTGGAGACCCAGAGAACTACTCTTCGTACAGTTGTGAGGGCCCCCATCTACTCACCTTTTGAGGTAAATCTACATTGTAAATAATTTTTTACACAGTAATACAAAATCAAGTTTTCATTCATGGGTTCCTATTCATTTATTATGTTACTGCAGTAGTTAGTTAGATTAGTATTTTACTTTTAGTTTCATTTACACATTATCCATTTCTTGAGCTGTTACTAAGGGTTCCATAACCCTTAGCAGGTGCCCTTTTGCACTAGCTGGTGTGAAAACACTAGCTATAGGCATGACTCTTATTTTTCAAGAAATATACTCATGTAAATCTAGAGAAATATTCAATGAAGGTTAAAATATAATTTTCACATGCTAACGAGGGTTTATTCATGCAACATAGGTAATTATGAATAAGTTCTAGTCGATCCTGTGCTCAGCATGATTTTCTAGAATCAAAGGGTGCCTGATGATTATTTTCAAGCACACATCCTCTACAAAACCTATCAGGTGGAACAATATTTAGGAGACCACTAACCACATGGTTTGTTACCATCATCTTCAAACTTCAAAAATTCAGATCTCTAAGTCGTTCATTCCAAATTCACCTTCTGTCGTCGGTCTGAGCAATGAGTGCAGTCCGACTAATCGGTCAAAAATCATGTCTGGGAGAGTCACATAACTCATATAGTCTGTATTTTGGATCTAAATATCCTAAATAAATAGTCACCCCCCCAAGCCTCAGATCCTTTACAATAAAGTAATCTAACCAAAACTCAACAGTCTTCTTAGTATGGGTAAATTGAGCAATCTACAATAAATTTATGCTCAATCTAGGGACATGATAAACATCAGATGTTAGACGATGTTTGCATTGAAAATTGCCACTTCCAACAACCATGCGAGAATAATCACCATCTACATAAATCTGCTATTCTGGAGCTCCACTTAAGGAAGAGAATAGATAAGCACCCTTAGACATGTGGTTAGTGCAACTAGAATCAACTATCCGCTCAATATGAGTGGTATGAGCATGTAATTATTGGGAAGTGCTAACATAAAAGGTGATTTTTTCCACATATCGGTTGATTGAAGGACCCGTCAATGCGGCTTCTTCAATATGATTAACCCTTCCTTCCAAGTCCTTTGTCTTCTTCGAATAGGTTTTATCTACATGTTCCACCTTTCCACAGTAGTGATAGGTTTTCTTCTTTCGATTTTTCTTGGTTAATGTCGATTCCTTGGTATTTCCTTTAGTAGGTTGGTCGATACAATCCTATTGCTTATCTGGTCAACCACATTCCTTATATTTTGCTTGACCTTTCCTTTGAGCAAGTGAGCTTGGTGTCTACTATCAAGATTCCCTTCAATAAGCAACTTTTGTTAATCCTTGATTAATAAATCACAAAATGTATCAAAGATGAAATACTTACCATATTATTCTCATGACATCCAATTGGTGCGAAATAAGGAGAATAATACATCAGAACGTGTCCTCATATTCATCAGGAATAGTTCAATGAGTTGTCCATCCTTCTTCGGAAACTCTTGGCACATTTTCCCAATTTCAACTATAGCTCTTTAATGGAAGCCAAATAGTACTCAATCCTTTCAAAGGAATGGGTTCTAGAGAGATCAACTTTTAATCTATCTGCACACTTGAATTTCATTAACCTTGTTGAACAACAACCTCGTATTACTCTAAACAACATGAGGGCAGTCAATCATCCTTGTATGAAAGTGAATCTCCCTTGAAATGTAGGTCGCAATGACACCAAAACCTCATCCTTTTTCTTGTCAATGACAAATTTAGCCTGGTCGCCAGTCAGATCTAGAATAACAACCTTAGTATATTGCCATATTCCCTTTCTCTTCAACAAAATTTCCATATATGGAACCCATATTGCATAGTTATGCCCATTTAGAATAACATGTTTTATCTTGGAAGCCATCATTTTGATCAAATAGACCTGATCTAATTTCGAAGGAAAGGTATCAATAGAAAAATATTCATCCCAAATTCGGTCAACCTTAGATCCGACTTAGCATGATTCACAAACAATAGGCTAGGTCAAAACCAATAGCTCTGATACCATGTTGGGAAAACCTCTTTTGAACAATATGACGAAAAATAAAATAACACAAGGGATGAGTATTACAAGAAGATAGGTGGTGTCTAAATACATCGTTTACAACACTTAAATATAGCACATTATGATCATAACATCACAATGCATTCTTCAACATCAATTGCAGCATATCAATAAAACCCATAGGGTCATTCTTTTATAGTCTCCAAATATAACAAACTCCCTTGAAGTGGGGGTGATCTGGTGCACAAATAAGGGTCATTGGTTCTAACTGTTTCCAATAAATCCACATCCTCTTGATGATTATTCGGTCGCTTTAGTCAACCCGACCGCCACCGTATTGACCATTCAATCAAATGATAAATCAAGCCTCTAGTAGATTTCTCTGTTAGTTGACTTTTGTCTTTCGACTGACTTTCTCTAGAATATCTATAGGTGTGATGAACCTGCATAACCTTTGGTTGCAACATTAGGAAAAGTAGGGGTGGATGTTTGCACATTATACAAATTTCATAGTATTATGTCGCAACATTACCAATGAAACATGTAGGTAGTGGCGGTGGTAAGTTAGGGCCTATTATCGCAACTTACAACATTGAAAAATCATTAGCTAAATGTCCCTCAATTTTGTACACGATGCACCACACTTGATCCTTTCCAGCTCTTATGTGACTCATTTATTGGATTTGTTTCGTCAATGATGTGATCTAGGAGTGGAATTGGGAAAGTCAAGTGGGGGTATTGGTTGAAGGTATAGCTATGGTAGATATTCTTATTGGCCCAATCCATGAAATCAAATTTAATTTCTTGTGCAAAGGCATACTCCTATGTATTCCATTTTTTTTGCATAAAAAAAATAACTCTTGAATAAACCACTTCTTGTGTTGGGTCTCATGTATACGGTAAGATATTCAACTAATAAAATCTCGAAAACTTTGATCATGTTCCAAAGGAATTTCCCCCAACCATTGTTTTATCTCCTTTAGCTCTACAACTCTATTACTTTGAATTTGGTCTTTGAAACTCTGCTACAAAGACTACTTTTACTTATGTCATTGTTTGTGGTGTACCTAGAGGGTTTTCTTGCACAATTTTCATATACCATTGAAAGGCTCTCCCCCTCCTAGTGGTCTGGAATTATACTAGATTTCCCTGTAGGGTGGTGACCCCTTTGGCTCCCCAAATGATTTCACATAAAATCTATCATTGTTTGGCACCATTGTCACCATTCCCAAAGAACTACAAAAAATGTATCATTGAACCATCTGTTGGTCTAGCCATACTATCTACTCATCTACCAATACAGATAGACTCTTAAGGAATTGATTGATTGAATGATCCATTTCCTCCTATTCCCAAAGGATTTATGACTACTCTTGTGATTTCATTACTATTTCTAATGTTTCCTCCACTTGTTGGTCCACTATTATTATATATTCCCTTACTATCATAAGATGCTAGTACACTAGAAACATATCTTTAGTTTTGGGTTACATCTATATTTTTCAAGTGCGTTGAGGGCGGTGACCATTTTTTGGATAGTTTCAATGTTGATGGGTTTCAAATTCCTATTGGTTTCCTTTCTTCATCTATGACTAGCTTGGAAACATCGTTAAGTGCATCTTCTTCTTACGAATTAACTTCCATATTATTCTTGGTGCAAGGTTTTTAATTTCTCCTAACGTAACCTTCTATTGTGCTATCTCTTTCTCCTCTAGATGAATCTCCTCACTAGTTAGTATATTTTCAATCATTGGAACTATCCTCTCCTTGAGTATCGTACTCTCTTTCAGTTCATTCTTCATGATCTACTCCATGGTCAATCCGTACTATACAAACCACTAGTTGGTGTGTTATCCTCACTTGTGAAACTCTTCCAACTTCTTCAAGTAGGTCTCACTGCTTTCTTCCATACCCTTATCGTCTCTCTCTCCCTTCTCCTACTTAGCCACAAATTTTTACTAACCTCCTATCTTCTTAAGGTTGTTTTGTTGTTTCCAATGCTTGTGCTTCCTACATAGTATTTTCCTTCCCTCATCTACCTTCATTTTATAGATCCTTCCTAGATGATCCCCATGTGCAGAGGTCTATGTTACCATCATTTTTGGGTTGAAAGTAATAAAATTATCCTCTGTTAGAAACATCTTTACCCACGTCACCACCTATTACACCAATCTTCCACACACTCCTTTCTTGAACCAGTCTTCAATTTTTTTGAAAGATTAGTTTAGCTCAACTACGAACTCAAGAATGCAATATTCTATGGTTGAATTCACCCAAATGTCAATTGGTCTAGTGATTTCATGGTTGAGCCTCTATAGTGAAATCAAGTTCTGTAGGCTCCATTGAATCTACTTTCCTTTTCAAGGATGGTCATGGACACTCCCTTAGTTGTATTTCACATGCTCTTCTTCAAAGTGGTCGATCTGACCAAACTACCAATCATCTATATAACTTTGATTTAACTCACCAATCATACTACTAAAGTGCTATAGGTGTAGTTGAAGGGTCTCGATAATGGAACCATTTTTCAGCATGATATCAAACTAGGGTTCACATAGGTGTCTTTTGTAGTCTAATTATTAGCATATTCATTCCCTTGGGGGGGTGGAGGTATCACCTGCAGCACAATGCTACAAATAGATAAACTATGAGGCTCAAGCAACATGAATATCATCACCAACCATATCATAGGTTACCTCAAAGGATCCCATCAATCAACTAGAATGTCACAATCACCCATAACTAAAAAAATAGACACAATAATATAACAAATTAATCTTAACCACTCATCACATAAATTATATAGAATTAGATACATTATTTAACACCATAAGTTATATAGAGTGCAACATCATAACCATAGATAAACATGACAATGTTTTTTTAAGGGGGATCTTATTTTATTATTGTATAAGACAATCCAATACATTGCAAGCCAATATAATTAAACCTATAGGTCAACTAGTATTCTATAATGATACTACTTATTCCTAAGCCTTTACATTATATCCATCACAAAGTGATGGGAAGGTTCATGCAGATATTGGTCAGCATTGTTTCCGTTCCACTCAACTCGGCTTGATTGACTCCAATTTTCGTTTTTTTCCTTGACTAGGTAGTGCTATCCTTGTGCCACCTCTTCCTTGGTTCTTTGGGACTATGCTTGTTATTAATATCTTTTTCCCTCATCCTTGTTTGTGCCCAATTCTCTAGCTACTACTTAGATCCCATTAGCTTAATGGGTTTATCTTGTGCCAGTATGTCCTTGTTCTCACGATTGAAAATAAAAAAAATCTTAAATTCAAAACAATGGGGCCAACAAGTTTTAGTTTTCAAACCTAACTAATGAATAGTTTAGAAAGTATAGAAACATGTAAAAAAGTTCAATTTGTTTTAGTTAATAACTCACATTAGACTTTGTTTTGCATACTTATTAATGATAATATCTGTTATTTAGTTAAGAGGTAATATTTAAAGAAATTTAATTGAATATTTTATAGATACATTGAAATGACTTAATAAACCCATTCATGTGATTATGAATTTCAAGATTTAATAATAATTTATCATGTTTTATATAATCATATGTCATATATATATTTTTAATGTTTTAATAGCTATTATAATAATAAATAAATAGAAAACATACACTTACTCCCTAGGACAAAGAAAAGGAACTTGCATACCATAAGAACAAGTCATGAATTCAAACTTATAAAATCCATGGCTTCAAACCATTAAAATATGAAATAGTGACATCATCAATAATGATGACATAATTTAACAAGGTTGCATGGTAGCAGATACTTGCCGAATTGGTAGGTTGAAGTGTGAGTTTCTTGAAAAAAGGAAGTTGTAAACATAATGGTTGCGTAGTTATAGCATTGTTTCCCATTTGGTTGATTAGCTATAGCATTGCTTCCCATTCATATGTGGATTATCGACTCCTTCATGTACCTGGATACATTGATATTTGTTACCATGTAACTTATGCTAGTTTCGAATTGTGGTCATGGTTTATGGCGTCTCCTTTTACATTGCTCCATATCAAGGGGGAAATTACGTAGTGAGATCTCTAGTTGTTATTGCAAACCAACCACTGGAATTGAATTCCTATGAAATATAATTTGAATGATGGAGACAAGTGGTTAGAGTTTGATCGAAGACTGAAGTTCAAATGTCAAAGACATCGAACTCAAGGTGCAAAGAGTGACAGATCAAATCTTATATAAATGACTTGAAATTGAATGAATAATGAAGATCAATTGGCATTTTATCCTTACAAGATTCCTCAGTTTGGGGAGGATCAAGAAAAATGGTTCGTGGCCATATAGAACAATAGATCACCATCAATGAACATAGAAAAAAAAATTGAGTGGGTCCTTGGCATACATACTAGTCTCCTCAATTGCTACAGTTGCAAATTGCAATTGAAAGACAAACAACTCCAATGATGTAGGTGGTGAGCAAGGCAAAGAAGAATGCAAATCAAATCTTGTACGAAGTGCAAGGGGCACAAAACTCAATATGTGGACACCATCGTAGTGTCCTCAAAGATGAATCCTTAGGGTTCAATGTCAAGGGAGAGAGTGATTTCCAAGCTACGGGTGAAGGATCGAGCCACGAATCCCAACGATGAAACTTGATATGAGGAACCAGACGACCCAACCTTCACTATAGTTAAATACATATATTGCAATAACAAACATGCAAGAGTGCTCTATCTATGGGCATGAGTAGCCTCCATAATGATATATCACATCAACACACGTTTGCATTCAACCGATCTATTGCATAAAGTCTACCGAAAAATACTAGCACGTCTCTCAACATTGAAAAACGTAGAATATTTTTGAGCAGGAATATGCAATTGGAGAATCTGCTTCTATGCCACATTCAACAGGAATAGGTGCTTAAACTCTAAACTCTCAACTCTGCATAAACAAATGAAGCTAACCATAAGCATCTAAAAAATTATGAAAAAAATTGTACATGACATTTAATGAAAATTTCATTTGTGCATTTTGAGGTTATGCCGGCAACAAATTGAACTCAACTGAATGGATGAATTTGCAAAAAGATAGTTGATGGTTAATTCCATACTTGCTCATGCTACCCTGATTCAGTGGAAAAAACTCATGTTAGGGATGAATACAAATAGATTATATTTCAGTAATATAAAAGAAAATATATGATACATACCCATTGGTCAATGCAATAGCTACATACATATATAATTGTTGTAACCTCGCGCTAGTCTCTCAGCTTCATTTTTCCTGAAGCGGATTTGTTGTCTCAGAAATAATTATTTTATTTGGAAACCATGAATACAATCCACTTACAGAACACTTGCATCATGATGTTAAACATTTGTCTACTGAACTCTACACAAAGGACATTCACTTTCTCATGTAGTTGATTCAGGTACAATTATTTCTCTTTCAAGTTCAATTTAGTTCCCTTTTCATTGCATGGTCTGGTTGCTTGTTATGTTGATAAGCACAACTACAGGAATATGAGGTAGCGTTGATAAGAGGATCTATACATTGAAAGTTGGCTACCAAATTAAAAAATGCCCAGATTCTCTTTATCCACCAAATTCAAGACAAAAATTCATAAATTACTCTGAATTTATATGAACAGAATGATTTGAAGGCAGTTTGAGAGAAGAAAATGAATATGCAAACACTTACTAGGCCTTGGCGTTCCTCAGATTATCTAAATAATCATCATTGTGTTGTCCACCAAGATGCACACCGACAGCAGAAATATTTCGAAAGTTGTCTCCTCACTACAAGTGGGGAGAAGTGTGGCCTTGGGGACAAGCAATGAGCCAGGTACTGTCACCTGAATCCCAGCTCCTCCGTTTAAGCAAACTCCTAACGAAGCCAAGGGGGATAGACCCTATAAAGAATTTTCTATGTCTCTTGTGTTTTTATAATGTTTGAAAGTTGAGGTGATGCGGATGGGTGTTGTTTAGGAGTTTTTATGATGATCACAGATTTACAATCTCAAATCATATAATCAAAGATACAAATGCAAGATATTGAGATACACAACCACTTGATGAAATTAAGTACAAGACACTCACAATATAGTATAGAAATTAAATAACAAGTGCTCCAGATAGATAATAAGCAAATAAAATGATGGTGTCAAGGACCAGTGCCTTATGGAGTCAAAATTCTGAGTGCTTTGGTTTCCTGATACAAGAGTTTAGAAAGTGGTAATGTTTGTGAGATCGTTTTGCAATTGTTCTTGGTTTATTTTATTGTAAATTTTATGTAATCTTGTTTTAGGTGTCTCGGGAAATCTAGCCGAAAATACTTTTAGTGGCTCCGTTCGAAGACATGACGGACCTTCCTGGTTCACAAGCTAGGTGTTCATAGAATTTAACCAGCGAGTGTCCAGGTTGGGTTTCCTAGTGCCCCCACTTGGAATTTTCCCACTACCTAAGTATTTATCAAAACAATGCCGGTTCGTTGGTTATGGGGTGAAATTTTTATTATGTTTGAATCTTGAAAGATTAATCAGTCCAATACCATTTCTGAGTACTCCGGCAAGGGAACAACGAATAAATTCAAATTTTATTTTGGGAAATGTGAGTTGTGAATGATTTTATTACAACACAAGAAAAACTCTCCGACAGAGAGTGCTCTTGACTTGTCTCATGACAGAAGTTCAAGAGTCTTATGATGCATGGAAATAAAATACTATACTGAAAATAAAGTCTAATCTACCCAAGAATCTGGACCAATGCCTTATGGAGTCAAAAGTCTGAGTGCTTGGGTTGCCTGATACAAGATTTTAGAAAGTGGTAATGTTTGTGAGATCGTTTTGCAATTGTTCTTGGTTTATTTTATCGTAAATTTTATGTAATCTTGTTTTAGATGTCTCTGGAAATCTAGCCAAAAATACTTTTAGTGGCTCCGTTCGAAGATATGACGGACTTGCCTGGCTCACAAGCTGGGTGTTCATAGAATTTAACCAGCAAGTGTCCAGGTTGGGTTTCCTGGCGCCCCCACTTGGAATTTTCCAACTACCTGAGTATTTATCGAAACAACGCCGGTTCGTTGGTTATGGGGTGAAATTTTTATTATGTTTGAATCTTCCAAGATTAATCAGTCCAATACCGTTTCTAAGTACTCCAATTTTTTAGGATGGTCAGAGCATACTCTGGCAAGGAAACAACGAATAAATTCAAATTTTATTTTGGGAAATGTGAGTTGTGAATGATTTTAATACAACACAAGAAAAACTCTCCGACAGAGAGTGTTCTTGACTTGTCTCATGACAGAAGTTCAAGAGTCTTATGATGCATGGAAATAAAGTACTATACTGAAAATAAAGTCTGATCTACCCAAGAATCTCTTTGAGGTCAAAGACCGTACTCAGGAGAGCATGGGGGTAAGTCAACCGAAAGAAAAAGCAACTCTCCGACAGAGAGCACTCTTGATCCACTATTGGTGAGATTCAAGAGATTTCTACTTTAAACAATTTTATATCAAAAAATAAAATACTTAAGCAAATGATTAACAAACTAAGCTAGGCAATTAGTATTCTAAGTGCAAAAATGGAAAACTAATCTAAAAAATCACTCTAAGAAAAAAGACACTACAAACTTCCCCAAATGGGGGAAGTTGGGTGTGGGGGCTTAAAAACCCCACTTGCTTTTTATTAATAATTTAAAATGCTTTTTGGTTTTTGGAATTTGTTGAAAAAGGTTTTTTGTCTGCTTTGGTTCTTTTGGCCTTTTGGCTCCTTTCTTGCTTGGTTTACTTTTCGCTCACTTGTAGATAAGAGCTCTAAACAACAACTAGTTAGAGTGTTAGAAAAACAATTTTGACTTTATGATTCGAAAAGATGAAAGTAAATGGGATGAGAAAATCCAAATGAGACAAGTAAAATGCCAAAAACAAGAAAATCAAACCAAAAATCAAACCTTGGAAATGAAGGGAAAAGCTCACCTTTTAGGGTGAAAAATGCATGATTTTCGATGAAAAGACTTGAAAATCTTTTAGGAAAAAAAAATTTGAAATTTTTTTAAATTTTTATGCTAATTTCCAGAATTGAAAAATAGCAGAAAATTACCAAAAATCAGCAAGCTTAAAATTGCATGCTTCTCGAGAAAATGATGAAAAAAATTGAATTTTTTTTTTTTGAATTTTTTGAATTTTAGGCTAATTTCCAGAATTGGAAAATAGCAGAAAAAGTCAAAAAACAACAAAAAAACAGCAAGCTTAAAAATGCACGTTTTCAAGAAAATGAAGAAAAAATTAAAATTTTGGGAAATTTTTTGAAAATTTACTGTTTTTAATGAATTTCCAGAATTGAAAAATGATGAAAAACTCAGAAACATCAGCAAGCAAAAAAGTTGAAAAAAACATTTTTTCAAGAAAATTTATGCATGCTTTCCAATGCAAAAAGGAGGTCAAAAAAGTGACCTTTTAACACTAGTCTTGAAATTTCCAGCTAGCTAGATATACACAAGAGATATTGGGGAAAGAGAAGTGGCACACAAAAAAATGTGTCAATTGAGAGCAACTCTCAAAGTACTTCTCAATGCAAAACTTTGGTAAAAAAGAACAAACAACTAGATCCTAAAAAATGGATTTATAAGCTTTGGGAATGAAGCTAGATCTTTAAAATGTGAAATTTAAAGAGTAGATCTAGATTTTAAAAATAGATCTAAGGCTAGAAAGCCTAGATCTACCTTAGTAAAAGATAGACAAGCTTGAAATAGAGATCTAAATGACTTGAGATCTTTTACAAAAAAGTGGGAAAATGAGAGATAAGAACCTTATGCTTGAGATCCACTTGTGGTAACCGGAGAGAAGATTGTTTTAACTTTGATGGTGGAGATGAGAAGAATCCAAGCCCTTCTTTATAGATCTTTGGATGAAGATGAGCTCAATGGAAAGCCATTTTGCATTCAAGGACGAGGATGCCTTTGAAGTCTTTGAAGAAGGGGGAGATGCAAACTAGCTCATCCCTTACTCCAAGATCTACCTGAAACTTGTTAATAACACACTTGAAAAGAAGAGGAAGATCTTAGTGTGTTAGTACAAAAACAAATATTAAAGACCATGTATTAAGTCCAACTAAAGCATGCTACTAAAAAATATCTTGAATACCAATCATAAACAAGTAAATTGATCCCAAATACTTGCCCTATATGCTTGAGAAAACAAGCCTTCTAAGCTAGATCCAATCTCCAATCCATAAGCATGCATAAAAATTGAATTATATTACCTCAACAAGGAACCATGAACCATGCATGCACCAATTTGACCTCCAAAGTCTCAACTTTATTCCAATATTGCACAAAATAAAAAAATATTACACAACAAATGGGCAATGGTTTCTTGGACAAAGAATCCACCCAAAGAGAGAGCAATGAACCTCTCTTTATACAAAAACTAGAAGCCACCATTAGCCTAAATCGAATTGCCACATGGAGAGACAAAAATCCAATCATAATCAATCTTGGAGTGAAGCTCCACAACCTAACTCGATATGGAGTAAAGAGGGGTGGGGAGGTGGCCTCCACCTTAGCAAGGTGCCCCCCATCCCTTTCTTGGAACCTCCTTCAAGCAAATGAGCATCTTCCACCTAGGATTGACGTGAGGAGTTGAGGAGGACATGAATGCCACATGGGTGAATCTTGGAGTGTAATGGGAGTTGCAACTTGAGCTTGCATGAGTTGTAACACGATTTGAACCCTTATCTTTAGGAAGGCGCCCACCCTCTAATCAATGCTAACTCAACCATCCACCAAACAATTGCCACATAGCCAATTCGTGATTGCACATGAGGAGGGCGAATATCTTGAAGGAGATTGACTGTTGGTGACTCGATGCTTCACTGAATGCACTTGGAGTTGATTGGAATCTTCATGAATGCTCAGTTCCATGTCATTTAGCCTTTTATTTTATTCAATTTGGTTTATTTTGGAGAGATTTGGATTATCTCCAAAATATTCATTTTTATTATTTTAATTAATATTTTCTCTGTAAATGATTTTTTTCAGAAAATATTAATTAATAGGATGAATGACTTTCCAAAACTTAGGATAAGTGGGTTTGGGGTTCATGTGTGATTTTTGGCTTAGGATTTAAGTCTCCAATCTCTGAAATCCACCCCCAAATGACTGACATATTACAAATTTGATTTTTCCAATTAAATATTTGGAAAAATAATAATAAAAATAAAACTCATCCAACAAGTCCGGTAAAAACAATTTGGACATTATTTTTAATGGATGAGGGCCCTAGTAAATGACCATCTAAGACATACATGGTGTCTAGTAGGTTCATATACATCAGTTGGACTCTAATAACCCCCCAAGGCTCAAATCTCAAAATCGAGCATTCCAGCTTTAGAGGAAGTGGGAGAAAAACTCGTTGATTATTGCTCAGCTATAGGCAAAGCATAATTGACAAGGGAAAAAAATCCCTAGAATGCCTTAGTTGATAGTCAAGTTATGGGGAACCAAGTCACTCAAAACCCTACTAGCACACTTATTACAAACCTCGTGGGGCCATGGTCATTTCAGCAGAAAAATAAAAATGGCTAGCCAAAATTGGCTAGGCACAACAACTGGAACCTTTGATACATTCGATATGAACATAAATCATGTTCATCAAATGGAAGCTCGTTGGAAGTCCAACTATGGTACAAAAAGTTGGTAACATCGAGCTCCAACTGTGGGACGGGTACTCGTTTGATTTATTGATTAAAGAGAGTGCCCGAGAATCCAAGAATATCTGGTACCTGCATGTAAATAGAAGTGTCTTAGTCCCATGTATACATGATAAACTACCAAATATAAACCAACATAAAATGAAATCTATTCTATGAAGTATATAAAGTACAACATTTAATATACATGGAATATGATACAAAAATAAAATACAAGAGCATATGGTACAAAATATGATACAAAAAATATAATCATATAAATACAACAAGAGAGGGTATAGAGAAGCCCTGAAATGCCCCATGGGAATTTAGAGTTTGTTGCTATAGAACAGCTTCAATTGTTGTCCATTCATCGGTAGATTCAACCTCTCTCCTTCCATAGTGTTGAGTATGAAGGAGTTCTTTCCGGCAAAGTCACATATGGTATAGGGGCCTCTCTAGAGGCTGTCAAATTTTCCATGCATTCCTAGTTTTTCCCTAATTTTATCCCATAAAAAGATCGTGTCTCCAATTTGAAAGGATCTAGGTCTCTCTAACTTGTCAAAGGTTCCCTTCATGCTCTCTTGATGTCTCAATAATTGATCCAAAGATTCTCTCCTACTTTTGTCAAGCTCTATGATCTGGTTTATCCTCTGCTCCATCTCTAACTTCTCTGTCCCATACTCACTTATCATTCTGAATATTGGTATCTGCATGCTGACAGATAGTGTAGTTGTAAGACCATACACTAACTCGAAGGGAGACTTCCCAGTAGAATTCTTTTTGGTGATCCTGTCCGCCCATAGAGCATACTTAATCTTGCTATCCCAAGCTCTTTTGTTGTCGCCCACAGTTTTCTTAAGGATGGTCATTAAGTTTTTATTTGTGGACTTAGCAAGTCCATTTCCCTGTGGGTAATAATTAGAAGAATGGGATAGGATAATGCCATGCTTGAAACAAAAATCATTCATCTCTATTGAGCTGAAATCCTTGGCATTATCAGTTGTTATCTTGAGAGGGGTGCCAAATTGTGTGATGATTTTTTCCTCAATGAAGTCCATAACAACTTTTTATGTGGCTGTTTTGGTGGGTATGGCCTCTACCCACTTAGTGAAGTAGTCTGTAGAAGTGAGAATCCAACAAAATCCATTGCCAGAATTGTCCTTGAATTTGCCTATGAAATCAAGCCCCCATTGTTGAAAGGGGGCAAGGACTACTACAGGTGGAAGGGTAAGAGCAGCCAACTTTTGCTTCCTAGTGAAAATTTGACACTCTTGGAAACACTTAACATGTTTGTGCACATCTGCAAAGATGGTTGGCCAATAGTAACTAACTCGAAGGATTTTATGGGAAGTTGTATTTGCTGCATAGTGGTCCCCACAAAATCCTGAATGGAACTCAGTCAATATTTTCTTGGAATCTTGTTCATGAACACATCTAAGTATTATGCCATCTGGGTTCCTCCAACCCAGGCCTTCTTGAGTAAGGCAATACCTAGCAGTTTTAAGTCTTAATTCCCTTCGTTTATGACCCTTAAGGTGATCTGGGCAAGTGAAATATAGAAGGAAATATATGATGTCGGAGTACCAATGATTATCAATTTCTTGCATTGCTGGTGTCATGGCAAGTTCAGGTGTAGTGTTTTCACAAATCATATCAATTGCTTCTTCATTTTTCTATGTTAACATCTTGGCAAGGCCTTGTCCTTTTATTAATTTAGTTGGCTTAATCTCCAAGTCATACTCTTGAATTTTGGAAACCCATGTGCCTCTAATTCCTAAGCAATCTTGTTGAAACAAGATGTCCTTTACTATAGCATGGGGGACATACCCTATGACTTT
Organism: Larix kaempferi; assembly: GCA_027924585.1. Lineage (NCBI taxonomy): Eukaryota > Viridiplantae > Streptophyta > Pinopsida > Pinales > Pinaceae > Larix > Larix kaempferi. Next base: position 3,580,395 of record BSBM01000577.1, read on the forward strand.
TGAGTATCCAATATAATTTCTGAAATGCTTGAGGGATTTAACTAAGGCATAGGCTTGCTTTTCCATAATAGTATACTTTAACTCGGAATTTTGCAAGGCTCAGCTCATGAAAGCAATTGGTTGCTCGAACCCTTCGAAGTTCTTTTGGAGCAACACCCTGGCAATAGTATCTTCTGAAGCAAAGGAGAAAACCATGAAGTCCTTAGTATAATCTGGGCTGACAAGGATAGGTGACTTGGTCAGGATAGCCTCCTTGATATTAGCAAAAGATTCTCTACCTTCATCATCCCACACAAACTTGGCATTTTTCTTGAGTAACTTTTGCATAGGTTTCATTAACTCGGCCAAGTTGGGGATGAATCTTCTTATGAAGTTGATATGTCCATTAAAGGATTGGAGGCCTTTTACATTCTTAGCTAGAGGTATTTTTTTGATGGCTTCAATTCTTTCAGGGTCAACTTTGACCCCGTCTTTGGATATTATGTGACCAAGAAGCTTCCCCTCATCTATCCCAAGGACATATTTTTCCGGATTCAAGGAAATCCCATATTCCGTACATTTTTCGAAGACCTTTTTAAGATGATTAACATGGCTGGATATTTCTTTTGAAAATACAGTTAGATCATCCTGATATATTTCAATGATTTTTCCAATTAATTCCTTGAAAGAATAATCCATGTCCCTTTGAAAGGTGGCCCCAGCATTAGTGAGATCAAAAGGAATTCTTAGATATTCAAAGGTACCCCAAGGGGTTGTGACAGTAGTTTTATGTTTATCTTCATCTTTAATGACAACTTGATTGTAACCTGAAAATCCATCAAGCATGGACATCATAGTAGATCTAGTGACCCGTTGGAGGAAGGTCTCCATATAAGGGAGAGGATAATTGTCCTTTTGACAAGCAGTGTTAAGATTTCTGAAATCAATGCATATCCTTATGCTCCCATTCTTCTTTCTAACTACTACTAAGTTGGAGCACCATGATGAATATCAAGTGGGTGCTATTATACCTGCTGCCAACATTTTTTCTAACTCTTGTTTGACAATAGGGGCCAACTTAGGATTTATTTGACTAAGTTTTTGGCGGAAAGGTTTGAAATTTTACATTTCAGGCTTGAGGGGTATGTCATGCTGGAAGACATATTCCCAATATGATTTTAAATCGTCATACGTGAAAGCAAATACATCCCGATATTCTTTGACTAAATTGATTAAGTCATTTCTTTCTTTTTCAGAAGTTCCTTTTCCAATTTTTATCATTTTAGGAGTTGTTTCCGACCCAATGTTGACTTCTATATAGTCCCCTGGCTTCATTTGATCAATGTTGTTTTTTCTTCTATCTTTCCTATCAAAAATGTTCTCAAGTGCTATAAATCCATGTGGCATAGGATGATCAAATTGGTTGCTTTCTCCCTGATACTCTTTGTCTTCCTCCTATTCATTTGGCTTGTAATTTGAGAACTCATCTATGTTATTGATAAATTTCAAGATTTGCTCACCGTCCTTAAAAAATTTCCAATGTTCCATGTTATCTGGTACTGATGGTCTAAAATTTATCTCAAGTGGACAATCACCTTCTAACATTTCATCCGATGGTTGGAGGGTTGATGCTGAAACTGCCAATCTATCTGAAGCACTATTCTGATCTCTAGGAATTGCTTCTATGTTTAGGGCATCGAAAAATTCCATAGTGTCCCAAATTGCATTTCTATATCTTTTAAGTCTTTGACATTTACATGCAAAGTTGCCTTTGATTTGTTGGAATACTAAATCAGAATCACCCTTTATGCTTAGCAAATTTATACCCCTGTCCTTGGCTAGCTCAATGCCTAGTAGAAGTGCTTTGTATTCTGCTACATTATTAGTGGCCTCAAACTCTAAACTGAAAGCAAAGTTGAGAATCTTACCCGTGGGTGAGGTTATGACTATCCCAGCCCCTTTCCCATATCTTGAGTATGCACCATCAAAATTCATTTTCCATAGTTCATCAACCTTTTCATCCTTAATTTCCTCTTGAATTGGGGCCAAAAAGGTTGAGTTGATTTGATAGATACCAAGTTCATCAGTATTGAAAACATACTCGTTAAATGGTCTTTGAGGGTTTTCCACATGGTACTTTTTCTCTTTTTCAGTATGTAATTTGACAAGTGAATCTTCAGATGCTGGAACAGTTACATAAGACTAATCTAGTTGAATTGAGCCACCCAAAGTGGCACCCCACTTTCTAGAAAGTAACATCCCCCACTTATTTGGTACATCGATAACAAGGATGTCCATGGCAACATAGATGTTCGGATACTTAGCTAACCTCACAATTTGGTTCTTAATTATTCCTTCAACTTTAACCGATCTGGAATCCATGGCACATACATTTTGGTAAGGTCTAGTGATTTTCAAGTTAAGTTGTTGCATAACCTTTATAGTCATCAAGTTGGCTCCAGATCCTGAATCTAACATACAATTATGTAGAAGAAGATCTCCTATCATCAATGATATATAAAAAGGGGGATGATCTTCTCTTCTTGGGTCCCTAGTATGTAGAATCATAGGAGGGTCTTCATAAGCACTGTTATAGCTTGTTGAAGGTTGTTGCATGGTGTCCGAGAAAGTCACCTTCTCAGGGGTAGAAGGTCTCACAAGTGGGGGAGTTCCCAAAGGTTTTGGAGGACTTGAAAGTGTAAGATGATTCGTATCAGTTGGAGGATCTAAGATTTTCAACAATTTTTCTCTTTTCCCAGGTATTTTGCATAGTTCTAAGACAGGAACAAGAACCTTTGAATTGGATAATCAATTACCCAAGTCAAAACTTAAATAAATATTTTTTTTAACATCATTTAATTCTTTAGAAATATTAGGAATTGTTACCTTAGATGCATTCTGTGTGGAAGGTCCATCCCTTGCTTTCCTTTGGTAAGTCACGCCCCCCTTGAAATTTTCAATGTTGTTGATTTGTTCGTCTGAAGGCATCTCACCATAATACTGAGTCAAGTTATCAACCTTTCGATGATGCTAGTTGGCTTGTGTCCAATTTTCCCTGGGGATGCTACGGATGTCACCTACATGGTTGATGTAATCAGGCTCGCTTGTTGATGTACTAGGACCACAACCTTCTGGATGACCATGCTCCTAAACATAACATGCATAGTGGCAACCAAATTCTTCATGGAAGTCTCTGCATGCCCTACAAAATGGCTTGTAATTCTCAACCATGTTAGCAGCCTCTAGCTGATGAGGAGGCCTTTGTTCATGGTTAGGAGGATTTCTTTGCCAAGTTGGTTTTGCAGAAAAAGTTCTAGGAGCAGGTTGAGTTTGCGTTCTTTCCATGGTTACTACCACGTTCTACATTTCCTTCATCTGTGCAATATGTTTCACTTCCGTTTATTCCATTCTTTCAAGTATTTGTTTCATTTCTAACATTTGTTTCTCATAAGCATCCTTCATATTAGATAAAGGATCTTTTTCTTTGTGTATTGTGTGTTTCAAAGGAGTTGCAGCTCTTGAGAAACCAGGAATGTTAGACTTCCCGAAAGATTGTATGTTCTTATCAATTTTGCAGGCCATGTCTTGGGCTTGTAGAAGAGTGGTGGGCTCTTTGTCTCTAAGCTCATACTGCATCTCCCCACTTAGGGCTTCAATGTAATATACCAAAATAGTTCGTGCAGTTGGCCTATAATCGGTATGGATTGCATTAGATAAGTCAATGAATTTTTTATTGAATTCCTCCATGGTCTCCATTTCACTTCTTTTGATGTTTGTTAATGCAGCAATTGGTGCCGAGGTTCCTTCTTCTCACCAAACTTATTGGTGAAAGCAGTTTTGAAAGAAGCATATGTTGCAAAGGCATTGTTAGGTAATCCGGTGAACCAATCACCAGCATCCCCATCTAAGGATAAAGAAAAAAGCTTCATATACACATCGTCATGCTTGTGAGCAAGATCTCTGACATAACCACATATACACTTTGAGAAATTCTTGAGATGTTGCACGATAGAAATGGCATCAATGCCATTGAAGGTAGGAAGTTTGTCAATAGCATTGTCAGGAATATTGTGAGGTTGACCTGCTATCTGAGTAATGTCAAGGGGACTAAAAAATTCAGTCATTATGTCAGAAATATAAGTGTTATTTCTTTTTTCAAAATTATTTTCTAAAAACAAACTATGGATGTCTGAAATAGATTGAGATCCAAGATCTTCAAGGATCCTACGAGAAGCTAACTTATTTAGTCACCTCCTATACACCTTTTCAGGTTCAGGGATGAAACTAAGTAAGCCTACAGAGTTTCTCCTAGTTGAATACCTTGGTAAATTTAAATATAGTGAAGTCACCAGATGGATTTCAAATCTAATATCAGAGAGTTGATTAAACTTAAAAATCTATCAAAAGGTAAAAACTAGAAAAAACTAAGGTCATCCAGGAACAAAAAGATTTGTCTCTGGCAACGACGGCAAAAATGTTGTCCACCGAGATGCACACCGTCAGCATAAATATTTCGAATGTTGTCTCCTCACTACAAGTGGGGAGAAGTGTGGCCTTGGGGGCAAATAATGAGCCAGGTACTGTTACCTGAATCCCAGCGCCTCTGTTTAGGCAAACTCCTAACGAAGCCAAGGGGGGTAGACCCTATAAAGAGTTTTCTATGGCTCTTGTGTTTTTATAATGTTTGAAAGGTGAGGTGATGCAGATGGGTGTTGTTTAGGAGTTTTTATGATGATAACATATTTACAATATCGAATTGTATAATCAAAGATACAAATGAAAGATATTGAGATACACAACCACTTGATGAAATTAAGTACAAGACACTCACATTATAGTATAGAAATTAAATAGCAAGTGCTCCGGATAGCTAATAAGCAAATAAAATGATGGTGTCAAGGACCAGTGCCTTATGGAGTCAAAATTCTGAGTGCTTGGGTTGCCTGATACAAGATTTCAGAAAGTGGTAATGTTTGTGAGATTGTTTTGCAATTGTTCTTGGTTTATTTTATTGTAAATTTTATGTAATCTTGTTTTAGGTATCTATGGAAATCTAGCTGGAAATACTTTCAGTGGCTCCGTTCAAAGACATGACAGACCTGCATGGCTCACAAGCTAGGTGTTCAGAGAATTTAACCAGCGAGTGTCCAAGTTGGGTTTCCCAGCACCCCCACTTGGAATTTTCCCACTAACTGAGTATTTATCGAAACAACACCGGTTTGTTGGTTATGGGGTGAAAATTTTATTATGTTTGAATCTTGCAAGATTAATCAGTCCAATATCGTTTCTAAGTACTCCAATATTTTAGGTTGGTCAGAGCATACTCTGGCAATGAAACAACGAATAAATTCAAATTTTACTATGGGAAATGTGATTTGTGAATGATTTTATTACAAAACAAGAAAAACTCTCTGACAGAGAGCGCTCTTGAATTGTCTTATGACAGAAGTTCAAGAGTCTTATGATGCACGAAAATAAAGTACTGTACTGAAAAATAAAGTCTAATATACCCAAGAATCTCTTTCAGGTCAAAGACCGTACTCGGGAGAGCATGGGGGTAAGTCAAACGAAATCAAAAGCTACTCTCCGATAGAGAGAACTCTTGATCCACTATTGGTGAGATTCAAGATATTTATACTTTAAACAGTTTTATATCAAAAATTAAACTACTTAAGCAAATGATTAACAAACTAAGCTAGCCTAAATTAGTATTCTAAGCGCAAAAATGGAAAACTAATCTAAGAAATCATTCCAAGAAAAAAGACACTACAAACTTCCCCAAATGGGGGAAGTTGGGTGTGGAGGCTTAAAAACCCCACTTGCTTTTTATTAATAAATTACAATGCTTTTTGGTTTTTGGTTTTTGGAATTTGTCAAAAAAGGTTTTTGCTTGCTTTGGTTCTTTTGGCCTTTTGGCTCTTTTCTTGCTTGGTTTACTTTTCGTTCCCCTGTAGATAAGATCTCTAAACAACAGCTAATTAGAGTGTTAGAAAACCAATTTTGGCTTTTCTCATCCCATTTACTTTCATCTTTTCGAATCATAAAGTCAAAATTGGTTTTCTAACACTCTAATTAGTTGTTGTTTAGAGCTCTTATCTATAGGTGAACAAAAAGTAAACCAAGCAAGAAAGGAGCCAAAAGTCCAAAAGAACCAAAGCAAGCAAAAAACCTTTTTTGACAAATTCCAAAAACCAAAAAGCATTGTAATTTATTAATAAAAAACAAGTGGGGTTTTTAATCCCCCACACCCAACTTCCCCCATTTGGGGAAGTTTGTAGTGTATTTTTTCTTGAAGTGATTTCTTAGATTAGTTTTCCATTTTTGCACTTAGAATACTAATTGCCTAGCTTAGTTTGTTAATCATTTGCTTAAGTAGTTTATTTTTTGATATAAAACTGTTTAAAGTAGAAATCTCTTGAATCTCACCAATAGTGGATCAAGAGTGCTCTCTGTCGGAGAGTTGCTTTTTCTTTCGTTTGACTAACCCCCATGCTCTCCCGAGTACGGTCTTTGACCTGAAAGAGATTCTTGAGTAGATTAGACTTTATTTTCAGTACAGTACTTTATTTCCGTGCATCATAAGACTCTTGAACTTCTGTCATAAGACAAGTCAAGAGCACTCTCTGTCGAAGAGTTTTTCTTGTGTTGTAATAAAATCATTCACAACTCACATTTCCCATAGTAAAATTTGAATTTATTCATTATTTCCTTGTCGGAGTATGCTCTGACCAACCTAAAAAATTGGAGTACTCAGAAACGGTATTGGACTGATTAATCTTGCAAGATTCAAACATAATAAAATTTTCACCCCATAACCAACGAATCGGCATTGTTTCGATAAATACTCAAGTAGTGGGAAAATTCCAAGTGGGGGCGCCGAGCAACCCAACCTGGACACTCGCTGGTTAAATTCTCTGAACACCCAGCTTGTGAGCCAGGCAGGTCCGTCATGTGTTCGAATGGAGCCACTGAAAGTATTTCCCGCTAGATTTCCATAGACACCTAAAACAACATTACATAAAATTTACAATAAAATAAACCAAGAACAATTGCAAAACGATCTCACAAACATTACCACTTTCTGAACTCTTGTATCAGGCAACTCAAGCACTCAGAATTTTGACTCCATAAGGCACTGGTCCTTGACACCATCATTTTATTTGCTTATTATCTATCTTGAGCACTTGTTATTTAATTTCTATACTATATTGTGATTGTCTTGTACTTAATTTCATTAAGTGATTGTGTATCTCAATATCTTGCATTTGTATCTTTGATTATATAATTCAATATTGTGAATTTGTGATCATCATAAAAACTCCTAAACAACACCCATCCGCATCACCTCACATTTCAAACATTATAAAAACATAAGAGCCATAGAAAACTCTTTATAGGGTCTACCCCCCTTGGCTTCGTTAGGATTTTTCCAAAACGGAGGAGCTGGGATTTAGGTGACAGTACCTGGCTCGTTGCTTGCCCCCAAGGCCACACTTCTCCCCCCTTATAGTGAGGAGACAACTTTCGAAATATTTCTGCTGACAGTGTGCATCTCGACGGACAAGACAATGATGATTATTTATATAATCGGAGGAACGCCAAGGCCTAGTAAGTTTTTGTATATTCATTTATTTCTCTCAAAGTAGCTTCAAATCATTCTGTTCATATAAATTCATAGTAATTTATGAATGTCTGTCTTGAATTTGGTGGATAAAGAGCATCTGGGCATTTTTGAATGAGCCACCATTGATGGCAATCAACACGTAAGTATGCTACACAACATCATGTATCAGCACCGAGATGCAAGTAGAGGCACTAATGTCCTTGGTGACCATAAAGTCAACAATGTCTGTAGAGAATGATGTTAAATATGTTTCTTTATGAGCAAAAATATTGATACTAATTGTGTATATATTGTAGAGTTAGTTTCTTTCCTTGAGAGGATTCTCAAGCAAAATAACTACTTACAACAAAGAGGGCAAAGGAAAAGGAAACTAGACTAAGGCAGGGAAATATATGGCATTGGCAGAGATTGGTAGAGATATTAGGATGACCAACGAATGTTTGAACAAATACAGATGCATAGACAGAGTAGTGGTAGTGACCCTCCTTCACACTCAGCGATTTTAGCTTGGCAATTCAACTCAACAATTTATGTTTCAGTTAAAGAGTTTGTTCACTGAAATGCGATGACAATTATCAATTCAAGGTATGAAAAAAAAAACAAAACAACCATAAGGTTTCGATTATGTCTAGAAAAAACAAAAATGAAACAGTCAAGGAGAGTGAAAATTTACACAGAATGCACTTACAGGTGAAGCTGCCATGTTGTGTGTGTACAGCCTACCATTCTATCTTAAGGAAACCCTTTCATTTCCTTCTATGCACAATGCATTCGGAAACAAGAATTTGTAATCTTTAGCAGAATCAACAACAAAATAGGCCTATTCAAGGTCAGCTTCAGCTTATGCATATATCCAGAATGAGCAATGGAAGCACGAACCAAGGAAGAAGAGTTTCTTCACTCTCCATTGCACAACAATGGAATCCAACAATGGAAGCTTGTTGCTTTGAGAAAGGGGGTCTTTACATGAATATTCAAGTCTATAATAAAATTTTCAATTCAGAGCTTATCGATATTGGATTTACATATTATCCTTGTATAACAAGGCAGAGGCGGTTGACGACAAGGTAGAGGCGGAGGACGACGAGGCGGTGGCGGAGATTGACAAAGGCGGTTGGTGGTGATTTGAAGAATGATGCCGCAGTGTCTATAAGAATGATACAATGTCATAAAATTCACTATAGTTCATTACAATATACAGTTTCATTAGTTTTTCTATTATCAAATTAATGGGCAGTCCTTAAACAATTATAGACTTAATATTATTATAGAGGATCTGTATCCATCAAAAGAAGTCTATCTAGATGATGTTGTAAAGGCAAGTGTAAATATTAACTTTTGGCAACGAACACATGCACCTTAAAAATAAGTCTATCGAGATGATGCCTTAAATATTAACTTTTGGCAGTGAACACATCACCATATGCATCAAATATCTTTCCAAATGCCGAGAAGTCTATCGTCAACTCAGCAATTCTACCCTCAAGTTGATAACGAATAGCATGCAAGATAAATAAATTATAATATTTGAGAAAAATAAAAAAAAATATAATCTCTCATGTGAGAGTTTGGAAAAATGGCAAAAATTTATAATCAACGCATCAACTATTTGAGATTCAATGCGAATCGATTGCTATATACCAAGCCTTATACAAATATAGTAACAACATTGGAAAATATGAAATAGTGATATCCAATCATAGCATAATTTAATAACAACAATGGGAAATTATGGGCAAAATACATCTAGCGTGTCTTGTTTTGGTCCCGAGATTTGAAGGGGATGGCAATCCAAAATTTATGTCACTCATACTTAGTATGATCAAGAATGGCCGTTTACATTTTACAAATATTCTCACAAGTTCAAACTTCACTACCCTCATAATTGTACTTTGTAATAATTATAATAATGTACATTGTAATAATAATAATAATAAGGTATGGTTTAGCTATAAGTTTGAAAGTTTTTCACATTTTAAAGTGGTTGGTTATTGGTGGTTTATGTTTACCAGCATTAATGAAATCAAAAGATGTTTTATGTCAATACTCCATGACCAAAAGGTCATTTCAGTTAAGATTATATATATAATTATTTTAAGGATATCAATATTTAACTTCAAGAATACTGAATCAATTCACTTCTTTAAAATACTTCTCACTATAAACTCAACATCAATATAATTTAAATTAAACATCTTTCAAGCTCTACTTTTATATACTCAACATCAATATAATTTAAATTAAACATCTTTCAAGGTCTACTTTTAAATTATTTTAATGGGAGAGGCATAAATGATGTATAATTTATGTTTTTTTTAAGGAGAAACAAAAAACTTGATATTCAATTTGAATCAAAGTTGTACATAGTCTATACTTTGTTCCAAAAAGAGAGCTTTTTTGCATTTACCACCCAATGCTTCAAACAAAAAATTTGTTCTATCTGATTTTCCTGGAGCAGAAAATAGACTTCTTCGCCTATAATCTATAAGGAGGTCCAAGAACACTATAATCCTCCAAACAGGACATTCATACATTAGTAGGCCACGATACTGCTCTCATATAAGCAGTCATCATCCTTGAACATAGAGTAAAATATGAGGCCCTTCAACAAGTTGGCAATAGTCTTTGATAGGGAGTCTGTCGTACCAGCAAATTTCCTGTATATATGAGAGATGGAGAACCTCTCATATTCGCCAATCAAACGTTTGATGTGAGCAACCCAATGATCAAGACTGGGAACATTGAGAGAGCATATGTCATTTATCTAGTCAATGATGACCTTAGAATCACCAAAAACATGAAGAGTATTTAGATGTAGTTGTCTGGCAAAAAATAAGATGCCCCATGTAATACCCCATTTTGACCCTTAGGATATATTAACTTTTAATGTAAATAGTGTATACATGTGATGTATGTTTTCCTAGCGTGGAGATCAAGGCCAAGGCCCTGCTAGTGGATGCTCGAATTTTATTTAAAAGGCAAGTATTAGACCTTATGTTACCCATGTGCTATTTAGCCATAGAACATTGTAAAAATGATGTAAATAAACATCATGCAATAAAATACCAAAACTGGCTATGGAGGCAACGAATGAGAAGAGTCCATGTGTATCCACTAGGGAATGGTGAGGGGGTTATGGGATTGAGCCATAAGCTGCCAAATGTCATTGTAAGAACCCATTTGACTTCCTTTGCTGACATTTAATTCTGTTGTAAGGAAGTGGTTGAAGAATTCAGTCCATGGCTTCAATGGAGCACGAGCAGCCCATAAATTCGTATGGTAGAGTATGGGCTCTGTTTTCTTGTACCACAAGTCACTCTACCTCATGGGGGTTGCTTATTCCTCATCCCCATTTCAGTGTGGAAGAATCCAGCATCAATTTTCATCCAAAAACAAATTTCTAGTAGTGAGAAAAACCAAAAATCGCAACTGTGAAAGAACCCACATTTTGAAGAGCCATAAACGCCCAGATTTGGTATTTGACAGTGAAATCCAATGGGAGATCCATAGATATGAACCTTGGGGCAAAATTGAGAGCATTAGCTACCCCGAAATTCATTGGAAAATCTAGTTTTGACAGCCCAGAAACCCAATGACGGGATTGAGTTATTCGTTGACAGAATGGTGAGAAATCCAAGTATGGATGTTTGAATAGAGGATTGGATTGCTTGAATTTAGCTTGAGATGTCTGTAGCTCTATGGTTGAGCTCACTGGATTAGCATCCTCCTCCTTTCCCTATTGCATGCTTGATAAACCCAACTGTGTGTTGGCTTAGCATGACTGTTTGAGTGAAACCATGACTGTGAGTGAGCCCATCTAGTTCCTCCTTCGTGGTTACACAGCCTAGCTCGGGGGTGATATCTCAGCTGAAAGAATACAGGCTGGATAGAGATCTATGGTTGGGTGGAACATTGCTCTCACATAGCCAGTTGTTTGAACAACTTCAGCTCAAAGATAAGTGTTCTCTGTGTTTAAATTATATGCATTCTGTGTTTTGCAATGTAATAATTATGAATGATAATTATTCATGTTAATGGAATTGATATGAAGTCTGTGCATAGCATGAGAATGAGATTGATTTGTTGTCTGTTGATTCATCACCTGCTTGGGTCAAATAAGATGATACATTACTGTTTGTGTGTGTGCAATTGTGTTTATTTTCGCTGTGTTTATATTGATTATGTATTTGGACACAGAAGTTTTTATTTATTATGAATTTCTTAGTAATGAACGGGGCTGAGATTGCCAATAAGCCCAGTATGTTGGTCACGTTTCCTTCCTGGCATCGGATTGAATGGAAGGGGACATGACACCACAGAGTGCCATAAGCTCCTCTCGTGTATTGGTACCTTCACCACAAGCCATATTGAGTAAAAAGAAATGATTGGGAGTGATATTAATAACGATACCACCACCACAAGTCCCCAATGGAGTAGCACCATCGAAACAGGCGCAAGGAAAAATACTTCCTCATGAGAAGCATTCATCGAATTGATAGGGCGATATTTTGAGGGTCTGTGAAACCGTTTGTAGCCTGAAAGGAAACTGTTTGTAGCCTAAAAGGACCATTTGTACAACCACCCGACTCGATGATTTTCAATCATCCTAAAAAATGATTTTGTTCCTAATGTTCCAGATCGTCCAAAGAATGAATAAAGGGAGGGATCGTCTGTTAGGATAAGCTGTAGCCCACACTAGAAGGTTTTGTTCAACCCGCATCCTGTGCCAACTGCAATGAATACCAAGGGAAGAGAGCAGGGATTTCCAAATGATCTGAAAATAGTTGTAGCTGATAAAGAGATGTTCCACACTTTCGCCCTCATGATTACAAAGAACATAGTAATTGGGACCCATAAAACCCCTTTTGCATAAGTTATCCTAGGTGAGGATACGATTCTCCAAAACCATCTAGGTGAAACAAATGATCTTCAAGGGTGCTTTGTATTTCCACAACCTAGAATTCTATCCACTACTCTCAATAGGTTGTACTGATATGATTTCCTCATTGGAAGTTTTGACAGTTACTTCACCATTTCCATTTCGCCAATCTCACGCTAAAGCATTATCCTTTTGGTCCAGCCAGGTGCCCAAATGTTTTAGTTGAGAGATAAAGGCATCAGCTACACCTAAATCTCATCATAATGAGTCCTATGTTAACTTAGTGCCTTGATTCCTAAAGTTTCCCTGACTAGAAGTCATCTACAGCAAGTTGTTGATCCTTTATCCACATTCCCTAGTTAGGCTAGCGTATCTTGTCTTCCAGCAAAAAGTGCCTGACTAGGATCGGCGCAGAGTTTCATCTAGTAGCCTACGTCGGTGGCTCAGGTTGCCTTCATGCAACCTGTGCTTGCCCCTTCCTAGTGCAAGTTGTCCTCATACAGCATGCGCCGAGGTTGGTTTAAATGGATAAATGAGTCCTTCGAGTGACTTCTTGAAGCATGGTGAGGTGGATCTCTATCCCTAAATAATAGGTGAGTTTTCCTTCGGTTCCCTAAACCTCTAGGGAATATCCCTTAGTCCTCTCCCATCATTTCTCAACCTAGTCTATCCACTTGGTCTTATAAATATGAAGCTCCTCTCCATTCCAAGGGGAGGAAGATCTATAGCACTGTCATGCTAGTGGAATTGGCTTAGGTGATCCTTGTACATCCTTGGGAGTCCTACTTTATCCTTGGAGGCTTTGGTTTGGCTTGTTGGAAGGAAGGTTGTGACGTTAAGGCATAGGTTGTAACATTCTTCTCTATTGTACTCTCTTTCTTTACAGTTAATACAATCTATTACCATATATGTTCTTGTGTTGTTAATGTGTAGATCTTACTTCCTTAACTGTTAGCTTAGATCAATCGTATGTGATATATGCTTTTACTGCTTGTTTGTGTCTGCTTGTTCAATAGGGTTTTGCAGCTGCAGATCTGAAGGCTCTAGAGCATTGGATCAAGTAAGGAGCAAAGGGATCGTAAATATTAGGTAAGATACTTACTTATTGCTTTATTATTATATTGATATAGGGAAGTTGGTTTCATTCTGTATCTATTTGTTCTAGATCTAGTTAGACTAGGGAGATCTGGCCTTTAAGTCTGCTTAGGTAGATTTTCCAGAAACAAATATAACGACCATACTGGAGAGTACTTTAGCTTTGATTTCAGTTTGAGTGTGATTCCATTGATTTCTTAGTGATCCATTTCTTAACCTCTTGATCCCTTCCTACCATCAGATCTTATAATTAGAGAGTCTATTGATTCCCCTTGATTCTTTTAATATCATTATCAGGTCATTTGCTTTTTATTCTTTAGAGATATTTTTATTTTTACAAGTGATTATTTGCCCGACGGTCCTTGGATGTGCATCCAGTGTGCCTAGACCCATCCTGTGCTTTCCCTATGTGTGCAATATGCGCCGGTAGCACTATTTCCTTGCATACAGTCTGCTCCATCGGCACTTTTCCCTTGTAGACAGTCTACGTCGAGCGCTCTGCAGCATACTAGGAGAGTGCACTAGCCCTTTGAGCTTGGTGCTTGGTGCTTGGTTCAAACCCTCTCCAATTTTTTTCTTTTTGATCTGATTTGCAAGCTTTTGTGTTTTGTATCTTCCAGCCATAGACTTTCTTTCCCAGCTTGCTTGAATTTGGATTTGTTTTGTTGATTTTTGGGTTCCATTTGGTCAAGTTAGAGATTCGGTGGTGGTGGGAAATTTCAATCCCCCACGTTCATCCGCTCGATCTTGCATTCCCTAATCACCATACCAGGTCTATTCATCGTTTAAGATCTTATTCCAAACCCTTTATGCACTTAGCCATTTAGTTTTGATTGCATTTGGTTGATTTTGATTGATTTGAGTGTCTTTGGACCCATTTAAGTGTTTGTCATTTTTTCTTTGAGAATTTCTAAGTCATTGGAGTGTTACGATCAGTCTCTTGTTTTCTACTATTACAACTGAAAAGCATTATTATTATTAGATCTTGTTTTGATATATGTATTGAAAAATTGAAAGTGCTTCATTTTAACATTTTTAAGATCATTTGGCAGTTGTTGTGGGACAGTTCATGCTTTGGAATTCATTATTTATATCTTTCGAGAAGTTTGAAAAGGAAATTGGTTGATTATATTTTTCTTAGTTATGATTTTTTCATCTCTTTGAAAAGATCAAGTGGATTCAATCCCTTGCGAAGTATTTCAAATTTGAAACGTTCTATGCACTTTTTGTCCTTTTGTGCTTTTGGTTCATCATTGTGGAAATTGAAGAGTTAGTGCATTCTAATCATAATCCTCCTTTTCATTATTGCTTAGATTCATTTTAGCTTGAAAAGACAAAAATAAAAAATTTTGATTTGGTGTTTCATTAATTTTTATGTTTTGTTTGGAAAAAAGGAAAATAGTGCTTTCAACCATCTTTAGTATATTTTTGAACTTGTTGGGATTTCTTATATTTTGAGACCATTGAAAAATATTTATCCTTACCTTACTTAGGATTCATCGAAAGAAAAGGAAATGTGCACATTCATGTAGCTAGGGTTGCATTATTTTTAAATTTTTGTCGACACCTCATGCTTTCACCTACCCTCATAAGATAAAATTAATCGGTAGAGTTAGGTTAAAATTTACTAGTAACTTGTGTGATAAGTTACTGATGTGTTCCAGTGTCGTAAAACGTGGAATCTGTCGTTATTTGGCTGCACTGCATCCCGGGGGCCTGTAGTTCTTCCACGTAGCAACTAGTATATCAAAGGTTCTTTCATGTACACTTGGGTATATCGAAAGGCACTTCACGTACTCGATATTATATCAGAAGGATCTTTTCATATGGTTGTGCATTAGACAACACCACTATGGATTTGTGCTCCCATGTAGCTTGAGTATATCGGGAGACTCTCCTAGGATTCCTGAAACCAACTGAGCTAACCATTTGGCCATCTTGGTAGAGCAATACATCGAGAACAACACTCGAGGAGCTACTACGCACGTGCTTCTAGGTAGTCGCGTTATACGGTCATGGGTACGGTCCTAATCCTCCTTGGTTAGTGTTCTTAAAAATTGGGCTGAGTATGACTGTTGGACCCTGGGGTATATCGCGAGTTATGAAGCCTTGACAATCCCGTGAGGTTCCAGACTTTTGAATCCACACCTGTCACATAATTTTGCTTGTGGCCTTAGTTTGTGTATATTTTGGATTGCTTTTCTTTTTGTATAGAAGACACTTAGGAGAAATTTTTCTTCAGTCATTCTGGCTGAACAACCTTTGAGAAGGTCTCATAGAATTTTAAACTTGCCACCCGAATATCCGCTTAATCAGGAGGTACTTTCGAGGTAAAAAATGGATCCACTAGTTACTGTCATTCACTTGAAGAAGAAAAATACACCATGGAGTCGGGAATAAATTTTTCACTTCCCTTGAGTCCACTAATCATTGATCCTCCAAGGTCTGTGACCATGGAACCGTCTGCTTCATGAGACACTTCTTTCCACCATTCGATGGAAGGAGAACTTGGGGTTGTAGAATGGTACAATAAACCCCAGGATGACCCTGTATCTACAACTTTTGCTCCATCTGCACCCTTTTGGGAAACCAATCCAGGGAAACACCGGGACCACTTTACTTTGCATCCGAGGGAAGAATATTCCTCCCCTAATTGGATTCCCAATGATGTGTTTTCGGCACCAGTTCGTGATTGTATTAACTGGCTATGTATAGTCGGTGAAGAACTCAGACAACAAAGTCTCTCACGAGAGAGTCGAAACTCGAAAGTTCCCACGTCTCAACACACCCCGATTTTTTCGCTATCCTTTACTTCACCGGAAACACCTATACATAACATGACCACTTATGAACCTAGTCAACCCTCGTTTCCTGCAAGTACACCCCTTAATCAGGAGACCAGTTCCATACCCCAAGTGACTCAAAACATTCAAGGACAACTTTCCAACACCCCTCATACTACTACTGGAACATTACCCACCCCTCCCACACCCCAAAACTCGTTGAGAGGATACTCTTTAGCTCCTAATTTTATCACGAGTAGTGTTCCTCCAATAGTAAGTAATCATCAACCTATTGTGAGTTAGCCATCAATGAGTGGTCAAAACATTGTTAGTAGAAAAAAACCCATGTTTGCTAACCATAATATGAGTGGAGGACTTCCAATTGGTCATTCCGTTGGAAGTTCCTTACCAGTCGCGGGACCTACCATGGGATTACCTCATGGTGGGGTACCATCCAAACTAACTCAATCACTATAGAGTTATATATATCTAGGTAATTTCAACCCTGCATCGGGACAATACCAGCCGGTAAACATGCAACTCAAACACTCCATGGGGACATCATAATGTTATTCCAATTGGACCCCCACCAACCTTTACTCAAGTCCCACCACCCCCACCACCGTTTGGTCCACCTCCACCTACTTCTGGAGGCGGTGGGCCCCCACCTCATTTGGGAGGAGGCGAACCTCCACGTTCCAACGGAGGCCCACCCCATTCTGATAGTGGCATCCCACCCCACTCCGGTGGACAAGGCGAAGGCCAACCTCCTTTCAGCGGTGAAGTACCCCCACCTTCAGGCGGAGGCCCTCCTTTTTCTGGAGGCAGCGGACCACTTTATTCCGACAGAGGAGGTGGAGGACCATCTTATTCCTGTGGTGGCGGCAGGCCCCCACCTAATTCTAAAGGGGGTGTACCTCCACCTTCCGGCGGAAGGCCACCCCATTCCAGTAGTAGTGACCCACCCCAATCCGGTGGAGGAGGTGGAGGCCAACCCTCTTCCGGCGATGGAAGACCCCCGCCTTAGGCGGAGGCCCTCCTTATTCTGGAGGCAGCGGACCACCTTATTCTGGCGAAGGAGGTGGAGGACCACCTTATTCTGGCGGTGGTGGCGGACCCCCACCTTCTGGCGGAGGGCCACACTATTATGGTGGAGGGCGTGGAGGACCACCTTATTCTAGTGGTAATGGTAGACCCCCACCTTCTAGTGGAGGGCCACCCTATTCCGGCGGAGGAGGTGGTGGACCACCTTATTTCGGCATTGGTGGAGGACCCCCACCTTTTGTAGGAGTTCCACCATATTCTGGCACCAACGGGGGACCACCTTATTCTAGAAGCAACGGAGGACTCCCACCTTTCGGTGGCGGACCACCCTATTATGGTGGAGGACCACCATCTAGTCCACCACCCAACCCAGGAAGCACACCCCCTTATGGACAATTCCCTATGGTAACACCTTACAATTAGTCGATTCAAGGTCCTACCGGTCCATACATGCCATATCAATACTACCAGTAGACACAACCAAACCGACAGCTGCCATTTTTGGCCACTTTTACCCGGCCTGTCTCATCTGACGAATGATCCCATCCTACATGGTTATAATTGGCCACCCATTCTAGTTAAGTTACCTTCTGATATTCCAAAGTTTGATGGAAATCCCGATGAAGACTCGAAGAACCATGTGATGACATACCATCTATAGTGCTCATCCAATTCCTTGATGGATGATTCAATCCGTCTGAGGTTATTTCAAAGGACCCTCACCGGTTCCGTGGCTAAGTGGTGTATTTGAACTACCACCACACTTGTTTCCTGATTTTCGTTCTTTAGCTATGTCGTTTCTGACTCATTTCCATTTACCCATCCGCTATGAAACTAGTACGGACTTACTGAATTCTCTCCGCCAGACTACCGCAACTCATATATTTGATCATATCCATGATGGCGGAGGAGACGACGTCTCATTAAGGCTCCTATTCCAGACCAATTATTAGTTGACTGGTTTACGAAGTCTCTTTTACCCACCGTATGTAGATATGTAGCTATGGGTGGGGTCATCATAGAGGAACATGCTATCACTCCTGCCCACTACTTAGACCTTGTCTATGCTCAATCTGGCACTTTATATGACATTATTCTTGATGCCCCCCGCCCCACCTACAATCCTACAAAACCGCTTTAGGGACCTCATGCCGATGACATTATTAGTTTCATACACTCCCAACCTCCTACTCAAACCGATGGATTTTCGAACCACCATGGCTCTTCCCCACCCTCGCCACAGGCCGACAGCAGTAGCACCAAGTCACCCACTCCTACTCCCACCGAGGAGGTGAATTCTGTTCAATCAGCTTCGCCTCAGAAATCCGGTGACAAAAATAAAACCAAAGGTAAACCCAAGAATTCTTCCAACCAGCGGGAACACAAGAACCCTCCCGAAGACACGAAACATAAATGGAAGCTCAAGTATCCTTGTTTACTATGTGGTGGTGACCATTTCTCCAAAGAGTGTCCCCGCAGAGACGAAGTGCAGAAGTTTCTTAAGGGAAACGCCACACCCATAGTTCTCAATGATCCCTTCCCCACCAAAAACCAACAAATGTTTTCCCAACCCTCTCCTTCCTAAGGAGAAACATCCTACACCGTGCATGTTCTCATGATGCGTAGTGAAACGGTTAACCTGAATACACGATCACGATCATATGACTCAGTCCCTCCTAAGGAACCCATTGGAAGTAATATTGAAAAATATTCCACCTCTACCACAATATTTCTGTGCCGAAAGGTCCTCTCACCATTGAGAAACCTTCATTAGATTCAGTGTTGCGTCCGCCTAAGAGCATGATTCGAAAAGCACTTTTCAATCCTAATGCTCGGGCATCTCAGAACTATAACATTGTAGAGGACTTGGCGCAAGCCCCTTGTGCAATATCGACGCTAGAGGTCTTGCATAATTGTCCCAATCAACGTAAGACTCTTCTCACTGCCATTGGCACGGTAGACCCGGATTCCTCGAATACGATCATGTTTAGAGTTGAGTATTTTAAACCGAGACTTTCCCACCAGCTGGCTTTCCAAATTGCCACGAAGTTTGCCGGGAAGACAATACATCGTACTGTATTAGACGAAGGTGCCTCTACCTCAGTCACATCGTTATCTTGTTGGAGAGCCATTGGTTCTCTTGATTTAAACCATTCTCCTACTACAGTGAAAGCATTTGATGAGCGTGGCTTCCAACCCCATGGGATATTACAAGCCTTAGTAGTAGAATTGGGGGGTAAGACTATAACCATTAACATGGAAGTAGTCGCATCCCCTTTGAATTATAATCTCTTGCTTGGTCATAACTGGTTTTATGCCATGACTGTGGTCACATCATCTGTCTTCCACATTGTATAATTCCCCCATCAAGGCCAAATTGCCACAATCGACCAATTGGACTTCTGTACACCGGACACCGCTACTCATCCCAGTGATAATGTCCCTTTATTAGTGAAATATTCGCAGCTATATGAGAGCATGGGGGTCGGCCTCATAAAATATTCATCTCTTATGGGCATCTTTCCAACCCCGGATCCCCATAACCATGTTTCCACGGTGAACATGATCTCCTCCATGATTCCATCTTCTTCCAACTCTACAGAGCAATGGCTCGTGCCCGACTAGGCCACCATGCATTTTATTGGAGATACTATGCCTCTCTCACCAGCTAAATCTACTTATGAGGCTATTGATTCAGCCCCTAAGGACCACTTGGCCATGGACTTTACATCTTGTTCTCTACAGCGGACGTCATCTTCACTATATTCTCTACTTCGTACTTTCCATTCAGATGAGTCCATTATGGAGATTATGAGCACGGATGAACCTCTGTGGGAATACCTTCACCATCGATCATATTTCCTACCCTCATTAGATTCTATGGAGAACGCTATCACTACCATTTTTACACCAGATGTCTATCCTTTCCCACAGTCACCGATCCTCATTTGCGATACGGTTGCAGAAGGAAACATGGAAAACATCACGCCTACCATCCCAATTGACATCTCGGTTATACCCAGCGTCGTGGAACATATCTGCATCGACCATACTTGCTCTCCTAAGGACCTCACCGCATTCACGGCCTTATTCCAACAATTTCGTGATGTCTTCGCATGGACCTATGAGGAAATGCCTAGGATCAATCCTGCTATTGTTTTGCATGAGATCAAAACCTATCCCGACGTAAACCTTTCCGCCAAAAATTATGACAAGTACACCCTCAAAAAATTGCGGCAATTAAAGCTGAGATTGAAAAACTCTTGAAGGCCGACTTCATCTATCATGTTCCTTTAATAGAATGGGTCTCCAATGTCATCCTTGTGGCTAAGAAGCAGGGTACTATTAGGGTCAGTGTCGATTATAGGGACTTGAACAAGGCTTGTCCTAAGGACAACTACCCTACTCCATTCATCGATCATATCATCAAAAATTGTGTTGGGAGCGTCATCTTCTCGTTTATGGATGTATTTTCCAGTTATAATCAAATAGAGATCCACCCGGATGACCAACACAAGACCGCCTTCATCTACCCCTAGGGTACATTTGTTGATCGTAAACTCCCCTTTGGTCTTAAAAATACTCGTGCTACATTCCAACGGGCCATGTTGTATGCTTTTCATGATGTGAAGGAATTTGTGGAGCCCTTGTTTGACGGACAATCTACCAAGAGTGGACTCAAGGCCTGATCTCCCTAGACTCAACGTAAGACTAGAACAAACAGGACAGAATATAATCTACTTTCCTAGATCAAATAGAAGTGCAAATGAATGAGAAGATTATCTACCTCATATTTGTGGATCCCTTTCTTCTTCATTGATCCGATACTCCAGCATCATCAGATCTTAAGCTGCAAGACCCTGTTGAACATATAGAAGACAACAAATAGTGAAAGCATATATTTCATATGATAGATCTAAGTTAATAGTCAAGGAGGAAAACTCTAAATATTATCAATGCGACAACATTTATGGAAAGTGATTATATTAACTATATAAAAAGTGAGGAGTACAATAGAAAAGAGGATTACAACCAACGCCTCAATGTTGCAATCTCCTTCCGACAAGCCAAGCCAAAGCTCCTAGAGAGAAGTAGGTGTCTCCAAGGATAGAGTGTTGAATCTACTGAGATAATTCCACTAGCATAAGAGTACCATAGACTTCCTCCCTTTGGGATGGGAGTGAACTTCACTTATATAGGACTAAGTGGACAGGATAGGTTGAGATATGGTAGGAGAGAGATAGGGGATCCTTCCAAGAGGTTAGGAACTTAATTCCAGCTTCCCTAAACGCTAGGGATAGGGATACACATCAGATACCTTCGAGAATGGTATCAAAGAATCTATTTTAGTCAATTAACTGACATCGTCGCAGTCTGTAAGAGGACAACTTGTGATGTCGCATGTTTTATGAGGACAACCTGCGATGACCTCTCAAAACCTAGTAGAAGAAGGTTTGTATCTCTTCCAGGTTGATGACTCAGTCAAGGAACTTCAGGGAATGTTTACACTGACTATCATGATTGTGAGATTTTAGGTGTAACAGAATGCCCCCAAAAGCATGAAACTGTTTGAAACTAGACAGGTCGGAAATGCTTTGATAGAAGGAATGGAAATGGACTTGTCGAATGAAGGATGTTGCTGCAGTACAACTGAATCTAAGTGCATAGTCTCATACAACTCACAACATGGCTGCCGACCAATACAATGCAGATCCATGGTAGTAATGACCGACTGAACACAATCATGGCTACTAGACACAAGCATAGATCCATTATGAGATGATAACACAGCCACGACCAATACAAATGTGGATCCGTGCAATATGACTCAAACAATCTCCATCTTAGCCTAGGTAAAACATGACTCCCTGGGGTCTTCAAGCCAAACCCGCAATGATGCGAATCTATCCATGTGATTACAAATGTCTTGATGTCGAACATGGTAGAAACCACTTGATTACCGGTCCTTGATGTATACCGCTAACAAGCGCGAGGTAAATCACCAATGATGTCAATGATCCCCAAGGTATCACAGTACATATCGTCAAGCGCAAATAAATGAGTTGAAGTCGAATGCTTAACGAAATATTTCAATCAAGAGTCAAAGTTGTAAACTCATGTCGAAAGTGAGGTAACCTTCCATTGAGGTATGCAGGGCCAAGGTACTCGATTGGTTTCTAGATTCAATCCTCGGATGATGTGTTGAAGTCGACAAGGATGAATCCGTCGAAGGAGGGCCATGATGAATCCCCCATCATCGACACAAAACACAACAACATATGTTTGGAGTAGATCAGATGGTACAGTAACATACAAAACTGACTCAAAGTAGACTGACATGGTGGAAGGCGTACTGAATACAAATAATGAGTGGTGAAAGTATTCTTGAACATGGGCATGGCATGAGTTGGTAGTATTGACATGATGAGTATGACACCGACTCCTAATGCAACTGATGGTGGAAGTATTCTTTGGATGACCCAAAGGAGTAAAAAGACTCAGGAAGTAGGAAAAACTCGAGGACAAATGGATGATCCAAGTGCAGTATGCAAATGCAAATGAGTGCCATGTTCAAGAACGACTAGGTACTACCACAGATAAATATTGTAACATAAAAGCTTTCCTTTTTCGCCATCATGATTGATGAGTGCCTCGTGTGTTTTTTACGAGCCTGATGAGGGTAACCATATGCTCGACTCATCTCATAGATGAGTCCAATCCCAAATGTTTTTCAAACCTGGGAGAGGAGGGGTTCATCCCATGGCGGGCCCTTCAATGTGAAAGTTTAACGAGTCCATAAGGTAAACTCGGTCGTCATTTCATGTTTAGAGAGTCTGAAAAGAACTAAAGAAGACTCCAATGGTCCTTTTTCGTAAATTTAGCCTCATCGCTCGAAAAAGGGTAAAACAACACGGGAGAGGAGTCTTCCAGTCATGATTGACTGGAGTATTCCTTTTTCATAAGTATTGCCCCTTGGTTCGAAAAAGGGGTAAACTATCACCAGGAAGATGACCATTCAAATTCTTTGACAAGCGTGAATGCGAAAAGTTTGCTTGGCAATCTTTTCGTATTTCGAGAGCCTAAAAAGAGCTTAAAGATAGACTCCGTGAGGGTTCCTTTTCCATAGGAGTTTAATGAGCCCAAAAAAGTGATAAATCATAACTCGGTGACTTATTCTCATGGTTTTAAGAGCAAGAGAAAGAACAAAGAGTAAGCTCATCATCATTAAATAATCAAAATCTAACGGATTAAAATAACAACAAAACAATTCAACAGATTGTTCATACTTGAGACGATCACCACAATGCGAGAATGGCGCAAACAGAACACTTAACGTCTCCTGCATGCTTGAAAACTAGGTCAAACAGTCAACCAGGCATTTAAATGCAGTAAAAATGATCGAAACTATAGCAAATAACCCAAAGAATATTCCCTTTTTGTTTATAAAATGGAAAAAATGACCAAATATAGTTACCATTGTTTATTTGCCAAATTGGGGAGAAGAAAGTGCTATTTGGAACAAAATTTCATTCTCCGATTTCCGGAGCTACGAGCGACCATTTCATGAGCCGTTCAGAGCAGGTAAACCTAAATCTCATCTAGCATCTTTCTAGTGGTTTAGAATTTCAATTTTCGTCCATTTTTTAGGTTTTTTGAGTTGATTTGTGGGGAGTTTGTGCACCCTCGGGTCGTCGCAGGCCTCCCTTATGGGAACTGCGACAAACCCAGGTCATCGCAAAACCCGCATGGGTGTCTTGCGACGATGTCTCCCTGTCTGCAAGGATGGGGTGCGACGATGGAAACGTCCATGTTCAAATCAAAACCTAGCCCCAAAAAAAAAGTTTTGATGGCTTGGGTGAGGTCTAATGGTGTCCAAATGCTCCTTTGACAAGGTTGTGGCCGCCAACATGGTTCTAGAATGGCACGAGCATGAACATGAGGTGGAAGATGTGCAAGTAGCAAACAATCTGGTGTGTGTGGAGGCATTGAGGAAATGTGGGCTATTGAAGTTCTTCTAGGTCCAGGGCATGAGGGCCCAAGTCCTACTACTGGAGCATATGCTTTGGAGTTGGGATGCATCGCAGCAGTACTTCATGAACAGAGAGCATATACTGACTATAGATTTTGATGGCATATACTTCTTGACTGGATTGTCCCAGAGGGGGGATACTGTATCACTCACTGGATCACGAGGGAGTGACCGGACTGTAGATGACTTGATTTCCCAACACTGTAATCCACATTCCCGTGCCTCTAGTGGGAAGATCCCCATCAAAGAGGTGCGATATCATCCATTGCATGCTATACTCTTCACCATAGTGAGGATAGTAGGGAGCTAGGCATCTCACTTTGATACGAAGTCCCAGATGTTGTAAGACTATATGTCTCTGAAGGTGTTCAATTGGTGTGAGGGACTCCTCACCAACCCTAGAGCTAAGCTGACCAAGTGTCGACGCGGTGAGCTCAAGCAGTTCGGGTATGGATTGGTAGCAATCTCATTCTTGTTGGAACAGGTTCCCCTCTTGCACCTGCAGGTGACTGTGGATGACAGGGATCCCAAGGATCCACACATGGCCCAATGGACGGAGGTGATGGCTCGTCATGGTGGTGGGGGTCCGATCATCGGGTACAGTTCCATATTCTTCACCTGGATGGAAGGCCAGTTACTCATGATTGAGGACTATCTGTACAGTGGTACGGACTTCAGGGAGGACCCAAACCTCATACTGCCTGAGGGAGCAGAGTAGGGAGACATCGGTAAAAACAGTGACCCTTGTACTTTTCATTTTGTGCATTTATAATTTTTTTTGTGTAGTGTTGCTGAGTTAATAACATGTGTGTGTAGATGTGGACCCTTCACGGCTAGTGGGAGTTTCACTCCTTGCGAGGAGAGGGGAGGCACCACCAGTATCCCCATCCATGCACGATGCCATGGTGGAGATGGAGGATGTCTATGAGAACCTTACTAGGTTGACATTAGGCATTCCAGATGCAGTCGTGCATGAGTTATCGAGGCCTATGCAGAGGTACACAGTGGGTGTGACCTTGCGCTTCAGCGAGCTGCTCCACAAGGTAGCGAGAGCGGTGGACAGCTTCCATGTTTAGCAGGAGAGAGCCACGAGACCTAGGGGTGCACGGGCCAAGCATTAGGCCTTGTGATTTTATTATGTACTGAGAGCTTGTGAGCCTCATATTTTGTACTACTGAAAGCTATCGGGCTTAAGATTTTGTATAGACTCACTGAAAGCCGTCGTGCTTCATATTTTTGTATCAACACTACGTTATTTTGATTATATATATACAGACATTTTGGAGTCTTCATACATTTGTGTTCGATATGAGATCTTGTTTATGTGTTTGCTTATATGATGTTATGTCTACTTTTACAGCTCATGAATATGCTCATGTGTGTGCAATATACCAATCTAAGATGAAGTTGTGTTACGGAGAAAACTTCCTATGGCTTGGGGTAGACCACAACAAATAGCTGACTACCAGAAAATGAATCAATTCCCAATGCTATGCTATATAAATGACAATGCTATGATAATGGAGAAAATACAAACCTTTAACCGTGTGTTCGATGTAGATCCCTGTTGAGCTTTCAACTTCTACACTTGGACCTGCAGATTAGTCTCAACAACATGTACAATCAAGTGCATATAATATGTGAAAGACATTAGCATAATCAATAGCATGATCCATGATTTAATAGGCAAATATAACCCAATGTAATTAAACAATATTCACAATATCATTTTGGACGAGAAAATGAGTATTTCCATTAATGAATAACAAGAAGTACAATATACAACCTCTTACCTACAACCAATCTGAACCAAGAACTAGGTCTCTCCACTTGTGCCTCCACCACTTCAATCCTCCATGCAATGGCAAACTCAAACTAGGATAGGAGTTTGGTAGGTGAACATAAGGAGTTCACAACAACAAGGATCAATGAGTGTAGACTCAAGTCACGAAAAAAATCCACTAGAGTTATCTTGCTCTCTTTTTCTCCTCCCTTCCATATGCCATAAGAGCTCAATATATAGCCTTCCAAAGGTAAGTGAAAGGACACATTGAGGCATTTTGGGGCAAATGGAGGGCCAAAGGTCACCCTAAGACTGCTTTTTGGGAGTAAAAAGTAATTTTCTAATGATTTTTACCATTTTACTTGGTACCTGCGGGCTATAGTGGAATAGCTCGCGTGTACGCTGACTATAATGGGACAGCAAGCGTACAGGAAGAAAAATAGGGAAAAAGTGTTTATGAAGGACATAAACTAAATCTGAGTTAGTGAAATGGATCCTGAAGGCTAAAGAATGTTGATGCTCACAAGGTGGAAAATTACGCTGTAACAGATGCCCCCTAATGTGTGAGGTCAGAGAATGGTGCTACAATGGCCAAAATACATTATAAATCTCAGAAGTGGAGTGATGGAGACACAAGTGGAAGGAACAACTCACTCGTCATAATATAATAATATCTCTGAATACAT
This sequence comes from Larix kaempferi, assembly GCA_027924585.1. Taxonomy (NCBI): domain Eukaryota; kingdom Viridiplantae; phylum Streptophyta; class Pinopsida; order Pinales; family Pinaceae; genus Larix; species Larix kaempferi. The sequence goes on from BSBM01000577.1 coordinate 3,607,298, forward strand.
GTCGGTATAGTACAACAATCTGATACAATGGCCATGAATAGGAAGTACATAGTGAATACATAGCATAGATGATCATAGCCATAACCATCTACAGTAAGAGAGTCTCTTGCTGAAAGGAAACAACTGGTGCAAAACTAGAGGTACAAACTGCTAATGTCTGAGAGGTGATATCTCAAATGTAAAGTCACGATCATAAGTAGCATAGCATACTAAATGCCACTAACGTCTGGGGTCTTCTACACAAATAATCTATGGTACAAGTCCCATCAAGTGAATAAAGGTGTTGAGGTCGAACCTGATGTGACATCGTCTAATTACCGGTCAATGATGTATACCGTTAACAGACGCGAGATAACCCACCAATAATGAAAATGGGCATCAAGGCACAGAGTACAATCATCAAAGTGTGAATAGATGTGTTGAAGTCAAACACTAAGATGAATCCATCGATCAGGGGACATTGATGTATTCCCAAAACTATCGATGGTGAGAGAACCTACCACTAATGACTGCGAGCCTTAAGGTACTCAACCAACTCTAAGTCTCAATTCCAGAATAAATGGGTTGAAGTCGACGGAACGAAACTCGCTAGAAGGAGGGAATTAGGCATCCCCCATCAACCAGAACGAGGTAACAGCTACGCTGAAAGATTTGGAAGAACTTAGATGGAATGGACTGACTCAATAAGGATGGCCAAAATGTAATAGTCAAAAGATCTAAGGAGTGGCCGAATCTGGTTTCAGGACTTCCTTTGAACAAGAGCATGAGCATATAAATAGACTCAGGAAACATAGAATTGACATAACACTGTGCGATGTAGGAGGCATCAACAAAGGGCTCCAGGGTGACTGGAAGCTTAACCAATCGGTGGAGTAAACTGAGAAATGAGTACAGCTCCTAAGGTCCTACTATAGTCCCAACTCATAATGTATGGAGTGGAATGAATTCTCTATTCAAAGGCGACACAACAGCTGCCAACAAAAAGAATTAAATATTATCCCATTCGGATTTTTGGAATATATGATTTTTTTGGTCTTTTTCGTATTTGGAAAGCTTGAAAAAGAATAAAATTGCTTATAGTACAACAATTGAGGAAACAAGTGTCAAATAGCGAGCAGACTAGTCCCAAGCAGTGGAACATAGCTATGATCAATGCAAGGAAGCATGTGCAGGATGTGCACATTCGAGGGGGTGTTCCCTCAGGTTCAAAAGGTCATCAAATTGTGAAGGGAAAATGGAAGCTCTGCAGGGCTCAATAAGGAAAGTGCTTAGGCACCAGGCTAACAACTGAGTAAGAGGGAGTGAGCAAAAGGCGCAAGCGGCAATCAGGATGATGCAATGCAATCACAACTTGATACAAACTGGGGGAGTCCTTATGGGATATGGCCAGCATAAGACAAAGTAGAGTATGAGTCTTTATCACAAAGTCATGGCGTAACTACAAAGGACTCCCGATCTTAAGGAAAAATGACAGCATTGGCACCATAAGGAAAAGCGGGTTCTAACTAGGGCACCCATGTTCGGAAAGGCCCTACCACCAACTAACGAAACTTCTATACCAGTGTGAAGGTTCTGTGTCGGTTAAGAAGCGGGGTTTCCCCTAGGGTTAATGAAAAATGGTCAAAAGGTCAAATGTATAATGCATGTCAAAATGACATCTAACCTATATGCCAAGTGTGAAATATACCTACCACAGGTGCGAAATGGTCAAAAATCAACTCTCGTCGAAGAAATCTGTTCAAAATGCTACTCCAAGACATTATATTAGTCCAAAACAGCTTAAAATGGCGAAAACTATAGACAAGTGGGTTTCCAAAACTATAATTAGTAATAAAAAATTACAATTTACAATTCATTTTCACTTTTTACCCAATTTGGAGTTTTTGGTTAGTTTTCACCTTGGATTTCAGTTGCTGATTCTGGGAGCTATGGGCATCTATTCATCGAACCGTCTGGAGTAGTTAAGCTATCTCATTCTCCTCTTTCATTTAATAGTTTTTATTTCAATTTTCATTGGTCAAATTTTTTTAATGGGGAAGCCCTATTTAGTTACGGTGCTACCTGCGGGCTACAGATATACGGATCGCCGGTAGGGCATGGTACCCGCCTTTGTTTGCTAAATATGCCGCGGGTACGGCCGTAAGGTTTGTTTTTTAAATGAAAATGACTAACTCTTGGTTTCTCTTCCTCCGTGATGGTTCTAGAATGGAGAGAAAGGGAGCATGACCTTGTGGATGAGGTCGTCCGCAATGATTTTCCTACTCAACAAGCCTTACAAGCATGTGGTATTTTCAAATTTTGGAAAATAGGGGGTTTGAGGGCCCAAAACCTATTGCTCCGTCACTTGATAGACTATTGGGACATAGATGCACAAAACTTCAACCTAGATGGTCAAATACTCTCTGTGGAGGTAGATGACATTTACTTTATTACTGGATTGTCCCATCGAGGTGAAGTGGCAAGTCTTCGATCTCATACTGTGGGTGGTGGGATCACCATTCCCGACTAAATAGAGCAGTACTATCTTCCCAACACTCGGAAAGTGGGGAGTCGGGTACCCATTGGATCCATAGTCAGTTTGAGCATGGAGATTATAGTGGCTACCCTCGTCAGGATCACAGGTTCGGTAGCTCTACACCAGGATTCAAGGTCAGTAATGTTGTATGCCTCACAGTGCATGCAGCCCATGGTATATGATTGGTGCACAATGTTACTGGGGTCCATGAAGACCCAGTTAATGGAGTGCAAGCGTGGGGAGGCAAAAAAATTTGGATACAACAGTATTATATGCCGCTTCTTCTTTGAGAGGGTTCCGGGGCTCAGTCTGAGGGTTGAATTCCCTCCTCACAGTCTCCGTGACCTAGCCCTGACGCGGTGGATAGAGGTATTGACACAACAAGGTGGTGGCCGACAGGCATCACCATACACAGAGGAGTTCTTCCACTGGTGGGACCGACAGGTCATAGCCATTGACGACTACCCCTATGTAGGGATAGACTTCCATGGTGATCGCGACATGTCGCTTCCTCTAGGGGCATCATTTGGAGACATCAATATGTTACTCTTTTAATGTTTTTATGTATTAAATTTTTATGGATTTTTTATTATATATGAAAATGCAAAAATATTTTTGGGGTCAGTATCACATATTAACATTCTACTGTTTGCTCGCAGACATCGGTCCGCGAATACCTGAGGGTTTCCTGAGACATCGTCGATGGGACAAGGGTGGAGAGGTAGTTGGCACTGCGGCAGAGCGCACATTAGAGACCGTGCGGGTCAACCTGTCCCGCATGACCACTAGGGTACCTATGATCGAGGTAGTGTAGCTGCCAAAGGACATGCAGTGCCATGCTGTAGGAGTACCGAGGCCCTAGGTGCGACTACTGCAACGGATAGCCAATGCAGTCCACTATTACTATCAGACACATCCTGCCGAGGCAGCTAGGCCTCCTCGTGGGGCTTAGACATCTCAGAGTCCCATATTTTGTATCGAAATGTATATTTTTTAGTGCTATGGGATCCAATTTTTTATTGTGACACTACCATTTTGGACATGTTATTTATAAAAAACTATGTTTCTCTAGTTCTACTAGATGTGTATGTACAAATGTATGAATGTATGTTTATTTGTGTGCTTCATTATGAATGTGACAAATGCCAATCTAGGACATAGTTAGCATATCCATCAGATACATGATTAAAACTTCTTGGAACATGAATGTATGTAATGGAAACAAAATGACATTCCAAGAGTCTTACCCTTAAGAATCTCCGTAGTAAAGTAGGATCCCTCACATGGTACTGACCATTTAATTAAGACACAACCAGTTGTGAATCCAGGCAGAACTCTAAACACTGGATACCATGTGAAATAGCATCCCGAAGTAACTCAACCATGGCACTGTACTCATCCACATTGTTGGATGTAGGACCGAGACAAGCACCTCCCGAAGACACAACTAGGTGGTCAAGTGAATAAATAACCCAAGCAGCATAAGCAAGCTGCTGCGTATGACGGATAGCGCCATCCACGAATCCTAAGAACATAGGAGATTCCACTGGCATCTGTCAACCAAATGGAAGCGAATCAGCAAACCGAAAAAAAAGAAAAAGAAATATAAACTATGTACAGAAGCAACTATACAATATTATACAAAAGTATTAGCTTGAACTAGAAGTTTAAGCGTAATACCACTTGAGGTAGATCCCATTTCTAGGCTCCTTCAAGGCATTCCCTTCATAATCTTCTAATTCGTAGGCTCCTTTTTCCAGGACACGCCTCACAATGTAAGGATCATGCCACATGGGGTTAAAATTGTCTGCCCCCAGGGGTTCTTTAGCTTGGTCATATAAGAGGAACAAGTCACCTTCAGCATATTTCCGGTGACAGACAGACCTATCGTATTGAACCTTGACATGACGCTTATTGGCATCTATAGCCATAGTAGCATCTCGATGCTGCTCGTCAAGCTGCTCAAGGTGGATCAAACATTGCTCAATACTTGATGTATCAAGGAGGAGCTCTATGGCTAGTTTTAATGAAGGGATTTCGTATTCAATCGATAAAATAGACTCCACACCGTGTACTAGCTAAAACAGTGAGAACCTGGTGGCAATCTTAACTATGGTTCGATATGCCCACAAAGTAGGATATAACATAATATGTCAGTTGTTCTTGCTTTGTTGGATGGTACATTGGAGAATGGTATTTAAAGACTTATTGACTGCTTCAACCTAACCATTCGCTTTGGGGTAGTAAGAAGATGAATGTTCTTGATGAAACCCAAGCTTGAGTGACAAATCTGCCATCATCTTGTTCTGAAAGTGACTGCCATGGTCAGTGACAATCTCTCTCAGAATACCGAACCGAGTGATAATCTGATTGAATACGAAATGGGCTGCTGTAGCACCATTGGCTTTTATGGTAGGCATGGCCTCAGCCCATTTGTAAAAGTAGTCCACGGCCACTATGATATGGTGATTCCCCCCAGCCAAAGCTGGTTTGCAATCCATGAAATCCACTCCCCACTTGGTGAAGGGACCGACGGTGACGACTAGATGAAGGGGCGCTGGATGCAAGTGTACATTCCGAGAAAACACCTAGAAAGGTGACATCTCTTTAAGATGTTTATACAATCCTTGAAGATTGAAGGCCAAAAGTAACCTGCTTGCATAATGCATTGGGCTGTTGCAAGCCCGAATAGGTGACCACCACACGCCCTAGCGTGGTAGTCATTAAGCACACGCTCCGCTTCTTCGTGATTCAAACAACGATAGAGGATAGAATCCTTTCCCCGATGATACAAAGTGCTGCCGACAATGGTATAATCTTTAGCGTGATGTTTCACACGCCGTCATTCGTCTCGCGAATAGTGCGAAGGAAACTTCAAAGTTTGAAGATATATGATAATATCTCCATACCAAAGGTCCTCAGACAAGATAAGAAATAAGTGATCATCCACAAAGGAATATTCATGGACAATATCCTCATCAAGTTGCGAAAGGTCAGACATGAGCTCAGCAAAAACCAAGGATTTCACCAACTTCGTCGAAGCAAAATCGAGATCAAACTCCCGAAGGATCACAATCCATTTATTGTACTTCCCCCCTATAAGACGTCATGATAGAAGGAACTGAAACAGATTGATATGCGCTATGACTATGGTTTTCCTAAGCATGATGTAGTGTTGTAACCGTTGGACTACATGAACAGTCACAAGTGCCAACTTTTCCACATAAGTATATCTCAGCTCAACGTCTACTAGATTTCGACTAAGGTAATAGATCACATGCTCTACAAGCACATCATCAACCTGAACTAAGACCATTCCAATCGTCTCTTGATGCACGGCCACATAAAGTATGAAAACTCTGGCAAAGTCGAGTGGACTAAGCAAAGGGGCCGATACCAAAGCTTTCTTAAGAGCATTGAAAGACTGTTGGGCTTGCTCATCCTAGATAAATGGTGCGTCTTTCTTCAAGAAGCGTGCGAAACCTTTGGTAATATTAGCATAATTCACTACAAAGCGACGTAGAAAAGTGGCTCTCCCTTGGAGGCTGTGAAGTTGAAGTAAATTGCGCAGAGGAGGCAACTGAAGTATTGCCTCAACTTTAAGAGGATCGACTCGGATGCCCTCTTTTGAAACTATGAAACCTAGAAGGAGACCCGTTTTCACAACAAAGATGCACTTATTGGGATTTAACCGAATCTTGTAGCATATGTATCTTTCAAGAATTAAATGGAGGTGCTTGGGGTGGTCCACTCTCTTGCAAGAATGTCCAGCAAGATCATCCAAGTATGCCTCCACTATGCATTTAAGGTCATGAAAGGCGTAGGTCATAGCCTGCTGAAAAGTGGCTTCAGTGTTTTCAAGGCTGAAGGGAATTTTCCGGTACGAAAACGTACCCCAAGGACAAATAAAAGCCATCTTATGTTGGTCCTCGGGTTTGATCTGTATCTGGTTATACCCTGAAAATCCGTCCATAAATGAAAAAACTTCGCTTCCCGCACAAGCATCCAAGATCTGATCTATGAATGGAGTAGGAAAATTGTCTTTCGGACATGCATGGTTCAGGTCTCTAAATTCAGTTCACACACGGATAGTTCCCTGCTTCTTATCCACAGGAACAGGATTCGACACCCATTCGATAAGGGGAACTAGGTAGATAAAACCAACCTTAAGCAGTTTCTCCACCTCTGCCTTGATCGCGGCTGCCTTTCGAGAGTTCACAGCACGAAGGCATTGTTGAACCGGTTTAGAATTGGGATATGTTCTAATTTTGTGTTGGAAAATGCTGGGGTCTATTCCTAGCATCTCGTCATATGACCAAGCGAAAGCTTCCCAGAGTTCCTTAAACAATTCGGTGCAAATACGAACCTCTTCAGGAGAGCAATCAGCACCAATGTAAATGTTCTCAACCTTCCGGGGGTACGAGAAATGTTGATCGGTATGGTAGGGGAAATATTATCCATGCGAATCCCAAGGAGCCATAGGGTGACCAACAATCTCGGCAAGAGTCGTCCTAAACTCGTCTTGTTCCATAAGATCGGGGTTGGGAAGAAAATGAGAGCGATGATGCATGTCTTCCCAAGGCCTCTCACTACCACACATGGCCTCAACAATAGTTTCATCTGAAGGTAAAGTACTGTCAATACAATCGTGCGAACAAGATGATTTCACTGCCCATTCTGGCAGCATAACGGGATCTTCCTCTTTTGTCCGTGAAGAGGAGAGATCCATCTTTGCAGTGGCTTGTTGGATATCTTGATATGCAAGATCAGCAGCAGACAGTGGCATAGCCATTCCAACATGCACAATGTCTCCAGACGTGGAACTTGTGGACAGTAAGGTCCATGTATAATCAAAATACGAAGTATGGAACGATACATTATTCAATGGAGGAGGCGCATTATCGGAAATGGTTCCAATAAAAGAAATGGGTGAAGAGAAATCATAAGATCCCATCAATGAGGGGTACAATCCGACACCCATGTTCCCAGTTGCTGGCTGAGAATCTATAACTTGGGGGACCACTGATCCTGTGGATGTTGTGGAATAAGGACTAACGAAATCTAGTTGGTTGACCATCACAATCTTGCCTTTGTGTGGAAAGCAAATAATTCTGAATACAGTAGACGCGATTGCTTTCATAGTGTACATCCAATTCCTACCCAAGAGAAGGTTGTAGTCGATGGGCATGTCAACCACCTCGACTTCAATATGCACAGGTTTCCCACTCAAGCGGACGACAAGGGAAGGGAGAATCCCATGCGGCTTAAATGACCGACCGTCAAATGCAGTGAGCATGGTCATAGACTTGGATAAGGGAGGAGAGCCAAGATTTTTTCAACAAGATAAAGACATCACTGATGTAGAAGCACCTTCATCAACCACCGTTCTTTTGACGATATTCTGCAGGCACTCCACATGGACTTGAAAAGACACATGATAAGGTAAGCGAGGTTGAATGTCAGTAGTGTCAAACTTGATAACGTTAGGACTTCCCCCATCCTGAACTCCTAAAGCACATAAAAGGGCATGCCTTTGAGAAGGACATGCCTGTAAAACCTCAAGAGCCGACATGGCACATGGATTTTTACCCAAGTCTTCTACAATAGAGTAGTTCTGGGCGGCTTGAGCATTGGGATTATGCGTAGAGTGCTTCAGAACACCTTTTGGTATCCGCGGCATAGCAGTGGGCTTCTCGATATGAAAAGAGGTATCAGGAGGAGGAGGAGTCTCATTCCTATAAAATTAGTCACAGCAGATCTATTGAACAAGTAAATCAATCACAACAGATGAACATAGAAAATATGGTGTAAAACTATGCAAAACATGCATCAGTGCTCAATATCCCAACGAGGGTGAATAATTACAATAGAATACAGTAACAATGACTGAGCAATTCGAATTGACTAAGAAGGTTATTCGAATCACTGAATGGAGTAGCTTGACTCCAACTAGGAGTCCTCATCATCAATCAGTGGTGGTCATCAATGCACAAGAACCAGTCATCCAGGTGTCAATCTGAGTCTAACTGAGTGTAACAAGTGTAATTTAAGTGTGTAGCACTGATTAAGGAAAGGAGGCTCAGTGGGGGGTGCATGGGAGGCTAACTAAAGTCAGAACAAGTCATCTAGTCAATCTGGAGGTCCAACGAAAGTGAAACAGTCAGTCAGGAGTGAAACTAGCCTCAAATCAGGGAGAATCGGAGCTAACTGAGTGTAACTGAAGTGGAACTGCAGTGGTAGGTGAAGAAGTACGCCCTTCTCTGGCAGTAGGTGAGAAGTGGGTGCCTTCCAGACTAGGAGGGCTAAAAATCTGAAGTAAGTGGCTCCCAGGTGCTAGAATAAGGTGGCTAAGGTGCTGGAGGCATCAACCTGGTGACTGGGATGCATGCAAAGTGAATGCAAACCCTAGAATTTGCATGCAAACCCTAATTGCATGCAATATCCTAAAAAATATGATGTGGATATCCGAACACCCCCCCTCAAGCTAGACTATGATGTGCAAAAAATAATGTGGTGCCCTGGTAACTAAGACCAAAGGTCACCCCAATACAATAATCCAAAAAATGCTGAAAATAAACTAAGTGAGGAAAGAGGGAAAACCCAGTGGGAAGAAAGACCCCCCTCAAGCTAAAGCATAATAATGAATCAATCTGTCTCCACCATGATGGAACTCACCCCCAACAGTGAATGGAGGTAAGAGAACTTCTTCTTAGTGAAGCTCTTGGTGAAGATGTCTGCAATTTGCTCATCAGTAGGGCAATATTGCAGAATGATGGTGCGGTCATGCACCAACTGCCGAATGTAATGCATATGAATCTCAATGTGTTTGGTCCTCTACCGCTGAACTGGATCTGTGGAGATCTTGATAGCACTTTGATTGTCACAAAATAGGACAGTTGAAGTAGTTCCACCAAAACCAAACTCGAAAAGAATACCCTGCAACCAAACTGCTTGAATGCAGGCATTGACTGCCCCTCGATACTCTACCTCTGCTGAAGAAAGTGCAATGGCTTCTTTCTTTTTGCTGGACCAGCAAATAGCACCATGACCAATCATGAAAACATAACCGGAAGTGGACTTCCGATCAATGCTATCACCTGCCCAATCTGAATCAGTAAAACCAATGAAATCAAGCTCAGAATCTACAACATAATGTATGCCAAACTGTCTCGTACCTTGCACATACTGCAAGATCCGTTTGGCTGCTCTCCAATGAATCTCATGTGGATGCTGCATATATCTTGACACGGCACTCACGAAATATGAAATATCAGGCCTTGAGTGTGTCAAATAAAGTAGTGAACCAATCAACTGTCGATACATACTGTAATCTGCAAGCGGTGTAGAATCTCCCTCCTCAACACTGATTCCTGAGAGGAATGGGAATGGGGATGCCTTACATTCAGCCATATTAAACTTCAATAACAGGTTGGAAGCATATTTTTGCTAAGATATAGTGATCCCATCAAAATTTTGAGCTATCTCCAAGCCCAAAAAGTGACTCAGCAAGCCCAAATCGCTCATGTCAAAAGCTAGATTTAAGGCAGTTTTTAGCTTGTTTATTGAAGTAAGAGAGCTACCAGTAATGAGAAATCATCAACATAAAGTACAATAACCAACAAATTACCTTTAACTCGCTGAAGATACACATTCGGATCATATTTTCATCTTTGGAAATTCCGAGAAAGAAGGAAGGAGTCCATCTTTGCGTACCAAGCTCTTGGGGCCTGTTTTAACCCGTACAAAGATTTCTTCAATCTGCAAACTAATGATGGATCTGATGTATAGCCCTCTGGTTGCTGCATATATACCTCTTCAGCAAGGTCTCCATGTAAAAATGCACTCTTCACATCCATGTGGTGCACTTCCCAGTGCTTGGATGCGGAAGTAGCTAAAACAAGGCGGATGGAATCCATCTTTGCAACCGGTGCAAAGGTCTCAGTGTAGTCCACTCCATGGACTTGGGAGAAACCTTTTGCCACCAACCTTGCTTTGTATTTGCTGATAGAGCCATCAGCAACAACTTTCGTGTGGTAGACCCATTTACACTTCACTAATTTTCTTCCAGGTGGAAGAGAAACTAGCTCCCATGTGTTGTTCTTTGAAGAGAACTGTACTCTTCATCCAAGGCACTTTGCCATCTCGGATCTCGGTGGGAAGAATAGTATGATGTGGGATCTGAACCAGCCATCAAATAAAAAATCTCAAGAAGTAATGGATCAGCAATAGAAAGAGCCATACCTGCTCTTTGAAATTCTGCCCTTGTTCGTCTCGGATCAGCAAGATTTCCAAGATTCGAACCAGTAGATTGAAGAGTGTTTTGGGCCCACTTTGGTAACTGAGGAGGATCATAATGGTCGGATTCTGAACCTGATATGTCATGATCATCATATGCTGCTGAAATATCAGAAATATCAGAACTCATACCCTCATTATCGCTGCACGGATCTTCTTCTGGTGAAGGCGGTGAATTGGCAGTCTCTTCCTCGACTAGTTGCAATTCTTGAAGCGGTTCTTCAAATTGCACACTGCACTCTATGAATATCTTTTTAGATCTGATATCCATGAGTTTATATGCTTTTGATTCTTCCCCATATCCTATCAGTATGCACTCGATACTTTGTGGATCCAAAGCTCGTCTCTTCTTGGAAGGAATTCTAGCCCATGCAGTAGAGCCAAAAAATCTCAAATTTGACACATCCGGTTTGTGACCAAAGAATGCTTCGAAAGGAGTCATACCTTTCACGGATGAATGTGGAACACGGTTCTGTATGTATGTGTTAACACCTAAAAAGTGCTCACTAGTTCATTCCCTTATTCACATGACCCATTTGTCCACTTTTCCACCATCTGAGCCTCTGAAGCCAACAAAAGGTCACCAAAAGACCTTAGTACACCCCTTTTTCCCACTCAAAAAGATGATTTTTTCCCAAAAAAGCATAAAAAACCCTCAAAAAGGGTCCAAATTCCCAAAATATTAAAAAGGGAATAAAAATATTAATTTTATTCAAAAAAGGAAAAAAGGAGGGAAAAGTACCTAAACCATGTTGGTCAATACCATTGGTTTCCACAAAAACCACAAATGGTATTCCCCACCACCAAAACCTATAAAAAGGTGGTAGGGGCTCCTCATTTCACATCCATCCATATTCCTATCCTCATGCTGCCAAAATCTCCCTTGAGTATTTGGCCATTGTAGCAACCTTGGAGAAAGGACCCATTGGAGATTGGAGCTGCTCACCATTGGAGCTACTTAACAACCTTTGGAGGTATTGTTATTGCAAGCACTTGCTTGCCCCCATTTTTTCAATACAAAATTATCTCTTATGTTTCTTGTTCTTGTCTTTTAATTCGAAAATGCACATGCTAGTTTAGTTTAGTTTAGATTTAGTTTATTGTTTTTGCTTTATATTGAAACTGCTGCTACTAGTTAGCAGGTGCCCATAGCACTAAGCTTGGTTGCAAAACCAAGCCAACAGTTTTTGGCGACTCCGTTGCTTTTTGAATCTTTAGATCTTATTTTTTGATAGTATTTGTTAGTTCAATTCATAGATCTGCCACCCTAGACAACAGATCCATTGTTGTTCTAGATCTTGGCCCATTTTTTAGCCATTAACAGTTCGAAATTCTCAATTTTCGGCTTCATTTTTTGGCATCCGCGTACGGCTTTCACCTCCCGGCTTTTTCCCCAACAGTCACGCGGCTCATCGCGACTGCGCGGCTTTTTTCCACGCGGTTCACCGTGGCTTCGGGGCAATTAAGCGCGCTGCACATCGCGGCTTCGCGGACCTTTTCCGCGCTGCACATCACGACTGTGTGACGAAATCCCGCGCTACACATCGCGGATTCGCGGACCTTTTCCGCGCTGCACATCGCGTCTGTGTGACGAAATCCCGCGCTGCACATCGCGGCTTCGCGGTCAAAACCCGTGCTGCCCATCGTGACTGTGCGACAGAAACCCACGTGGTCCATCGCGGCTTTTCTGTCAAAACCCGCGATGCTAATTTTTTTATTCGGCCGAATCGTTTAAAAAATTAATTTCTTACTGTATTTTCTGCCACATAACACATTTTCCAGTATTAGAAATCCTGCATATTTTACAGCCATAGAAAAATTTTACTATTTAGAATGCACATGTAAAAAAGCCTTTTTAAAAATTTTCAAAAATTGAAAGAAGGATCTATTCGCATTTTACCTAGATTAAAAAATTTTGTTGTTTGCTTCTTTAATATTTTGCCCATAGCAATTGTTGAAAACGAAATCCATTTATTTCGTAAAGAAGTTATATTATTTGCTTTCCTATTTCAAAAGATCCTTTGTTTTTTGAATAGTCTTTGCAAAGCATTTAATTTCCATTTATTGAAAAAGTCATAATATTTGCTTTTTATTTCAAAAGATCCTTTGTTTTTTGAATACTTAGCATTTACTTTTTCCATTTCAGTTTAAAATATCACACATGCACCCACTCAAACACTAATTTTAAACTGAGCTTTAAAACGAACCCTAACTTCAACCCACTTTTAACCCCACTTGGGGAACACTAAAAGAACTTTGTAGCTTGGTAGTACTGAGGGGATAGGTGTTCCAATAACACCCCTCAGTTATTACATTTGAGACATAGAAGTTGTCCATTAGGGAGCTAAAATCTCCTAGTACTTTTTGGCACGGTCACAACCGGTTTATGGGAAGGCCTCTCCCCTAGGAGGGTTGAAGTCGCGAGGATGGTTCCGGAAGCCTGAGTGGAATACCGAAATCGATTCAGTAACCGAAGGTCTACCATTCACAGTTCTCGGGATATCCCTGTATAGGGGTATTGCGATCAAGGACCAAACGGCAGATTTACCTTTTCTTGACGTGTCATGAACGGAGTATCCTAGTAGCCATTCTTTAGGATTGATTACCCGGTGTCCCTCCCGGTAGGGGGATATCTAGCCGTTGAATCAACACTCAATATTGTCTGACTTGGATTTCATCACCTTGCAGAGAATATAGTTTGTTGATTCACAATACTTTTAGTTAGGTATTTGCATGATTCAACCCACCTTTGGTCTAGTTATACCTATTTTTTCTAGAACTTGTTTGCATGTTGGTACTCTGACCATTTTTTGCATCCCTCCACTTATTATAGCACAGCTGCTATAATAAGTGCCTTTTTGAGGTTGATTTTTTGGCCTGAGAGCCTTCATTTTCACTCCCCTTCTTGCACCCTTGGTTGCATTAGGGTTTTGAGTTTTTTATACATTACCATTTTACACATACATATTTTTACACAAAAACTTATTTCTCACCATTGAGAATTTTAGACGCTCTCGTCGTCTACAGGGCGAACTCCCAGAGTTTAGTCTACTTGGCTCGCCACGTCACCGACACCGAGCCTTATCTCTTGACTCGACACATCGTCGGTCAACCATACGGTCATCCGATTCTGACACGCCTCACTTCACTTCTGATTCTGAGGAAGAATCCGAAAACCACACTACGTTATTCCCAACCAACATTATGGTTGGAACACCATTTGACCCACTCTTTACCAGCACCATAGGTGAGACATCCACAGACCCTTCTACTGCGGTGCCATCCATGGCAGCAACCACCCCCCTGGGTATGCCTAATATGGGCAACACTCCACCCTTAGGAATGCCCAACAGAGGGCCACCACCTGTTATGGGTATGCCCAACATAGGGGTTACACCCCCTCTGATTCCCACAACCCAGATTCGAGGAATCACCACTACTATTCCTAACCCAAGTGTAACCCATGTTGCACTTGGAAGCACTGGCCCACACCAGACCACACCTATTTGAGGACATATACCTTCAATCCCTAGCATACCTTTAGGCGCTACTGGACCCCTACATCATACCACCATGAATAGGCATGTCCTAGTCCCAGTCACTACATCTGCTAGCTTACCGTACATGGAAAGTCTAAACTTGCCAGACTTGGCGAGGCTCACCAATGATCCTATCAGACACGATCCTACGTGGCCTCACATGCCCACCAAACTCTAATCCGACATCCCTAAGTTTGAGGGAAAGGCAGGTGAGGACCCCGATAACCATATCATGTCCTTCCATCTATGGTGTTCCTCCAACTCCATAGTAGACGACTCTGTCCGCCTCCGTCTATTACAGCACACCTTCACTGGCTCTGCAGCTAAGTGGTATATCGAGTAGCCCCATGGGATGCATGCCACCTTTACCTCCCTTGCCTCGACCTTCCTGCAGTGCTTCCAGTTACCTGTCCGCTATGATGCGGGAGTTGAGATCCTACTATCTTGCAGACAGAACACGGCCACCCATATCAGTGACCACATTCATGAGTGGCGTCGACGCCGAAGCCTCTGCAAAATCAATTTAGATGACCGTATCTTCTTAGATTGGTTTCTAAAATCCCTCCTCCCTCTCATTGCCAAGGACGTGGCATCCGAACGACCCCAGTCTGAGGAAGAAGCTATCCTAAAAACTTGGGAATTCGACCTAATTTGCGCCCAATCAGGCTATCTCTACACCATCATACCAGATGCCCCACAAGGTGATTCTTCACGCGGTGACACGCCGAGGGCATCACATGCCGCTGATGGTATTATTGGCCAAGTCAGACCGAAAATTAAACCTTTTATCATGGTGCGCATCATAAATTCCCCCGACCTCTCTAGGGCTACATCTAATTATGGAGTGACAACTTCCTATGCTCCAACGAATCAGACTCATCACATTCATGGACCCTCTTGTCCACACCATTGCTATGGGCAAGTGCCATTGGCATATGCACCTCCCGCATACTATAAACAACCTGCCACCCAGAACCTGATTCAGTTCCCGCCACAACCAATCTATTACCATCAGCAGGCCACACATGCTCCTGTTCACTCACAAGCCCCAACGGCTTATTTCCCACCACAGGTAGTCCTTGCTGCACCACAACCTCTGATCGCTCAGACTTATCCTCCAAACAACAACAATGCTACCCCCGCCAACCAAAACCCTGATCGACCACCGAAACAGGGTAAGAACCCCAATTTATGAACAAACCACCCATGTTCCATATGCGAGATATACAACCACTATACACACACTTGCCCCCATTTGGGGCGAGCACGCCAACTGTGGTCTGATAACACCCAACGCCAAGGGCACACGGCACAACCAGCGCTACCTCCTCAACCACTACCCATGGTTCTGCAGAATCCTTTTCCCACACAAGGAATGGCGAACAGTCGTCCGTTGGATCCTCTTCAAGGAACCACAACACCACAACAGTAAATCACATATGCTGCACACACAAACCAACCGATGGATTCATGTAGTCATCATCTCCTTATGATGTCATCATCCGACATGAATCTCCAAACGCGTCAAAACCAATCCTCCCCCATTGCACCTAAAAATATTCTCCCCATGGTTGAACAACCTATTTGTGGTGCAACTACCTCGTTTGTTTCCTCTGTGGGACCCGGATTTTACTCAGACACGCCGATGACCTCAACATTCCAATCCATTCCACCCCCGTCACCCGCGCCCAAAGTATCTGACCTATGTACCCTGTCCCACAATACACAAACACCCAACAATCAACCGTCCTTGTTACCTAAACCACCATTGGTCCCTAGTCACATTGGTGTTAAACCCATCCACACAATCCCCTTTCTATTCCCTCCCTCGGGCATAGTAAGTGCTCCGGTTATGGATACCCTCAGTCTTCCCGGGTTAACATTGGGATTACCAGTGTGGTATATTTCGCCTCTCATTTCCCCGACGACACCAAATGTCATCCTACAACCGATGCAACCCATTGTCACTTCTACCTAACCACCTCCTGGTATCACTACCCCTTCGTCAGCTACAAATCCCCCTCCTTTTCATCAGGCCCACTGGGGGCAGAGGCCCCCAACCATACACTGCGGTACCCCCACCCAAGGCAGTTAAACCTCCCCCCGTGTTTCGTGCTCCTCCTAAATGCTCGTTGTGTGATGAGTTAGGCCATCCAACCCATCAGTGTCCATAGTTACCTGCATTACAGGAACACATGCAAATGCTTGACGACGACCCCAACATCCCGGTTGTCAAAATCGACTCAAACCCCGGACCTCAGATAAATCATTACACACAAACCATCCCTGTGCAATATGCGGAATCTACGGCCATTATTCATATCACTGCCCTGATCTCCCAAATTACAGAGCAGCATTGTACGAGTTGAATAATGTCGACCTAAAGATATCCCCTCTTCTCATTGAGGAAATTCATCCCCCACCATCTTCCTCCTCGAAAGAAATTAATACCATTTACACGATTTCCACTGGATACCCCTCTGTCCGGTCAGCCCCGTCCATTGATCCCTTTGACAGACAGGTTCAACCCTTTCAAATCGACCAGGAAACCACATGTCCACAACATGGGGGCAGGACCAAAACCTTGCCTACTCATCATCATCGTGATCCTCGTCGGAGATACTGGGGGCATCTACCCCACAAAGGGAATCCCCCATCATCATATCTTCACTTCAGTATGCCACCACGACCCACAGCCTCATGGTATAACACCCCGCCAGCAGTTGCTTAATGCCCTATTGATCTCTCTCTGAGACAACATATACACCACATTGACACCTCTGAGTTAGGGGGCATAATAGATTACCTCGACCCCGGGATAGGGGGCATGATCAATCATTTTGAACCTTCCCCATCATCTCTATCTCAACACCTTAATGAGCCCATCGTTCAAACCAACACATATGTGATCCATAATCACAAACCCCATGCACATAGCATGGGGGCAGTTCATTAACCCTGCTGACTTCTTCACATGTGTGATCTCAACCAGTTTTTGAGGTCACATATCACTTGTATATTCGATTTGATTTGATACACCTAGTATTCTCCCCCCGCGGGTCATCATTTCTCCCCACCACTGCATCCTTGGCTTGGTGGGCTCACCTTTATTTGTAGCCATTTTTTAACCTAGTTATTTGCTTTGACCATTCCGGAGTCCTTATGACCTCCATTTTTCGCACCATTTACACCGCCGGATTCATATTTCCGCGCTCGTGATGATGCTTGAGATCATGTCTCGCTCTCACGCCTAGATTTTTCTGGCATTTTTTCCATGCCCCCCTCGTTGCCTCGGTTTGCGTGCCACATCGGCCGTCGTCCATTTTGGACAAGTCTTATATGGCCGGATTCAGTTTTTCATGCTCGTGATGATGCTAGAGATCATTTCTTGCTCTCACGCCCATACTTTTCTGCCATTTTTTCAAAATTCCCTCTCATTGCTTCAGTTTGCGTGCCACAACGGCCGCAACCCCCTTTTGACAATATTTATGTCACCGGATCCAGTATCCCACACACATGGTGACGCTTGAGACCTTTTCTCACTCCCATCAATCCCTCTTTGTTCGGTATAATTTTATCCCTTTTTCGGGCCGAGCAATCCCTTTTACGAAAAAGGCACTTAGGGAGTTTCTGTTAAGCTCTTTTCTGACTCCTAAAACAATGAAAAGATCGCCGAGCAACCTTGCTTCCTTTCATGCTCGCTAAACGTATCTGAAAGGGCGTCTACCTGGTATAAGTTTACCCCTTTTCTGGACCTTATAGACTAATTACGAAAAAGGTATACTCTAGTCACATCGCCTAGAAGAGTTCTCCATCTGCATCATTTTATGCTTTTTCGGGCTTTGGAGACTAACTTACGAAAAAGAACACCAATGGAGTCCACTTACCGCTTTCAGACTCTCTAAAAATGAAAGCGACCATGAGCAATCACCATCCTGGGCTTGTAAAACCAACAAGACAGTAGTCATAACCACTGCAGAGTCTCCTTATCGCTTTCAGACTCCTTAAAAATGAAAGCACCAATGAGCACGAACAGTCCTGGGCTCACAAATCCACAGGACAGTACCATTTCAGAGCACACTTTTATCCCTTCTTGAAGCTCATTAAAACTACAAAGAAGGACCCAATGGTGCTTCTTGGTGCCACAACAGATCACGTCTACTCATAGGGCAGCTTCCCCATTTTGGTCGCCTTTGTTCAGAGTATTCTACAGTATGTCACCCTGAGAATCCTTCAACAGCACCCATCAGCTTGATTCCCTCCCAAAGTCAATACATACTCTTCAGTCCTTAAAAGCAATGATACCCACACCTATAAGTCAGTTCCCTACGCTGCCAGGTCAACCATGTCACCATGCTCTGAACAAAGGAAGTTTGAGTCTACCCACCATATGACCCCAGTTACTTCCCATCCCCATAAGTATGGCAGTCCTACCATCAGTACTAGCACACTTCAGTTCTACACCTCGCACTTCTATCAAGGAAACATCATTGCCTTGTTAGTTGCAGGTCTCCCTCTGTCGACGACAACCAAATTTATTCCATAGGATAGACCTAGAGGTCCCTGTGTCTTGGACTCATCACCATTTATGATGAGTGCCTACGAATCATTTCGAGAAGAGTCCTCAGTGCTTCTCCAAATGGTTGTTTTCTCACATGCTTGACTTCAACACCTTGATCGCATCGTTGAGACTCGCACAGGGTATCGGTCCTTTCAGTTATAGTCGAAGACCCCGGATACCTCCCGACTCCTCCATATTTGAGAGTCTACCTATGGATACAACCAGTTACCACTTTTTCTATAGATATCCAGGTTACGCATGACGACAATATTCAGATGTACACCAGTTTTATACTCCCTCGAGTATATAGTCACATATACTTCCCAGAGATGGCTCACAGTCATTACGTCCCTATAGATGTTGGACACCAGCAGTTTCAGCAGCTCATCAGTCATTCCAGTGTATCAGTTATTGAGATCAGTCATGTCATGATCATGAGTACATCCCAAAATAATGTACCCCCTGGACCATTATGATGTACCGGAATTTTTTTTATGTATTAGATCCCCCTTCTTGGGACTAATTGTTATGTATATGTCTTGATAAGAGCATGGGTATGCATGCCTCGTCCATTATCAGATATTATCCCTCTTTCATATTGAGGCTGCTACAACAATAAATTAGTAAATAAATAGGTTATATACTATTAGTAATAGTAATTAATTATTATAGTTATGAAGAGGAATGTCTCTTCAATAGTGATGGCCCAGCCATATTTAAGGCAGCCATATTCATTGTATTTTATCATCAAATATATTATTTCTATTTATCATTCAACACGAAAGTCGGATTCGACTATTAACCTAGTGAATGGATTCGTTCACCGCATTTGGTATCATAGCAGATTCGCTCCTCCAGCACTGAGCTCGGATTCGGCTCATCCACTTACCTTCACCCATCACTCACGCTTCAGTCTTCATTTCTCTTACACATCCTCCCATCTGCTGCACGCTCCTACTCCCACACTCCACCCATCACAGCTTGCCTCTCTCCTCTGCGCATCACATCCCCTCCACGTCCTCCCACGTCCACCCATCTCCACGCCATCACAACCTCCCTTCGTCACTGCTCCACACGTAGCCGCCCTCCTTCGCTGCATCCCCATCCTCCTTCCGTACCGTTCCATGCCCTCGTCCGCCGCATCTGCTATACCTTCCTCCTCTCCATTTTTCTCTCCCCACCTGCGCTCTCCACCACCTGCGCCTATACATGCCTCCGCCCTCGCCTCTTACCCTAAACTGCTTGCCGCGTCCACCTCTCTTCCCTCCTTCTTTGCCCTATGCTCCACGTAACATTGCTACACCTACCCCTAGTGCCAACGACCCCCCGCGCCTCTGCACACTCCCTCCCGCGCCTCCTCTTCCAACCGTATCCTACACCATCTCCCTACCCCTCAAATCCTTCCCGTCCAGCATTGCCTTTCCCCGACCACTCCATACCAGCCCTCCACTGCACTCCATACCCAGCTCACTCTCCCGCCACTCTTCCCACGCGCAGCTCCACTATCCTATGCTCCTTCCGTCCAACCCTTCTGTTCATCCTCCCCGTCACTCCTCGACACACCCTGCTCCACCCTCCTCACCTTCTTTCCTTCCACCGCAGGTCTCCCCTCCCTCCTGCGCTCACCCCAACAACCGCCAACCTCCACGCCGTCGCTCGCTCGGTCTCCACCTCTCGTCCTCGTCCTCCTCTCCAAGAGTGAAACCCTAAATTTAAAAAAA
Source organism: Larix kaempferi (assembly GCA_027924585.1). NCBI lineage: Eukaryota > Viridiplantae > Streptophyta > Pinopsida > Pinales > Pinaceae > Larix > Larix kaempferi. Next base: position 3,627,929 of record BSBM01000577.1, read on the forward strand.
AAATTATATATTTAAACTTTGTAATAATATTATTACATTAGTTTAATATTTAAAAAAAAACTATATATTAAACTATATATAGTTTACATAAGACATTAATAATAATATTATTATTAATTAATAATTATTATTATTTAAAAAAATTATTATTGAAATAATTATTATTATTATTTTAAAATAATAATTATTTTTGGGAAAAAAAAAAACGAGTTATTTAAAAAAAAAAAAATCCCCCTCTACAAGACTTATGGTGTCATTCAATGAAGAATTGATCAAGCTTTTTGAGCAAATTAGTAAGGATATAAATGAAATAAAAAAATCTATTAACAATTTAACACTTATAGAAAATGAAGATGTATGTGAAAATTCCGTAGAAGAAGCCACTAAAGCTGAGGTAAAAGAAGAAGATGTAGTACACCATTATGTCAACCATGATGAAAGTAATGGCATTGATCAAGATAATATGCAAGACAAATATACAACACATCCTATTAATGAAGAAACCAACAACGAAATATTTGACAAGGAGAAAGATGATCTTGACCAAGATTGTGATAAGAGACAAGCCGGTGTTGATAATAATAAAAATAATAAATGCAATGACAAGGAATGGATCCTACAATGTGCAGAAGAAGTCAAGTCTAAGAAAGTAAATATTCCAGATTCAATCTATACCCTAACTATCCTCTCACCTCAAAGGAATCTCAATGGAAGTTATATGGTGATTTCAAATCCAAGAATGTTATATGATGATTGTGAGACCTCATCTTACAAGACAAGTAGAAGGGGAATAACACATGACGACATCCTAAATATGCTTGGACTAATATCAAGGATAAAAGTGACGGAGTCCAGTGTCCACCTAGATGGTAAAATTTTCAAACAAAGCATCAATATAGTTAGGCTTTCAAACCAAATCCCACCTTGTGAGCAAAGTACGGATTTCTTCACAAGGATCAAAATCAAGAACATCATTTGGAACAACTATAATATCTATCAGACACAAGATAAGACCAGTGTTCTTATGCGCATTATAAGCATAAAGAGCCCATTCAAAGGGACTGACACAAAATGTTTTGGGAATAACAACACAGAAATAGATAAGGTCATAATGTATGTTGAGCATGTTCAATTGACGAAAAACATAGTTAAAAGAAGCAATCACACAAGTAGAAAAAGCATAAACAAAACTTCGCCAAGTTCATATTTAATGCAAATACCAAGACAAAATAACCCAAAGGAGGCAATGGTTGTAATCAAAATCGCATCTCTCAAGTCATCAGTGCGACATAGAGCCAGAATAAAAGACGTCATGAGAAACTCAGCTTTGAGGAGAAAGCTTTTCCAAGGGAAAGGCAATGCTACAACAATAAATTAGTAAATAAATAGGTTATATACTATTAGTAATAGTAATTAATTATTATAGTTATGAAGAGGAATGTCTCTTCAATAGTGATGGCCCAGCCATATTTAAGGCAGCCATATTCATTGTATTTTATCATCAAATATATTATTTCTATTTATCATTCAACATGAGAGTCGGATTCGACTATTAACCTAGTGAACGGATTCGTTCACCACAGAGGCAATGTAATATTTGTTTATTTTTTGCAGCTTCCATGGGACGCGGATCCAGTCTCCAATTGGTCTTTTCTCCTCCCCAAAAACCCAGAAAAAAAAAAAAAAAAAAAAGACAAAAGAACTATGATGTCTATCGGCCATACGATGAGCTCCTGCCCTGACACATCAGGGGGCAATTTGTTAACACCTAAAAAGTGCTCAATAGTTCATTCCCTTATTCACATGACCCATTTGTCCACTTTTCCACCATCTGATCCTCTGAAGCCAACAAAAGGTCACCAAAAGACCTTAGAACACCCCTTTTTCCCACTCAAAAAGATTATTTTTTCCCCAAAAAACATAAAAAACCCTCAAAAAGGGTCCAAATTCCCAAAATATTAAAAAGGGAATAAAAATATTAATTTTATTCAAAAAAGGAAAAAAGGAGGGAAAAGTACCTAAACCATGTTGGTCAATACCATTGGTTTCCACAAAAACCAGAAATGGTATTCCCCACCACCAAAACCTATAAAAAGGTGGTAGGGGCTCCTCATTTCACATCCATCCATATTCCTATCCTCATGCTACCAAAATCTCCCTTGAGTATTTGGCCATTGTAGCAACCTTGGAGAAAGGACCCATTGGAGATTGGAGCTGCTCACCATTGGAGCTACTTAACAACCTTCATCACTTGGAGGTATTGTTATTGCAAGCACTTGCTTGCCCCCATTTTTTCAATACAAAATTATCTCTTATGTTTCTTGTTCTTGTTTTTTAATTCGAAAATGCACATGCTAGTTTAGTTTAGTTTAGATTTAGTTTATTGTTTTTGCTTTATATTAAAACTGCTGCTACTAGTTAGCAGGTTCCCATAGCACTAAGCTTGGTTGTAAAACCAAGCCTACAGTTTTTGGCGACTCCATTGCTTTTTAAATCTTTAGATCTCACTTTTGCTTTATAACTTATTTTTTGATAGTATTTGTTAGTTTAATTCATAGATCTGCCACCCTAGACAGCAAATCCATTGTTGTTCTAGATCTTGGCCCATTTTTTAGCCATTAACAGTTCGAAATTCTCAATTTTCGGCTTCATTTTTTGGCATTCGCGTACGGCTTTCGCCTCGCGGCTTTTTGCCCAACAATCACGTGGCTCATCGCGACTGCACGGCTTTTTTCCGCGCGGTTCACCGTGGCTTAGCGGCAATTAAGCGCGCTGCACATCGCGGTTTCGCGGACCTTTTCCGCGCTGCACATCGCGACTGTGTGACAAAATCTCGTGCTACACATCGTGGCTTCACGGTCAAAACCCGCGCTGCCCATCGTGACTGTGCGACAGAAACCCGCCTAGTCCATCGCAGCTTTTCTGTCAAAACCCGCGATGCTAATTTTTTCATTCGGCCGAATCGTTTAAAAAATTAATTTCTTACTGTATTTTCTGCCCACATAGCACATTTTCCAGTATTAGAAATCCTGCATATTTTACAGCCATAGAAAAATTTTACTATTTAGAATGCACATGTAAAAAAGTCTTTTTAAAAATTTTCAGAAATTGAAAGAAGGATCTATTCGCATTTTATCTAGATTAAAAAAATTTGTTGTTTGCTTCTTTAATATTTTGCCCATAGCAATTGTTGAAAACGAAATCCATTTATTTCGTAAAGAAGTTATATTATTTGCTTTCCTATTTCAAAAGATCCTTTGTTTTTTGAATAGTCTTTGCAAAGAATTTAATTTCCATTTATTGAAAAAGTCATAATATTTGCTTTTTATTTCAAAAGATCCTTTGTTTTTTGAATACTTAGCATTTACTTTTTCCATTTCAGTTTAAAATATCACACGTGCACCCACTCAAACACTAATTTTAAACTGATCCTTAAAACAAACCCTAACTTCAACCCACTTTTAACCCCACTTGGGGAACACTAAAAGAACTTTGTAGCTAGGTAGTACTGAGGGGATAGGTGTTCCAATAACACCCCTCGGTTATTACATTTGAGACATAGAAGTTGTCCATTAGGGAGCTAAAATCTCCTAGTACTTTTTGGCATGGTCACAACCGGTTTATGGGAAGGCCTCTCCCCTAGGAGGGTTGAAGTCGCGAGGATGGTTCCGGAAGCCTGAGTGGAATACCGAAATCCATTCAGTAACCGAAGGTCTACCATTCGCAGTTCTCGGGATATCCCTGTATATGGGTATTGCGATCAAGGACCAAAGGGCAGATTTACCTTTTCTCGACGTGTCATGAACGGAGTATCCTAGTAGCCATTCTTTAGGATTGATTACCCGGTGTCCCTCCCGGTAGGGGGATATCTAGCCGTTGAATCAACACTCAATATTGTCTGACTTGGATTTCATCACCTTGCAGAGAATATAGTTTGTTGATTCACAATACTTTTAGTTAGGTGTTTGCATGATTCAACCCACCTTTGGTCTAGTTATACCTATTTTTTCTAGAAGCTGTTTGCATGTTGGTACTCTGACCATTTTTTGCATCCATCCACTTATTATAGCACAGCTGCTATAATAAGTGCCTTTTTGAGGTTGATTTTTTGGCCTGAGAGCCTTCATTTTCACTCCCCTTCTTGCACCCTTGGTTGCATTAGGGTTTTGAGTTGTTTATACATTACCATTTTACACATACAGATTTTTACACAAAAACTTATTTCTCACCATTGAGAATTTTAGACGCTCTCGTCGTCTACAGGGCGAACTCCCAGAGTTTAGTCTACTTGGCTCGCCACGTCACCGATGTCGAGCCTTATCCCTTGAATCGACACATCGTCGGTCAACCATACGGTCATCCGATTATGACACGCCTCACTTCACTTCTGATTCTGAGGCAGAATCCGAAAACCCCACTGCGTTATTCCCAACCAACATTATGGCTGGAACACCATTTGACCCACTCTTTACCAGCACCATAGGTGAGACATCCACAGACCCTTCTACTGCGGTGCCATCCATGGCAGCAACCACCCCCCTGGGTATGCCTAATATGGGAAACACTCCACCCTTAGGAATGCCCAACACAGGGCCACCACCTGTTATGGGTATGCCCAACATAGGGGTTACACCCCCTCTGATTCCAACAACCCAGATTCGAGGAATCACCACTACTATTCCTAACCCAAGTGTAACCCATGTTGCACTTGGAAGCACTGGCCCACACCAGATCACACCTATTGGAGGACATATACCTTCAATCCCTAGCATACCTTTAGGCGCTACTGGACCCCTACATCATACCACCATGACTAGGCATGTCCCAGTCCCAGTCACTACATCTGCTAGCTTACCGTACATGGCATGTCTGAACTTGCCAGACTTGGCCAGGCTCACCAATGATCCTATCAGACACGATCCTGTGTGGCCTCACATGCCCACCAAACTCCCCTCCGACATCCCTAAGTTTGAGGGCAAGGCAGGTGAGGACCCCCAGAACCATATCATGTCCTTCCATCTATGGTGTTCCTCCAACTCCATAGTAGACGATTCTGTCCGCCTCCGTCTATTACATCGCATCTTCACTGGCTCTGCAGCTAAGTGGTATATCGAGTAGCCCCCTTGGATGCATGCCACCTTTAGCTACCATGCCTCGACCTTCCTGCAGTTCTTCCAGTTACCTATCCGCTATGATGTGGGAGTTGAGATCCTACTATCTTGCAGACAGAACACGGCAACCCATATCACTGACCACATTCATGAGTGGCGTCGACGCCGAAGCCTCTGCAAAATCAAGTTAGACGACCGTATCTTCTTAGATTGGTTTTTAAAATCCCTCCTCCCTCTCATTGCCAAGGACATGGCATCCGAACGACCCCAGTCTGAGGAAGAAGCTATTCTTAAAACTCAGGAATTCGACCTAATTTACGCCCAATCAGGCTATCTCTACACCATCATACCAGATTCCCCACAAGGCGATTCTTCACGCGGTGACGCGCCGAGGGCATCACATGCCGCTGATGGTATTATTGGCCAAGTCAGACCACAAATTAAACCTTTTAGCATGGTGAGCACCATAAATGCCCCCGACCTCTCTAGGGATACATCTAATTATGGAGTGACAACTTCCTATGCTCCAATGAATCAGACTCATCACACTCATGGACCCTCTTGTCCACACCGTTGCTATCGGCAAGTGCCATTAGCATATGCAGCTCCCGCATACTATAAACAACCTGCCACCCAGAACCTGATTCAGTTCCCGCTACAACCAATCTATTACCATCAGCAGGCCACACATGCTCCTGTTCACTCACAATCCCCAACGGCTTATTTCCCACCACAGGTAGTCCTTGCTACACCACAACCTCTGATCGCTCAGACTTATCCTCCAAACAACAACAACGCTACCCCCGCCAACCAAAACCCTGATCAACCACCGAAACAGGGTAAGAACCCCAATTTATGAACAAACCACCCATGTTCCATATGCGGGATATACGGCCACTATACACACACTTGCCCCCATTTGGGGCGAGCACGCCAAGTGTGGTCTGATGACGCCCAACGCCAAGGTCACACGGCACAACCAGCGCCACCTCCTCAACCACAACCCATGGTTCTGCAGAATCCTTTTCCCACGCAAGGAATGGCGAACACTCGTCCGTTGGATCCTCTTCAAGGAACCACAGCACCACAACAGCAAATCACATATGCTGCACACACAAACCAACCGATGGATTCATGTAGTCATCATCTCCTTATGATGTCATCATCCGACATGAATCTCCAAATGCGTCGAAACCAATCCTCCCCCATTGCACCTAAAAATCTTCTCCCCATGGTTGAACAACCTATTTGTGGTGCAACTACCTCGTTTGTTTCCTCTGTGGGACCTGGATTTTACTCAAATACGTCGATGACCTCAACATTCCAATCCATTCCACCCCCGTCACCTGCGCCCAAAGTATCTGACCTATGTACCCTGTCCCACAATACACAAACACCCAACAATCAACCGTCCTTGTTACCTAAACCACCATTGGTCCCTAGTCACATTGGTGTTAAACCCATCCACACAATCCCCTTTCTATTCCCTCCCTCGGGCATAGTAAGCGCTCCGGTTATGGCTACCCTCAGTCTCCCCGGGTTAACATTGGGATTACCAGTGTGGTATATTTCGCCTCCCGTTCCCCTCTGACACCAAATGTCATCCTACAACCGGTGCAACCCATTGTCACTTCTACCTAACCACCTCTTGGTATCACTACCCCTTCGTCAGCTACAAATCCCCCTCCTCTCATCAGGCCCACTGGGGGCAGAGGCCCCCAACCATACTCTGCGGTACCCCCACCCAAGGGAGTTAAACCTCCCCCCGTGTTTCGTGCTCCTCCTAAATGCTCGTTGTGTGATGAGTTAGGCCATCCAGCCCATCAGTGTCCACAGTTACCTGCATTACAGGAACACATGCAAATGCTTGATGACGACCCCAACATCCCGGTTGTCAAAATCGACTCAAACCCCGGACCTCGTGATAAATCATTACGCACAAACCATCCTTGTGCAATATGCGGAATCTACGGCCATTATTCATATCACTGCCCTGATCTCCCAAATTATAGAGCAGCATTGTACGAGTTGAATAATGTCGACCTAGAGATATCCCCTCTTCTCATTGAGGAAATTCATCCCCCACCATCTTCCTCCTCGGAAGAAATTAATACCATTTACACGATTTCCACTAGATACCCCTCTGTCCGGTCAGCCCCGTCCATTGATCCCTTTGACACACAGGTTCAACCCTTTCAAATCGACCAGGAAACCACATGTCCACAACATGGGGGCAGGACCAAAACCTTGCCTACTGATCATCATCGTGATACTCGTCGGAGATACTGGGGGCATCCACCCCACAAAGGGAATCCCCCATCATTATATCATCACTTCAGTATGCCACCACGACCCACAGCCTCATGGTATAACACCCCGCCAGCAGTTTCTCAATGCCCTATTGATCTCTCTCTGAGACAACATCTACACCACATTGACACCTCTGAGTTAGGTGGCATAATAGATTACCTCGACCCCGGGATAGGGGGCATGATCAATCATTTTGAACCTTCCCCATCATCTCTATCTCAACACCTCAATGAGCCCATCGTTCAAACCAACACATATGTGATCCATAATCACAAACCCCATGCACATAGCATGGGGGCAGTTCATTAACCCTGCTGACTTCTTCACATGTGTGATCTCAACCATTTTTTGAGGTCACATATCACTTGTATATTCGATTTGATTTGATACACCTAGTATTCTCCCCCCACGGGTCATCATTTCTCCCCACCACTGCATCCTTGGCTTGGTGGGCTCACCTTTATTTGTAGCCATTTTTTAACCTAGTTATTTGCTTTGACCATTTCGCAGTCCTTATGACCTCAATTTTTCGCACCATTTACACCATCGGATTCATATTTCCGCGCTCGTGATGACGCTTGAGATCATGTCTCGCTCTCACACCCAGATTTTTCGGGCATTTTTTCCATGCCCCCCTCGTTGCCTCGGTTTGCGTGCCACATCGGTCGTCGTACTGTTTGGACAAGTCTTATATGGCCGGATTCAGTTTTTCGCGCTCGTGATGATGCTAGAGATCATTTCTCGCTCTCACGCCCATACTTTTCGGCCATTTTTTCAAAATGCCCTCTCATTGCTTCGGTTTGCGTGCCACAACGACCGCAGCCCCCTTTTGACAATCTTTATGTCATCGGATCCAGTGTCCCACACACATGGTGACGCTTGAGACCTTTTCTCACTCCCATCAATCCCTCTTTGTTCGGTATAATTTTATCCCTTTTTCGGGGCCGAGCAATCCCTTTTACGAAAAAGGCACTTAGGGAGTTTCTGTTAAGCTCTTTTCTGACTCCTAAAACAATGAAAAGATCGTCGAGCAACCTTGCTTCCTTTCATGCTCGCTAAACGTATCTGAAAGGGCGTCTACCTGGTATAAGTTTACCCCTTTTCCGGACCTTGTAGACTAATTACGAAAACGGTATACTCTAGTCACATTGCCTAGAAGAGTTCTCCATCTGCATCATTTTATGCTTTTTCGGGCTTTGGAGACTAACTTACGAAAAAGAACACCAATGGAGTCCACTTACCGCTTTCAGACTCTCTAAAAATGAAAGCGACCATGAGCAATCACCATCCTGGGCTTGTAAAACCAATAGGACAGTAGTCATAACCACTGCAGAGTCTCCTTATCGCTTTCAGACTCCTTAAAAATGAAAGCACCAATGAGCACGAACAGTCCTGGTCTCACAAATCCACAGGACAGTACCATTTCAGAGCACACTTTTATCCCTTCTTGGAGCTCATTAAAACTACGAAGAAGGACCCAATGGTGCTTCTCGGTGCCACAACAGATCACGTCTACTCATAGGGCAACTTCCCCATTTTGGTCGCCTTTGTTCAGAGTATTCTACAGTATGTCACCCTGAGAACCCTTCGACAGCACCCATCAGCTTGATTCCCTCCCAGAGTCAATACATACTCTTCAGTCCTTAAAAGAAATGATACCCACACCTATAAGTCAGTTCCCTACACTGCCAGGTCAACCATGTCACCATGCTCTGCACAAAGGAAGTTTGAGTCTACCCACCATATGACCCCAGTTACTTCCCATCCCCATAAGTATGGCAGTCCTACCATCAGTACTACCACACTTCAGTTCTACACCTCGTGCTTCTGTTAAGGAAACATCATTGCCTTGTTAGTTGCAGGTCTCCCTCTGTCGACAACAACCAAATTTATTCCACAGGATAGACCTAGAGGTCCCTGTGTCTTGGACTCATCACCATTTATGATGACTGCCTACGAATCATTTCAAGAAGAGTCCTCAGTGCTTCTCCAAATGGTTGTTTTCTCACATGCTTGACTTCAACACCTTGATCACATCGTTGAGACTTGCACAGGGTATCAGTCCTTTCAGTTATAGTCGAAGACCTTGGATACCTCCCGACTCCTCCATATTTTAGAGTCTACCTATGGATACAACCAGTTACCACTTTTTCTATAGATATCCGGGTTGTGCATGACAACAGTCTTCAGATGTACACCAGTTTTATACTCCCTTGAGTATATAGTCACATATACTTCCCAGAGATGGCTCACAGTCATTACGTCCCTACAGATGTTGGACACCATCAGTTTAAGCAGTTCATCAGTCATTCCAGTGTATCAGTTATTGAGATCAGTCATGTCATGATCATGAGTACATCCCAAAATAATGTACCCCCTGGACCATTATGATGTACCAAATTTTTTTTTATGTATTAGATCCCCCTTCTTGGGACTAATTGTTATGTATATGTCTTGATAAGAGCATGGGTATGCACGCCTCGTCCATTATCAGATATTATCCCTCATTCATATTGAGGCAATGTAATATTTGTTTATTTTTTGCAGCTTCCATGGGACGCGGATCCAGTCTCCAATCGGTCTTTTCTCCTCCCCAAAACCCCAGAAGAAAAAAAAAAAAAAAAAAAAAAAAAGAAAAAAAAAAAAAAAGAAAAAAAAGAAAAAAAAAAAAAGAAAAAAAAAAGAAGAAGACAAAAGAACTATGATGTCTATCGGCCATACGATGAGCTCCTGCCCTCACACATCAGTGGGCAATTTGTTAACACCTAAAAAGTGCTCACTAGATCATTCCCTTATTCACATGACCCATTTGTCCACTTTTCCACCATATGAGCCTCTGAAGCCAACAAAAGGTCACCAAAAGACCTTAGTACACCCCTTTTTCCCACTCAAAAAGATTATTTTTTCCCAAAAAAGCATAAAAAAACCCTCAAAAAGGGTCCAAATTCCCAAAATATTAAAAAGGGAATAAAAATATTAATTTTATTCAAAAAAGGAAAAAAGGAGGATAAAGTACCTAAACCATGTTGGTCAATACCATTGGTTTCCACAAAAACCACAAATGGTATTCCCCACCACCAAAACCTATAAAAAGGTGGTAGGGGCTCCTCATTTCACATCCATCCATATTCCTATCCTCATGCTACCAAAATCTCCCTTGAGTATTTGGCCATTGTAGCAACCTTGGAGAAAGGACCCATTGGAGATTGGAGCTGCTCACCATTGGAGCTACTTAACAACCTTCATCACTTGGAGGTATTGTTATTGCAAGCACTTGCTTGCCCCCATTTTTTCAATACAAAATTATCTCTTATGTTTCTTGTTCTTGTTTTTTAATTCGAAAATGCACATGCTAGTTTAGTTTAGTTTATATTTAGTTTATTGTTTTTGCTTTATATTGAAACTGCTGCTACTAGTTAGCAGGTGCCCATAGCACTAAGCTTGGTTGCAAAACCAAGCCAACAGGTTTTGGCGACTCCATTGCTTTTTGAATCTTTAGATCTCACTTTTGCTTTAGATCTTATTTTTTGATAGTATATGTTAGTTTAATTCATAGATCTACCACCCTAGACAGCAGATCCATTGTTGTTCTAGATCTTGGCCCATTTTTTAGCCATTAACAGATCGAAATTCTCAATTTTCGGCTTCATTTTTTGGCATCCGCGTACGGCTTTCGCCTCGTGGCTTTTTGCCCAACAGTCATGCAGCTCATCGCGACTGCGCGGCTTTTTTCCGTGCGGTTCACCGTGGCTTCGCGGCAATTAAGCGCGCTGCACATCGCGACTTCGCGGACCTTTTCAGCGCTGCACATCACGACTGTGTGACGAAATCCCGCGCTGCACATCGCGGTTTCGCGGTCAAAACCCGCGCTTCCCATCATGACTATGCGACAGAAACCCGCGTGGTCCATCGCGGCTTTTCTGTCAAAACCCGCGATGCTAATTTTTTCATTCGGCCGAATTGTTTAAAAAATTAATTTCTTACTGTATTTTCTGCCCACATAGCACATTTTCCAGTATTAGAAATCCTGCATATTTTACAGCCATAGAAAAATTTTACTATTTAGAATGCACATGTAAAAAAGTCTTTTTAAAAATTTTCAGAAATTGAAAGAAGGATCTATTCGCATTTTATCTAGATTAAAAAATTTTGTTGTTTGCTTCTTTAATATTTTTCCCATACCAATTGTTGAAAACGAAATCCATTTATTTCGTAAAGAAGTTATATTATTTGCTTTCCTATTTCAAAAGATCCTTTGTTTTTTGAATAGTCTTTGCAAAGCATTTAATTTCCATTTATTGAAAAAGTCATAATATTTGCTTTTTATTTCAAAAGATCCTTTGTTTTTTGAATACTTAGCATTTACTTTTTCAATTTCAGTTTAAAATATCACACGTGCAGCCACTCAAACACTAATTTTAAACTGAGCCTTAAAACGAACCCTAACTTCAACCCACTTTTAACCCCACTTGGGGAACACTAAAAGAACTTTGTAGCTAGGTAGTACTGAGGGGATAGGTGTTCCAATAACACCCCTCAGTTATTACATTTGAGACATAGAAGTTGTCCATTAGGGATCTAAAATATCCTAGTACTTTTTGGCACGGTCACAACCGGTTTATGGGAAGGCCTCTCCCCTAGGAGGGTTTAAGCCGCGAGGATGGTTCCGGAAGCCTGAGTGGAATACCGAAATCCATTCAGTAACCGAAGGTCTACCATTCGCAGTTCTCGGGATATCTCTGTATAGGGGTATTGCGATCAAGGACCAAACGACAGATTTACCTTTTCTCGACGTGTCATGAACGGAGTATCCTAGTGGCCATTCTTTAGGATTGATTACCCGGTTGTCCCTCCCGGGTAGGGGGATATCTAGCCGTTTAATCAACACTCAATATTGTCTGTCTTGGATTTCATCACCTTGCAGAGAATATAGTTTGTTGATTCACAATACTTTTAGTTAGGTGTTTGCATGATTCAACCCACCTTTGGTCTAGTTATACCTATTTTTTCTAGAAGCTGTTTGCATGTTGGTACTCTGACCATTTTTTGCATCCCTCCACTTATTATAGCACAGCTGCTATAATAAGTGCCTTTTTGAGGTTGAATTTTTGGCCTGAGAGCCTTCATTTTCACTCCCCTTCTTGCACCCTTGGTTGCATTAGGGTTTTGAGTTTTTTTATACATTACCATTTTACACATACAGATTTTTACACAAAAACTTATTTCTCACCATTGAGAATTTTAGACGCTCTCGTCGTCTACAGGGCGAACTCCCAGAGTTTAGTCTACTTGGCTCGCCATGTCACCGACGCCTAGCCTTATCCCTTGACTCGACACATCGTCGGTCAACCATGCGGTCATCCGATTCTGACACACCTCACTTCACTTCTGATTCTGAGGCAGAATACGAAAACCCCACTGCGTTATTCCCAACCAACATTATGGCTGGAACACCATTTGACCCACTCTTTACGAGCACCATAGGTGAGACATCCACAGACCCTTCTACTGCGGTTCCATCCATGGCAGCAACCACCCCCCTAGGTATGCCTAATATGGGAAACACTCCACCCTTAGGAATTCCCAACACAGGGCCACCACCTATTATGGGTATGCCCAACATAGGGGTTACACCCCCTCTAATTCCCACAACCCAGATTCCAGGAATCACCACTACTATTCCTAACCCAAGTGTAACCCATGTTGCACTTGGAAGCACTGGCCCACACCAGACCACACCTATTGGAGGACATATACCTTCAATCCCTAGCATACCTTTAGGCGCTACTGGACCCCTACATCATACCACCATGACTAGGCATGTCCCAGTCCCAGTCACTACATCTGCTAGCTTACCGTACATGGAAAGTCTGAACTTGCCAGACTTGGCCAGGCTCACCAATGATCCTATCAGACACGATCCTGCGTGGCCTCACATGCCCACCAAACTCCCCTCCGACATCCCTAAGTTTGAGGGCAAGGCAGGTGAGGACCCCCAGAACCATATCATGTCCTTCCATCTATGGTGTTCCTCCAACTCCATAGTAGATGACTCTGTCCGCCTCCGTCTATTACAGCGCACCTTCACTGGCTCTGCAGCTAAGTGGTATATCGAGTAGCCCCATGGGATGCATGCCACCTTTACCTCCCTTCCCCCGACCTTCCTGCAGTTCTTCCAGTTACCTATCCGCTATGAAGCGGGAGTTGAGATCCTACTATCTTGCAGACAGAACACGGCCACCCATATCACTGACCACATTCATGAGTGGCGTCGACGCCGAAGCCTCTGCAAAATCAAGTTAGACGACCGTATCTTCTTAGATTGGTTTCTAAAATCCCTCCTCCCTCTCATTGCCAAGGACGTGGCATCCGAACGACCCCAGTCTGAGGAAGAAGCTATCCTAAAAACTCAGGAATTCGACCTAATTTACGCCCAATCAGGCTATCTCTACACCATCATACCAGACGCCCCACAAGGTGATTCTTCACACGGTGACACGCCGAGGGCATCACATGCCGCTGATGGTATTATTGGCCAAGTCAGACCGCAAATTAAACCTTTTAGCATGGTGAGCACCATAAATTCCCCCGACCTCTCTAGGGCTACATCTAATTATGGAGTGACAACTTCCTATGCTCCAATGAATCAGACTCATCACACTCATGGACCCTCTTGTCCACACCATTGCTATGGGCAACTGCCATTGGCATATGCACCTCCCGCATACTATAAACAACCTGCCACCCAGAAACTGATTCAGTTCCCGCCACAACCAATCTATTACCATCAGCAGGCCACACATGCTCCTGTTCACTCACAAGCCCCAACGGCTTATTTCCCACCACAGGTAGTCCTTGCTGCACCACAACCTCTGATCGCTCAGACTTATCCTCCAAACAACAACAACGCTACCCCCCGCCAACCAAAACCCTATTCGACCACCGAAATAGGGTAAGAACCCCAATTTATGAACAAACCACCCATGTTCCATATGCGGGATATACGGCGACTATACACACACTTGCCCCCATTTGGGGGCGAGCACGCCAACTGTGGTCTGATGACGCCCAACGCCAAGGGCACACGGCACAACAGGCGCCACCTCCTCAACCACAACCCATGGTTCTGCAGAATCATTTTCCCACACAAGGAATGGCGAACACTCGTCCGTTGGATCCTCTTCAAGGAACCACAGCACCACAACAGCAAATCACATATGCTGCACACACAAACCAACCGATGGATTCATGTAGTCATCATCTCCTTATGATGTCATCATCCGACATGAATCTCCAAACATGTCGAAACCAATCCTCCCCCATTGCACCTAAAAATCTTCTCCCCATGGTTGAACAACCTATTTGTGGTGCAACTACCTCATTTGTTTCCTTTGTGGGACCTGTATTTTACTCAAATACGCCGATGACCTCAACATTCCAATCCATTCCACCCCCGTCACCCGCGCCCAAAGTATCTGACCTATGTGCCCTGTCCCACAATACACAAACACCCAACAATCAACCGTCCTTGTTACCTAAACCACCATTGGTCCCTAGTCACATTGGTGTTAAACCCATCCACACAATCCCCTTTCTATTCCCTCCCTCGGGCATAGTAAGTGCTCCGGTTATGGCTACCCTCAGTCTCCCCGGGTTAACATTGGGATTACCAGTGTGGTATATTTCGCCTCCCGTTCCCCCGCCGACACCAAATGTCATCCTACAACCGGTGCAACCCATTGTCACTTCTACCTAACCACCTCCTGGTATCACTACCCCTTCGTCAGCTACAAATCCCCCTCCTCTCATTAGGCCCACTGGGGGAAAAGGCCCCCAACCATACACTGCGGTACCCCCCACCCAAGGCAGTTAAACCTCTCCTCGTGTTTTGTGCTCCTCCTAAATGCTCGTTGTGTGATGAGTTAGGCCATCCAACCCATCAGTGTCCACAGTTACCTGCATTACAGGAACACATGCAAATGCTTGACGACGACCCCAACATCCCGGTTGTCAAAATCGACTCAAACCCCGAACCTCGTGATAAATCATTACGCAAAAACCATCCTTGTGCAATATGCAGAATCTACGGCCATTATTCATATCACTGCCCTGATCTCCCAAATTACAGAGCAGCATTGTACGAGTTGAATAATGTCGACCTAGAGATATCCCCTCTTCTCATTGAGGAAATTCATCCCCCACCATCTTCCTCCTCGGAATAAATTAACACCATTTACACGATTTCCACTGGATACCCCTCTGTCCGGTCATCCCCGTCCATTGATCCCTTTGACACACAGGTTCAACCCTTTCAAATCGACCAGGAAACCACATGTCCACAACATTGGGGCAGGACCAAAAACTTGCCTACTCATCATCATCGTGATCCTCGTCGGAGATACTGGGGGAATCCACCCCACAAAGGAAATCCCCCATCATTATATCATCACTTCAGTATGCCACCACGACCCACAGCCTCATGGTATAACACCCCGCCAGCAGTTGCTCAATGCCCTATTGATCTCTCTCTGAGACAACATCTACACCACATTGACACCTCTGAGTTAGGGGGCATAATAGATTACCTCGACCCCGGGATAGGGGGCATGATAAATCATTTTGAACCTTCCCCATCATCTCTATCTCAACACCTCAATGAGCCCATCATTCAAACCAACACATATGTGATCCATAATCACAAACCCCATGCACATAGCATGGGGGCAGTTCATTAACCCTGCTGACTTCTTCACATGTGTGATCTCAACCATTTTTTGAGGTCACATATCACTTGTATATTCGTTTTGATTTGATACACCTAGTATTCTCCCCCCACGGGTCATCATTTCTCCCCACCACTGCATCCTTGGATTGGTGGGCTCACCTTTATTTGTAGCCATTTTTTAACCTAGTTATTTGCTTTGACCATTCCGGAGTCCTTATGACCTCCGTTTTTTGCACCATTTACACCGCTGGATTCATATTTCCACGCTCGTGATGACGCTTGAGATCATGTCTCACTCTCACGCCCAGATTTTTCGGTCATTTTTTCTATGCCCCCCTCGTTGCCTTGGTTTGCGTGCCACATCGGCCGTCGTCCGTTTTGGACAAGTTTTGTATGGCCGGATTCAGTTTTTCATGCTCGTGATGATGCTAGAGATCATTTCTCGCTCTCACGCCCATACTTTTCTGGCATTTTTTCAAAATGCCCTCTCATTGCTTCGGTTTGCGTGCCACAACGACCGCAACCCTCTTTTGACAATATTTATGTCACCGGATCCAGTATCCCACACACATAATGACGCTTGAGACCTTTTCTCACTCCCATCATTCCCTCTTTGTTCAGTATAATTTTATCCCTTTTTCAGGCCGAGCAATCCCTTTTACGAAAAAGGCACTTAGGGAGTTTCTGTTAAGCTCTTTTCTGACTCCTAAAACAATGAAAAGATCGTCGAGCAACCTTGCTTCCTTTCATGCTCGCTAAATGTATCTGAAAGGGCGTCTACCTGGTATAAGTTTACCCCTTTTCCGGACCTTTTAGACTAATTACGAAAAAGGTATACTCTAGTCACATCGCCTAGAAGAGTTCTCCATCTGCATCATTTTATGCTTTTTCGGGCTTTGGAGACTAACTTACGAAAAAGAACACCAATGGAGTCCACTTACTGCTTTAAGACTCTCTAAAAATGAAAGCGACCATGAGCAATCACCATCCTGGGCTTGTAAAACCAACAGGACAGTAGTCATAACCACTGCAGAGTCTCCTTATCGCTTTCAGACTACTTAAAAATGAAAGCACCAATGAGCACGAACAGTCCTGGGCTCACAAATCCACAGGATAGTACCATTTCAGAGCACACTTTTATCCCTTCTTGGAGCTCATTAAAACTACGAAGAAGGACCCAATGGTGCTTCTCGGTTCCACAACAGATCACGTCTACTCATAGGGAAGCTTCCCCATTTGGTCGCCTTTGTTCAGAGTATTCTACAGTATGTCACCCTGAGAACCCTTCGACAGCACCCATCAGCTTGATTCCCTCCCAGAGTCAATACATACTCTTCAGTCCTTAAAAGCAATGATACCCACACCTATAAGTCAGTTCCCTACGCTGCCAGGTCAACCATGTCACCATGCTCTGAACAAAGGAAGTTTGAGTCTACCCACCATATGACCCCAGTTACTTCCCATCCCCATAAGTATGGCAGTCCTACCATCAGTACTACCACACTTCAGTTCTACACCTCGCGCTTCTTTCAAGGAAACATCATTGCCTTGTTAGTTGCAGGTCTCCCTCTGTCGATGACAACCAAATTTATTCCATAGGATAGACCTAGAGGTCCCTGTGTCTTGGACTCATCACCATTTATGATGAGTGCCTACGAATCATTTCGAGAAGAGTCCTCAGTGCTTCTCCAAATGGTTGTTTTCTCACATGCTTGACTTCAACACCTTGATCGCATCGTTGAGACTCGCACAGGGTATCAGTCCTTTCAGTTATAGTCGAAGACCCCGAATACCTCCCGACTCCTCCATATTTGAGAGTCTACCTATGGATACAACCAGTTACCACTTTTTCTATAGATATTCGGGTTGCGCATGACAACAGTATTCAGATGTACACCAGTTTTATACTCCCTCGAGTATATAGTCACATATACTTCCCAGAGATGGCTCACAGTCATTACGTCCCTACAGATGTTGGACACCATCAGTTTCAGCAGTTCATCACTCATTCCAGTGTATCAGTTATTGAGATCAGTCATGTCATGATCATGAGTACATCCCAAAATAATGTACCCCCTGGACCATTATGATGTACCAGAATTTTTTTTATGCATTAGATCCCCCTTCTTGGGACTAATTGTTATGTATATGTATTGATAAGAGCATGGGTATGCACGCCTCGTCTATTATCAGAGATTATCCCTCATTCATATTGAGGCAATGTAATATTTGTTTATTTTTTGCAGCTTCCATGGGACGCGGATCCAGTCTCCAATCGGTCTTTTCTCCTCCCCAAAACCCCAGAAAGAAAAAAGACAAAAGAACTATGATGTCTATCGGCCATACGATGAGCTCCTTCCCTCACACATCAGGGGGCAATTTGTTAACACCTAAAAAGTGCTCACTAGCTCATTCCCTTATTCACATGACCCATTTGTCCACTTTTCCACCATCTAAGCCTCTGAAGCCAACAAAAGGTCACCAAAAGACCTTAGTACACCCCTTTTTCCCACTCAAAAAGATTATTTTTTCCTAAAAAAGCATAAAAAACCCTCAAAAAGGGTCCAAATTCCCAAAATATTAAAAAGGGAATAAAAATATTAATTTTATTCAAAAAAAGAAAAAAGGAGGGAAAAGTAACTAAACCATGTTGGTCAATACCATTGGTTTCCACAAAAACCACAAATGGTATTCCCCACCACCAAAACCTATAAAAAGGTGGTAGGGGCTCCTCATTTCACATCCATCCATATTCCTATCCTCATGCTGCCAAAATCTCCCTTGAGTATTTGGCCATTGTAGCAACCTTGGAGAAAGGACCCATTGGAGATTGGAGCTGCTCACCATTGGAGCTACTTAACAACCTTCATCACTTGGAGGTATTGTTATTGCAAGCACTTGCTTGCCCCCATTTTTTCAATACAAAATTATCTCTTATGTTTCTTGTTCTTGTTTTTTAATTCGAAAATGCACATGCTAGTTTAGTTTAGTTTAGATTTAGTTTATTGTTTTTGCTTTATATTGAAACTGCCGCTACTAGTTAGCAGGTGCCCATAGCAGTAAGCTTGGTTGCAAAACCAAGCCAACAGTATGCTGCAACATTGATTGCTTCAGCCCAAAGATTTGCAGCCAAACCTTTTGATTCAATCATGCATGTAGCCATCTCTTTCAGTGACCAATTTTTCTTTTCCGCTACACTGTTCTGCTAGGGTGTGTAGGGAACTGTATGTTGGATCTGAATTCCGCTTTGGGCACAAATTTGCAGCAAATCGGACTTGATATATTATCCACCATTATCAGATCTAAGATGTTTGATCTTGCTCTCAGTGGCGGTCTCAACAGAAGCCTTAAAATCCTTGAATTTTTCAAGCACTTCTGACTTGTTTTTGAGAAAGAATACCCATGTAAAGCGGGAAAAATCATCAATAAATGTCAAAACATACCTTGAACCATTTAATGACATATGGGGTAGTGGACCACTGATATCAGAATGGATCAACCCCAAAACTGTATAAGCTCTGCTAGCTTTGCCGCGGTCGAATCTGTGCTCGGGGTGCTTCCCAATGATGCAACCAGTGCATATTCCCTTCGAGGAACGGAGTTGTGGAATACCATCTACCATGGATTTGTTTGATAGCAGAAGCAAATACTTATAATTAAGATGTCCAAATCTTTCATGCCAAAGCCTACTAACCTCATTACCATGTGTGCGAAGAGCAGTGGGCTTTGCAAGCGGAATAAAGTGTGAAAACTCATAGCATTTTGCAGTGTGGTTTGCCTTTCCGACTGCAACAAGTCTTCCACTTTTGATATCAGAAATTTCAACTATATTAGGGCTGAATGTAACCTACTTCGGTTCACCAGTGTGTGTCATTTGATACACAGAAAGAAGATTTGAAGCCAAGGAAGGCACATAGAGAACATTCTGAAAGCTTCCATGATCTACATGAATCGTACCTTTGCCCTTTGAAGAAATTTTTGAGTCATCTCCCAAATGGATGGGGGATGGAGATGTTTGGATCGAATGAGGAAAAAGAATCAATATTTGCAGCCATATGATTCGATGCACCCGAATCTATCAAGAGAGTAGTGGGCTTCGAAACAGTTGCCATGAGTGCTTGTCGTCTTTCATGATCATCATTCCTATCCTTCTTCCTTGCACCGTCAGGAAGGGTTATGTTGTTCTTTTCCAAAAGGAGGGCCATTTGATCTATAGTATTCTTCATACATGAACTTTCAGGATGAAAGCCATAGTTACAATAAGTACATTTAGATTTTTGGTTACCTTCTTTGCCCTTTTGCTTGAACTTCAAATTGGATGGTGCATCCGTTTGTTTGCCTTTCTCTCTTTGCTTGTGAGGCTCGAATTTGGGCTTCTCCTTCTTTTTCTTTCCTTTACCATTCGAGATCTTGGGTCCTTGAACATACAGGGATGAATCTTTGGAGCTTATGGACCCCATTTGAATCAACTTGTCATGCTCTTTTGTGACGGACTCAATGAAGGCATTCAAGGTAGGCATCTTCCAATTCAGGGTAGTTAGCCGACCGGAATTGAAAGTAGAGACAAATACCGAATAATATTTACCAAGCTTGCTGAGAATGGAGAGGATCAATTGTTTATCCTCTTTGATAACCCCACTGTTCTTCAATTGCAAGTTCAAGTTCTTGAATTTTGTGAAGAATTCATTAATGGTCTTGAAATTATCAGGACTAAGGGCAATCAATTCATTTTCTAATTGAAAAGCCCTAAGCTCGTCTTGCTTTCCAAATAGTGTTTCAAGTTGCTCCCATATAGCTTTTGGAGTCTTCAATCCATTGATATGGAAGTGAAGATCTTTGGAGATGGAGAGACAAAGAATACCATAACCTTAATCAAGCTTGTTGTAGTGTTTGGTTCTATCTGACAGATTGTTTGGCTCCAATTCAAGACCAAGAGTGACTCGGTAGTATCCTTTTGAACGTAATATGATCTCCATATCATCTTTCCAATCAAAATAATTGAATGGGATGAGGATAGGCTTTGAAGAAGAGTATTTCATTGCTAGGAGCGAGTGCACACTGATGTAGAGGAGCTTGCATGCACAGTGTAGCGAATGCAAATGATGGAGACAATAAACCTGCAAATCACAATAAACCAAGAACAATGAGGTCGAACAATCCACCCTTTTAGAGTTGCATCACACCTGGGATTGGAGATCAAACAATGTTGAATGGGTCCAATGTATCAGATCCAGGAATTATGTGGAAACTCAAGCTTCTGGAGTGGTATTGGATGTATTTTCAAGCTTTGCATGCACAGGAGCGAATGCCCTTGAGATATTTCATGCCAAAAATTTTTGCAATTTTTGAGCAATTCACTCAAATCTTCTTGTAGAACCACCTGTAGAAAAGAGATCTTGTCCCTACAATGGCTCTGATACCATGTAAAATTAGTCACAGCAGATCTATTGAACAAGTAAATCAATCACAGCAGATGAACATAGAAAATATGGTGTAAAACTGTGCAAAACATGCATCAGTGCTCAATATCGCAATGAGGGTGAATAATTACAATAGAATACAGTAACAATGACTGAGCAATTCGAATTGACTAAGAAGGTCATTCGAATCACTGAATGGAGTAGCTTGACTCCAACTAGGAGTCCTCATCATCAATCGGTGGTGGTCATCAATGCACAGGAACTAGTCATCCAGGTGTCAATTTGAGTCTAACTGAGTGTAACAAGTTTAACTGAAGTGTGTAGCACTGATTAAGGGAAGGAGGTTCAGTGGGGGGCACATGGGAGGCTAACTGAAGTCAGAACAAGTCATCTAGTCAATCTGGAGGTCCAACGGAAGTGAAACAGTCAGTCGGGAGTGAAACTAGCCTCAAATCAGGGAGAATCGGAGCTAACTGAGTGTAACTGAAGTGGAACTGCAGTGGTAGGTGAATAAGTGCGCCCTTCTCTAGCAGTAGATGAGAAGTGGGCGCCTTCCAGACTAGGAGGGCTAAAACTCTGAAGTAAGTGGCTCCCGGGTGCTAGAATAAGGTGGCTAAGGTGCTGGAGGCATCAACCTGGTGACTGGGATGCATGCAAAGTGCATGCAAACCCTATAATTTGCATGCAAACCCTAATTGCATGCAAGATCCTGAAAAAGATGATGTGGATATCCGAACAATTCCCCATATTCGATTATGGTGCATCATAATCACATTGGCGAGTAGCAACACTAACCTATGATTTAACCATATTCATGATCCAAAACCAATGGGATGGGAAGCAGACATGGAAGTTTCATGGGTCCCATAACTAGTAGTGGGAGCATTCGAAGCCATATTCTAATGATGTGGAAGGGGATATTTCAACATGTTAGTTTTTCAGAATTTTCAATCTGATCTAAGATCTTAACTGAAAGAATAACATGTACAGCATATCTACAGCATATCAATCATGGACACAATAATGCAAGCACACAAGAGACACAGAGTTTCACCGAGGAAAACCAAGAAGGTGAAAAACCCCGCAACTTCCTCAGAGATAGAAAGAGCGATGATACAACCAAAGTACAAGAGATAGTCTTCTCCTAGTAGATGATCCTCCTCCTCACAAGTGCGTCACTTTCTGAGAGAGATAGAAGTGAGTGATGAGTGATCAAATAGAGATCTCCCAATCTCTATTTATACTTGTCCTGTCCTGCCCAATAAACTAGTGGGGCCGACTTGTCTAGCTTAGCCTAATAACCCATGGTTACATTAATCCGGGTCGACCCCACACTTGGTGGTCTACTAACCCATTTACCCACATGACTCATACAGTTTCGACCCCATCAAGGTGGTCTAATAACCCATCAAGTATAAGTTATCACACTTACAATATAAATGACGACACTTCCGTATAGAGGAATAATAACATCTCTATAGGAATACAAACACTTCCGTATAGACGAATAATAACATCTCTATAGGAATACAATATACATGGGTAAAATACATTCCAAAGTTACATATACATCAACACTCCCTCTTAACTAAGAAGCTATTTCTCAACACAGATCTGCTAGCACAAGTCTTCTTCTATGGATCATCATCAACGAATCATCGTCCTCCAATCATCGTCATCGTCACTGCTGCTACTATCTCAATCAATATCCGATCTACTCATCATAGGAAGTTCTACAGAGCCAGTCTTTTTTCATACTGGTTGTAGGCCCACCACCTGTAGGTCTTCATCATCACTGGCCATACTGTGGAATCCTCAGGACTTATTACATGCGTCACAAAACCTCGCAAGAGCATCCAGGCTGTTACGAGCACACGGCTCTACCTGTCAGATCTCCCAGGGCTGTATTATATGTGACTGTCACAAAACCTTAAAAGAGTGTCTTGAAAAGCAAGATCTCTAAAAGAGCATATGAGGCCTTTTTCATCTTGTCCAGATATCGAGGACTTATTACATGTGACCCCTACCACAAAACCTTTAAAGAGTGTCTTGACTAGCAAGAACTCTAAAGAACATTTGAGGCCTTTTTCATCTTGTCCAGATCTCTAGGGCGTATTACATGTGGTCATGGAAAAACCTCGAAAGAGCATCCCAGGACTGACTACGAGCACACAACTCAACCTATCAGATCTCCCAGGGTTGGATTATATGCCATAGGACAAAACCTCGAAAGAGCATCTGCCAGATATCCCAGGACCAGATTACATGCCATAGGCAATACCTCGAAAGACTATCTGCAAATCTCCCAGGGCCGGATTATATGTCCTCCCAAAGCAAAACCTCGAAAGAGCATTTTCCAGATATCCCAGGGCCACATTACATGCCATAGGAAAAACCTCGAAAGACTATCTGCAAACCTCCCAGGGCTGGATTATATGCTTATCTACACAACCTGTTCCACGACCTCAGAGTATCAACCTGATACTCACCATACATCATCCTGATGTACACATGATCATCCTGATCATCATCACTGCATCATCCTGATGCATGTCATCTGGAGCAACACCCTGAAGCTCGTCATCCATGATCATCCTGATCATACAATGCATCCACCTGATGCATACCAAGTATCTACCTAATACATATCATCATACATGATCCACCTGATCATACAAAGTATCCACCTGATACATACATAGATACATGATCCACCTGATCATACAATGTATCCTCCTAATATATATCAACATACATGATCTACCTGATCATACAACGTATCCACCTGATACAGATACATGGTCCAAGCATCCAACATAATGCATATACATATACATGATCCAACTGATCATAACAAGCATCCAACATGATGCATATACAAATATATCAAGCATCCAACATGATGCATATACATATACATGATCCAACTGATCATAACAAGCATCCAACATGATGCATATATAAATATATGATCCAACCGATCATACCAAGCATCCAACATGATGCATATACAGAGCAGTAACTAGAGCATCATCCTGATGCTCATCATCCAGCGCTTACATCCATAGCCATGTGAAGGATCCTCCTTTCACCATGCTTGGAATGGCTCCAGCAAATGTGTCCATCACTTCTTCCTTGAAGTGTCGTCAATCTGAAGAACAGCAAGCCTCTCTCTGAAGTACTCAAACTTCACTCTGGCTAGTGGTTTCATTAGCACATCTGCAACCTGCTCATCCATCGTACTATACAAGAGCTTCACTACTCCTCTCTGCACCATATCCCTAATATAGTGATATTTTATTTCAATGTGTTTCGACCTGTCGTGGAACAACGGGTTCTCAAACAGCTTCACACAACTCTGGTTGTCACAAAAGATACCAGTAGCCTCCAGCGGGAGATCAAATAACTCAGACAGTCGCTTCTGGAGCCATACTGCCTCACAACTAGTCGAACATGCTGCAACATACTCTGCCTCGGCCGTACTCAGTGCTACGTAGGACTGCTTCTTGCTAAACCAAGAGATCATACCCGATCCCATACTGAAGCAGCACCCAGAAGTGATCTTCCTATCTACAGCACTGCCTGCCCAGTCCGAATCAACATAACCCTATAGGTTAAACTTTTGATTCGCATCATACTTGAGCCCATAGTCAATTGTACCCTTCAGGTACCTCAGAATATGCTTTACAGCAATCAGGTGAACACCTCTGGGATCTGTCAGGAATTGGTTCAATGTGTTCACCGCAAAGCAAATATCTAGTCTAGTGTTCGTTAGGTAGATTAAGGACCCAATCATCTGATGATACACAGTGACATCAACCGGATCATATGAAGCATCACACAAAAGCTTCAAGTTCGATGCCATAGCCTCACAGTCCATCATCCTGAACCTCTTCAGGATCTCTACTGTCTACTTCCCTTGTCCAAGGAAGATTCCATCTGCACTCTGCCACACCTTCATACCAAGAAAGTAGTGCATCATACCCAAGTCCTTCATCTCAAACTCGACAGCAAGCTTCCTCTTCGTGTCGGCAATCAATCTATCCTTTCCTGTTACAAACAGGTCATCCACATACAATAGTAGTATCACTGGATTGCCTTCCTCAACCTTGTAGTAAAGGTTAGAATCCGCTTTACTCTTGGTAAAGCCCAAACTATATAGGAAGCCATCTATCATTCCATACCAGGTCCTGGGTTCCTGTTTCAAACCATACAGGGCTTTCTTCACTTTGCACACATGTGACCCTCGGTCATGTGTCTAAAACCTAAGTGGCTACTCCACATACACTTCCTCTTCCACTACACCATTCAAGAAAACTGTCTTGACATCCATATGGTGTACCTTCCATTTCATCACTGCATCCAGAGCAAGTACTGATCTAATGGAAGTGTATCTGGCCACAGGAGAAAAGGTCTCTTCATAATCTATTCCCTTTTTCTGGGAGAAGCCACGAGCTACAAATCTCGCTTTGTATTTCTCTATGCTACCATTTGCAGCATGCTTGATCTTATAGATCCACTTGGAAGTCACAGCAGACTTCCCTTCTAGTCTGGGACCACATCCCAACCATCATTCTTCATGATCGACGGATCATGGCATGCTTCCATTACTTCATCCCAGATCCTGGGAACTTCAATATATTGAATATCTTCAATAGATATCTTTGTTGTTGGAACAAATGTTGTAGTCCTTCTTTTATAGGTGATGGTATACGATCTTTCCTACAAAACAAGTTAAATTTCATGATTAGAAACATCTCATAGTTTTCAGAACAAATTCTTACACATAAAGAAATATGTCATACAGTCATGCAATTATTTAGCCAATGCTTCAATACAACATTCATCCATATCCTATAACTTTCTAGATGCCTTCCAATCTCTACCAGAACATTGTTAAGAGTTTGCACTACTCCCAACATGTCAGTAAAGAGGTTTCATTCTAGATAAGTAGCAATGGAATGTTGTACAGTGCCATAGGCCACTTACCCATTACATGCATATTAGTAGTATGTTCTTCATTAATGCAATTATTCTAATATGCCAAAATACACAACCTAATTCTAGGAACATCAGTATATACATAATTGAACAGTATTATTTAAACAATAAAATATGCAAGAAATGATAATTCAAATACTTATCTTTGTTTGTTTGTTGGGTTGACTCCCTCTCAGTATTTGCTTCCTTTCTGCAACTCCATTCTGATGTGGATTGTGAGAAGTGGTCGACTCCCTCTGAATATCTGCATCTTTGCAGAAACTACTGGAGTGTGCTCCCTCTTGATCTTTGCTTCCTGGATTACCTGTCCTTGAACTTATATCCATCCTTGATGACTATGCATGCTTACAAGTATCATTATTGTGATATCCTCTAGATCTCATACACAATCATACATTTATTAGTATAATCTCAATACTATCAGAAACACAATAGTCTTAAACATGTATAGTAATGATCATTCTAAACACAGATAATAAACATTAGTATTCAAGGTTTATATAGGACTCTTCTGGTTAGTCATATCATCAATTAAAGTAAGAAACATAATATGCCTAAACCCATGATTACTCAAACCTTAAACTTCATGAATAATCATAATCAATCATGCCAAGTATACTTATATAAGATATCCTAACACAAGGTAGGATTTTAACTTGATATAGGAAAAACATACCTAGATCAGCATGCTAGGTAGCTATGTCTAACATACCCACATGATGTCTTCTTGTTCTTCAATGACTTGTGCTACTAACCTGCATATCTCATAAGTTAACCATTATAGAACTAAGTTATACATACCTCATAAGTAGATCTTCTATGTGATCCATGATAATGGATGAATCTTTGTCTTCATGTCTCCATGGTCATATGTTCTTGAACTAGAACATGATTTGTATATCTTGATGTACCTTTCATGTTAGCGGACAACATCCACCTCATACAACACCATAATGCATTAGTACAATCATAAGTGTCAAAACCCTAATCAATGAATATCTTCTATCATGCATTCATAATTTTATTAAGGTGATACGACAAGTCAAAAATTAATCAAGATTGTACTAACATAATAATATAAAGACAAACATATCGTAAACTTAATCATGAACAAATTTTGAAACATACCTGTAAGTCATACCTGTCGAGATTGCTTGTAATCTTCTTATGTAAGGTCTTAGCCTCATCTCCCTCTGAAACAGGAACTTCTTCACTTATGCAGGTGACCAACCCATTCTCTTATAGTATTAATCCAATCCACTTGATTTGCAGGAACTGGATTTGGAGCTGGATTAGGGTTTGTTAGAGAAACCCTAAAAATTCAAACTTCTGAAAGGAAAGAAAGATGCGTCTTGATGAGCTGATCAAGCCGATATACTCAGAATTTGAAAACTGCAAAGTTTCACCCCTCAAAATTGCTTTTGAAACTTCTGGATCTTCTAGACAGGATCCCGAACTAGGGTTTGATACAGCCCACCCTTCTGCCCAACCAAAAGGTTCGATCCAAAGCTCTAAACTTTGATTTTTCTGAGGAGCTTCCAGCTGTGGTCACATACTTCAAAAATTCCAACTCTTGCAGAAGCCCTAATTTTCCACTTTTCCGATCAAAGTCCCGAACTAGGGTTTGATCAAGCCTGGCCTTCTACCCAACCAAAAAATTTGATCTTGGTCTCTAAATTTTGATTTTGATGAGTATCATTCAGTCGTGGTCTCCGATTACAAAAATTCCAACTTTCTCTGAAAACCTAATTCCCGGAGCCATGAATGAAGATGCTTAAAATCCAATTCTGTTTTGACATAAATATGCACCTGATTGTTTCTAGTGTAACTCTGAAATTACGAATCCACAGGGTCTGGAACTTCCACCTGTGGTATCCTGACCTATCATCTTTCCAACCCCATAGTTATGACCTCAATTGGATTCTCTGAGAGAGAGTTATTCCAAGTGTCGCAACATGACTTGTTTATAGGATAAAACAGGAGAGAGAACTTGTACAGTATGCCACATGTCACTGGTTCAACTTCGGCCTCTGAAAACCTTACTAGAGAAACTACAGTCCATACCCTACCTGTCACGTTTTATGAAATTTCATTTGGAGCTTCCTATCCCAAGTTGTGACCTTTTTTCCTAGGTCACCTGTTTATGAGTGAGATCTGGAAGAGGCATAAACCCTAGATTGTATAGATCATAAAACACAAAGTACAATTAATTAGAAGTTTTCCTTCGGATACAAGGTACATGGGGATCTTATATTCAACCTGTAATAGTTTCAGATCCTGAAACATTGCTTAAATGGATTTATAGATAAATTTCTACGATGACTGGTTTTTTCTATATCAAGCCCTAGCATCGCAAGTGCAACAAGTGTCATACATGCCATACCATGCCTTCTTTCAGGCTAGCTCTGATACAATGTTTGTTTTTCAGAATTTTAAATCTGATCTGATATCTTAACTGAGAGAATAACATGTACATCATATCTACAGCATATCAATCATGGACACAATAATGCAAGCACACAAGAGACACAAAGTTTCACCAGGGAAAACCAAAAAGGTGAAAAACCCCGCAACTTCCTCAGAGATAGAAAGAGCAATGATACAACCAAAGTACAAGAGATAGTCTTCTCCTAGCAGATGATCCTCCTCCTCACAAGTGCTCCACTTTCTGAGAGAGATAGAAGTGAGTGATGAGTGATCAAATAGAGATCTCCTGATCTCTATTTATACTTGTCCTATTTTGCCCAATAAACCAGTGGGGCCAACTTGTATAGCTTAGCCTAATAACCCATGGTTACATTAATCCGGGCTGAACCCGCACTTGGTGGTATAATAACCCATCAAGTATAAGTTATGACACTTACAATATAAATGACGACACTTCCGTATAGAGGAATAATAACATCTCTATAGGAATACAATATACATGGGTAAGATACATTCTGAAGTTACATATACATCAACACAACACAGTTGGGCTCTTTGCAAGATGCTTTGATGCTTCTTCAATCCAAGGACACAAGTGAGTAACATAATCTTCCCCACAAAGCTTGCAAGGGAATTTCACTTTACGCCTAGGTTTACGGTCCCCAACAGCATTTCAGCCTTCCCGAGGAGGGTTGGCGTTCTCTTTCTGAGGGGTATTACAATTACTACCATTATTTCCACCCCTACGATTATTTCTCCCCTTCTTCTTACCACCAGGCTGCTGGTTACCTGATGGGTTCGTCGATTGCATAGCATGTACATCAGACGATGGGGTGGAAGTGGACAAGGTGTGAACCTATCCAGGAGTAGATTGGTTAAGTGACAAATTTTCATTTGATTAGCAACCAAATCTATGGGTTGAGTACTTGTAGATCCAACAATTCCATCGGCATGTGGTCTAGGAACCGGCTTGGGCTCATGTCTTGATCGCGGTGTGTCAGAAATAATGTCATACAGGATGCCAGATTGAGCATAGAGTAAGTCTAGCTACTGGACTTTTAGTATAGCTTGTTCCTCTGTCATTATGCCAGACATAGAAACATCCTTAGAATTGTATGGTAGCAAAGACTTGAGAAACCATTCCAACATAAACTCTAGAGGAATGTTGTCTTTCACTAACCTCTTCTGTCGACGCCACTCTTGAACGTGGTCAAATATGTGTGTGGCCTTATTCTGGCAGAAGGTAGACAAGAGTTCAGTGCCAGTATCGTAGCGAACTAGCAACTGGAAATGATCCAGGAAAACCAAGGATATCTCATTGAAACCCCTGTACGTGCCCCCAGGAAACTCAACATACCACTTCGCGGCTTCCCTTGTGAGGGTGTGTTGAAATAGTCTCAGTCGAACGGAATCATGATTTAATGAGTTTGATGAGCACCAAAGGTGAAAAGTTGTGACGTGATCACCCGAATTCTCACCACCCTTCCCCTAAAACTTTGGAATGTTCGAAGGGATCTTGGTAGGGACCGGAGGCCAATTAGGATCGTGACACACCGGATCATTCGTGAGCTTCAAAAGATCCAGATGATTCAATCGAGCAAGGAAAGGAAGTTGTAGCTGAAAAGCTTGATTATAAGCTCCCATAAAAGGTTGATTATACGGACCTGAAGGATAAGATGGACCATAAGCTTGACCATGAAAATTAAAATGTTGATTATACAGACCTGATGAACCATAAGCTTGACCATGAAAATTAAAATGTGATTATACAGACCTGATGGACCATAAGCTTGACCCTGGCCATAAGGATGATAACTTCCCCCAACCTGACCTGTGTGAGAGTAAGCAGGTATATGTGCATTATGATCACCGTAATGAGGTGGGTTGTAATGAGGGCTAGCACCGACTGTATTATTGTAAGGATTACCACCATAATTATGGGGCATATAAGTATTACTTGTAGCAAGAACCATATTGTAATGCCCGTAATTGTAAGGTATATTCCCACCTTCTGCATAAGCATTGCTAGTAATAGGAGCAGTCGTGGTGTGACCATAAGTATAAGGGATATTCCCACCCCCTACATTAGCATTAATCGTAGCGGTAGAAGACGTAAAAGTATATGCTATATGTCCACCCCCGTTATTAGGAGGATTGTTAACATTAGCAAACGTGGTCCTGGGTTGATGTGTATGTGTAGCTAGGGTTTTACCCCTAGCTTGTGCAAATGAGCACCTACTAAGGAGAATGGACTCCTTAGTAGCAGTTCAGTAAATGTAAATAATTAAGTTAAAACAGAAATTAAATTACTTCTAAAACATGCATGAAACATAAACAACAAATTTAAATAATGAGTTTTTTGTATTGATATTACCTTCAATGTGAAGGTTTGATGAAGCCCTTTGCAATGTCCAAGAGGATGCTCCAAGCTTCAATATGCTCCTTCTCCTTCTCCAATGATGGGAATGGGCCAAAAGTGGCTCTCAAGGTGAAAGTAGTTCAATGGTGAACTAGGGTTTCGAGAGAGATTTTGGCAGAGTAAGGGTGCTTGTGATTGTGGATGTGGAATAAGGGATCTCCATCACCTATTTATAGTTTTTTGGTGGTGGAGTGCTGACCCATGGTTTTAGGAAACACATGGTTTTGTGCAGCTGTATAGGGTTTTTTCCTCCTTTTCCTCATTATTTTATATTTTTTATTCCCTTTTTAGGGGAGTTTTGCTATTTTTGGAGGAAAAGGGGGTTTTTTTAGCCTTTTTTAGGCTATTTTGATGGTTTTGTGGCCTTTTGGAGGCATTTTAGGCCTTTTGGAGGCTTTTTAATGGGATTTTTGGGGTTTTTAAGGGAAATATGGTAGGAAAATGGACAAATGAGCCATATAATGTGGTAGATGAGGTAGTGAACACTTTTTGGGTGTTAACAGATTGCCCCCTGATGTGCGAGGTCAGGAGCTCATCGTATGGCCGATGGACATCATAAGTCATGAATGGTTTTCCTGGGATGTGGAGAGAAGAGAAGAAACAAACTGAAGCCCGGAACAACAATCCCGAACAACTGCAAGAACTAACAGTACATAACCTCAATAATGGATGAGGAATCATCTGATCATATAGACGAGGCGGGCATTCCCATGCTCGTATCAGGATATAACATAATAACAATGGGGTCCAAAAAAAAAAAAAAAAAAAAAGGGACCTGAAATATACATGACCTCAAATACTGACTGAGGAAGAATCTCAATATATGGACGAGGCGGGCATACCCATGCTCGTATCAAGATACATAAACATAACTGTGAGGCCCAAAAAAAGGAGGACCTGTAAGATACATGACCACTGTGTACATCATAAGAGTCCAGAGGGGACACAAATCTGGGACATACTGCTGAGCTGATCATGTGTGAACTGAAGAACTGGTGCACTGGAACAATCCACAGTGCTACTGAGTGTGATACCAAAGGAACTGATGAGCTGCTGGATCATAGTGACTGGGGTCATACTCTCCATGGTACACTGGACTGGAACTGAAATGGGTACTCAAGGAAGCAGAGAACTGGATGGCTTCCGAATACAATCGCCAATGCAGCCCGGACATCCATGGGAACATACAACTGGGCGTTCCGAAGTGACTCACCAATGTGCTAGAGTCAAGGGAAATCCGGGGTCTTCGACTAAAAACTGATGGGATATAATCCTACGCGATCCTCAACGATGCGATCAAGGTGCTGAAGTCGAGCATGTGAGGAACAACCACTCAGAGAGGCAATGATGATTCCTCTCGGAATGATCCGTAGGCACTTACCACAGATGGTGATAAGTCCAAGGCATAGGGACCTCTGGGGCTATCCTCTGGAATAGAGGAGCTTTCGTCGACAGAGGGAGACCTACAACTATCAAGGCAATGATGTTTCCTTGACAGGAGCGCGAGGTACAAGACCGAAATGTGATAGTGCTGATGGCAGGACTGATAAACTGTGGGGGGACAACTGGGCAAGTAGAGTGGGTGGACTCAAACTTCCTTTGTTCAGAGTATGATAATGGGAATGATCTGGCAGCATATGAAACTGACTGAGGGGAAAGGGATCATAGCTGTAATGGATCTAGGAGGGTAACTGGGCTGAGGGAGACTCAAGCTGGTATAAAATGGCAGGAGACTGCAGAATACTCTGAACAAAGGCGACCTGATTGGGGGTGCTGCCGAGATGATCGATCATAGTGCCAGGAGGCACGGGAGGAGACTTCTTCATGGGTTAATGAACTAGAAGAAGTGTGTGTAAAATGATACTGTCGTGTGGATTTTACGAGCCCAGGACAGTTCATGCTCGTGGTGGCTTTCAATTTTAAGGAGTCTGAAAGCGATAAGAAGACTCTGAAGTAATGGAATGGTACTGTCGTGTGGATTTTACGAGCCCAGGACATTTCATGCTCGTGGTTGCTTTCAATTTTAGAGAGTCTGAAAGCAAGTAAGAAGACTCCAGGGGGTTGCTTTTTCGTAGATTTAGTCTCCAAGGCCCAAAGAAGCATAAAAGGATGCAATGAAGAACTCTTCTAGCCGATGTGACTAGAGTATTCCTTTTTCGTAATTAGTCTACCAGGTCCGGAAAAGGGTTAAACTTATACCAGATAGACGCCCTTTCAGGTACTTTAACGAGCATGAAAGGAAGCAAGATTGCTCGGCGATCTTTTCATTCTTTTAGGAGTCAGAAAAGAGCTTAACGGAAACTCCCTAAGTGCCTTTTTCGTAAAGGACTTGTCCGGCCCGAAAAAGGGATAAAATTATACCGAACAAAAGGAATGGCCAGGCAAGGAGGAAGTGTTCAATCAAGGATCAATAATGGTGACCAAGAGCGAGGGTAGGTGGGAACACTGATGGGCCTCCTTGCGGGGTAGATGAAATGGTGGCAAAATAACGAAGCATTTGCAGTATGACAGGAGTGAATGGCTCATGTAAAAATGTAGAACAATTCGATAGCGGCCGATGTGGCGCGCAAACCGAGGCAGCAAGGTGTCGGGACACAATGTTGAAATTGCACCAAGTGAGAGTGAGAAATGATCTCAAGCATCATCACGAGCTCGGAAAAATGAATCCGGTGATATAAAGGATGTTAAAAACAGGTAACGGCCGATGTGGCGCGCACACCGAGGTAGCGAGGGCGTTTCGAAACAATACCCGAAAGATCGGGGGGTGAGAGCGAGAAATGATCTCAAGCATCATCACCAGCTCGGAAAAATGAATCCGATGATATAAAACATGTGAAAAACGGAGAACGGCCGATGTGGCACGCAAACCGAGGTGACTAGTGGCATCTGAAAAAATGGGTAAAAAGTGACGGCGTAAAAATAATGCAACGAGGTGACCATCGTGACGGTCTCGTCGTGCTGATTCCAGTGGTGGCAACGGTTCGTAAAACGGACAAAAACAAAATGAAAGTACTGTACAACGCAGACCAATGAGGCCGCAGGTTTCTTTTATGGGTAAAAACGCTTGAGATACAACCCATTACGAGGGTTGCGCAAAGGACGGCCTTCGGAGTCAGCTAAGATGTATGCCCCCTTGCCGAGGCAGGTCTGCACGACGTAAGGGCCTTGCCACATAGATTCAAACTTCCCTTTACCGATTTTGTCATGGGCTTGGTCATAGGCGAGGACGAGGTCCCCTTCATGGAAAGTTCGAGGGTGAACATGTTTATCATAACCGGCTTTGGAGCGGTTTTTGGAAGCTTCGATGTTCTGGAGAGTGGCCCGACGGTCTTCATCGGCTTGTTCGAGTTGTAGCAAACGCTGCTCGATGGGGGAGGTGTCAGGGAGAAGCTCAACGGCGATCTGTAAGGCAGGAATCTGACACTCGATGGGGAGGACAGACTCTACACCATGAACTAGATGAAATGGTGTAAAACCAGTTGCGGTCTTAGTGGAGGTGCGGTAAGCCCACAAGGCTGGGAACAACATGTGGTGCCAATTGGACTTATGCTTGTCAACCGTTCGTTGGAGGATGGTTTTGAGGATTTTATTGTTGGCCTCTACTTGGCCGTTCCCTTGGGGGTAGTAAGCAGAGGAAAATTGGTGTTCATACTTAAGGAGGGTGGATAGCTCACGCCAAACGGCATCTTCAAAGTGTGAACCATGGTCAGAGACTAACTGCTTAGGAACCCCAAATCGAGCGATGACATGGTTGAAAAAGAAGCGGGCAGCAGTGTCGGCGGTACAATTGAAGGTAGGCATGGCTTCCGCCCATTTGGTGAAGTAATCAACAGCGACAACAATATATTTGTGGCCGTTGGCAGATTGGGGTCTACATTCCATGAAGTCTATGGCCCACTTACAAAAGTGACCAACGGTGACGACTGGGTGTAACGGAGCAAGAGGTGTCCGGGCCTTGGGGGCAAAAAGTTGGCAGTTATGGCAGTGTTTGACCGCAGTGATGCAGTCGGTGAAAGGTGTGGGCCAGAAGTATCCAGCGCGGACGACCTTTTGGGCAGTGGCCATCCCTGATAAATGGCCTCCGCAGGCACCGCTATGACAGTCATTAAGGACGTGTTCAGCTTCCTCGTGTGTAAGGCAACGACGAAGAATTGTGTCAACTCCGCGCCGGTAAAGGACATCGCCTAAGAGGAGATATCGAGAGGCCTGGTGACGGATGCGACGGCGTCCATTACGGGTAACTTTGGGTCTGAACTTCTGCGTGCGCAGGTATAACAAGATATCACCGTACCATGGGTCATCGGACGAGATAGTGAACAGGTGATTGTCGGGTAACTCATCGGAGATTGGTTTGGCCGGGAGAAGGGAAGGGAGATCAGTAATGAGCTGGGCAAGCGCAAGGGCTTTAGTGCTCTTAGGTGTTTTGAAGGTAAGGTCATATTCCTGGAGGATAATGACCCATTTAGCAACACGACCTTGCAGTAGCCGCCGGTTTAGAAGATATACCATGGGGTTAGAGTCGGCAACGACGGTGGTATGACTCATTAATATGTAGTGTCACAATTTTTGTACGGAAAAGACTACGGTGAGGGCGAGTCTCTCCTCATATGGGTAACGGAGGGGTGGACCAGACAAGGTCTGGCTGACGTAGTAAATGACGTGTTCCTGGTGAGAAGCGTCTTCTTGAACCAAGACTCTGGACACGGCATGCTCGGAGGCCGAGACGTATAGGATGAAGTCCTGGGAGAAATCCGGAGGGGAGATCAGAGGGGCTTGTGTGAGAGCCTTCTTGAGGGCTTCGAATGCATCTTCGGCTTTCTCATCCCAAACGAAGGGTATGTGGGTACGGAGCAGGCGCAAGAAACCGTGAACGGTAGTGGCGTAATCAGGAACGAAGCGTCGGAGGAAGTTGGATGGCCCCTGGAGACTTTGGAGTTGCCGGAGCGTGCGAGGAGAAGGAAGGTCTAAGATGGCTTGGACTTTTAGAGGGTCAACAGTAATTCCTTTCTGGGAAACAATGAAACCTAACAACCGGCCTGCCGGAACGCAAAAGACACACTTGTGTGGGTTCAAGCGGATTTGGTATTTGCGACAACGCAGAAAAACTTGCCGAAGGTCGTTAAGGTGGTCTGATCGTTTCCGGGAACGAGCTGTAAGGTCATCAAGGTAGACTAACAGGATATGGACCAAGTCGTGAAAGCAATAGGTCATGGCCCGCTGGAAAGTGGCACCAGCATTTTTGAGGCCGAACGGCATGACGCGATAGGCAAAGGTGCCCCATGGGGTAATAAAGGCCATTTTGTACTGGTCTTCTTTACGGATCTGAATCTGGTTGTAGCCGGAAAAACCATCCATGAAGGAGAGGACTTCATGCCCCGCACACGCATCAATGAGCTGGTCAATAAATGGCGTGGGGAAATTGTCCTTGGGACAAGCGTGGTTTAAATCGCGGAAGTCAGTGCATACTCGAAGGGTGCCTTGTTTTTTGTTAACGGGAACGGGGTTTGAAACCCAAGTGGTATAGGCAATAGGATAAATGAACCCTGCCGTGCGCAGCTTCTCAATCTCGGCTTTAACAGCTGGGAGTTTGGAAGGATGAATGGGACGCTGCTTCTGACGGACGGGGGGTACATCAGGCCATGTGTCAATGTGGTGCTCTATAATTGCGGGGTCAAGACCAGGCATTTCAGTATAGGACCAGGCAAAGACATCATGGAATTCTTTGAAAAGGTTTGTGTAGTCCTCAATCTCTTGTTGACTGCAGAATGCTCCTAAAGTGATGAGTTTTGGGGCACGTCCTGGGGCAGCGATATCAACTTGGATGATGGGTGAGATGTTGGCCATGTTACCTTCCTCGAAGGCGTCAGGAGCAGGAATAGGGTCCTTGAACCAGTCGACCTTAGTGGGAAGGAAGTCTTTGGATTCAACCGTGAATTGGGCGGCTGTGCTAGAGGAGGATTCTTCTGGGATGAAGTAGGAACGATGATGCATATCATCCCAAGGATAATCAGGGGCGGTGAGGGCCTCAAGAATATCCTCATCAGTACGGAAAGTTTGCGTCGTCAAATCGGTTGACGATGGAGTAGTGGTGGAAGAGATCATATAAATGGTGTTGACCTCCCCTGAGGGGGGAGAGACCGGGGGGTGAATCTCCTCAATGGTGGGTGGTGCCGTCTCAAGATCCAGATTGTTCATCTCATAGACAGCCGCTCTGTAATCCGGGAGATCAGGACAATGATGTGAATAATGCCCGTAAATACCGCATATGGCGCAGGAGTGGTTGGTACGTAGGGACTTATCTTTAGGCTTGGGAGTGGGGTTTAGTTCGACAGTTGGGATGTTAGGGTCATCGTCGAGCATCTGCATGTGCTTCTGCAATGCTGGTAACTGTGGGCATTGGTGGGTCGCATGGCCTAACTCATTGCACAGCGAGCATTTGGGAGGAGCACGAAATACTGGAGGGTTTTTTACTGTCTTTGGAGGTGGGACAGCAGTGTAAGGTTGTGGACCTCTGCCCCCAGTGGGTTTGGGAGGAGGGGTGGGAGTCGTGGAGGACGAAGGGGTAGAGACACCGGGGGGTGGCTGAGTGGTAGTAGCCATGGGTTGCACCAGTTGGAGGATGACATCGGGTGTCGGCGGGCGAACGGGAGGCGAAAGGTACCAGACGGGTAATCCCAAGGTTAACCCCGGGAGGCTAAGGGTAGCCATAACCGGGGCACTGACTACTCCCGATGGAGGGACTAGAAAGGGGATGGTATGGATCGGTTTAACACCAATGTGGCTAGGTACCAATGGTGGTTTAGGCAACAAGGGTGGTTGATTGCTAGGTGGTTGGCTGTCGTGGGACAAAGTACATAAGTCAGACACGTCGGTGGGAGAAGACGGAGGAGGAATAGATTGAAAGGTAGAGGTCATCGGCGCGTCTGAGTAGACTCCAGGCCCCATAGAGGAAACAAATGAGGTGGTGGCACGAGACACAGGTTGTTCAACCATGGGGAGAACATTTTCAGGTGCCGCAGGAGCACTGGGATCATAGTAGGTGAGCTGGTCAACCTTAACCACGCGTCCCTCATGGGGGAACATCATGGTGCGAAAGACGGAAGAGGCAACCGCCCGCATGGCATACATGTAGCTGCGGCCAAGTAAAAGGTTATAATCCAGTTGGGCATTGATTACCTCAATGTCAATGAGTACAGTTTTGCCGCCTAACTGGACGGGGACATTGGCTAGGAGGTCTTGGGGCTGAGCCGAACGACCGTCGTAGGCGCGTAATGCAGTGGTGGACTGCTGGAGAGGAGGGGATCCCAGCTTCTGCCATACGAACGTAGACATAACGCATGTGGAAGCACCCTCATCGATGATGCACCGATGGATGACAAGATTCCTAACGGAGACAGTAACTTGGAATGCTAAGCTGGAAGGTAGGTGTGGTTCAGACTGGTCTAAATCAAATGCCATCAAATTCGAATCATTTGGGTCAATCCCCCCAATGGCGGAAAGTAAAGTCTTGCGCTGGGAAGGGCAGTTCTTCAAGACTTCTAACGCAGACATGGCTGCGGGAGATTGGGCTAGGTCGTCTACAATGTTGTAGTTTGACGCAGCACGCGCATTAGGGTTATTGTTGATACGGCGAAGTGGGAAACGAGCTGCTTTGGAAGCACCGTCGACCGGCGGGGGAGGGATGCGTAACGCCTGATCAGTGGGATGAGCGTTAGTGGGTTTATCCGTGGGAGGGGCTTCAGAGGTGGAGCCATATTGGTTCCGACGGGTCTGGAGGTTGACGTCAGCAGATGACATCATCAACAAGTGGTGGGTTCCTGAGTCAAACATGGGTTGATCAGGAGCAGTGTACGTGATTTGTTGTTGTTGGGGCGCGTTGGCTTGAGGGGGAGCCAACGGCTGAGTGTTCACGACGCCCTGGGTTGGTAAGGGGTTTTGCAGCACCAAAGGGGGTTGTTGAGGTTGGGGGGGGTTGGGCGGTGCTTGGGGAGCCGCATGCCCTTGGCGATGGGCCTCGTCAACCCAGAGTTGCCGAGCTCGCTCTAAGTGTGGGCAAGCATGCGTGTAATGGCCATAGACCCCGCAAATAGAACAAGGATGATTTGTTCGCAAATTGGGGTTTTTAGCCTGCTTGGGTGGGCAATCAGGGTTTTGATTAGCGGGGGCCGCGTTGTTGTTGTCGGGGGGATTAGCCGGTTGACCAGCTTGGTCTGCAGGTTGGTTGTTCCCACGATTACGTCCCTTTCCGCGGTTCTGTTGGCCCTGGTTGCGTTGGTTGTTCTGGTTTTGCTGCGGGTTTTGTTGGGCGTAAACTTGCCCTTGGGCAGCAGGTGTATTTTGAGGTTGCGCAGGTGCGGGAGCAGGCTGCGGTTGATGATATGCAGGTTGAGGCTGAGCAGGTGCAGCAACCTGAGGGGGTTGCTGATATGGCTGCGGAGCAGGTTGTGGGTGTGCCGCAGGGGCTGCCTGTGGCGGATAATAAGCGGGTTGGGCTTGTGAAGGTGCAGGAGCTGGGGCAACCTGCTGATGGTAGTAAGGCTGAGGTGCGACTGGGGGAGCATAAGCAGGAGTCGCATAACCGAAGCACTGAGGTGGACATGAGGGTCCATGGGAATGGTGGTGTGTCATGGGAGCATATGAGTTGGTTGCTCCAGACTGTGAGGTAGCCCGCGATAGGTCGGGGCCAGGGGTAGGACATGCTATAGAAAATGGTTGAGGATGCGAAGAAACACGACCGATGATACCGTCTGCGGCATGGGATGCCCCCGGCGCATCGTGATGGGAGGACTCGCCGCGAGGGGCGTCAGGTATAATGGTATAAAGGTAACCCGACTGGGCGTAAATGAGGTCGAACTGCTGTGCCTTAAGGATGGCCTCTTCTTCAGACTGGGGTCTTTCTGAAGCTACATCCTTAGCGATAACAGGAAGAAGGGACTTGAGGAACCAATCTAGGAAGATACGGTCGTCTAGTTTGATCTTGCATAAGCTACAGCGTCGGCGCCACTCATGGATGTGGTCCGTGATATGGGTAGCCGTGTTTTGTCTGCAAGATAGGAGGATCTCAATGCCCGCGTCATAGCGGACAGGAAGCTGGAAGAACTGCAGGAAGGTCGAGGCAAGGGAGGCAAAGGTGGCATGGGTCCCATGAGGTTGCTCGATATACCATTTGGCTGCAGAGCCAGTGAAGGTGCGCTGTAAGAGACGGAGGCGAACAGAGTCATCCACTATGGAGTTAGAGGAACACCATAGGTGGAAAGACATGATATGGTTTTGTGGGTCCTCACCGGCCTTACCCTCGAACTTAGGGATGTCCGAGGGAAGCTTGGTAGGCATATGAGGCCATGCAGGGTCGTGTCGAATAGGGTCATTGGTCAATCTGGCCAGGTCAGGTAGGTTGAGGCTAGCCATGAATGGCAAACTGGAAGAAGGA
Organism: Larix kaempferi; assembly: GCA_027924585.1. Taxonomy (NCBI): domain Eukaryota; kingdom Viridiplantae; phylum Streptophyta; class Pinopsida; order Pinales; family Pinaceae; genus Larix; species Larix kaempferi. The sequence continues at coordinate 3,668,772 of BSBM01000577.1, forward strand.
TGTGACACAGTAGTGGGTTGGACCAAGTTGGGGCCAGTGCCCCCAAGTGGAGGGACAAGATTTGGGGTGGTGCCCCCAAGTGGGGGAACTGAGGTAGTGGAGGATGGTCCAGCACCACCATAGGTAGTGTGAGCCACTGATGTAGTGGGGATAGGTATTCCCGTTTCGGGAATAGGTACCGTGAGGGGTACGGTAGATGAGGGTCCCATGGAGGGCATACCCAAAACAGGTGTAGTAACTGGTGTAGTGGTGGATGTGCCACCAATGGTCCCTATAACAAACGGAGTGGAAGTCGTGCCAGCCATGGGGCTAGTAGGGGTCGTGTAAATAGGGTTCTCAGACTCTTCGTCAGAATCGGAGGTAAAGTAAGGGGCGTCACTATGTGGTGACGGAGTCTTACGTCGCTGACGAGTGGAGTCAAGTGACAAGGCTCTAGATCTGTGATGAGTGGTATAAACGGATAATGATCGGAATCTATGACGTGTGGTGTCAAGAGAACCGTGCTGTGGGGGCTCGCCCCTGAGGCGCCGAGAATGTCTCGGGGACTCAATGGTGACAGATGGTGTCTAATCTCTGTGGGTTGAGGTGAGTATAAAAACAGCTCAAAAAATCCTAATGCAACCGTGTGTGCAGAAGGAGAGCTAAAAAGCAAGGCACTCAGGCCAACAACCAAATCAAAACACCCACTGCAACAGCTGTGCTACAATAGGTGGAGTAATAACAAAGATGGTCAGAATACCAACAAGCAGCAGGTTTCCTAAAAAGAAAAAATGGTGGACTCACTAGACCAAAGGGAGGTAAAGGAGCATGCAAACACCTAACTAAAAGTATTCTGACTCAACTAAACATATCCTCTGCAAGGTGATGAAATCCAAGTCAGACAATATGAGTAGAAAAGCCAAGTGGCTATGATATCCCCCTACCGGGAGGGACACCGGGTAGTCAATCCTAGAAGAATGGCAACTAAGATACCCCGTTCATGACACATCCAGAAAGGTGAATCTGCCATTTAGTTCGTTGACCGCAATACCCCTATACAGGGATATCCCGCGAACCGCGAAAGGTAGCCCTTCGGTTACTGAATGGAGTGCGGTATTCCACTCAGGCCTCCGGAACCAGTCTCCCGACTTCAACCCTCCTAAGGGAGAGGCCCTCTGACAAACTGGTCGTGACCGTGCCAAAAATTACTAGGGGATTTTGGTTCCCTATTTGGACAACAACTATGTCTCAAGTGAAAGTGACCGAGGGGTGTTATTGGAAGCCTATCCCCCCGACCCTACCTAACTACAATGATTCTTTTGTGTTCCCCAAGTGGGGTTAGAATGTTGGTTCAATTAGGTACTTTTTAAGGCTCACTTGATTTATGTGACAGAGTGTGTGCGCGTGAGGTGATGAACCCAAAAAATAGAAGTGCCACAAGGGGGGCAACTTCCAACTATCAATAATGCTGAAATTGAAAGTTTAACTTGCAAAATTTTCTGAATTTTAAAAATACTGAAATTTTAAAAGAATTCTATAAAGGGAACAGAAATTATGTTGCCTAAAGGCTGTAAGGAAGTAAGGCTGCAGGTAGGACAGAGGGCTGTTCAGATGCAGAAAATATTGCAGCAAAAGGGGCTGGGCTCAAAACAGGAAAACTGCAGAAATCAGACCGCAGGTCTGTGGCGAAACAGAACAGGCCGACCGCGGGTTTGGGGGAAACAGTGGTGGTCAGGTCGCGGCTTTTGGACCAACAGCGGTGGTCGGGACGCGGGAAATAGGGAAAAAGACGTAGTCGGGACGCGGAAAAAAGGCCGACAGGCGCAGTCGGATCGCGGCAAACAGGCTGATTAGCCGCGGTCGGATCGCAGGTAACAGACTTGAATCCGCCGACAGAGCGTCGGAAACAATCTGAGAGCCGCGGTCGGGTCGCAAGTAAAGGCCTGAAAGGCGTGGTCGGGACGCGACTGCAGAGGGAAAATACGCGGTATGCGACGGCCGAAAGGGATCGCCGAAAAGAAAAAATTAAAAATGGAAACCAGAAATTCAAAATCTAGTGGAGTCGCCAAAACTGTAGCTAGGGTTTTACCCCTAGCTTGTGTAAATGAGCACCTACTAAGGAGAATGGACTCCTTAGTAGCAGTTCAGTAAATGTAAATAATTAAGTTAAAACAGAAATTAAATTACTTCTAAAACATGCATGAAACATAAACAACAAATTTAAATAATGAGTTTTTTGTATTGATATTACCTTCAATGTGAAGGTTTGATGAAGCCCTTTGCAATGTCCAAGAGGATGCTCCAAGCTTCAATATGCTCCTTCTCCTTCTCCAATGATGGGAATGGGCCAAAAGTGGCTCTCAAGGTGAAAGTAGTTCAATGGTGAACTAGGGTTTTGAGAGAGATTTTGGCAGAGTAAGGGTGCTTGTGATTGTGGATGTGGAATAAGGGATCTCCATCACCTATTTATAGTTTTTTGGTGGTGGAGTGCTGACCCATGGTTTTAGGAAACACATGGTTTTGTGCAGCTGTATAGGGTTTTTTCCTCCTTTTCCTCATTATTTTATATTTTTTATTCCCTTTTTAGGGGAGTTTTGCTATTTTTGGAGGAAAAGGGGGTTTTTTAGCCTTTTTTAGGCTATTTTGATGGTTTTGTGGCCTTTTGGAGGCATTTTAGGCCTTTTGGAGGCTTTTTAATGGGATTTTTGGGGTTTTTAAGGGAAATATGGTAGGAAAATGGACAAATGAGCCATATAATGTGGTAGATGAGGTAGTGAACATTTTTTGGGTGTTAACAGTATGGGAATGTGTATTGTACTGTGGATTGTGAGTCGTATTGCGAACAGTGCTCCTACTAGGATGGGTAGTCCTAGGAGGCAGCCTTCCTCCAAAATTTGTAGTGTTTGAATGGATATGGATGGTCCTCGTAGTATGTGTGTGAGAAGGAAAAGTGGTGCCCACAGTGAGGGTATTGCCCCCAGTGGGTGTCATGTTTCCAACACCATGACTAGTGCTAGCATGACTACCAAACATAGTGGATGGTTCAACTGTGTTGTAATTAGGCATACCAAAAGAGAATGGTGTGGCGTCCGTAGTGGTCGTAGGGTTTGTGTTAACATGCAAATTCAGCATCCCGTGTAGGAAATTCCATGGATTCAAAGGATCGAACGGGTCGTCCTCAAGTGGAGTTGATCAAATAAAAGAGGTCGAGTCTCTGGTATCAATGGATCACCCCCCCATTCATCTCTAGGAGTAGGAGGATTAGAAATGTCTTCGAATCTACCCGACAAAGTCACAGGGATTTCTCCCATGCCAAAACCAGTGTAATTGTTGGTGCGAATAGCCTCAAAGGAATCCAAAGACTTAGAGGGAGCCCTCCGGTGTCCTCTATGAACATGATGTGTAACTTTGTCGGTCGATAAACCAGTTAACCGACGAGACCGGCAGAGAGTAGGACCTTGTGCCACTATATCTCTGAAAATTCAATAAATCAAAGCGTCCCCTAATGACCAAACTAACGATCAAATAATCAAAGAGCACACACCTAAGAAACTATAGCCAAATGCACACAAACAGGACTGGCTCAAGGGACCTCCCATCACTACAGCCGGTATGTCTCACCTAGGAGAGGCTTGAGACTCCCAAACTATAACCGGAGGTAACAGAATCAGTTATAAGGGTTCCCAAACTTCATTGCATGCACAGGGTCAAGTCCCTATACAACAAGCAACTGTGTTGTCCAACCCCTATCTGACTCAGGATACATACAGTATAACCACTGCAATCACCCTATGCGATACCTAAGTAAGGAAACTAAGGTCACCACAATATAACCAATGCTCAGGGGGGCATTCGCAGGTGGGATCCATCGTATGGGAAAGGTAGCTAATCTCGAAACTCAAGAGGGTCAAATCCCCCAAGAGTCCCAGATACGAACAAATCCTGGAAATATCTTCCACGTTCAGCCAATATTGGAGGGCTATCTCTACAACCAACCTCCTATGACCTCGTGCTTAACTCTGGTTTGAGTAGAGCTTCCTAAGAACACTGATGTATATTATGGAATTCACCGCTCCCTGGTCAAACACATAATGTTTCATCTAGTAGTCTTGGATTGTTAACTCACAATGATCTATTCCAAGACTCTAAACCTATACTAGTTGGTGCACCCTATAAAATATAAATTGTTCTAATCAATTTTAAGATTAAGCGTTGATTTTAAATGGTTGTGATTGCTCAAAGGATGTGGTCGTGAAACTAATGATGTATATGACTCAATAGTATGCACAATCGTCAAACTATAGACTCATCTACTCAATAAAAACAATGCCACTAAAATGAAAATCAATCCAACGGTTCAAAATAAAATGCAATTCTTTTAAATTTCCAATGCACAAGAAGATCCTGGATGAAAGCACAAGGACTTAGATGCAAAATCCAGTACGGAAAGTAATTTTTTTTTTGTATTTTCTCTTATAATGAAAAGGAAAAGGCAAAACTATGTTTTTGTATCTTTTAATATAATGGAATGAAAAATGCAAGCGAAATCTACCTATTCAGTTAAAGAAATGCAGAGTAGATCACTAAGACAACCCATCAATTCCCAAATAGTGAGATTTAGCCAATGTAATGAGCTAGAAAATAAAAAATGGTGATAAAATAACAAGGATCAAAACAAAGAGAAAGAAGAATTTATGGTCACAAATAAGGCATGGAATACTCAGGAATGAGGCCAACTAAGACTCAAGAACACTCAAAACCAACCCAGCAACAGTCCAAGGCCATAAATCAATAAAACCCTAAGTTGTACGCTAATGTCGAAGGAAAAAACGTGGGTAGATGCGGGAAACAATGAAGATAGAGGTGGGTAGACGTGGGCACAACTAGCTTGACCCGCATACAGGGAAAGGCAAATGAGCAAACAGAGAGCCCAATCACCCAAAAAAATCTTGTTTTCTATAGTATATCCCAACAGCCAATCAATGACACAGAAGCTCGACACATAGCAACTCTAAATAAGGACAAATGCCTAAAAATCCCCCAAAATGGATGTTCTCCCCAACGGAGTCGCCATTTCTATTACCGAAAAAACTTCCTATGGCTTGGGGTAGACCACAACAGATAGCTGACTACCATAAAATGACTCAATTCCCAATGCAATGCTATATAAATGACAATGCTAAGATAATGGAGAAAAGACCAACCTTTAACCGGATGTTCGATGTGGATCCCTGTTGAGCTTTCAACTTCTACACTTGGACTTGCAGATTAGTCTCAACAACAAGTACAAGCAAGTACATATAATATGTGAAAGACGTTAGCATAATCAATAGCATGATCCATGATATAATAAGCAAATATAACCCAATGTAATTAAACAATATTCACAATATCATTTTGGACGAGAAAATGAGTATTTCCATTAATGAATAACAAGAAGTACAATATACAACCTCTTGTCGGCAACCAATATGAACCAAGAACTGGGTCTCTCCACTTGTGCCTCCACCACTTCAATCCTACATGTAATGGCAAACTCAAACTAGGATAGGTGTTTGGTAGGTGAACATAAGGAGTTCACAACAATAAGGATCAATGAGTGTAGAATCAAGTCATAGCAAAAGTCCACTAGAGTTATCTTGCTCTCTCTTTCTCCTCCCTTCCATATGCCATAAGACCTCAATATATAGCCTTCCAAAGGTAAGTGAAAGGACACATCAAGTCGTTTCGGGAAAAATGGAGGGCCAAAGGTCACCCTAAGACCGCTTTTTGGGAGTAAAAAGTAATTTCCTAATTATTTTTACCATTTTACTTGGTACCCGCGGGCTATAGTGGAATAGCTCGCGTGTACGCTAGCTATAATGGGACAACAAGGGTACAGGAAGAAAAATAGCGAAAAAGTGTTTATGAAGGACAGAAAGTGAATCTGAGTCAGTGAAATGGATCTTGAAGGCCAAAGAATGTTGATGCTCACAAGGTGGAAAATTATGCTGTAGCAAGTTGGCCATGGAGTCGGCAACTGTGTTCACGTCTCGTGGAATGTGCAGGTACTGAATGGATTCGAAGGAGCTTTCCAGAAGACGAACCCATCTATAGAGATGGAGTAGGGTAGGATCGCGGATGGTGTAAAATTGTCAAGATGAGAGACCACCAGTTGAGAATCCGAGTGGATGACAACATGGTCCATACCCAAAGAAATAGCGTCGGTTAGGGTTCCAATGACTGCATGATATTCCACAGCATTGTTGGT